>CM031235.1:717201226-717944976 GCA_018340775.1 Taxus wallichiana var. yunnanensis | reverse complement strand
GTGTGAAATGTTTTAGTATAACACATCATGTAAAATAGAATGAAACATAATCACTATATTATAAAAAAATCCTTTGCGTTGACATAAACTTTAAATACCTCAATTGATTCATAATATACACAACATTTAGTGTCTTAATGACTTGATGCAATGCTCATATAAAGTTAAAGAAGTTTCCAAGGTACACGTGCCATGGTAATAAAAACCACCACCCACGCATCCAAAAGCCAAAAATTAGTCCTCCTAATGCAACACATTACCTCTACTTTTCACTTACAACAACCCATATACCAATATGCAATAATTATTTTATTAATTAATTTATTTTGATGAAAAATATCTTATATTATATTAAATTGAACATGATACAAGATTTTTCTAACAAAAAGTGGGTGGTATGAGAGAAAACCCCAAAGCCATGAACATAATAGGCCATGCCTAAGAAAACATAAAAAAATAAAGCTACTACAACGATAATGCCAATAGAGGGGAAGCCAAACTACCAAGACATCCGAGGAATCGGCCCGAACAATCAAAAAGAAAAGGCACCCGACGTCGAAGCGAGAACGAGAAATGGGAGGCTTAAATCACCCCTTTTTCTCCTTAGATATCGTGACAATAGTCCAATTCATCGGCTGGGAGGCCAATTCTAGTAGAGGATCTAGGCATGAGCTATCCTGATTGGGGTCAGAATCAGAAGACTCAGATACATGTGACCTTTGCTGAGATTCACCTCAATACAAATACGTGCATAAGTGAATAGACCTTGCTTGGACCGTTCATTATCCATCTTAATGAATCAACCAAGAGAATCACCAATAGCAGCACAAACCACGGGGTGCCAAAAGGGGAGAGGAAGATTGGGGAGATGAACCCAAACCGACATTTTTGAAACTACCATAGTAGAAGGATCAAAATCCAAAAACCATGGAGTAAGAAAAAGGCCATCCCTACCCCAAAACCAGGGACCCTCATTAAGAATCTGTTGACAATATGTGGGAGAGAAGAAATGAACAATAAAAAATCCCTTTGCACATAACTAAATCTCATAGTCACTAGTCCAAGTAGAAAAGATCCATTTGTGTAAATCTTCACCAGGGGCAAAAACCATTAAATCGACAAATAATGACAGAATCTTGAAGGGCGGAAATAGATTCAATTACCTCTGAACATGAAATAGTAACCACAAAAGTGACCTCTACTTTTTCCACAATGTATGAAAACCCTACATTGATGTATCCCGCCCCGATTACAAAAAAACAAATGCTGCCAGAAATATTTATGTGTGAAAATCGAGCCATGAGGAAGAAAGTTAGGATCATGCGGTGGATGGTCAGAGCCGTGAGGCCGATAGTCCTATGCACTCCTCCCCGCAAACCCTAGCCATCTCCAGAAAGCTGCCGCAGTCTCTAGAAGCCAAAATATTTATTTATTTTTCAATACAAAGATAAAATTATAGCTTTTTATTTATCCTTCTAAATTATTTTAACAAGTTTTTCATCCTCGATGACTCAATGTAGTGGTGTTGGACTTAGTCAAATGATGCTTATTTGGATGTTATGTTGAATATAGTCACATTTGATGAAGGGGTGATGGGTTTAGTGGTCCTAGTTCCCAAGAATTAATTGATGAAAGGGAGGTGGCAATAATGTTCCTAGTTCAACAAGAATTGTGGGTGGAAGAGAGTTGATCACTTTTCCCTTTAAGTTTCTTCAACTCTTTTTGTAACTTTATAACTTGGTCATGTAACTATGGTCCTCACACTCTCATCTTGAATGATATATATAGTTATATTTGTCTCATCATATTTTCCCTTTATTTTCTTCTCATGTTTGACCTCTTGATTTATATACTTTTAAATTCTAACTCAAGCAAAGAAGCCTTGGACAAGGTAGGTCCTAAATATACCTTTGATTTATCTCCTTTTTGTTTTGGCTAGTTTGTGACTCCATCTCTCATGGGTGCAAGTGACCATTATACTAAACCATAACATTCTATAATCTTACAACTTCCTTCTACACTTAATGCATCTTAGCTATTTGATAGACACGTCTACCTATATTATTTTTTAAATTGTTTGGCCAATTCATTTTGATGTTTAGCCATTTTCAACACCAGATCCTTCCTCTTCTCTTCATCCTTGTGGTCCATAATCGTTTGTGACTTTTAGTTTATAGCCAAATAAGCTAATTGATATGGTATGTCTTCAAAGTAAGAGTTCTCCACCGTAATGAGATTTGATACCATATCTCTCTTCACCGTGGTGAAGTATACATCCCATAATTAGGAGATATTCTCAACATAGCAATGGAATATATCATATACATAAACAATCTATCTATTTATTGGTCTCCAAATGTTTAATTGGATATTCGACATATACCTCAAACTTATCAAAAGTATGCAATTTTCTCTCATATATTCTTAGCATGAAGTGGATGCTCTATCTCATCTCTAACCTTTGTCTCATTAACACTCTAACCTTATGCTTATCTCTATGTACTCCAATATCTACTTGAGAGTACTAATCTAATCTCTTTTTCATTTTTTATATCCAAGCGAGTTGGGAAATGACGTCAAAGTCCCTCAATGGGTTCAAAATTCATGTTGGAAAATTTGAACAAGTAAAAGACTCATACATACTTGGTATAGTCCAAGAAAATATGTTTTTGGAGTCCCATGAAAACTAGTGTGGATGGGTCTCTTATTTTTAAAGGGGTAACTAGACTACTATTAATATATAGTGTACCGATAAGGTTTGTTGAAGAGAAATTCAATAAAATCAGATGTGAACAAAGAATCATATCATCCTTAGAGTCTTCTCGAATCTAACTCCTCATCATTATTGCTCCACTCATCCTTGTGATCATCTCCCATATCCTCCTCCTTATATACCTTACATCCATCTCTTGGTGAAGTTGTCCATCATCAAAACATACTCTAAAATCTCTCATGTTTCATATGTTTTTATTTATTTATTTAATACATGAACGAACCTCCATCTCAAGTTCATTCAATCAATATAGACTTCATTTCATATACATTTGTTTTACAAACGATTCCTCTTTTTCTTGTTGTACAGTCCATTTCATGAGGGTTTTTTTTTTTGTGTGACATTAGAGAGGGTGATCCTCTCATCATAGGTGGATGGCTCATACTTGTATTCATAAATTTCTTAAGGGGTTGGTTAAGTTTCATACACCCAAAACATTCCATCTAAACATAAATCTAGTAAACTAAACTCTCTTATAACTATAGAGAAAAATTATGTGAACCTCCTCCAACTAAGAGAGTGCCTCATGGATATATTCATTAATAAATATCCAACATATGGATCATACTCATATAAACTCATTTGTAACACCCACTTAACATGTCCATCTTAGAGACAAGAGTTAAATCCAATTATGAAATAATCCTTCTAACATACCTATCATATGTGGAATTACCTATTGTGGTAAAATGAAATATGCGATTTCAATAACGATTCTAAAACGTACGAGTTATTGTAAACTTTTCAACCTACCATTCTTGATGTGCACAATTTTCATTACATGATCTTTTGTGTTTGGGTCAAATCTCTTCCTCAAGTGTAACTTCTCAATGTTTCCCATATTTTAAAGTATTATTGTGATCCCATGATACTTCATCTTCATAGACTAGGTAAATTATTCTACCAAAAGTAAGATAAACTAAGAATTCTATACAAAATGATGTATTTGTTAAGGAATACAAAAATCTCCAATAAATAAAATTATAAGAAAAATCCAAAATTCATGTTGCAAAAACAAAATTTCTCTAAATTTTTCAGATTATATGTTTAAAATATCTAAGATATTGTTTTAAATTAGTTTTTAAATAGTATACCACATAAATTCATTGAACCAACTATACACTTAAATAAGCAATTACCTTTTAAAAAGTGTCACCATCAAAATTAAAATTGTGCACATTAAAATTCCAAATCATTTTCAATTTTAAAAAATAAATTAACAATTGCACATGAGTTGCAAAGAATGCTCGAATGGATGTCATGTTCACTTATTCATTATTTCCTAATGGAAATATGTCAATGTTTAATTTTTTTGCTTTTGGAGATACAATTTTGAAGACTCCATTTTCATTGTGAAACAAATTTTCTTAGTTGTAAATCTAGCATGTGGTGGACTACTAATACATAAATTAAAGTACTAATTTCATGTTTGAAATCCATTTATATATTTTTTGGTTTTGTTACAATCAAGAGAAAAGAAAGTAAAAATGTAACGTGCCACAAACTCAATTCTAAATTTCACTCTCTCTCTAGATTCACACTTTCACATCCCATGTTGAGTTTTACGGGCTTGCTAAGCTTGCTACAATGGATCTCACTTAGAATATGTTATATGGAAACCTCACCATTCTTGGCAGGCTGAAATTTTTGTTGTGTTTGAATGTATCATTCGATAAATTTATGGGTAACTGTCATAAACAACTTTTTTCAGAAGATTTCCACCCAACATCCTCACCAACAACATGAGACTATACAAATTTTGTTTTAGTGAAGAAATCAATACAACAATGTAAGGAAGTCATTTATAGGACTCAAGAGTGAAGCTCATCATAAACATTCTCTTTAGTGTAACTGCACTCATGTTCTTTGGGAAGTTTCCTCTTACTCAAGCCTTAGAGGGCACCCCACGAAGAAGATGGATCGAGCCACAAATTGGTGGACATGTCGAGATGCCATTGTTCTAGAACCAAGTGAGCCATGATAATATTCTAATCTTTTCCATTTCTAGTTATTAAAGCATCATTTTGCTAAATCTATCCCAATACAGGGAGTGTGGCTGCAAAATTCACATCGGATATAAAATTTCTAAAAATAATTTCATTAAAACAATGCCAAAAAAATGTCCACTACGATACAAACATTTTTTAGCAAATGATTACTCAAATATGGACACCTCCGGTATAATAGACCTAAAAATGCACTTGAGGTGCAAGATATGCGGAAGGAATGCAAATGCAATGTTTTTATGGAAAATCATTGTCATGTAGCATGTAATATGAAAATTTTTAGTAGTGCCACCATTTTTATATGAAGCCGGATATCTTTAACCGTAAATGAGATAAAATACACAAACATACAAAAATTTACATATATAATCTTGAATTTGCAATTCAAGCTCAAATGACACACCTAACATAAGTAAAATACAATAAAATTAGTGGGTTCATATAAATGTATGTCCAACACCATTTAAAAAAAAAAGGCCACATTTTTTAATCTACAAAATCCTTAAAAATATACATTCTTTGTGTATGCCGACTAATGTTCATGCATATTTGATTCGAGCCAAATCTATCAATTGAACAAATAAAAATGTGAATATTTGCAAGGAAATCATATGAGAATATGGGAAAATAGAGATGCTTCTTCTATTGATGTGGACTATGAAAAGGCATTTCTTGCATTCAAGATGGGAAATCACAATGAATCTCTACGACGTATCAAAAAATCTTGTCTATACCATGACAACTCTCCTTTAAGGGTATTTGATGCATATTTAAAAGAGACAAGAAATTATTTGAACTAATGTGGAGGATTTCAAATCAATTTAGTTTTCTTCTAAAGACATCATAACCACAAAGTTACTATATGAGGTCCTATCGTTCAATCATACCAACAAGACGTGGAGATTATAGGTCTTTTATAGTTGCAATGATATGTTTGTTGACAATGAACCTTTTATGCAATATGTTGAAAGTATCTCACTAAAATTTCAATCAGTTTCTTCCACAAGATATTGATGACAACCGAAATGACTAGCTTATGACGAAAGAGATTATCCATCACGTACATTCACACAATAGGTAAAAAGTATTTTCCGTCCTTTCACCGTTATTTTTGATGGAATAGGTAACAACACATTACAGTACTACATATATAGGTAACAACACACATTACGTTACTACATATATAGGTAACAACATAATACATTGTTACCTATTTCGTCAAATTACCGTTTGAGGTTTTTAAAAAGAATAGGCGCCATATTTTTCATATGTGAACGTGTAACATGATGGTGGGGCACAAGAAATGGGGTGTTTGGGTCATGGGTTTGAGGTTGGACAGTACAAGGATTGATCGGGACAATCAATATTTTGCAAAGGTTCATGTTGACTACGAACTTGCGTGAGAGATAGGCATAATGGCTTACGAATAGCTTATGAATGGATATTATGTGCTTATTGATGGCCATGTTGCAATAAAGATGGTGCTAAGATCTTCGTGTGGTGACTAAACAACAATTTTTTTATATGGTGGGCTATTGTATAAGGTTTTTTTGCTACATTTTCTAATTCTATTTGTAATTTAGATTCTCAAATTAATACCATAGTTTGAGCTTTTAAAATAAAATAAGTACCATGGCTTGATGTTTTGAATAAGATTGAGAAACCTAAGAATGAAAAATTTAACCATAATAGTACTGCAATGGTGGATATGTTGAAAATAAATCTATCCATAGAGATATTTAAAACACTTGGCACGTTGAAAAGTGTAATTTTCAGTAGCCATGAATTGAATATAGTAAAAGAAAACTTGAAATGGAATATCATAATACATATTCCAAAAGAAACCAATTTAAATTACTTCCTAAACAATTTATGGATGTATGCTTATGGTAGAATTGGGATATGCACATTTGAGAGTGTGTGTACTTATGTAATGCAATGAGTTCCTGACAATGTTTTTTGAATTATACTCGATTTTTTATATAGCTTTTGTGTGGCGGTTGGGGAGGGTTATAGAAGTCAATGCAATCAATGCTAATAGATGAAGAAATCAATACAAGGTGGCCACACCAGGTTGTAAGAGATGACATAGATGAATTTATGACTAAATACTGTGCAAATCATTAGAAATCAAGACAAACATGTGTAATGTTTCTATGTAAATTCCATACTAGAAATTACAAAATTGAATCTCAAGTGTTGTTCTTGAAATATTTAGAAGACAAAACATGTGCACATGTATCCACTACACCACGAACTTTCCTAAATGTTTTTAGATGAGCATTAAAGATATAGATATTCTCCCTTAATACTCAAAAAATTTCAAAACAAAGGATACCATTGAGTAGAACCCTTATTAGGGTAATAGTTCATGAAGCAAAGATACCACCTCGGAAGACAACTATAGGACTGAGATAGTTCCAAAATATGTTTTTGAGTGCAAATGCAATAAAATAATACAACTTGCCCCCAAATGAGAAAAATGAAGAGTCTAGAAAGAGGGGGACATTGTTATAGCAACACCCATAATTTGATTATATGTGCCAATACAAGACTACCCATGTTGTATAATGTACTCTTACCGCCACTAGACCACATATGTCAAAATTTTCAGTGTTTTATTTTTTTGGTATTATTATACCTACTTTTAGTATGAAGGAAATAAGAGTCTATTTGATTGAAAACAAAAACATTAAGGACACATAGTTTGTTTCCAAGATTATTGGATTTAGATCAATTGTGTGGGAAATACTCGAAACATTGATAAGACATGTTTGGACAAAGATTCCAAAATCAAAGAAAAAACGTGGTTTAAATTATACTATATAAGTGTGTGTTTATGATGAAGTAGTTAAGGTGATATTCTAATAAAATAAAAATGAATCTTACATGGTTAGGTATGTCCCATAAGACCACATCTCTTTGAGGTATTTTGTGAAACAATTAACCTTCCTTGTGTATAAATTCACATTTTACATGCATGTCTATTATATAGTTTACAACTACATCCAATAGAAATTCACTTCCATTATGTTGTGATGGTTATCCATGCCCTACATTAAATCTCCCATTTTGAAAAATCGGTCGGTCGTAATATTAAATCCTTGTTTATGAAATAAATAGAAAAATATATAAATCATAAATAAATATACAATTTAACTCTTATTTGAACATGATTTGCATAAAGAGGAAATAAAAATTAGTCTCATTGTAAAAGCTTATTAATATTGAACCAAAAACAAAATTTTTATTACAATATATTAATAATATAGTAGTTGTATTTTTTTAATAAATGTGATTAGCTCAATAGTTACAATGATGATCGTATCACATTTTGTAATGCGGAAAATATGAGTATACCAAAAATATACATGGTTTGAACTCAAGGTTGAAGCTTAAAACTCTTTGTTTTGGTGGAGCCCACAATCCTTCCCAATGCATAGGTAATTCTTGAGGCAAGTTGTGGAATTTATGAGGTATAGACACCTAAAAAGGGTGAATAGAAATTTTGGCAATGGTAAGGGCCTCAACTTACTAACAATCCACCAAATGATGATAGACACACAAATCAATGCTCATACGGGTAGTGACACACAAAGATGACAATGAATCATGGGTAGAAGGAGAAATGAGGATTTTGAGTAGAGATTAAGGAAATCCGCATTCGAGATGCCAAAAAGCATGCAAGAGTGTGAGAAAAGGTAACCACCATCCTATGTAAGGAGAAAATGTATCAAGCCCAATTGAAAAACATGTGCAAAGTAGAAAATCATGAGTCCAAGAAGCTTACAAATAAAGATAATTTGATAGTGATACTATGGGAGACATGCTTACAATGAGAGGAGATAAAGAATTGTGGGAATTTGAAGATGGAGTGATGACACGGAAAGATAATTGAGGTGACAATGAGATCAATAAAATGTTAATAGCATTAGTGTAAATGTGGAAAATAAGTAAACCGCATAGTTGACATGGTGATCGGATGGCTCCCAAACACACAATGGTCTTACACTAAATGGATGAGCCCGCCCCCATCAATGATAGTTGTATGAAGTGAAAGCCCACAAAAATATACGACTATTGGTGTTAATATTAAGGTTTTAAGTGCGTCTCGACTAAAAGAAAAATGAAAAAAATGCATGGGGATGTTGGCAATTACGAGCATATTGGATTTTCTTATTAAATGAGATACTTACCTATGTAAGTCTTGCTAATTTTAAATCTCTTTCGTTGTAACTATGTAAACTTACATAAAAGAAAAAAAGACAAAAGGAACGAAAGAGTGAGAAGAATTTATTCCAAGTATTTATTAATACTCAAATGTAAATACAATGCTTCTATAGAAATGCAATAAATTCGATAAGTTTAAATATTATTAATAAGATGTATTTTGAATGAGATCTTAATGTAAGGGAATTTAACTCCTCACACAACCAATCTAAAAACTATTTTCGTCATTGTAAAATTTGGAATACTAGACTAATATTTATAAAATCAAAACATATATACACATATTTATAATCCCAAAAATCTCAAAAAAAAGGAAAAAGAAAAAAGCCTATATAAATATTGTTTTTAAAAACATTAAAGATATAGATACCACATATGACTATAGGACAATGTTTAAAGTCGAATGCATTGAATGGCGGTAACTTTTTGGAGTGACTTCGGGATAAATAAAAATATGATTTTGCATAAAAATAAAACAATTCCAAGTCAAACCTAAGTAATAATTATAATAGAGTCGTGTGTTAAAATAAAAAAACATTTAGATAGCATTACAACATACCATGCCATGAATTTGAATGGAAAAATTTGACATTTAACAAAATCAAACCCAACCAATCTAATATAATAAACATACAAAAAAATCTTTAAATATCAGTACACATATCTCCAAATTGAAGAGGGACGTGTCATTCCCCCCAAATACAACAGGTTCCCACTTGGTTTTTTGCAATTCCCCTTGGGTCAACTACGAGTTTTCTCTCATCAGCTTTGCATGGAGACAAAGCACTACATTCCTAGAGACCAACGCACTTGCACACTTTGCAACAATGAACCTGAATCAGAGGAGCACTTTATAATTCATTGTCTTGTGTACTATGAGATCCGTGACAGGTACTAATGTCTCTTTCGAGAAATTCAAGGCTCATTACATGCCCTTATTCATTATGAATGACAAAAGGTGTGTAGCTTTATTTATCAGGGAGATGACCCAACATAGATATGGCCTCCTCAAACATCATCATGGCAGCCTTGGGTCCCAAAATATTGATGCATTCCTTCAACCTTCTTCACAACACCAGAGGCATAAACGGGCACATGACTTCACACATCAGTCACAATCTACCAGGCGTAGAACCTCTTAAGCATGACACATAGACTTGTTGCATCTTGTGTCTTTGTTGTTGCTTCTTGTATTTTGCTTTGTATTTGTTTTTTTTTCCTTTGTGCATCGTCTTGTTCTCTTTGCCCCTCTTGTAGTCCCTTTAACCTTTACTCGTTACTTCGGACATTAATTTTTAAATTAAATTAAATTAAATATCTTATATATATTTATTTGAATTATACATATATTATATTTTATACATTATTAAATTTATAAATAACTTAGCCATATTTTCTATTGATTAATAATAAAATATTATAAAAAGGGTCCTAAACTCTATGCTAAGATAATATATTATTTTTAATTGACTTTTACAAATTATTAAATAAAAACTTAAAATGATGGTCAAATGGATGTCAAATTTAATATACAAAATAATATTATACATGGTCACACTATTAAATCTATAAACATAAATACTAACAATTGCACTTCAAATCCAAGCAATGCCGAAAGGCATACAATTATAATATTTCTATGGATTTTCTCTATTTATAATATTTGATATGAAACATCTAACATAGTGACATCATTTTACCCTCCTCCTTTACAACCACATGAGACTTGAATGACTCCCCTACATAAATATCTAGTACATTTCAAGCCGCGGTTCCAAACCCACCAATGCTTCCCTAGATTTTCCCTAGGCTTCTCACAAAATCCAATTTCCCTGTGATCGTAGGGAGAAAAATTCTAAAAGCATCATAGACATGTTTTGCTAGATGAATGGCTAGGGATCCAACCCCACCAATGCTTCCCACAATTAACACGATGTCCTTTATAGAAATTGATGCGGTTAATAGAACAAGAGGAAAATTGATGAAAATGGAAGGATGCAACTAAGCTTAAAAGCCTAAGAGAAGGTAAACTTGATATATGCATATAGTTACATGTTTTGAAGATGGGGAGGGATGTATTTTGAATGCAAGTTCATCTCTTCGTTATTTCTCATAGATACATGCAAAGCTTTAGACATGTGATTGCAGTGCTAAAATGTAAATGCAAGAGACACATGAAAGTATACATCCAACAATTCACATACATTTCTATTAAATTTAGGTTTTTCACATTGAAGAAGATTAACATGGATGAATGGTCACCAATTTCACAACCTTCCCAAACCTTTGTAAATTAATTGTAGTCCATGATACCACATCTTTCAAGAAATTTGTCAAACAATTCACATGCTTCCAAATTTTGGAAATATTTGCACAGGTGAGAGTATGTTAGAAAAGGAAAACTAATTACTTGGTTGAATTTCTCGATGGGTGTTTGATAGTTTAATCCATTTTTCATCTGGATTCACCTTGCCTAGAAATTTATTATGATGATTAGAAACACGTATAATTTTGTTTGAGAAGAATAAGCGAGTTATCTTTGATAAAGAAAAGATAGATTATGAGGAATGTGAGAAGGTCAGACAAAACATGAAAATTTGATGTTCCAAGTGGCATATGGATTTTTTTAGTTTTCATCAACCCCTCGGCCCCCGTTTTGCAGAGGACTGTCTAATTTTACTTTCTCATAATCTAAGCATTTGAATTTGTACTAAAACTCATAAACTCTAAATAAATATTTAGATCCATTAGGGCACAAATTGAATCATTGACCCTTTAAAAGGATAGATTTAAACCCTAGCACTTTACCACACTTTCTGTTGTGATCACCCTTGATGAAATTTTGGCAAAGAAGACATGAATTTATACCCTAGCAGTTTATCACACTTCATGTTGTGCTCACCCCTCATGAAATTTTGGCAAAGAAGATATAAACCGTGGTTCAAAAACAACTTTTGGGTCTGAAAGTGCACAAGTTCCTCACCATTAGACCAACTTAGGTGTACAATTTATAGAAAGAAAAGTCTCTAAATTTTCTTGTTGAAAAGGCTTGACACTTTCGCAATGAGTCCCTTAATAAGATACCTCTTGGGTGTAACAAAGATATTTGAGCTAATCATACAAAAGCTAAAATAATATATATAGTATTTTTTGTGTTTCCTTAAAATGATAAAAATTAAAAGATTAATGTATGTATATACCACATTGATTAATAATTTTATTACATTCTCTATATATTTTTAATTGGTGTATGAAAAACAAATATTCTCGGATAAAATGGTCCCAAAATCTACCATATGGTCAAAAGATTACTCTTTATTGCTTGATTTTTAAATGTTGGTCAAATGAATGTCAAATTTCATCTCAAAATAAAATTTTCACAACCACACCATTATATCACATTCCTTTTTATCATTACAGAATGCCTATCGACATAATAAAACTATCATGATCATACTATTTGATCACATTCCTTGCTATTATTGTAGAATACCTATATACATAATTAACCATAATGTAATATTTTTCATTTGATTGGATTGTATGTGGCCATATGTTCTTTTTTTCGTTGATTGAAAAGTGCATTTTTATTATTAGTACACAATATTATAATAATCGCTTAAAAAAAGTTGGGTGGAATGGAATCATTTCAAAATATAAAACAAACTAAATTATATAATGCTAGAGAAAGTGTAATCACTTCATATTAAAGTTTGTGATTATTATATATGAATAATAACTTCTTTTCAATCTAGAAAATTATAAAAATAAAATCCTTAGAGCAAAAACACCATAAAACAAGGCACCTAAAAACAATTACCAACATAGTAGATGACATGTTGGAATAATTTTCATTGATATCAAAGGAAGAGGAAGGAGATAATTGATTGATTAGAGTCATTGGTGTCAAAGGATGTTGCAAGTTTTATTTGACAGAGAAGAGTGTTGAATGAGTGTTATCTGTCACGCCGTAGTCTCATCTGTCGCTTTAGAATCTCATGCAAAATGCTTCGGAGTTTGTCTCAAGTCTATTGGAATGCTTTGGATTTTTTTGAAGATTGTGGTTTGTCTTAGTATGGTACCGTAGTTTTGGCGATTGTTGTAATGCATCCTTTGAAGTCTTTTTGATCACTTCGAGTCTACCCGAATTCTGTTCTATTTGTTTTGGAGTGTGAAATAAATTCTTCGATTACCTTTTAAGTAATTTTTATATCAAGAATGACCATGCACTTATTCAACACACTTAAGGAAAACATGCAAAACAGTCATGTACACAATTTTCTCCTTAACTAGTCCTCTTGAAACCTTCACAATGATTCTCATCCGATGGTATCGATAGATTAGTTACATTTTACAATGTATAGTCTTTCATTAATGTCTAACTAATTTTCTCACCTCCTAGATCCTTTGGTCATATGAGTGACCTTATTTTGAACACCAAGTTGCTTGAGCTTAAGGACCAAGTCCTTGAATTTTATACTCGATTATAATTTCTAGACTTAAGAAGGACCAAGGAGCACTAGAAATGACCTCAAAATGCTTATAAAGTCCTCAAAAAATAAAAATGGTCCTCCAATTTGAACTAGTCTTTTGGAGGGAAAAGTACAAGATTCAAAATTTGAAAAGTCCAAGCTCTAACTAGCACACCTAAAGGACTCACAAGTAATTATTAACCCTACAGACTCACCTCCAAGCCAAAATTGATGACATCATGTCATATTTATAGAGATGGAGATGATGCTCCTGCATCAAAATTATATGACACGATGGGTAGAAGCATCACCCACCAAGGATTGTATTGTTGTTTCAAATCAGTGCACACTTCCTATGGGAGAATATTATTAATATGTATGGTTGTCCATTGATCCTTACCAGTGATAGAGGAACCTATTTCTTGAACAAAACAATTAATATTGTTAGCTAAATTTATGGTAGCTCATCATAATACTACTTCCTATCACCCATAGGAAAATGGAACTGTAAAGGATTTCAACAAGATCTTGGGAAAAACCTAAAAAATTATTGATGTGGGAAGAAAATATTGGGATGACAAAGTGTCGATGTCCTATGGGCATATAGGACCACATATAAGTAGTTAAACAAGGCAACACCCTTTAAGTTGGTGTTTGGTGCATAGGTAGTTTTTCCTGTGGAGTTAATGCTACCCTTGTTGTGTATTGTGTGTGGTGGAGGCATTGATGATAAGTAATTAGTGGAAGAATGTATTGACAGACTAATGTAGATGGATGAAAAGTGCACAATTATGCAATAGAGTTAGAGGATAGAGAAGGTGCAACATAAAGGCTAACATCATAGGAATATTAGGAATAAGACTTTCATCGTTGGTAAATTGGTGTTCCTCTATGATTCTATGTTTGTGTGCCACCCAAGGAAGGTTAGATTTCATTGGTTATGACTGTGTAAAGTAACTAAGGTATTGGATTTAGGTGCATGCTTGTTGCAGGCATTGGATGGAAATATGTTGTCCTGGTTACTTTAATGGAAGTAGGCCGAAGCCCTAGTATAAATAAGCTTCCTTTATGTTTGTAATAAGCCAATCTTTCCATTTAGATTAGGTTTCCTTTCATTTTTTATCTTTTTATTGCTTTGTAATAAGTGCGTTTGTGCAAAAAGAGATGATCTATCTATTTAAGACATGATGCACAGTAGGACTGCATTCTTTGATTTGTGGGGTAGAAAGAAAATGGCCAAAGGAAAATGTGTGAAATGGTTAGCTTGCGCATGAGTATGCGTTCTTTAGGAATTATTTGTATGCTTGATAAGGGGGTGATTTTATGAAAACTTCGTAAAGGATTAACAAGTAGTGTAACACGAGGTAGGAAGCATGGAGGAGAACTACTTGGTAAGTGGTATAGTGGAAGAGTAGGTACGACGTAGGAGGTGCACATAAAGGGTTCTATAACCATAGAAGTAGCAGTGCACAATAAGGTTATGGATCACTTGTGTGCGAGAGAAGGTTATGATGGTCATGGAGTTCCGCTCATGAAAGAAGGTTATGATGATCCTAGATTCTCGTGAAAAGAAGGGAAAATGAAAAAGACACATTAAATACAAAAAAAAATCATAGGTGAGTGCATTTAATGTAATATAAAATTGGAAATCTATTAAAGTGAGCAAGTGAAGTTGTAATTGTTATCCATATTTTCCCACCTGGGAAAAGTATTTGATCACCACGACCCCATGCAGAAAGAACCAAAGAAAGCACGGATAAATATTGCAAACAGTCATGAGAAGGACTCAACAATGAAGTGGCGGGGCCTCGTGAAATCTTCGGGTTCAAAATAGTTTAGAACGAGTCCAAATCGACTAAGTATGAAGGAGGTAGCGGAGAGAGCCACGTGTCGGCACACGACACTTCTCCAAAGTTGAATCCAAAAAGGGAAGCTCAAATGAGCACCAGGATTCCACGTGTCCAGAGCCCCAAAAAGTTACACGGCCGTTGAAAAGTCTTCAACTAGGCAGAAGGTGCCAGGTGTCGGCTCGACGCAAATCTAAAATGGGAGCCCAAGGCGAGACTCAAACTCACGCCAGCCCTCCACGTAGAAATGGTCAACAGAGGTCAAAAGGTAGATAGGGTGGGCCTCAAAAAGGCTAAGTATAGAAGTACTTGGTGGGGGACTGCCACGTGTCCAAGCGCGCATCTCCAAGGGTAGATCCAAAAGTGGAGGCTCAAACAAGTGCCAGTTCACCACGTAGCCCAAGGTCCAAAAAGGTAAGGGAGAGGTCATTGAAAAGTCCAAAGACCTACGGAGGCTTCCAAGTGTCAACCCGACGCTCCTTCAAAGGAAAATCTTGATCGGGATTTCAAGCGAGCGGAGCCTCCACGTCCAATCTCAAAAAGGGGACAAAGTCGGGTTGAATAGTCAATGCATGGTGGCAGGCCGACGAGAGTGCCAAGTGTCCAAATGGATGCTAACTCAAGGGTTCGAATAGAGAGAGGGTTTCCAAATGAGTGCCAGACCACCACGTGTCCCCTGGTCAAGAAATATGACCCCACGAGCAAAAGGACTTAGCCAAAAACATAGAAATTGGGTAGGCCAATGGAGGAAGCACCACGTGGCAAGCCTAAACCAGCAGCACTAAGGCGGCCATCGGGGGAAAAGTTGGATTTTTTCCTTTTTTTTCCAAAGATGTAAAAGTTACAAAATGGGCCGCAACTCCACCCAAAGGGAAAAAGTCAACATTTGAGCCCGAGTCAAGGTCAAAGCGGGAAGCGGGGAATCGAGGAAAAGTGAAAATTTTCCTTTTGTCAAAAAGGCACAAAGATGAAAATTGAAGCACATCTCCCTAGCCAACCAGAGGGTGCCACGTGTCCAAGCGGAGCGGCAGGGCCACGGGAGGAGCTTTCTAGATTTTGCAAATTTTTGTGAAAAGGGGAAAAGATAAATTTTGGGCCCAAACCCGATTTTTTCCCTAATTTTCCCTCCACGTGTCCCATATTAAAAAGGGGCCCATTTTTCAAACTAGTTTTCCCACCCTTTTGTACGGACCCGATACAAACTTCAAGGGGCATATCTTTCAACTCAAGGCTCAAAATATTACAAATCTGACACCATTGGAAAGATCTCGGCCTCATCTATGCCATGAAGATCTAAAACTTTAAGATCGGGGAGGTTAGGTGGGAGAAAATGGAGAAACATCTTCAGGGCCATTAATGCAGGATCTATTTTTGCCCAACAACCGATCGGATTCGATCTACTCCACCATTTCCTCCTCCTTCAAGGCACCAAACCAAGGTCATGTAGTCAAGAAGAGATTTTTGGGGCATATTTTGTAGGAGGCATTAATAGCAGTAGTGGTTGAGCTTCAACCTTTTTTCCCTTCTCTCTTTCTCCTTTCTCGTGTTGAATCTATAAAAGTAGGGTCGAACTCATTGTAAAGGGTTGACATTCTTTTTTTTTTGCAGCTCTCCCTTTCTTCTCGGAAAGGAATTCATGGAGTTTAGACCTTCCATTTAAATTACAATACGTTTCCTACCTTCTCGCCATTTCAGTAATGCATCAGTATCAATCTAATCTAGAGCAATAAAACATGTTTGTGATTGATTTTAGATCCTTTCTTGTCTCCTTTTCTCTCATCTTGGTCTTTCATTATAAATCTGGTTATCTGTGCTTGATTATTGTATGTATTTTGTTGGTTTGTGTCTATCAAAAAAACTAATGTTCATCATTCCTTCGTGCATCACCTTATAGCTTAGTTTTGATTTCTTGTATTCCTTTTATCCCTGTCTCCTTGGTAAAACTTAGATTAGGTTTAGGAATAGGTCCTCTGCAAGTTTCCACATATGCACCTAAATAGAGGAATAGGAACCAACCTTTAATCTGAGAGTTTTCCCATTTGCAAAAGTCCCACACTTTGGGGAAAACTCAATGTTATGTGAATCACACCAAATGAATCTACCTTAGAAAAGTAGATCTGACGACTCATTTGGGGGTGCTGTGATTTTGCACTAACATTTTGGCATGCCTAGTGGGACAAAGAAGTCTCCATCTTTATTACAATAAGATTGATGTGCACTTGTTGTGATTCTAGCTTTTAAGAAGCTTTTAAGAACTACACATCTGCGACTCCAAAAGGGACAAATCCACTAGTTTCAAGTAGTCCAAGTTTCCCAAGTTCATGAGAAGGATACAAACAAGGTCAAGAACAAGAGAAGAAGGACAATTTGTACACCTACACTTGTCTCCAGATAGAAGGAGAAGAGGAAGAAGAGCCCAGAGGTCTCTATCTCCACCAAACAGAGCCTTATCAACACCTCCTCCTAGTAGGCTCATTCTTTCAATCAAGAAGGGTGCTCAAGCCGATCAAGATGGCACACCAACAACCAAATCCTTATGTCAATTTCACTAGCAACAACCCACTCACTTTGAATGCACAAAATCCAGTCCCGGTGGCAACATTAAAGAGCATCCCATATTTCACTGGAGAAAACCAGACTTCTCCTGGTGACCACGTTCAAGATATTACAAATGTCTGTACAATCCATGAGATCACTGAGATGGACATTGTAGTCAAGTTTCTAGCCTCTTCACTCAAGGGAAAAGCTTCACAATGGTTCAGAGCCTAGAAGTAGGCTCTATTCAATCTTGGGACCATCTGTGCACAAGCTTCATGACCAGTTTGGAGAAAAAGGAGATAACTTATCCTTGTTGGAGCAATTGACAACAATCAAGAGAGCTCCAATGAGCAGTTGATGATTTCAACCTCAGATTTCAATGGACTCGACAAGATTCCAATGAGCAGTAAAGCCCACTAATGAAGGTGCCTTCTTATACTTTCTTAGAGCTTTAAATTCTGATATTGCTTTAATGATTCAATCAATGGGGGCACAACCTTACCTAAACCTATAGCCTTTCCATAGGAGCTGAGAATCATTTAATTCAAGCTGGAAAACTTGCTCCTAGGCCATCCATGCCTCTATACCCCAAATTAGGAAACCCAAGTACCAGCCAAACACCCACATTAGCTCCTATACCCACTCCCAGGAGTCAAAGTTCAGTGAAGCCTCCACTTCATCATCTAACACCTCAAAGGAGCTTCAGAAGTTATGAAACAACTTCAAAACCTAGGGAATGAGCTAGTAACCATCAAAAGATAGCAGGCTCAAAGTTCTAGGCCATATCAGCCTCAAGCTCAATATCAAGCTAGACCCCGTATCAACAAAATAGACCACAAGCCCAGGCTGTAACTCAGAGTCAACACCAAGGACAACCTCAAGCTGCTAGACCTTTTAGGTCATATGATCCAAACACAACTTCAACATCAAGGGCATTGGTTCCAACACAAAATAACATGGCACAAGAATATGATTGGTGTTTCCCATGCAATCAACCACATAATCAATCGATGTGCTTCAATGGTGCACTAAATCAGGCTTTGATGGTGCAAACCATTGGTGTGTCACAAGAACCTAGCCAAGAAGAAAATCAGCAGCAAGGAGCTCAACAAGAGGGACCCCCAAGTGAAACTATGCTTGTCAATTGGCAAGCTGAAGACTTCTATGGAATGAATCAAACTCCTTCTCAAAGTATAGCTACCAATACATGGTCCAAGAAGAGAAATATTGAGAAGGACATTCACCAAACTCAGTGATCCTCAATCCTCCATTTCTCCACAAGGTATTGGCATCCAAAATACAACTCCCAATATGCAGAGCCAATCCAAGCCACCTTCCAAATCCACTCAGCACCGGTTGTAACAACCCATGTGCAAGAGAAAAAATGTGCCAGGGAAGGGGCAATAGCAAAGGATAGCTCATTTAATATCATTGAGAAAATGAAGAGGACAAGTGTGAACATTTCACTATGGGAGTCACTAGCCATTCCAGGGTAGAGGGATCTATTGCAGACTACCATGCAAAATTGGTCAAGCTCAAATCAACCCCCTAACCAACAAGAGAAAGTGCTTACCAATACAGCTCAACCTGGGGAAACCATCGAGAGCAACAAGGTAAGAACCTGAGACCTCCTCCATTCTATGTTTCATTAATCATTGGGGATAAATTGGTGCATAATTACATGATTGATTCTGGGGCAAGTAGTTATGTAATGCCCAAACAAATAGCTTGATCAACTGGGTCTCCAGTATGAAGTCATCTCTAGAGGGGTAGTACAATTGATGGGACAACAAGTGAAAACTATTGGAATCATCAAGGATCTAAGCCTCACTCTGCATGCCTACCCCAATGTGACTATATTGCAGAATGTATCAGTCATAGACTTGCCACCACATTTTGCATTGTGTTTGTCTAGGGACTTCACTACCAAAATTGAGGCTACTTGTCTACTGACTGGTCGCATATGCTCTTTAGAACAAGGTATGGAGTGAAGGCCACAATCAGATCCGAGCCCATAGTGGATTATCACATTGAGTCTTATGTGCCTAGCCCAATCAATGCAAATTGTTCGGCTTTTGATCAAGAAGACCTCCTAAACACTTCTGAAGTAGATACCAAGGTGGGGTGTATCCTGAACCTGACTCTCGATGAATGGGTGGTCAAAAGACATGCTTTTGATCCCTATAAGGAGATGGAAGAATCTGAGCTAGGAGTCTACTACCTGCATGAAGAGAATCATCCTCTTCCTGACATCATTAAGCCAAAATAAAGATGACAATGAAGTATGGAAATTGTTCTTTGATGGCTCGAGAAGTAGGCAAGGAGCCGAGGAGGAGCTATGATTGTGTCACCCCAAGGTATGAAGTATTACTCAGCTTTCCATTTCTAGTTTTCCTACTCAAATAACACTACAGAATATGAGGCTTTGGTTCATGGATTGCATTGGGCTAGAAGACGAGGAATCAAGAACCTGCAAGTGTTTGGTGATAGTGAACTGGTTTCCAATCAAGTCAAAGGACAAAATGTTGTCAAGAATGACCTACTCAAAAGCTACAAGAATAGGGTATGGGATCTCATTGAGGATTTCAAGCCTTCAACATTGTGTCCATACCCAGGAAGGAGAACGAAGTTGACTGATAGGCTTGCAGCAGTTGGAGCAACATTTGATGTGGTTGACAATCAAGAGGGACAAAGGACAGCCACATATCCATGTGATTGTGAGGCCAAAAGTGCTACGATAACAACACATGCTGGTAGGTGTTCGAGAATGATCAACAGATCATCAATTTTTTTGCAAGAGGAAGTTGAGTTCTCAGCTAGAATCAAAGCAGATTAGAGCAGCAATATGGAGATCAAGTAGTGCAGCTGCATACAAACAAGCTTCCCAAAGGCTTAGTGACATTGGAGTCTATCTTCAATCCTAATGATCAGTTTCAAAAGAGAAGGCTAACATACATATCAAAGGAGAAGATTCAGAGTCAATTCTAGTTGAGAAGGAAAACACTTCAAATTGGCAAAGTGGCCACCGAGCAAGAAAGGTATGAATTCATGCAACTTTTCCAAGAGTTTCCAGATGTATTTTCTTGGAGCTATGAAGACCTAAGAGGGTTCAATCCAAAGTTAGCACAACACACAATCGAACTAGATCTAGCTGACTAAGCCCATCAGGAAAAAGTAGAGACCAATCAATCCACACATTGAACCTCTGATGAAGAAAGAGCTAAACAAGCTGATAGAGGAAAGTATCATATTTCCAATCAAACACTCAAGATGGGTTACAAACTTGGTCCCAATTAAGAAGAAGAATGGAGAGATTAGGTTGTGTGTTGACTTTCATGACTTGAACAGAGCATCCCTCAAAGATCACTACCCACTCCCCTCAATGGAGAAAATCTTGCAAGTGGTGTCTGATCAAAGAGAGATTCTCTCTCTAGATGGCTACTCAGGGTACAACCAGATCATGGTGAAAGAAGATGATCAGTTCAAAACAACTTTCACCACCAAATGGGGCACCTATGCCTATAGAAAAATGCCATTTGGATTGTCTAATGCCGAGCCACTTTCCAAAGGGAAATGGATATGGCATTCAAAGGGATGATCAACAAAATAGTACTGATCTATCTGGATGACATTACTGTGTTCTCCAAAATGTAAAGACCACCTTTTCACCTAAGGTAGGTGTTTCAAAGGTGTAGGAGATTTGGGGTATCATTGAACCCTAAAAATGCATATTCTTGGCCCATGAGGGTAGGCTTCTAGGCCATATTGTGTCAAAGGAAGGTTTGGAAATTGACCCAGAGAGAGTTGAAGCAATAAGAGCATTTCCATTGCCAAGCCATAAGAAGGCTCTTCAAAGCTTCTTAGGAAAAATCAATTTTGTCCATAGGTTTGTACCAAACTTTGCTGCCCTTGTCAAGCCAATAACGTTGATGTTGAAGAAGAGTTTGGCATTTAGGTGGACAATGAAGGAAAAGTTTTTGAGGCCATCAAAGAAGCTATATCACAAGCCCCAACTCTCATGAATCCATATTTTTCTAAGGACTTCATACTATATGCCTTTGGTGGCAGTGACACAATTTCTACAATCCTAGTACAATAGAACAAAGAGGATATAGAGCAGCCAATTGCTTTCTTCAGCCAAGGTCTGGAAGATTATGAAGTGAGATACTCTTTCATCAAAAGCAAGTCCTGGCAAGTGATCAGAGGGTTAAAGAAGTTTAAGCATCTTGGTTTCAAACAATAAAATCCAACTATTAGTCTCCCATGTAGGAGTTAAAGACTTCCTTCTCAACAAGGATCTAAATGAAAAATGTGCAGATGGATCACTCATGTCATGGAGTATGACATTGAGATCAAGGTTACTAAGCTGGTCCATGGGAAGGGATTGTGTGAACAACTAGCCTCGAGTCAACAAGATGAAGCAAGTGGTGAAAAGGAAGTTGTTTTTGTCCTCATGGAATAGTCAAGAGGAAGAAAATGAGGATGTGCCCACTCCTTGTTGACTCAGAACATGGTGCACTTCCTTCAAACAGGCCTGTGTCCTCCAGAAATGAGTAAAAAAAAAGGAGACATTTCAGACTACAAGCCATCCCATATGTGCTTATTGATGACGTCTTGTTCAAAAGGGACATCAATGGCATTTCTATTAAGGTGCATTGGGACAAATCAGTTGAGAGAGTGTTACAAGAGTTCCATGATGAAGCAACTGGAGGCCATTTTTCTCCATGGGTGACAACACTCAAGATCATGAAGGTGGGTTATTATTGGCCCAGGTGTTTAGTGACTACTATGCATGGATCAAAAAGTGCAAGAACTGTGCATTCTTCAGAGGCAAAGAAAGGCTAACAACACTTCCATTGCACCCAATTTCAGTAGACCAACCATTCATGCAATGGGGATTGATTTCATCATGAGTCATCAATCCAAATTCGAGCCAAGGCCACAAATGGATTCTGATGGCAATAAACTATTTCACCAAGTGGACCGAGGTAGTGGCACTCAAAGAAGCTAATGAGTCTAACATACTAGATTTCTATGAAGGGATAGTGACCAGATTTGGAGTGCCAACCACCATTATATCAGATAATGCATTGGCATTCATAGGTTCCAAAATCATAGGATGGGCCATTAGGAACGGGATTTACTTGAGCACTTCATCAAATTATTACCCTCAGGGTAATGGCCAAGCAGAGTCCACAAACAAGAACCTACTAAAGATTGTCAAAAGAACTCTAGATGAAAATCAGAGAACTTGGCACACGAAACTCAAATCAGCCTTATGGGCTGATAGGACAACACCCAAGAGGTCTACAGGCAGCTCTCCATTCAAACTTGTCTATGGGAAAGAGGTAGTGTTGCCTATATCACTTGAGTTTCCAGCATTGGAACTCATGAAGTAATTGGAGATGTCTGAGTTTGAACCAATGGAGGCCAGGTATGTAGAGCTGATGGAGTTGGAAGAAACCAGAGAACATGCACTTCAAACAATGGAGAAGGATCAGGTCTCAATCAAGAGATGCTTCAACAAGAAGGCAAGAACAAGGACCTTCCAGAAGGAGACCTAGTTTTGAAATGGGATGCAGATCGGGAAAAACCAGGAAGGCATTCCAAGTTTGATGCCATTTGGAGTGGCCCTTACATGGTCACAAAATGTAAAAGTAGCAATGCTTTCCAATTGTCTACATTGATGGTGAAGAGTTACAGATTCCAGTGAATGGAATTTATCTTAAACACTGCTACTAGAAAGGAAAGTTCTCACCTTGTACATATTAGTTTAGTTTCTCATTCCTCTAAGTGCTTGTGCACATTGTCTTGTTGTAGTTTAGGTTGCTTTTCTCCTAAGTGCTTTACACTCTGCATGTTCTACTTGGAGCATGTATGATTTCAAATTTTGTATATAGTTGTGGTGTTGTTTTGTTGCTCTTGCATAACCCATTCAGAGACAGATGAAGCCCTGGGTCAAAGCAATTTTCTACTCTTAAACCATCATTTCAAGATTTCTTATGAAAATTGAGAGTGCAAATAGTCGGCTCATGAATCAGAGGTAGGATCAGTATCATACCATCATTCTCGACTCCATGCCCAATGGATATGACAAGGCAATTGGTCTTTTCATCTAAAGAGTAGAAGATACCCCTGTGAGTCACCAAATTGTTATCCATATTTTTCACCCCTGGGAAAAATATTGGATCAGCCACAACCCCACACAGAAAGAACCAGAGAAAAACATGGTTAAATCTTGCAAACAAGTCAAAGGACTCAACAATGGAAGTGGCAGGGGCCTTGAAAGACTAAACAACCCCATGCAAGAAGAAAGAGAAAAAATGGCTCTATCGAGTGAATCCGGGTCTTAAATCTATTTAATGGGTTACATGTGGGCTCGAAATAGAATAACAGGGTCGAGGAGGAGGAGGAGCAGTGTCACAAAGAAGCCAGGAGCAAGAAAAGAAGAAATGACAAAGATCCAAAGTCTTCGGGTTCAAAAGTTTCAGAACGAGTCCAGAAATCGACTAAGTATGAAGGAGGCAAAGGGAGAGAGCCACGTGTCGGCACGACACTTCTCCAAAGTTGAATCCAAAAAGGAAGCTCAAATGAGCACCAGGCTTCCACGCATCCAGAGCCCCAAAAATTTCACAGCCATTGAAAAGTCTTCGACTAGGCAGAAGGTGCCAGTGTGTCACTCGAGCAAAAATCTAAATGGGAGCCCAAGGTGGAGACTCAAACTCACGCCAACCCTCCACGTAGAAAATGGTCAACAAAGGTCAAAAGGTGGACAAGGTGGGCCTCAAAAAGGCTAAGTATAGAAGTACTGGTGGGGACTACCACGTGTCCAAGTGGCACATCTCCAAGGGTAGATCCAAAAGTGGAGGCTCAAACAAGCGCTAGTTCCACGTAGCCCAAGGTCCAAAAAGGTAAGGGAGAGGTCATTGAAAAGTCCAAAGACCTACAGAGGCTTCCAAGTGTCAACCCGATGCTCCTTCAAAGGAAAATCTTGATCGGGATTTCAAGTGAGCGCAGAGCCTCCACACATCCAATCTCAAAAAGGGGACAGAGTCGGGTTGAATAGTCAATGCATGGTGGCAGGTCGACGGAGAGTGCCAAGTGTCCAAATGGTGCTAACTCAAGGGTCAATAAAGAGAGGGTTTCCAGATGAGCGCCAGACCACCACATGTCCCCGGTCAAGAAATATGACCCCACCGAGCAAAGGACTTAGCCAAAAACATAGAAATTGGGCAGCCGATGAGGAAGTAGCACGTGGCAAGCCTAAACCAATGCAGCATAAGGTGGCCATCGGGGAAAAGTTGGATTTTTTCCTTTTTTATTCCAAAGATGTAAAAGTTGCAAAATGGGCCACAACTCCACCCAAAGGGAAAAAGTCAACATTTGAGCCCGAGTCAAGGTCAAAGCGGGAAGCGGGGAATCGAGAGGAAAAGGTGAAAATTTTCCTTTTGTCAAAAAGGCACAAAGATGAAAATTGAAGCACATCTCCCCAACCAACCAGAGGGTGCCACGTGTCCAAGCAGAGTGGTGGGGGGCCATGAGAGCTTTCTGATTTTGCAATTTTTGTGAAAAAGGGGAAAAGATAAATTCTGGGCCCGCGAACCCGATTTTTGCCCTAATTTTCCCTCCACGTGTCCCATATTAAAAAGGGGGCCCATTTTTCAAACTAGTTTTCCCGCCCTTTTGTACGGACCCGATACAAACTTCAAGGGGCATATCTTTCGACTCAGGGCTCAAAATATTACAAATCTGACACCGTTGGAAAGATCTCGGCCTCATCTACGCCATGAAGATCTGAAACTTTAAGATCGGGAGGTTAGGTGGGAGAAAAATGGAGAAACATCTTCAGGGCCATTAATGCAGGATCTATTTTTTCCCCAACAACCAGATCGATTCGATCTGCTCCACCATTTCCTCCTCCTTCGAGGCACCAAACCAAGAAATTGATGCAGTCAAGATAGATTTGGGGTAGATTTTATAGGAGGCATTAATAGCAGTGGTTGAGCTTCAACTTTTTTCCCACTTCTCTCTCTTTCTCCCTTCTGTGTTGAATCTATAAAAGCCGGGTCAAAACTCATTGTAAAGGGTTGGACATTCTTTTGTTTTTTTGTAGGCTCCCCTTTCCTTCTGGAAAAGGAATTCATGGAGTTCAGACCTTCCATTTAAATTACAAATACGTTTCCTACCTTCTGGCCATTTGTAATGCATTGTATCAATCTACAGAGCAATAAAACACGTTTGTGATCGATTTTAGATCCTTTCTTGTCTCCTTTTCTCTCATCTGGTCTTTCATTATAAATCTAGTTATCTGTGCTTGATTATTGTATGCATTTTGTTGGTTTGTGTCTATCAAAAAACTAATAATGTTCATCATTCCTTCGGTGCATCACCTTATAGCTTAGTTTTGATTTCTTGTATTCCTTTTATCCCTGTCTCCTTGGTAAAACTTAGATTAGGTTTAGGAGGGAAAAATGATGAAGTAGAAGCTATTGGAAGGGTTTGGAGAAGAGTTTGAAAGATGTAAGAGGGTTTGGCATAGTACAAAGGTATATGAGCTGGTTTGCAGGTTAGGGAATGTGGGAGATTAAGGGTTGAAATGCGTAGGATTGAGCAACTAATAATATTAAAGGTTTTGACACCTAGGGCACATAATTCATAGGATTTTTAGCTGTAAGAGTTTGAATCCAAGAAAGTAATGCCACCAAGGAAGAACATACCAAAGAACAATAAGCCACTAGAGGAAAGGCATGTTGACCGGTACTTAGAAATGTAGTACCCACTGGATGTGATAGTTGGGATGTCATGGACATCTCAAATATGGAAGCGTAAAATTAGCGAGTATAACCATTACATGTAAGGGCATGGAGGTGATATCGAATTGATGTCATGACGAAGACATGTCATTTAACCACAATAGGAAAAATTGTATTAGATGACACAAAGTACAAGACCTTAGTAGATTTCATGGTCCTACAGCTTATTTTAATTACCATTTTTTTGGTAAGATTACACACCTATTTTAATGGTTAATGTCAAGAGTCCATGAGGACTACTTTTATTTTGTAGTAAAAGGATGTGCATCACCATGTGGTTGATTCACAAAGTGGTCGGGCAAAGTGATAGTGGCACAAAAACACCTCGAATATATACAAGGATACCGTAATAGATGAGACAAGAACCAAGTTACACTATTAGAGGGGAGGCATCATGTTCATTGTTACCAACATTGTGGACCCTGGGACAAGAGTAGTCATGCGCTTGGTAAGCTATAAGTTAGGAACCACATAGTGATGGTCCAAAGTAAACAAAAATTCTTGCACATTGCACAAGGAACGACTATAACATCGCTCATTAAATCATTGAGGGCATCATCGAAGAGGAAAAAAAAAAAAACATTAAAAAGGAGAGAAGATTACAGGGGTTTCTATTACTCCTCATAGTATTATGATATATTGGAGTTCAAGATGGACAAGAAGGGAAAGAATGGGAGCATGCCTTGAGCAGCGATCACTGGAAAATACATTCGCTAAATATACTTGTGATGGCGTGGTCAGAAATGTTTATAAGGCACACTTAGATAGATGGTATAAGAGGTTTGTGATGGATTTGAGAACAAATGGCATGTGCCCAAAGAATTTCCAAAAGACTTAATGGGGTAGGAAAACTTTGCGGTTATACAACACTTCAACCTTGGAAGGTTTTTGTTAGTAAATGGAGAGATGAGACCATGGTGTAAACTATTATTTTCATTCACCACCAAATACTTAAAGAGAAAAGTCAACATGATCAAGGACACCCAACCACTTAAATTCAACACGATAAGGTATATGCTGACTACCACACCCTATGCAAAATATATGGATATGAGACCAAGGCACCCTATGTTAAAACAATGGATTCTGATATGATGGATCTTAATCCCATCGCTACATAGGTGGTAGGGAAAGATGAATGTCAAGTATTATATTTTTTCAAAGTCCAAATTAAAGGATGGTAAAGTGGTCGAAGTGCGCAACACTCATCTTGCACCAACCCCATCAACAAAAAAATGTAAGAATACCAAAGCACATGCACGATCCCACTCTTGAAGAAGAAGAGGATGATGAGACAGAAGGGTACTTGGATGTGAATGTAGAGACAATAAGTAAACACATCGCACACTCCACAAGTTTCTCCAATGGCCCCAATTAGAGAAGCATGAAGAACCAACACCATAGAAGAGGAAGGAGAGCATCCAAAGGAACATCATGAGGAAGAAGGCCTTCAAATAGGTGAAGGAACACAAAAGGAAAGGGAATCTTCTGTAATACACATTGTTGATGAAGAAGGGGATGATCAATGTCACCAAGAGTATGAACAAGAGATATTGTTACATTATGAAGAGCACGTGCACGAAGAAAACATAAAGAGGAGAAAGAGAAAGAGCATGAGGAAGACCAAGAGGGAACAAGACTCAGAGGAGAGGATGAAAAAGAGGGTACCGATCATGTGTAACAAACACCGCGCAAGAAGGGAAACTCAAAAAGATGCACGAAATCCAAAAATAAGTTGTAGGTGAGTTCATTTAATGCAATAGAAAATTAGAAATCTATAAAAGGGAAAAATTCTAATTGTAATCTTCACCTTGCAAATTGAGAATTTGTGTGTATTAGAGATTTTGCAAACCAAAGGCCACCAATGCAGATTGTGACCAAACAACAATGAAGGTGACTAAAGAGTATTTTAAGAACTATAGATCTCCTTACATTTGGGAAAAAGACGAAGTAGAAGCTATTGGAAGGGTTTGGAGAAGAGTTTGAAAGTTGTAAGAGGGTTTGACGTAGTAGGAAGTTGTATGAGCTGATTTACGTGGTTAGGGCACATGGGATATTTGAGGGTTGAAATGCATAGGATCGAGAAACTAGGACTCTCAAAGGTTTTAGCACCTAGGGCACAAAATTCACATGATTTTTAGTTATAGGAGTTTTAAACCAAGGAAGTGATGACACTAAGGAAGAACGTATTGCAAAGAAAAATAAGCCACCGAAGAAACCCATGATGACCGGTACTTAGAAATATAGTACCCATATGGAGTGATAGTTGGGAGGTCGTGGACATCTCAAATATGGAAGTGTAAAATTAGCGAGTATAACCACCGCACGCAAGGGAACGAAGGTGATATCGAACTGATGCCATGAGGAAGAAAGGTCATTTAACCGCAATAGGAAAATTGTGTTAAATGACATAGTGTGCAAGACCTTGTAGATGTTGGGGTCCTACAGCTTGTTTGAATTAGCATTTTTACTAAGCACACACACCTATTTTAATCTTTAATGTCAAGAGTCCACAATGAATAATTTATTTTTGCATGAAGAAGGATGTGTATCACCGTGCGGTTGATTAAGAAAGTTATCGGGTTGTATGATAGTGGCATTAAAATTACCCTGGATATACATGAGGAGACTACAGTGAGGAGATAACAACCAAGATTCATTATTAGAGGGAGGCCTCGCATTCAATGTTACCAACATTGTGGACTCTAGGACAAGAGTAGCCACACTTGGTAAATCGCAAGTTAGGAACCTCATAGCAATGGTTCAAGTAAACAATAAATTCTTATACATTGCACATAAGGTGGCATAAGGACCGGGTATAACATCACTCATTAAATTGATTAGGGCATTGTTGAAGAGGAAAAAACACAACATGAAAAAGGAGAGAAGATTACATGGGGCTCAATCTCACTCCTCATAGTATTCTTAGATATTGGAGTTCCGGATGGACCGGAAGGGAAAGAATGGGAGCATCCCTTGAGTAGTGATCATTGGAAAAGAGATTTTCTAAATATACTTGTGATTGCGTGGTAAAAATGTTTATAAGGCACACTTAGATAGATGATATAAGAGGCTCTGTGATGAATTTGAGAATGAATGGCATGTGCCCAGAGAAATACCATCGAGTTACGGGATAGGAAAACTTCATAGTTATGTAACACTTCAACCTTGGAAGGTTTTAGTTCATAAATGGAGAGACGGGCCCATGGTGAAAATTCCTATTTGCATTCACCACCAAATACTTCAAGAGCATAGTCTAAATGATCAAGGACACATAACCGCTTAAATTCAACATGGATAAGGTAGATGCCGACTACCACACCCTACACAAAACATATGGATACGAGACTAAGGAATACTAAATTAAAAAATGGAGTCTAACATGATGGACCTTAGTCCCATCGTGACATTGGAGGTAGGGAAGGAGGCATGCCGGGTATTATATTTGTTCAAATCCCAAATTAAAGGATGGTAAATTCATCAAAGTGCGCAACACTCATCTTACACCACCCCCATCAAGAAAAACAATTGTAAGAATACCCAAAGCACATGTGTGAGCCCACTCCACGAAGAAGAAGAGGATGATGAGATAGAAGGAAGTTGGATCACAATGCATGAAACAGATGTGAACGTAAAGATAGTAAGCAAGCACATCACACACTCCACAAGTTTCTCCAATGGCCCCAAATAGAGAAACATGAAGACCCAATGCCACAAAAGAGGAAGAAGAGCATCTAAAGGAATATCATGAGGAAGAATACCTTTGAATAAGTGAAGGCACAAAAAGGAAAGATAATCTTCAATGATACACATTGTTGATGAAGAAGGGGATGATAAGCACCACTAAGAGTATGAACAGAGAGATATTGTTTCATTATGAAGATCATGTGTGTGAAAATAACAAAAGAGGAGCAAGCGAAAGAGAATGAGGAAGAACAAGAGGAAACATGACTCAAAGGAGAAGATGAATAAGAGGGTATCACGATTATGTGCAAAAACACCGCGTAAGAAATGGACAATGGTGGGATCACGAAAAGGAAGAATCCAATATCTACTCCATCAATGTCACCTCCTTACCCAAGCCTTTCATACCAAGATGATATCACCAAGATTATCAAAGGTAGATTCGAAAGTTTTGTGTAGATCAAAAATTATATTGTTGGAATATGTTCAACAAGAACAAAGCCCATACATGCACATGTAAGATGTTTTCATTCACAATGCAGACCCACATTGAGAAGGAAAAGTTTGAGGTGATGAAAGATTCATTCATTGGATTACATGGGAAGAAGGACCCCTCAAAGGTATTTACAATTGTCAACTCAACTCAACTTTTGGATGAGCAGGGAAACCAATGCCTTGAAAAAAATAATTGTTAAATTGGAGCCAAGGAATATCAACAAGGAGCACCATTGTGTGACATGCAAGAGAACCTGGAGGATGTAAGTAAAAATAATAATAAGTTAGTTATACAGTTGAATAAGGCTAAAACCTAACTAATTTTGTAAATACCAAAGCAACACAACTGATTACGCACATTGTGAATTCATGCCCAGACATAGCCTCAGAGGAAGAGATGAATAAAAGTAGGGAAATTGAAACCCTGAAGAACTGATTGAATTATTAATAGAGAAGGCGAATAAAAGGCAAGGTTAAAAATAGAGGATTTAACACAAGTGAACATGGAAAAGGTTGATCAAAGAATAAAGGTATATGAAGACCTCGGCGCTCAGATGAAGGAGGCCACACATAGGGTTGAGAATTTTTTTGGCAAGTTTAAGGACGCCTCAATAATAAGCGCACGCCTTATAGAAGATGAAGTAGAATCAAACCATTTACAAGTTTCTTTGTACATAGGTAATAGGTCAGCGCGTGATAATTTTTGCAAGAGGTAGCAGATAAGAAATAATTTAATAGAGGTAAGAGTGAGAGGATATATGCAAGGTTAGGATAGGTGTGGACCATAGTGATGAAGAGGGTGGGTAGCCTAGAAGGTATGACTACTAAATGGGATATGATTTTAAAGGATATTTATGTAGATCGTAATCCCACTTAACCAAATTCAAATGTTACAATTGATTCGAAAAAACAAATTATGATTATTTGGCCTTCATCTCATTTTCCCCCTCTAGTTCATGAGCTTCTTTCAACATGCCAACTTTTGATTTTTTAATTTGATGTTCTTATCTATTACCTATAACTTGTTCCTACATCTCTTTCAGTGTTAATCCAACTAATGAATTGAGTCAAAACAATAAGAAAGATTAAAAATATTACCTATTTTAAAAATTTCCCACATATGCTTGTTGAGCAACTTGTTATCAAGCTACGAGTCATAGTTAGAACCAATGGTGCTTACCCCAAAAAGTTTATTCAACTTTCTAATACCCTTTAAGGATTTCAATATGTACCCCAAGTTTCAATTCTTAATTCCTTTATCTACCTTGTAATCACTTGAGTCTCTTCTCTAAGTCTTCTTGCCTTAAGTAGCCCTACTTGACGCATTTTCACCCATATCTTCTAAGTTTTGAGGTCTCCCAGTTCACTCTAAAAAATTTTGGACACCCATTTTAGTGTACTTATTGCATGCAAAGTCTCAAGATTGAGTTCTTAGTATAAGGTTTAGCTCCTTAGTAATCTAACCTTCTCCAAGTAGGTCTGGACTGTGTACACTACCTTTGCTCAAATATGTCATTAATAATTTGAAGTGGTACCATTACTTATTAATTATTCCTCCCGAATCAAACTCAAGGTTACATACGAGAAGGTTTCTTCAAATTTTCAAGCTTCAACATCATGCATAAAGTCTTAAACTCTCATTTTCCTCAAAATCCTAGCTTTTATTACACTTTATTGTAAGATACCGTGACATTAATTAGTGAAAATTGAAGTTATTTTGGTCTTTCAAAGCTTTCTCTTCTCCTTAAATCCATCCTCGTAAGTTTTAATATCTTTTTTATGGTCTTCAAGCATCCACTTAGAACCCTCTTTCCTATCTCCTCTTTCCTTAGTCTTACCTTCACAATACTAAACCACTATTGTGATCGAGTAGGCTCTATCACAAAGAATTCATTTTCTTTGATATTTTTCAAGGCTCCTTGATTAATGATACATCACAAAGACAATGTCAAGATCTCTCCTTCTTTTTATGAGACCGACACTTTCCCTTCTTTCTTAATCACTCAACTTTCTCTCGCCTCCATTGAGAGTTTTATACCAAACCCAAGAACTCATTCATTTGTCTTTCAAGGCTTGTAAGGTAAACTTCACGATTCAATATTATTTATGAAATAAAATATTGTTTTTCCTAAGTATATAGTATTATTATTGAGATTTAGGAAGGTTCACTTTTGGTGTGAACCACTTAGGTGTCTCCCTACTATGTCCTCTAAGAAAAACTTTCTCGGATCTCGGGCTTTAAATCAAAATTACACCCTCCTTATCATTGTGATGGTTCCTCTAGGTTTCTTAATATTTGCATGGTTTAAACTAACTCACCTTAGTTTCCTCGCATTCCTAAATCTACTCCATCAACTTGTCCTTTGTATCTTGCACCAATTGTGCACTTAACATGCTTTTTCATAGGTCTACATACAAGTAAGAATAAATCATACTCTTGTTAAAAATCATTGTAGATGCATGTAAAATCAAGCTTACCCGATGCACTCTCTTAATGAAAACATTATCCTTGAGTACTGCTTTTTTACCTTGTCAACTTCGACTGTTCTCCAAATTGCCTTAATAAAAAGTTCTCAAGAATCTATTGCTAGTAATGTCAAACCCAAATATGCACTTACATGCAAAAATATAATGAAAGGATTTATGCTTATCTCATTTTAAGAACACCATATTGATCAAGCACTACCATTAAGCAACTTGTCATACAAACACCACACACAAATTTCACTATCATAGTAGTTTGAAAACTAGAATTTTTTTCAAACCTTGGAGTCTCATCACTCGCAAACCTTAGATCATTCGAATGATGCACTAATTAGTTACAAAATGATGTATATAATCTTTACATGGGAATTACCATCTGAATTGTGAATTTTTAACTTCCTTTAGTCTTGTGACCTTTCAAGTCCCTCAATACAACATCATAGCTTAAAAATGGTGACTCCAAGACCCATACTTCCTAAATTCACTCACATTGACTCCTAGACCCCACTAGGACTTACATTCATGACTTAAATCCCCTAAAGACCTACATGACACCTTGAGATTCCTAGTTCATACCCCTAATAGCCTTCAAATTCACATTTTGCACTTTTGGAGGGAAAGTATGCAATTTAAAATTTGAAAGGCCAAGACTCAAACCACCACACCAAACTGACTCACATGGATTCCCTAGACCTATAACACACCTGCACACCAAATTTGATGACACCATGCCACATTTACATAGATGGAGATGATGCTTTTGCATCGGAGCTACAGGAGAAGACTACAAAATTGACCCTGGAGAAAATGCCAAATATTGTTGAATCAACACCATGAAGGTCAAAGTTTGCGCTTGGAAGAGTGGAAGAAACTAGAGGCATCAATCAACCTAGAATTTCCTAAACTTCTACCAATGCCTTGAGCCTAGTTTTGGACCGCACAAAATTACGCATTATTTATTTGTTACATTCTTTTAAGAATTTATCGATTATTTGTTCAAACATGATTATTTATTCCTTCATTCATTGATTCAAGTATTGCCGAGGATGGACAATATCCCTAGTGTGGGGTAATGTTGGATTGAAGAAATGGCCTAGTATGAAGACACACATGAGGACAAAAGGACAAGAAAAGGTGCGCGCATAAGCATAAACGTAGAAATTGTAAAAGGAAAAGTAATGCACAAAGGTGCACGCGAAGGTATGAGAAGAGGACATACGAAAGGCTCACACACAAGGGTAAAAAGAACAAGATTTAGCTAGAATTATAGAATGAGATAAAAATAGAACACATGCGAAGGATGATGTATTCACCAAGGCAAACCGAGAATAGAAGTATCGCACATGTAAGATTCGAATATATATAGGTTATGCATGGACGGAGAAAGCTAAGTATAGCATGGCATGGAGAATAAAGCAAGCTATTTATAGGAAAACATAACATGAAGACTATATTTAGGAATTGTTTATTAATAGATTAAAACATGTAAGTGGTGAAGGACAATTTCCCACCCTATAAATATGTATAGAAGTCGGTGTAAAGAGAGGCAATTAAGGTTTGTGCATGTATGTGTCTGTAAGTGTGTGTTCATATCCGTATGCAAGTTTGCACGAGGATATGTATAATGTGCTAGGTAGCTAAGTCATAGATCAATATAGAGGCAATTCATGTGTTTGTAATGGATAATCTACTATGGATTACCAAAGTACGAAGAGATGCACATGGTGTAATTGGCATCCAAATTCTGTTACTGTTTGTATATGTTGATGAATGAATACAAGCTCCTTTTATGATTAATTGTTCGTGCACATACTATGAAAACTCATAATTTGAATACAAAATATATATTTATTGCTATGATAACCATGTTTGTAGGAACCACATATTAATTTACATGCTAGAATTGTCACATGAGTAAGATATGTGAAGGAATCTAGAAAATCCCAAATGTCCTTCATACATGCAGAATATTCAAAGGTTGTTTTGTGGATGTGTTAATGTGCGAGAGTTGTGGATTGACAGATAATCGTGGATTACAAATGACCAATAGTGCATACCAACTAAGACCCAACCAAACAAGGAAACTATCTAAAAGGGAATTGTAAAAATATCCTTTAGGAATATTTGAGATCCTATGGAAATTATATAAAGGGGAGGAATGTGACAAAAGAGGGACTTTGCATGATACAATTACATACGAGAAGTTAGATTCAAGAAGAAATTTTTGGAGAATGAGAGAATTATTAGTTCGAGGGTTGATATTATGTACGAGAACTATATCATGTTAGGATTTCAAGGACTGAAGGTAAGAATGATGTAATATTACTATGTTGTAAGGAAAATGGCACATGAATCACGTCCATCGTTATAACATTATTTATTTCTTGTAAAATATAGTGAGAATCCAAGGTTTTGTGTATGATTTATTATTGTATTTAAGGATAATCTGTGTGTAAATGAATATTATAGTTTTGTGTAATTTTCCACCATAAAATATTAGTCGCTTGCTAATTCCCTCACATCAATTTATAACCTCGAGTTCATCATTTCATCTTTACTACATTTTGATTGAGACTTTCAAGTGCGAAGCTTGATTGAAAGGCTAGTGAAGGAAAGGTTAAGATATTTCACACAAAACCCTAGAGTGATGATAACTAGGTCAACATATTTGCAAAATTGATCGATAATTATTAACCTTCATTTCAATCTCAAGAGTGTTAACACTAGTAGACCATATCTCACCTACATTTCCATTCGTTCGTTATACACGAGTGAAATATACTAAATATGTAAAAGTTAGAAAATAAGAGGAGACAACACTCGATTCAAAACATGTTCTACCACATTTACAATATGTGTATAAAGTTTAAACATAATTATCATAGAATTTGTGTTTGACAATTTTGTTCAACACATATAACAATACATTATTCTCCACTTATCTTCTTTACAGGAAAAACCCATCTTACATTAACCATTTTTTTAGAGATAGGACTTTGGTTTCTTTGTTCTCTTTTCTTTTTGTTTCTTTCAATTTTTTCTCATGTGTAGGTTGGTTGTGCTTCTCTCAAATTTTTCTTTGAGCTCCTCTTTGGGTTGTAATGCTAGTTTTACCTTGAACAATATTTACGTCACTTTTCCTTCATAAGTCTCTATGAAGCATTCTTGATTATTTATTAGTTGGATTCTCTTAGTTCCTATAACTCTCTTTGGAAAGTATATGCACAAATTTTTTATCTACAAATTATTTTAAAGATGGAAGATAAGAGGATGAAAGGAAACGTTGATGGAGAGAAATACTACAAAAATAAGACTAGAGTTTCCAAAAAGAACTAGAGCTTATCGACTATTGTAAGGGAGAAGAACAAGGAAATTAATCAATTTCCATCTTGGAATTTTGATGAACCTATCGTATTTTTCTAGGGCCTTTTCCGAGTATGTTGTATCATTAAGAAGAATAAGTACTTCAAGGACTATATTTTTACACCTTCTCTATAAAAGTTAGATTGTGTTTTTCTCCATACATGTACTACATCCTCTTAATAACATACTTATGTTAGACCCCAAAACATAGATGAGATATTATTTTTTTCATAATAGAGGTGCATCAAAAATAAAAAAATTATTTTACATAATTAATGTTTAAGGTTTTTGAAACAACAATGAAGAAGACTTTATATTAATGTTTCGTATCACACTTTATGATCCATCATCATTTTTTTTGAGGAACTTATGTATGTATGTATATGTATACATGTGTGTGTGTGTGTGTGTGTGTGTGTGTGTGTGTGTGTGTGTGTGTGTGTGTGTGTGTGTGTGTGTGTGTGTGTGTGTGTGTGTGTGTGTATTTGTACAAGATTATTCTCCATGTAAATAACGAAACCCTTTTTATCTTAATTACCAAGGTTAGAGTGTATCTATATACACAATCCTACAACTATACTATTTAAAAAGAGCAGTGACTTGGACAAGATATTATTTGCTCATAAATCTAATCAATCTATCATATTCTACTTTGAGGTAAAATATGGACCACTAAAAGCATTTTTACTTGTGTAGATAATTGATTCAACATGGGTTCAAATTTAAAATCAAATCACCAAATATTGTTTGGTTTTCGTTTATACATCCATTTAGTTAATATTAAATTGTTTTTTAGAAGGCATGCAATCACGAATGCAAGACTTATTACTATCATGCATAGAATAACTCCCTTATGCATACACTAACTCCCCTATCCAATAAAACACGTGTGAAATGTTATAGTATAACACATCATGTAAAAGAGAATGGAACATAATCACTATATTATTAAGAAATATTTTGTGTTAACATAAAATTTGAATACCTAAATTGATTCATAATATACACAACATTTAGTGCCATAATGACTTGATGCAATTATCATATAAAGTCAAAGAATTTTCCAAGGTGCACGTGTCATGGTAATCAAAACCACCACCCACACATCCAAAACCAAAAATTAGTCCTCCTAATGCAACACATTACCTCTATTATCACTTACAACAACCCATATATCGATATGCAAATAATTATTTTATTTTATTTTTTTATGAAAAAGATCTTATATTATATTAAATGGAACATGATACAAGATTTTTCCAACAAAAAGTGGGTGGTATGAGAGCACGCCCCAAAGCCACAAACACACTAGGCCATGCCTAGGAAAACATAAAAATAATAAAAGCTGTTGCATCGAGAATACCAATAGAGGGAAGCCAAACTACCAAGACACCAGAGGCATGGGCCTAGAACAAACAGAGAAAAAGCAAAGGACCCCGACACCGAAGAAGAGCAAGAAACATGAGGCTCAAAACACCCCTTGTTCTCCTTAGATCTCATGAAAAAGTATAATTCATTGGCTAGGAGGCCAATTCTAGCGGAGGATCTAGGAAAGGGCTATCCTAATTGGGGTCAGAATCAGAAGACTCAGATACATGCGACCACTTGGCACAACCACCAACATGGGGAATCTCAACATTCATAGCTTTTGAATTTCTCGGTGAGATCATTATTTGACTTATAGTACTAAAAATGACTTCTAACCTTTAGGCCGCAAAGAAATCCCTTTATTATTTTTTTATTCTAATTGAATGATAATGAGCAATCCTCCTAAAGGTGCCCAGTTTGATGGCATAACCGACATCGAAAGGTCGTGTTCTCATAGTCTAGAACTTGTATCCACTTGAAGCCATCATGGTTTAACTCCAACTTGTCTGGAAGACCTTTGCTAAGATCCACCTCAATACAAATACGTGCATAAGTGAACAACCCTTTCTTGGACTGTTCATTATCCATCTTAATGAATTGACCAAGAGAATCACCAATAGCAACACAAACCACAGGGTGCCAAAAGGGGAGAGGAAGATTGGGGAGATGAACCCAAACCGACATTTTTGAAACTACCATAGTAGAAGGATCAAAATTCAAAACCATGGAGTAAGAAAAAGGCTAGCCCTACCCCAAAACCAGGGACCCTCATTAAGAATCATTGAAAATTTGTGGGAGAGAAGAAACAAACAATAAAAATCCCTTTGCACATAATTGAATCTCACAGTCACTGGTCCAAGTAGAAAAGATCCATTTGTGTAGATCTTTAGTCTGGAAAAAAAAACATTAAATTGATAAATAATTAAAGTCTTGAAGGGAAAAAATAGATTCAGTTACCTCTGAACATGAAATAGTTACCACGGGAGTGACCTCTACTTTTTCCACAATGTATGACAGCCCTATAATTGATGAATCCTTCCTTGGATTACCAATAATATTCTCCAGAAATATTTATGTGTAAAAATCGAGCCATGAGGAAGCACGTTAGGATCGGGAGGTAGATGGTCGCAACCATGAGGCTAGTAGGCGTATGCATTCCTCCCTTGCAAATCCTATCCACCTCCCATAAAGCGCCTGTCATGGGTCTCTAAAAGCCAAAGTATTTATTTATTTTTCAATACTAAGAGAAACTTGTAGGTCTTTATTTATCCTTCTGAATTATGTTAACAAGTTTTTCACCCTTGACGACTCAATGTAGTGGTGTTGGACTTAGTCAAATAATGCTTATTTGGATATTATGTTGAATATAGTCATATTTGATGAAGGGGTGATGGGTTTAATGGTCCGATTTCCCAAACAATTAATTGATGAATTGGTGGTGGGAATAGTGTTCCTAGTTCCACAAGAATTGTGGGTGGAAGAGAGTGAATCACTTTTCCCTTTGAGCTTCCTCAACTCTTTTTGTAACTTTATAGCTTGGTCATGTAACTATGGTCCTCACACTCTCATACTGAATGATATATATAGTTTGATTTGTCTCATCATATTTTCCCTTTATTTTCTTCTCATGTTTTACCTCTTGATTTATATACTTTTCAATTTCTAATTCAAGCAAGGAAGCCTTAGACGAGGCAGGTCCTAAATCTACCTTTGATTTATCTGCTTGTTCTTTTGGCTAGTTTGGAAATCCATCTCTCATGTGTGCAAGTGACCATTCTACTAAACCATAATGTTCTTTAATCTCACAACTTCCTTCTACACTTAATGTATGTCAACTATTCGACAGACAAGTCTACCTAGCTTATTTTTGAAGTTGTTTGGCCAATTCATTTCGATGTTTAGCAATTTTCAACACTAACTCCTTCCTCTTCTCTTCATCCTTATGGTCCATAATCATGTGCCACTTTACGTTTCTATCCAAATAAGCTAATTGATACGACATGTCTTCAAAGTAAGAATTCTCCACTGTAATGAGAGTTGATACCATATCTCTCTTCACCATGGTGAAGCATATATCCCATCATTAGGAGATATGCTCAACATAGCAAAGGAATATATCATATACATAAACAATCTATCTATTTATTGGTCTCCAAATGTTTAATTGGATGTTGGACATACACCTCAAACTTATCAAAAGTATGTAATTTGCTCTTATATACTCTTAAATAGGTGGAAGTGGATGCTCTAGCTCATCTCTAACCTTTGTTTGATTAACACTCTAACCTTAGCATTATCTCTATGTACTCCAACATCTACTTGAGAGTACTCATCTAAGTTAATTTTAATTTTTTATTTCCAAGTGAGTTGGGAAATGACGTCAAAGTCCCTCAATGGGCTCAAACTTCATGTTCGAAAATGTTGAACAAGTAAAATACTCATACATAATTGGTATAGTCCAAGAAAATATGTTTTTGGAGTCCCATGAAAACTAGTGCAGATGGGTCTCTTAATTTTAAAGGGGTAACTAGACTACTATCATTATCTAGTGTACTTGATAAGGTTTGTTTAAGAGAACTTCACTAAAATTAGATGCAAACAAAGAATAATCTCATCCTTAGAGTCTTCTGAATCTAACTTCTCATCATTATTTCTCTACTCATCCTTGTTATCATTGCCCATATTCTCCTCCTTATATACCTTACATCCATCTCTTGGTGAAGTTGTCCATTGTAAAAACATACTCTAAGATATCTCATGTTTCATATGTATTTATTTATTTATTTAATACATGAACCAATCTCCATCTCAAGTTCATTCAATCAATATAAATTCACTTCATATACATTTGTTTTGCAAATGATTCCTTTTTTCTTGTTGTGCAGTCCATTTCATGAGGGTTTTTTTGGTGTGACATCAGAGAGGGTGATCCTCTCATCATAGGTGGATGTCTTGTACTTGTATCCATAAATTTCTTAAGGGGTTGGTTAAGTGTTATACACCCAAAACATTCCATCTTAACACAAATCCAGTAAACTAAAATCTCTTATAACTATGGAGAAAAATTATGTGTTCCTCCTCCAACTAAGGGAGTGCCTCATGGATATATTCATTAGTCAATATCCAACATATGGATCATACTCACATAAAATGATTTGTAACACCCACTTAACATGTCCATCTTAAGGACAAGAGTTAAACCAATTATGAAATAATCCTTCTAACATACCTATCATTTGTGGAATTACCTATTGTGGTAAAATGAAATATGGAATTTCAATAATGAGTCTAAAACATACGAATTATTGTAAACTTTTCAACCTACTATTCTTGATGTGCACAATTTTCGTTACATGATCATTTGTGTTTGGTTCAAATCTCTTCCTCAAGTGTGAATTCTCAATGTTTCCCATCTTTTCAAGTGTCATTGTGATCCCATGATACTTCATCTTCATAGAATAAGTAAATTATTCTACCAAAAGTAAGATGTATATGTTTAAAATATCTAAACTATTGTTTTAAATTAGTTTTTAAATAGTATACTACATAAATTCATTGAACCAAATATACACTAAAATAAGCAATTACCTTTTAAAAAGTTTCACCCTCAAAATTAAAATAGTCCACATTAAAATTCTAAATCATTTTCAATTTAAAAAAATAAATTAAAAATTACACATGAGTTGAAAAGAATGCTAGAATGGATGTCAATGTTCACTTATTAGTTATTTCCTAATGGAAATATGTCGATGTTTAAATTTGTTTTTCCTTTTAGAGATATAATTTAGAAGACTCCATTTGTAACCAACCATTACACCAAAACCTCGAGGCATTAGTGAAATTCACACATGAGGATCATAACATCCCACCACGCTTCGTAGCCTGCACTGCCATATATTACGCTTTGTATAAGCGGGACCACACCCTACCCTATATGATCCCCATGCGAACACTGCAATTCTAACGTAGCTACCCGTCTTTGGGGCGCGAACACAGGTGGCTGCTATGATACCAAATGTAACGAACCATTACACCAAAAACTTGAGGCATTAGTGAAATTCACACATGAGGATCATAACATCCCACCACGCTTTCAGTAGCCTGCACCGGGCTATATTTGTGCCCGTATAGCGGGACCACACCCTACCCTATATAAGCTCCAGCAAACACCGTAATGCCGACGTAGCTACCCGTCTTTGGGACTCGAACACAGGTGGTCACTCTGATACCAAATGTAATGAACCATTACACCAAAACCTCGAGGCATTAGTGAAATTCACACATGAGTATCATAACACCATTTTCATTGTGAAACGACTTTTATTAGTTGTAAATCTAGCATGTGGTGAACTGCTAATATAGAAATTAAAGTACGAATTTCATATTTGAAATCCATTTATATTTTTGGTTTTGTTACAATCAAGAGAAAATTAAGTAAAAATCTAACACGTGGAAAACCATTAATTATAAATTTCACTCTCCCTCTAGATTCACACTTTCACATCCTCTATTGAGTTTTCCGGACTTACTAATCTTGCTACAATGGATCTCTCTTAGAATATGTTATTTGGAATACTCACCGTACTACATAGGCTGGAATTTTGGTATGTTTGAATGTATCATTCGATAAATTTATGGGTAACCTACCATAAATGACTTTCTTCAGAGGATTTTCACCCAACTTTCTCACCAACAATACGAGACTATACAAATCTTGTTTTAGTGAAGAAATCAATACAATAATGTAAGTAAGTCATTTACAGGACTCAAGAGTGAAGGTCATCATAAGCAATCTCTTCATGTAACTGCACTCATGTTGTTGGGAAGTTTTCTCTTTCTCAAGGCTTGGAGGGCACCCCATGAAGAAGACGGATCGAGCCACAAATTGGGTGGACATGTCGATGCCATTGTTCCACAACCAAGTGAGCCATGATAATATTCTACTCTTTTCCATTTCTAGTTATTAAAGCATCATTTTTCCAAATCCATCCTAGTATAGGAGTGTGCTTTGCAAAATTCACATCGATAAACAATTTCTAAAAATGATTTCTTTAAAGCACCGCCAAAAAAATTTCCACTACGATACAAACCTTTTTTTTAAATGATTACTCAAATATGGACACCTCGGGTATAATAAACCCAACAAATGCACTCGAGGTGTAAGATATGTCGAGGGAATTCAAATGCAATGTTTTTATGGAAAATCATTGTCATGTAGCATGTAATATGAAACTATTTGGTGGTGCCACCATTTTTATACGAAGCCACATATCTTTAATCAGTAAATAAGATAAAATACACAAACATATAGAAAGTTACATATATAATCTTGAATTTACAATTCAAGCTCAAATGACACTCTAACATAAGCCCAATACAATAAAATTAGTGTGTTCATCTAAATGCATGTCTAACACCATTTTAAAAATAAAAGGCCAAATTTTTTAATTTACAAAATCCTTAAAAATATACATTCTTTGTGTATGCCGACTAATGTCCATGCATATCCGATTAGGAGCCAAAGCTATTAATGTGAAGATTTACAAGGGAATTGTATGAGAATAGGGAAAAATAGAGAGCTTCTTTTGTTGACATAGACTAAGGAAGGCCCTTCTTACATTCAAGATGGGAAATCACAATGAATCTCTAAGACATCAAAAATCTTGTCTATACCATGATAACTCTCCTATCGGGTATTTAATGAATATTTAAAAAGATACAAGAAATGATTTGAACTAATGTGGAGGATCTCAAATCACTTTGGTTGTCTTCTAAAGACATCATTACCAAAAATCTATTATATGAGGTCCTATCGTTCACACATACAACCAAGATGTGGAGATTCTAGGTCTTTTATAGTTGCAATGATAGGTTTGTTGACAATGAACCTTTTATGCAATATGTTGAAATTCTCTCACTAAAATTTCAATTGGTTTCTTCCCCAAGAAATTTATGGAAACTAAGATGACTAGTTTATGATGGAAGAGCCTATCCATCATGTATGTTCACACAATAGGCAAAAAGTATTTTCTATCGTGTCACCATTAGTTTTGATGGAATAGGTAACAACACATTATGTTGTTACCTATAGGTAACAACGTAATGTGTTGTTACCTATATAGGTAACAACATAATACGTTGTTATTTATTTCACAAATTATTGTTTGTGTTTTTTTAAAAAAATAGGTGCTATATTTGTTTCATACGTGAGCATGCAACATGATGGTGGGGCATGAGAAATGGGGTGCATGGGTCGCGGGTTCAAGGCTGAACAGTGCAGGATTATTTGGGACGATCAATATTTTGCGCAGTTCATATTGACTACAAACTTGTGTGAGAGATCGGCATAATCGCTTATGAATAGCTTATGAATGGATATTGTGGGCTTATTGATAGCCATGTTACAATAAAGATGGTGCTAATATGTTCGTGTGGTCACTAAACAACATTTTTTTGTGGTGGGCTATTGTATAAGGATATTTTCCTAGATTTTCTAATTCTATTTGTAATTTAGATTCTCAAATTAGTATTAGATTTTGAGCTTTCAAAATCAAATATGTACCATGGTTTGATGTTTTCATAAGATTGAGAAACCTAATAATGAAAAAATGAACCATAATAGTACTTCAATGGTGGATATGTTGAAAATAAATCTATCGATAGAGGTATTTAAAACACATGACACATTGAAAAATGTAATTTTGGTAGCCGTGAATTTAATAGAGTAAAAGAAAACTTGAAATGGAACATCGTAATACATATTCCAAAAGAAAGCAATTTAAATTACTTCCTATAAAATTTGTGGATGTATGCTCATGAATTGACATATGCACATTTGAGAGTGTGTGCACTATGTAATGCAATGCATTCACGACTATGTTATTTGAATTCTACTGGGTTTTTTTATATAGCTTTTGAGTGGCGGTTGGGGAGGCTTATGGAAGTCAATGCAATCAATGTTAATAAATGAAGAAATTAATAAAGGCGGCCACACTAATGGCCACAATAAGGGACGATAGAGATGAATTTAGGACTAACTCACTGTGCAAATCATTAGAAATCAAGACAAACATGTGCATTGTTTCTATTTAAATGCTATACTAAAAATTAAAAAATTGAATCTCAAGTGTTGTTTTTGAAATATTTAGAAGAGAAAACATGTGCACATGTATCCACTACACCAAGAACTTGTCTAAATGTTTTTAGATGAGCATTAAAGATATAAATATTCTCCCTTAATACTCAAAAAATTCAAAACAAAGGATACCACCGAGTAGAACCCTTATTACGGTAATAGTTCGTGAGCGAAGATGTCACCTCATTAGACAAATATAGGACCAAGATAGTTCCACAAGAGTTTTTGAGTGCAAATGCAATAAAAATAATGCAATAACGTGCCCCTAAAGGAGAAAAATTAAGAGTCTATAAAGAGGGGGACATAGTTGTAGAAACACCCATAATTCAACTATATGTGCCAATACAAGATCTGCTGTGTTGTTGTAATGTGCTCATACCGCCAACTAGACCACATATGTTAAAATTTTTAGTCTTTTATTTATTTTTGCATTATTATACATTATTTTACTTGAACAACACGGGTAAAAGAATTATTGGAAATTAAAGTATATTTGATTGAAAAGAAAAACATTAAGGACACATATTTTGTTTCTAAGATTATTGGATTCGAGATCAATCATGTGGGAAATACTCAAAACATTGATATGACATGTTTGGATAGTGATTCCAAAATCAAAGCAAAACCATGGTTTAAATCATACAACATAAGCGTGTCTTTATGATGAAGTAGTTATGGTGATATGCTAATAAAGTAAAAAGGAATCTTACATGGTTAGGTATGTCCCATAAGACGACATCTCTTTGAGGTATTTTGTGAAACAATTGACCGCCTTGTGTATGGATTCACATTTTACATGCATGTTTATTATATAGTTTGAAACTACATCCAATATAAATCCACTTCCATTATGTTGTGATGGTTATCCATGCCTTAAATTAAATCTCCCATTTTGACAAATAGGTCACATAATATTGAGTCCTTGTTTATGAAATAAATAGAAAAATATATAAATCATAAATAAATATGCAATTTAACTCTTATTTGACAATGATTCCCATATAGAGGCATTGAAAATTAGTCTCATTGTAAAAGCTTATTAATATTGAACCAAAAACAACATTGTTATTACAATATATTAATAAAATTGTAGTTGTATTTTGTTAATAAATGTGATTAGCTCAATAGTTACAATGATGATCATATCACATTTTGTAATGTGGAAAATATGAGTATACAAAAATATGCATGGTTTGAACTCAAGGTTGAAGCTTGAAACTCTTTGTTGTGGTGGAGCCCACAATCCTTCCCAATGCATAGGTAATTCTTGAGGCAAGTTGTGGAATTTATGAGGTATAGACACCCTAAAAAGGGTGATTAGAAATTGTGGCAATGGTAAGGGCCTCACATTACTAACAATCCACAAAATGATGATAGACACACAAATCAATGCTTGTATAGGTAGTGACACATAAAGATGAGAAATGAGGATGTTTTAGTAGAGATTAAGGAAAATAGCATTTTGAGATGCCACAAAGCATGTAAGAGTGTGAGAAAAGGTGACCACCATCCTATGTAATGAGAAAATGTATCAAGCCCAATTGAAAAACATGTGGAAATTAGAAATTCATGACTCCAAGAAGCTTGCAAATAAATATAATTTGAGAATTATACTATGGGAGACATGCTTACAATGAGAGGAGACACATAATTGTGGGAATTTGAAGATGGAGTTATAACACGAGAAAGGTAATTGAGGTGAAAATGAGATCAGTAAAATGTTATTAGCATTAGTGTACATGTGGAAAATAAGTAAACTGCATAGTTGACATGGTGATCAGATAGCTCCCAAACACACAATGGTCTTGTACTAAATGGACAAGCATGTCGCCATCAAAGAAAGTTTTACGGAGTGAAAGGCCACAATAATATACAACTATTGGTGTTAATATTTGGGTTTTAAGTGGGTCTCGACTAAAAGACAAATGAAATAAATGCATGGGGATGTTGGCAATTATGAGCATATTGGATTTTCTTATTAAATGAGATACTTACCTATGTATGTCTTGCTTAATTTTAAATCACTTTCGTTGTAAATGTAAACTTACATAAAAGAAACAATACAAAAGGGATGAAAGAGTGAGAAGGATTTATTCCAAGTATTTACTAGTACTCAAATGTAAATACAACGTTTCTTTAGAAATGCAATAAATTCGATAAGTTTAAATATTATTAATAAGATGTATTTTGAAGGAGATCTCAATGTAAGGGACTTTAACTCCTCACACAACCAATCTAAAAATTATTTTCTTCATTGCAAAAGTTAGAATACTAGACTAATATTTATAAAATCAAAACATATATACACATATTTATAATCCCAAAAATATCAAAAAAAAGAGGAAAAAGAAAAAAACCTATATAAATATTGTTTTAAAAAAACATTAAAGATATAGATACCACATGTGACTATAGGACAATGTTTAAAGTCAAATGCATTGAATGGTGGTAACTTTTGGAGTGACATCCAACATAAATAAAAATATGGTTTTGCATAAAAACAAGGCCATGATATGGCAAATCCTGCCGAAGATAATGCTTTGTGGTATACGGGGACGAATATTACATTTGTAAAAAAATGTAAGAGCTTAATGAATAATAAACGCCATATGAGTTTTGTAAAATATAGTTATATGTGCTTAGGTAGATATGTATGTAAAACAATTATTTATTCTTTGTTTCAAGTTACGCTGAGTCAAATCTGGTACTGGTAGGCCATTAGGGAAGAGTATACAAAGAATGGGTTAGCGAGGCACCCAAGGGTCAACCTATAAGCTACATCATGATAGGCATGTAAATTCGATACTTGTAAAAGCGGGTCATGGCTGTAAACAAGTCTAAGAATCACATGTTATAGAAGGGCATAACTTTTTCCTTGGACCTTGATTGGAATGGGTGTCCATAGTGATGTAATGTATGCAATTATTTATTTCAGATAAGATCACAATCCAAACACAAGCCTTTGCAATTCCTAAAGACATGGGACAATTATGTATGTAAGATATGTGTTAGCTCACATCACCGTGGTTCCTATCCTTGAATTTGATGCAACAATATTATCAAATATATAAGGTAAAATATTTTGTTTAGCTTCTCAAAAATACTATGATAAATAAAAGAACAAAGACTTTTGTGAATTAGTGAGTCTCAATGAAGAAAATGGAGATATGCAATTCATTTAATGCATCAACAATATCCCAAATTTGAATGACAAGCAATTTTTCTAATTACTTGAACTACCTATTATAGTAACCAGTCCATCAAACTTTGATATTTCTGATTACAACTTTGTTTCATGTATCCTACTTTGATTGAAAGTATTCTACTTTGAAAAAAAAAGTGAAATTTATTTAGAAATATATGCAAAAGGAAGTTATATCTTGAAACGAACCAGCATGGATTGTTCTAGATCTACACAACCTTCTAATAAACCAAAAATACTGAGAAACAACATTCGTTTATAGAAAGTTTGAAAGCGACAAAGTTATTAATAATCATGACTTATGGGAAGCCTGAAAAATCTAGATTCATTTACCATGAGGGAAAAACTACAAAATATGTTCTAATCGAAATTAAAATAAAAAACAGTGGCACAGGAAAGGGGTTGACATACTACTATAAGTTAATAGTCGAACACTCAAAACCCTAAGCACCAAATATTTATTTAATGTACTAATTGCATCAACATACCCCATAAAATGTAACAAATGTATTGACAAAAGGGTTTTTCCAAACAACCAAATTAAAATGTCATAAAATAATTATAAGTATCCGTGACACAATCCAAAATACTAAAACAAGAGTGAATCTGTAACTTAACAACTGCAAAAACTCAACATAAATCTGTAACTTGACTGCAAGTGATTTTGAAATATAAATCTGTTGTCGTGGCACGGGATGGTTCAAAAAATACACATTCCCAAATCATATAGCAATTACAATAGTTTCTGAGAATGAAATACTTTGATACACCAATAAAAGGATTAGGGTTTATTTATTGCGAAGTGAATTTCGTAACGGCCTTGGTACCCTCGGAGACTGCATGTTTTCCTATTGCTGTCTGCACCTCCCGTGAAGATAAAGTGTCCCTCTTTGTCTCTTGTCAAGATTATATCAGAGCTCAAGCACTGTTACAGGGAAAAGGAAAAACCCTTGCAGGATACCCATTTGTTGGCTGAAATTCAAGAGTAGCAGAGCATGCTGAAAACCTACAAGGTCATAGTGAAGAAGTTTCAGGCGCAGATTCAGACTAGAGATTCAAAGCTTGAAAAACTACGCCAAGAGTGAAAGAAGCTATCGAGAAGAAAACACCAAATAATAAAACACCAAATATAACCGTTACAGATGACTACTTAGTAAATGAAAATCTTACTTTTATCTTATTTATTTAGGTGGTAATGAAGGGGAGAAAAATATATCCACCGGTGGTGGGGAGGCTACTTATACCTGTACAATTCTCTAAGAGTAACAAACAGGTTGTAAATTAATTTGTCAAGATTTCATGGTATAGTGATAATAAACTGTGCTGAAATATATTGAAGTCCAATTTCCGCAGGCTTTACTTTTTCTTCATCCGCAGGCTTTAATTTTTCTTCATCCACAGGCTTTACTTTTTCTTCATCCGCAGGCTTTACTTTTCTTCATCTTTCTCACTGGTTATCTCTTCCAACGATCTACCCTTGGTTTCTGGCACCAGAAAAGTGAAAATGAAGCCCAGAGCATTTGTGACGGCCAATATTATCAGCGCCTCCCTCACACGCTTAGTATTCGTCGATTTAATTTCAAGCTTACCGATCCCGAAAGCTCCAATGATGGCCCCTACCTTTCCCCATGCAGCCGATATCCCGTGGCATGTCGAGTGAAACCTCACCAGGAACACCTCCGCGGGGACAATAAAAATGGTGTTGTTTGGACCGAAATTGGCGAAGAAGAAGGTGAGTGCATACAATGCAACGAAGCCTTTGATGTTGTGTTCCTTCCAGTGCTCGTACGGAATAGCTAGCGCAAACATGAATACCGTCATGAAAGAAGAAGTCGAGTAGCTGAATGCAACCGTGAACCAGTACAGGCATTATCAAAACATTGCAATCTTTTCCTGCGACACTGACACCCTGTAAACTTCCTCCACGGTGTTCATTTTTACAGCCGCAAGCAACCACCCGACAGCGGTGAAGATGTCCTTCTGGAATAGATTATGTTTGCGGTCTGCTTGGTTTTGTGTTCTTTGCAACTAGGGCCTTGAAACGAGCGGTCTCGGCATTTCTAAGCGGAATTAAATGTGAGAGCGGCGGGAATGGCTACGAACATGAGAATGATCCTCCATACAAAATCAGATTCATCGACATGGTTAAGGTAGATTGGGATCACACTGCCTGGCTTGAACGTTGCTTCGTACTTCCTAAATGTAACGGACACATAATCGACCTTACACCGCATTGCTTGCGAAGGATTTAGAACGCCCGCATTACAAACACTGCTGCAATGAATGCTCGTCCTAGTCTTCTGCCTACTTTGGTTGGACTATGGACTAGGATTCGTAAAAATCATACTTGGCCTTGAGCCACACAAAACCATCCGAATCTACAAGGTGCACAGTGAATGCATTTAAGCTTGAACAGTAAACACATTTAATCATCAGGAATGCATCCCCTTTTTCTCTCAATAGTAACAAATAAAGGGGATGACCAATAAAATGCTGCCACAACACAAATATTAAAGCATCAAACTTTAGTTCAGCCCATTTAAATACAGATGGCAAAATCTGATTGAACAAAATACAAATAACTAATTGCTAAGGTGAAAACAATATCCTAGCCTTTGGTAGGATAATAAAACAATTCCAAATCAAACCTAAATAATAATTCTAATAGAGTCGTATGCGTTAAAATAATAAAAAAACATTTAGATGGCAATACAACATACCATGCCATGAATTTGAATGGAAAACTTTGACATTTTACAAAATCGAACCCAACCAGATCTAATATAATAAACATACCCATAAAAACTCTTTAAATACCAATACACATCTCTTATATATATATATATATTATATATTTGAATTATACAAATATTACATTTTATACATTATTAAATTAATAAATAACTTAGTCATATTTTCTCTTGATTAATAATAAAAACTTATAAAAAGGGTCCTAAGCTCTATCATAAGATAATATATTATTTTTTATTGACTTTTCAAAATTATTAAATAAAAACTTAAAATGATGGTCAAATGAATGTCAAATTTAATATACAAAATAATATTATACATGGTCACACTATTAAATGTATAAATATAAATATTAGCAATTGCACTTTAAATGCAAGCAACACCGAAAAGCATACAATTGTAATATTTCTATGGATTTGCTCTATTTGTAATATGTAATATGAAACATCTAACATAGTGGCATCATTTTACCCTCCTCCTTTGCAACCACATGAGACTTGAATTAATCTTCTACATAAATATCTACTACATTTTAGGCTGCGGTTCCAAACCTACCATTGCTTTCCTAGATTTTCCCTAGGCTTGTCACAAAATGTAATTTCCCGTGATCGTAGTGAGAAACATTTTAAAAGCATCGTAGACATGTTTTGCTAGATGAATGTCTAGGATCCAACCCGAAAAATGCTTCCCACAATTAACATGATGTCCTTATAGAAATTGATGTGGTTAATAAAACAAGAGGAAAACTGATGAGAATGGAAGGATGCAACTAAGCTTAAAAGCCTAATGGAAGGTAAACCCGATATATGCATATAGTTACATGTTTTGAAGATGGGGAGGAGATATTTTGAATGTAAGTTCGATGGGGAGGAGATATTTTGAATGTAAGTTCCTCTCTTCGTTATTTTGATGAGATACATGCAAAGCTTTAGACATGTGATTATAGTGCTAAAATTTAAATGCAAGAGACACATGAAAGTCTACATCTAATACTTCACATACATTTCTATTAAATTTAGGTTTTTCACATTGAATAAAATTAACATGGTTGAATGGTCACTAGTTTAACTACCTTCCCAAACTATTGTAAATCAACATAAACAATATATGTGTTCATAAGTTTTGTACACCTCAAAAACCTATACACAAATAAAATTACAAAGATAGACTTCAAAAATGAAAGAAAAAACCAGAAACGTAAATTTGTATCTTTTAACAAAGGCGGAAGCTCTGCCATAGTATATTTATCAAATAATTCTCTTCCTCTCATTAAAACCCAATTTATGCACATCCTACAATCATTATAGTCCATGAGACCACATATTTTAGGAAAATTTTCGAACAATTCACATGCTTCCAAATTTTGGAAATTTTGGCAGGTGAGAGAGTATGCTTTAGAAAAGGCAAATTGATTCTTGGTTGAATTTACGGGTGGGTGTTTGACAATTTTATCCATTTTTCATTTGGATTCGCCATGCCTAGACTATTATTGTGACGATTAGAAACACATATACTTTTGTTTGAGAAGAATAAGGAGTTATCTTTGATAAAGAAAAAATAGATTCTAAGGAATGTGAGAAGGCTATACAAAATATGAAAATTTGACGTTCCAAGCAGCATATGGATTTTTTTTTGGTTTTATCAGCCCTCGGCCCCGGCTTTTATGAACTTTCTGATTTTACTTTCTCATAATTTAAGCATTTGAATTTAAACTAAAACTCATAAACTCCAAATAAATATATTAGATCCATTAGGGCACAAATTGAATCCTCGCCCTTTAAAATGATATATTTAAACCCTAGAAATTTACCACACTTCTTGTTGTGCTCTTGCTTGATGATAATTTTGCAAAGAAGAGATACAATTTAAACTCTAGCGATTGATCACACTTTCTATTGTGGTCACCCCTCATGAAATTTTGGCAAAGAAGATATAAATTGTGGTTCGAAACAACTTTTGGGTCTACAAGTGCATAAGTTCCTCACCATTAGACCAACTCGGGTGTACAATTGCTAGAAAGGAAAGTCTCTAAATTTGACAAGAAAATCTCTTGTCGAAAAGGCATGAAACTTTCGCAACTAGTCCCTTAAAGATACCTCTTGGGAATAACAAATATTTTGAGCCAATCATACAAAAGTTAAAATAATATATCTATTTTTTTGTTTATCCTTAAAATGATAAAAGTTAAAAGATCAATGTATGTATATACCACATTCATTAATAATTTTATTACATTCTCTATATATTTTCAATTGGTGTATGACAAACAAATATTCGGAAGAAAATGGTCCCAAACTCTACCATATGGTCAAAAGATTACTATTTATTGCTTTGTTTTTAAATGGTGGTCAAATGAATGTCGAATTTAATCTTGAAAATAAAACTTTCACGACCACACCATTATATCACATTCCTTTCTATCATTGCAAAATGCTTATCGATATAATAAAATTATCACAATCACACCATTAGATCACATTCCTTGCTTTATTATTGATTATATCTATATACATAATTAACCATAATGTAATATTTTTTATTTGATTGGATTGTATGTGGCCATATGTTTTTTTTTGTTGATTAAAAGTGCATTTTTATTATTAGTACACAATATTATAATAATTGATAGAAAAAACATTGGGTGGAATGGAATCATTTGAATATAAAGCAAACTAAATTATATAATGCTCGAGAAAGTGTAATCACTTCATATTAAAATTTGTGATTATTATATATGAATAATAACTTGTTTTGAATCTAAAAAATTATAAAAATAAAATCCTTAGAGAAAAAACACCATAAAACAAGGCACCTAAAAAACAATCACCAACATAATAGATGACATGTTGGAACAATTTTCATTAATGTCGAAGGAAGATGAAGGAGATAATAGATTGATTGGAGTCATTATTTTCAAAGGATGTTGTAAGTTTTATTTGTGAGCGAGTGTTGAAAGAGTATTGTGTGTCACTTCGGAGTCTCATAGTGTTGCTTCAAAATCTCATACAGAATGCTTCAAAGCTTATCCGTAGTCTGTTTAAATGCTTTGGAGTTTGTCCAAAGATTGTGGTTTTTCTTAGTGTGGGACCAGTAGTTTTTGCTTTGACTATTGTAATGCATCCTTGAAGTTTGTTTGATTGCTTGAGTCTTTGCGAGTCTATTCTATTTATTTCGGAGTTTGAGTTGAATGCTTCATATTTTTTCCTAAGTCTTTGGTTTGTTTTGGTCCTGGGACCAACAATCTGAAATACGACCATTGCAATGCATTTATGAGTTTGCTAGATCAAATTTTTATGATCATGTTTGGCTGACCTTCCAAGGATTTAGAAACATATGTGTGATTTTTTTGTTGGCCAACTATCTCTATTTTTGGCACTAAAATGTTCCATATGTTCAATTATCAGGTGACCCGAGTTTATTGGTTTAATATTGTATCTTGGCATTGATCTTATTTGTGTAACTATGGCTGACCTTCATCTTGTTTGGATGTCAATGATAAGAGTATCCACATGTATAAAAGGGGATGTAAACTTATCATTTAAGTGTGTGTGAGAGAGAAGAGTAAAGAATGAAATGCTAAAAGGAGAAGAGTGGAGCAACAAATGAAGACATATTTCTAAGCCCCAAGTACATTTCTCGAGACGGGATGGTAACGAATCACAAAAGAAGGAAGAAAACCATCAAGTATGAAGTAATGGTGACATGTTGAAGAAGAGGAAGACAAAACTCAAGAAGATTTTAATATGACATTCTATTGAATGAAGAAAAAATTAGAGCATGAAGATTTTAGAAGAGGTGAAGCTGCATTCTGAGAGGGAGAACAAGTTCAAGCGAAAAAGAAGATGAGTGTATGAAGAGAGTGATTAAAGAGTATAAATCAACTTGCATTCTTTAATTGGACCCACTTCCATGTTGGAAGAAGAATTTGATTTGTGTGTATGAAGAGAGTGATTAAATTTCCATCACCAGTTTGAGGAAACAACTACTGAAAAGGAGGATTTGTTGATTGTTGGGGTTGGTACCTCACAATTTGGTATTGGTTTCTCCAATAGGTTGGTGCCTACGAATTAGTTGAGTTGGTACTTAGCATTGAGGATTGGTGTCTCTAGTGAGTTGATGCTCATGAATCACCTGAGTTGGTGTTCTACATTGGGGATTGGTGTCTCCAGTGAGTTGGTACTCATGAACTAGCTTGGTTGGTGCTCAACATTGGGGATTGGTGTCTCTAGGAGGTTGGTGCTTACAAATATGTATTGATATGTATTGGGATGGATTTGGATAGTAGATCCAAGTAGTCTTTTCTCTGTGGTTTTCTCCTGAAATGGTTTCCACATATATCTTGTTTTTTATGGTTTTGTAATTGTTATATCTTATGTGATTGTTGTTGTTATGGATGATAATGTTTAAATAAATAAAATTTTGTATAACAATGATTCACCCCCAGTATTAGTGTGTGTTCAACAATTGGTATCAGAGATGGTTCCTTCAAAATAGTTTGACTATTGGAAGGTAGATCTTCATAGCACACATGATAGGTCAAGAAGGATTCTCTTCAAACATGGCTCCATTATTTTATGGAACTAATTATGCTTTTTGGAGTATAAGAATGCACACTTATTTAATGTCTCTTGGTTTTGACATTTGAAAATCTATTGTAAGTGGTTATGTTGCTCCAACAACTCCTCCAATAGATCAAGCTGATAAGAAGGCTAGTGAAAGCAATGCAAAGGCTATGAATGCAATTTTGGGTGGTTTGTTTGAATAAGAATTTTTAAAGTGATGGAATGTGTATTTTCTAATTAAATATGGGATAAAATCAATAACATATATGAAGGGATGAAAAAAAACAAGAAAAGCTCCAAACTCATAAAAGTCAATTTGAGATTTTAAAGATGAAGGATGATGAAAACATTACAACTTACCTTCTTCGTGTGGATGAAATTGTCAACACTATTAGAGGTTTTGGAGAAGAAATTTAAGATGATTTTAATGTCCAAAACGTACTCGAGATCTCTTCCTTGAGGTTTGATGCCAAGGTGTCGGCAATTGAATAAATGAAGTATTTAAGTACCCTAACAATAGATTACCTTCATGGGATTCTTACTGAATATGAGATGAGGGCTGGAAAAAATAAATTAAATAAGCAAGAGGAAGCATTAAAAGAATCAAAGAAGATGAAGAATAAGGACCACGAGTTACATGACTACTCTAGTGTTGAATCAGATCAGGAAGAAGCTAATTTTGTCATAAAGCTAAAAAGAGGAACTTGAAAATACAAAGGTATGTTACCCTCAAATGTTTTAATTGTGGTAAAGTAGGACATTTTGCTTCTATATGTCCACATAAAAATAATGATAGTGAATAAGATCACAACTTGGAGGAAGGAAACAAATATTATTAGTCTAAGAAGAGACATAAGCAAGGAAATTATGAGAAAAGGAATAACTTCTACAAGCACAAATTCTATAAAAAGGAAGAAAGTAGTTGCTCATATGAGGAAAGTGATGAAAGGAACCCTTATAGGGAAAAGGAAGAACCATTGTTCATGGAAATAGAGACAAGAGAAAACAAATAAGAGTTATTTTTAGAAGATGAAGAAGATGTTGAGGTGGATCTAGAAGGAGAGCTCATTAGTGCCCTAGATGAGATCAAGATTCTTAGAAAGAAGAACAAGAAACAAAAACAACAACTTCAAAAATTTGAAGAAGAATATGATGCTTCAAAATCAAAATTATCACAAGATCTTGAAGAATACAATAAGATCATCATTGGCCTAAAGACTCAACTTGAAGAGATGAAGAAGATGGATGAGGTTGTGAGAATGAATCTATATCAAAAGAATGAGTATATTGAGAAGCCCGAATCTAAAATAGTTTCTTTGAGAAAGGAACTTGAGAAGACTAATGCTAAATTAAACAATTGCCTCAATTTTGAGAAGAGTAATGAAATATTAGATGACATTATCAATAATAAGAGATCACCAATTATTAAAACTAGTCTTGGATTCAAAGAAGATCAAGGGACCTCTAAATAAGTTGCAAACATGTTAATGATATATGCATATGCTCTAAAGGTTCAATAAAAATGGAAACAATAAAGTGAATGAGACTCATGTTCCTCAAAGTACAAGCAATCTAGAAGAAAGAAACAAGAAGAAGGAGATTCATGTTTCTAAGAGCACAAGCATTCCTGATGAGATTTATTTCAAAAAATTGAAGAAGATCCTTCTTCCAAGGCAACGTCAAATAACTAGGTTACAACATTATTTTTATGGTTATTGTTTTTCATGCAATCAGTTTGGTCATAGAGCAAAGATATTGAAGATCTCATATAAGATTTTTTTATAAGAAAATAAATGTAAATGTGAGTTCTTTTTAAGTTTCAAATAGAAACTATAATTCATTTTCAGAACACAAAGAGAATGGGACTGTATGTTATAAATGCCACAACTATGGGCATATAGCTCATTTTTGCAGAAGTGTGGAAACTCTTAGACATAATAAGAATGAGGATGGATGGAATAAAGTTGCAGATGGTTTCTTAGGTAGAAGGTTTAATTATTTTTCTCCTTTATCAGATGATATTGTTTGTTATAATTGTGACAAGTATGGACATAAGGCTAGATAGTGTAGAAGAAATCTGTGAAGAAAAACAAGAAAGTGGATGAATGTGCTAAACTCAAAGATGAATGCAGAAAATTTTGAAAGCAGAAGCAAAAGTAAGCGAGTTCCAATAAAAAAGAAAAGTTGAAGAGTGGATTGTCCAAGGGATGGTAGCAGTTGTTAATGTTGTGAAGGAAAAAAAAATGAAATGCAAAAAGAGGAGTCTCTGCATAGGTTTGCAAATGGATGTTACCCATGAGAATGAAGAAGAGAAAGGTGAGCTAGTTGATGGCTATCAGGATGAGGATATATATGAATCTAAAGAGGACTCAACATATAGTGATGAGGGTGAGACACTTTTGTATAAATAATTATTTATACTTACACAAGAAGCGTGTGATGTATTGGAATGCAATGCCAAGGATGAAAAAGAAAAATAATGAAAAAGATTGAGTTGTTTAGTCAAGAGTGGAACATGTATGTGTATACATTGTTTTTAGATTGTGATGCATTTCAATTTGTAGAAGAAAGTAAGTGACCTCAGTAGAAGAAGTAAAATCAAGAACAACAATCAGATGAAAAGTATTTAGATGCAAAGGTCAAACAAATGTCAAAAATTGAATTGAAATCTTATAAAGATACCAATATTCAATGTGAAAAAATGTCTCGCAACAACATATATTTGATTTTTTTATGGTAAGTATAACGAGGCTGTTGACACTTTTAAAATGTTACAAGCACGAGCTATAATAAAAATAACAACATTTTCAAGATATGAACATGCCATAAGAAATTATAATTAGGCTTTCAGAAAGTAATGTACAGACAAGAGAAACTATGAGAAAGAATCAATCCTTCGAAAAAGTTGCAGGATTCGAGGTAAGTAGTTAATGAGTTGTTTTATGTTTACAATTAGTGAAGAAGAGGCACATGAAAATATGTTTGAAAGTACCGAAATACGTTTCTTGGATAACTCATGGAGTCGAGTCGGTTGAATTCATATAAGCAAAAGATTGAGCCATCAAGTGTTAATGATAGAAAGAGTTGTTCTTTTTGGGAAAATTTTATTATCTTGGATAATCAAAAAACATATTTCCATTTATTCATCTATAACGAGAGGCAAAGAAAATTTTGGCAATATCATGGTGCACTTAAGGTTGTTGGAGGAAGCATGAACTCAGGTGGCGAAAATTCCTTCCTTATCTTAATTAAGATAAGAGATCAATAGAAGCATACTCAAAGGGGGAGGATTTGAGATTTTTTACAGTTTTAATCCTTTACCATTGATGTTAAAGGGGGAGAGATAAATCAAGGGGAAGCACTTTAACATCATGAGGTTTTGTAGAAAGGGAGAGCAAGCTACATATAAGAAGATAATGTGGTTGCCTATATAAGATGGTGTGCTGCCATCAATGGAAAAGGGGGAGATTGTTGAAATAATTTTCATTGATGTCAAAGGAAGATGGAGGAGATGAAAAATTGATTGAAGTCATTGATGTCAAAGGATGTTGCAGGTTTTATATGAAAGAGAAGAGTGTTGAAAAGAATTTGTCTATTACCTCAAAGTCTTATAATGTCGCTTAAGAATCTCATACAAAATGCTTCGGAGTTTGTTCGAATGCTTCACAGTTTGACCAACATTTGTGGTTTGTCTTGGTACGGGACCAATAGTTTTGGCTAAATTCTGTAATGCATCCTTTAAAGTATATTTCATTTCTTGATAGTCCTGTCTCAAGTCTGTTTTATTTTCTTTAGAGTTCAAACTGAATGCTTTAGAGTTTGTCCAAAGTATTTGGTTTGTTTTTGTCTGGGACCAGTAGTTTGGGATGACCATTGAAATGCATTTTTGAATTTGTTGGATTGGTTTTTTATGATCATGTTTGGCCACCTTCCAAGGATTTAGAAAAAAAATGTGCAATCTCTTTTTTGCTAGCCGACTATCTCTATTTTTGGCACTAAAATGTTCAATTATCTGGCCGACCTGAATTTATTGGTTTACTCTTGTATCTTGACATTGATCTTCTTTGGGTGACTATGACTGAATTTCATCATTTTTGGATGCCAATTATAAGAGTATGAACATGTAGAAAAGGAGATGTAGATTCATCCTTTTAGTATGTGTGTGAGAGAGAGAGAGAAGAAGAAGAAAGAGTGAATTGCTAAAATGAGAAGAGAGGAGAAACGAATGAATACATCTTTCTAAGCGCCAAATAAAATTCTCATTATGGAATAACAATGAATCAAAAAATAAGGAAGAGTTCCATCAAGTATGAAGTAATGGTGATATGTTGAAATAGAGGAAGAACAAACTCAAGAAAATTTAAAGATGACATTCTTTTGAAGGAAGAAGAAAACAAAACATGAAGATCTAATAAGAGGTGAAGCTGCATTCGAGAGGGAGAACAAGTTCAAGAAGAGAAAAAGATGAGTGTATGAAGACAAAGATTAAAGAGTGTAAAGAAACCTAATTACATTAATTGGACCAGCATACATGTTGGAAGAAGGATCTAATCTGTGTGTATGAAGAGAGTCATTGAATTTACATCATCAGTTTGAGGAAACAACTACGAAGGAGGATCTATGTATTGTTGGGTGTATGCATGAAAATATTAGTTATGCAAGTGTACATGAAACTAACAACTAGTAGTTCCACCATATATCTAAATCTTTTAAGAACATCACGATACGAGCTTATAAAACTAACTTCTTTAAATATGAATGAAACTTTGAATAAACCAAACTAACATCCTAAGTTATGTTTTACTCTTTAGATTTCTAACTTTAAATGAACTTAGTTAGATCCTAACCAATCAGATTTGTGTTGTTTGCTCCAAACAAGGTGAAGAGATCTCTCTAAAATGGCTACAAGACCATGTTTAGATATTCTCCTACTAACCAAGATTGGAGTGATGGATGCAAGATGAAGAAGCTACTACAATGGAGGAGGGATCAAGATCAAATGTCTTATAGCTTTAGCTAATACAAATGAGATCTCATGCATTTCCAAGGAGTCAAGGTGTAAAGTTGAAAGGGGCGCCTTAGGATTGTATTTATAGGCTTTCATTTGGGAAGATTTGGGATTCTAGTGCATGTGGGACAAAAGGTAAGTCCAAAAAGAACTTTATGATTAGATTAGGAGCTAATTAATCTTTTAGGATTAATTAAGGATCCTAAGTAGGCTTAGGAAGCTTTATGAGAGTATCTAGAAGGGGTTTGGATAGATTTTGGAAGTTTTGAAGTAGGATTTAGCCAATAAGAAGGTTTATTGGTTAAATGCAAGATTAGAGGCTTAATTAACATATAATTAGCTAATTAAGAGGATTATCACTAATCAAAATGTCGTTAATTGGCATCCTGAGTGAATTAGAAGCATAGTTAGATAACAAAATGTCATTATTTGTTCAAGGTGAGAGGGAGTGAAGATTATTAGTATAATTTAAGTATTAAACTGTGTAAGCAGATTTTATGTGTCTACATTGGGGTTGGTGCCTCACAATTTGCGGATCAATGTCTCTAGTAGGTTGATGCTACGAATTAGCTGAGTTGGTGCTTGACATTGGGGATTGGTGTCTCTAGTGAGTTGGTGCTCACGAATCACCGAGTTGGTGTTCGACATTAGGGATTGGTGTCTCCAAAGTGAGTTGGTGTTCACGAATCACTTGGGTTGGTGCTCAACATTACGGATTGGCATCTTTAGTAGGTTGGTGCCTACAAATATGTATTGAGATGTTTTGGGATAAATTCAGAGAGTATATCCAAAAAAAAATTCTCTTTGGTTTTCTCTCGTAAGGGTTAACACATATATCATGTGTTCTATGGTTGTGAAATTGTTATATCTTATGATTGTTGTTGTTATGGATGATAATTTTTATATAAGATTTTTTTTTATTACCGACTCACCCACACTCCCCACAAGTATTAGTGTCATTCAACATCACAAAGGCTGGAGGAGAAGGAATAACATGATTCTTCCTTAGAAAATTCTGCTAGATGGATCCAATATGTTAGGTTTGGGCTCTTAATCATCAATAACATTATTATATTCTTCATCTTTTGTGTACATGGTTAGTAAGATTGAAAGTAACAAGCAATGGTTGTGGGTGTATATGTTAAGAAAGATTAGTGTGCTGAAATGTGAGAAAATAACTAAATTTCTTCCCGAATCTACTTTTCTCAACAAATACCTTAGATAGAGCAATGGATGGAAAGAGAGGAGAGATTCAATACCTGTACTTACCTACAAGTTACACAACTCCTTCTTTGATGTGTTGGATTTTCTATTGATTGATTGGATTTTCTTAAGATTTAATGTGGAGTCACTTGGGCAACACCTCCCCATTATTTCCTTGGATTGCTAAATGATTGATGAAGGATGAATTAATTGGAGTGGATTGAAGATGGATTGATAGAGTGGATGGATTGATTGGATAGTTGAAGATAAAAATGGAAAAGTATGGTTATGGATTCTTAAGATGGCTCTCATGGTTTGGTTGAGGAGAGATAAATTTATAGTTGAGGAGTGGAGGATTCAATGGCTAGGATGAAGCCATGTTGGATTTGGATCAAGGGTGGAGAATTGATGATAAGAATGGAGGATTCTAGAATGGAGAATTCTAGAATTTGAGAGAAGATTCAATGGAGAGTGGAAGGTTTATTTGAATTTTTAAATATGAAAGAGGAAAATTTAGAGAGGCTTCTAGAAATAAAAGCCTCTAGATTTAAAGGTGAGGATGTGATTAGGATTAGGATTAGATTAGGTTAATAAATTATGATTAGGGGTGAGGTTACATGGAAAGGCTAGGTGCAGGGATGTGTAGGGTAGGTGGTAGGTAGATGTAGGAATATTAAATTCCTAGAAAATGTTAATGAAGGATTAAAATAGGATAATATGATATAATAATGAAATAAAAGTGATTAATGATAAGATGGGATATAATGATGGATTAAAAGGATTTAGGATAAATGATAAATAACGATAAAAGGTAAATATGATAAATTGATTTAATAATAATAATTAATCATGTGATTAATTATTGTATGGATGATGTTGGGATATTTTTGGACAAATTAATCGTAATTAATCACATCGATATTTTAGATGTCTGCATTTTTCTCCTCTTTGAAGGGTTATTACATAGTACCTTGATCGTTCAAATAAAAAGAAGAAAGATGTTATGATGGTGATATGATGTCCCCTCGAGGGGTTAGCCAGGAGGAAGGATTCGGGTAACTACTCAAAAGAGGAGAGGCTCAAGTTAGTAGATGAGGGGGATGAGAGAATGATAATATTTTAGGATTTGAAAGATTATGATTAGAGGACTCGGAGGATTAAGATGAGAGGATTAGAATATTGGAGAGAGGGAGATTATAGGATTAGGATATATTGGATCTTGAAGTAGAGGATGCCCTCCAATGATGTACGATAAGGGTGAAGATTCGGGATTTTGGATTAGAAGAGGCCCTAGTCAAGGGGTTGGGATTGAAGATTGGGGATTTAGAGTTGAGGATGATGGATTTGAAGATGTTAGATTTTGAGGATGTTGGATTTGAGAGGAAGATATGGTATTGGTTTATAGGATGTTAGTTTGGATGAGAGAATAAGGATTGATTTTGGATTGATAGAATGGGAAGAGGATTGATGAAGTGATGATTTTGATTGATGAAAGGATGTTAAAAGATTCCCCAGCCAAGGGGTGAGGATTTTGGATGTTGGATGCAAGAGGATAATATTTGGATGTGGATATTGATTGATTGATAAAGGATTGATTGGATAAGAGGATGAGGAGGTTAGATAATTAGTTAGATGATGATGAGGATTAGGTGTGGATGATGATAAGGATAAAAGATGATGATAAAAGGGGTGTGCTACCATAAAGTGCCCACTTTATTATCATCATTAACAATGTGATTAATGAGGCATAGAGCAAGAAGTACCATGGTATAAAAACTGTGGTGACTGAATTTCCAAATGCCCTTATCCTCGTATCATTGGACAAATTAATATGATAATGGTCCTCATATCAATTGAACATAAAAAGTGTCCTCGTATCATCAGAAAAAATGTAAATGCAGATAAGCAAGCAAACACATACAAACAAAAACACACACATTGTATTTTTGTATTTTGTGGGGTATAATTTTGTGATTTGTTTATGGATTTTTTTAATGTTTTTTATTGTTTTGGATTTTTTTATAAGTTTTGATTTTTGGAAATTTTTAGTATTTTTATTTTTTGGGATTTATTATAATTTTTATTTTTTTGGATTTTTTTAGAATTTTTGATTTTTTTGGTTTTTTTATAATTTTTTTTTTTGGATAAAGGAGGGGATTTGGTGAGGGTAGGAAGAAATGGGAGGAGAAAAGGAGGAATGAGGTGGGAGAACAAAGCTTACGGAAGTTTTTAGGACGTCACGACGGGTATAAAAGGGGTTCGAGGACCACGGGACAAGTCATTTTCACCACGCATAATAGAGAACTAGAGCCCTTGAGAGAACACAATGGCCTATGAGAAGATTGTTGTGCACCAAGTGGACCAAGTGAGGACTTACTAGCGATCAACAATCGATGGAGTCAAGGTAGGTACCCTGTGAATTTTTATTGTTTGTAATTTTTGTGTTTTGAGCATTTTTTAGTCTTTTTGGGTAGTTTTATGCACTGGGGTATGAAGTGGTACTTATGCACATGAATTGGAACATATGTGCAATAAATGGCGCCTATGCGCCAATCTTAGCGCCTATGCGTCACACCGGGGTAGGGTATGACAAGTTTTAACACCTATGTGGTGAAGGTGGGCTATATTTTGGCGCCAATGTTATAGATTAGTGCCTATGTTTTATATTGGCACATATGTACGAAATTTAGTGCCTATGTTGTAAATAGTAGCACATTTGTGAGGTTTCGGTTAGGACAAAACATAATGACGATTATGTGTCGGGTGGGGGATGGGAAATGATGTATGTGTTCTAAAATGGCACCCATATGATGAAACAACACCAATGTTATGAAATTATGCCTTTTTACGAGATGGCGCGTTTGATATAAAGTGGTGCCTATGTTGATGAAATGGTGCATATGATGACATAGGTTTGAGAGTTAGATTTTTTTAGGGGTGGATTGTTTAAAATATAAGTTAATGAGCTAGGTAATGATGGGTGGGGATAATATATGATGTTTGATGTGTGCGGGAGGTTTTGAGTGTCGTTCAGTCAAGCATCGGTGTTTAGCCACCTTGAGGAATTTATTAGGGGTGTGGACCGAGAGGTGGAGGAAGATGAGGCATCATTATTACACATGTTGGGACTAATTCATGTGGCTAGGATGTCATTTATGCGGGTAGATCAAGGTTTATTGATGACATTGGCAGAGCCGTGACACTCGAGAGATGATTACTTTTTGGTTACCTATAGGAGAGATGATAATGACATTAGAGGATGTCAACCATATATAATGACTACCTATGGAGGGGTAGCGGGTGGTATGGCATAGGGGAGGCCCGAGCGTGGTTGAGGCTTCTTAAAAATGTGGAGGATGCACCCCTGCCATGGGTTGATGATAGAATTAGGGATTTATTTTAGAGAGGGTACATGGAGTGGGTGTCGATGTTATTATGTTCCTTGATCAGTTGTATTTTATTGCCAGATGGTGGAGGTCATTATTTTAGTATCAAGTTTCTAGATGTGGTCCATGTTATATGGAATTCTAAGATGATTTTGCATGGGCTCCTGTGGTATTGGCACATTTTACCAATACTTACACATGGTATCCTATCGGAGAGGTAGCAGATATGGGAGTAGGCATCCTTTTAAAAATATAGAGTTATGACCATATAGCATTGAGTAGGCCGCTTGACATCCGAAAACAATGATCGGCTGGGATCCATCAAAGCATATGGGTGGTATATTCACATGGGCGAGAGGGAGCATTTATGAGAGATGGATTGGTACAGGCACCAAATAGATGAGTTACACTAGGAGATATTACATAAATGCAATACCGGAAGTATAAAGCATGAGAGGTTGAGCAGGTTTCAATGGGAGGATCTAGGAACCATTCTATAAAATGGGGGTCAGCCATATATGATAGAGAGGTATCGGTATAGATATCACCATCAAAGTGTGCTGCCTATATGGATAGATATGGCCCATTGGATGCATCAACAAAGGGAATGAGACACATGGTGGTTCACGGGAGGAGGACCGATAACACCTCCTAGTACTTCTTAAGGGATATGATGATGAGACCTCCTAGAACAGTGTCATTATGGCGCATTTCAGCCATAGTGGAGGAGATGAGGTACTATGAGGGCCTCGTGGCTCATGAGATGTTGGAGGCACATTGGTATGTAGAGTACTTAGTGAGTAAAGATTGGGATAGCCAGTAGCCTTAAGGAGTACCGCTAGTGTGTTACAACCTCCACCAGATGGTGCAGTTGATGATACCGACATCTCAAAGTGTATTGATGAGCATCCCTTTTTGTAGGTGTATATATGTGGCTGATGGAGGTGACTATGTTTGTATTGTATCATATATATTATATTAGACAATTGATGATGACCTGATGGTCGCTCTTTTTATGTATATGTATTGATGATACATGATTTATTATGTATTTTTGTTTTTATGATATTGAGGATGTCATGAGTTGATGTGATTACAATTTATGAGTTTATATGTGATTATGATTATGATGAGGTTGTTATTAGTGTAGATTTGATGATTATTGCGAAGTGATGTAATTGTTACAATTATCCCGTATGATGTTATTGATGATGATGATGTTGCTAATGAGATAATATTATGTGAGTTTATTTTTGATGATAGGTGATGATGTCATATATGGTTATTTATGTTATGGTTTTTTTATGATGATGTATGATGGTACTATTTGTGGTTTTGATCATGGTGACATATAGTGTTTTATTTCATTGTATGACGGTTAATATATTAGAGGAATTGGTATTATTGTTTTATTGATGTATAAAGTACCTAATTAATGATGTTTCGATGATGATGTATGTTCATGCTGGATAGTACTCGGTTATTGATGATTTATGGGATATGGATAGGATGATGATGATGGTTTTTAGATTTTATGTAGTGCTAGATGAATAGATGTAATGATGTTATTGTTTGTGTGATGAAATTTGATGTGTGGATAGATGAATGTAATAGTTTATTATGAGATGTATTATTGATAATAGGTTGGTGATATGTTATTTTTATATGGATAATGTGATGATTGTATTTACATATGGTAAATGGGATGGATACTTAGAATGTTGATGAAGAAAAAGTACAACAAAATTTAAATTTGTATAAATATTTACAATTCGATCATTACGTGAAGCAAGGTGGAATAGCATAGAGAAAGGGAAGCGATTTTGGAAGGGGGTGGGCAGTAATAGTAGAGTAGATGGGGGGGTTGGAGAGAGAAATGAAGGCCTCGGGATCTTAAAAGGGTTACATTTCTTGGCATTTGACTTAGATTCTATTGAATGATGTAGTTCCCCAAAATGTGACTGTATACAATGTGACCTTAGCTAGGATCATAATAGTGTTTCTAGTCATGATAGATCGGATGCTTCGTGGTGAGGATTATAAGAATTTCGGGTTTAGGAGTTTATGATGTGAATAGGGATGACGAGGTGAGTATTGAACAAAAATCAGTGTTAGTATGTAAATATAAGATGATTATCAAAATAAATAAATCCTAAACCTAACACTCCTATTATATACCTCATATTGAACATGAAAATAAGAGAGAAAGAGTGTTATACCTGCACTTAACAAGAATATACAATTTTCCTCCTTTTTTGTGTTCAATTTTCTCTTGGATGGAAGTTGGATTGCTTCATATTTGATGTGTTGAAACTTGAGCAGCACCTCCCCTTGATGTATGATGATTGCTTGATTATTGAAGATGGATTGATTGTGTGATGATAGATTGTAGATAAATGATGGATTGATCGAGTGATAAAAATGGAAGAGCTTGGTTATGGATTTCCAAATTTCCAACTAACTCTCATGGAGGTGGAGAGTTTAATTTAAAGTTTGTGGGTGGAGGATTTAATGGCTAAGATGACGCAATGTTGGATTTAGATCAAGGGTGGAGGATGCATGTGAGGATAGAAAGATCTAGAATTGGATAATTCTAAAATTTAGAAGAAGCCTCCATTGAATTAAAATTCAATGGAGGGTGGGAAATATATTTGAATTTATAAATAGGAAGGAGAGAATTTTAGAGAGGCTTCTAGAAATAAAAGCTTCGGATTTAGACGTGAGGATATGATTAGGATTAGGATTTGATTATGCTAATAAATGATGTTAGGGGTGAGGTTACATGAAAGTATAGGTGTAGGGATGTGTAGGGTAGGTGGTAGGTGAGATGTAGGAATATTAAATTCCTATAAAATGTTAATGAAGGATTAAAATGGGATAATAGGATATAATAAAGAAATAAAAGTGATTAATGATAAAATAGGATATAATGATGAATTAAAAGGATTAATGATGGAATGATAAATAAGATGAAATGGATTAATAATAATAATTAATCTTGCGATTAATTATTATATGGATGATGTTGGGATATTTGCAAGACAAATTAAGCATGTCGACATTTTTAGATGTCTACGTTTTCTCCCTCTTTGAAGTGTTATTGTGGAGTAATAATAGTTCAAATAAAATAAAAAAATATGTTAGGATGGTGATATGATTCCCCTTTAAGGGGTTAGGCACATAAAGAATGAGGGGGTAACCGCTCGAAAGAGGAGAGGCCCAAGTTAGTATATGAGAGATGACTTGAGGATGAGAAGACTAGAATATTTGAGGATTTAGAGGATGGTGATTAGAGGATTAGAATATTTAAGTATTTAGAGGATGAGGATTCAAAAATTTAAGGATTCAGAGGATCGGGATTAGAGGATTAGAAGATTTGAGGATTCAGAGGATTAGAATGAGAGGATTAAAATATTTAAGGATTTAGAGGATTAGGATTAGAGGATTAGAATATATGAGGAGTCAGAGGATGAGAAGATTTGAGGATTCAGAGGATTAGGATTATAGGATTACTTAGAGGATTAGGATTAGAGGATTATTCAGAGGATTAGGATGAGAGGATTAGAATATTTGAGGATTTAGAGGAGGAGGATTAGAGGATTAGAGGATTAAGATATATTTGATTTTGGAATAGAGGATTCCCATCAATGATGTGTGAAAAGGGTGAAGATGTTGGATTTGAAGATGCCCCTAGTCAAGGGGTTAGGTTTTGAGGATTTTGGATTAGAAGATGCCTCGGTTAAGGGGTTAGGATTGAATATTTTGATTTGAGGATATTGGATTTGAAGATGTTATATTTTATGATTTATCATATAGGAAGATAGATGTTGGATTTAGAAGATTAGAAGATTGAGGATGTTTGGATGAGAGAATAAGGATTGGTGTTTGGATTGATCGATTGATTTATAAAGACTTGAGTGGATAGGAGGATGAGGATGTTGGGTAGTTAGTTAGATGATGATGAAGATTAGGCGTGGATGATGATAGGGTTAAATGATGATGATAGAAGGGGGTGTGATACCATAAAGTGCCCATTGTTATCATCATTAACAATGTTATTGATGTGGCATAAAGCAAGATACACCAAGGTATTGAGACCATGATGATGAAATTGCCTAATTCCCATGTCCTTGTATCATTGATAGATTAATACAAAAAGAGGGGCATCATATCATTGGACCATGTAAATGAAATAAAAGGGGCCTCATATCATCGACCAAAATGTAAATGTAATTAAACAAGTAAACACTCAAAAACACACACACACATTGTATTTTTTGTATTTTTTTGAAGTTTTTGAATGTTTTGATTTTTAGAGTTTGGATGTTGGATGTTTAGATTTATTTTAATTTTGATGTGGAGATTTTAGTTTTTGGATGTTTATATTTTTAGATTTGGGATTTTTGATGTTTAGATTATTTGATGTTGGATGTTGGGATTTTGGATTTGGGATGGGGGATGGTTGAGATTAAGTAAGATGAAAGGATTCAAGATGAGATAACTCATGAGGGGATGGGAAGGGATGTAATGTGGGATAAAAAATTTCTCCTATAAGTCCCAAAGTGTGTTTGGGTAGGATGAAAGGGAAGGATTGAGGGAAATTGGATAGGTTAGATAGGATAGGGATGATAAGATATGCTCCCAAGTATAAATTGGGTGGATTGAGGGATAGATGTGGTGTGCCCCCAAGTGTAAAGTAGGGTGGCCTATGTGGATGGATGGATGGGTTCGATTTTCCCCCAAGTGTAGGGTAGGATGGGAAGTGAGGGGTATCTAAAATGGATGATGCCCCCAATAGATGATAGTAAGGCTGCCCCCAGTCATGATGATGATAGTTAAAAAGGGACATGAGGAGGATTAGATGAAAAGGAAAGGATCATCGTCTACCCATGGATGTTCAATCCAAGGAAAAAGATGTGGATGTGATGGATGGAAGGAAAATAACATCAGTGATGAACAAAATATGAGCCTAATAAAGACATGTTGTAAGGTAAGAGTTGGACTAAAAAAGTGTGACCAAGGTCTAAACAATACTTTTCAACATGCGATCTCTATGTCTCTGCGAGATCAAAGTGTGTGTGATTGTTATGGATAATTACCACTTAAAGTGAAGGATTAATGGGTAGTATGTGAAGAAAAACTAGCCAATGTATAGGGACTGATTAAGTCAAATATGTAGATGGAGGGTGAATGGAAGGCTAAGTCATGCATTGATCTACTACCAGTCAAGCATCCATAGCCCCGACAGAGATGAATATGATTCTTGTTACAAAATTTCTCTCCTACCAGCTAGGCATTCATAGCCCCGACAGAGATGCTGGAAACACCACTAGAGAGAGTCTTGAGGTGAATTTTATTTGATATGTTTAATTTTGATATGAGTTTTTCTTTTTATCTTTTTAATATTTGGATTTTTTTAGATAAAGAGGTTCCACTCTCTTGATAACTCTCAAGGGGTTAAGAATCACTAGTGGCTTGATGGGGGATGGAAATGAGTGTGGAGATGACATTGGCTAGAGTGTCAAAAGACATGCCCAAGGGTCTTCACCAAAAGTTGATTAATTGTGTTAAAATGTGTGGATCTCTAGGAGGACAATTATGTTGGAATGTTGGAGGTAATGATAGACCAAGGTCACATAGTTGTAGTATGTACTATTGTCTTACAACATGTGTGATAAATTTGATCAAGTGTTCAAATGAATGGATTGGAAGAGGATATAATAAATGTGATGATAAAAATGGATTAGATGTAAATGGATGTAGATGTTGGATGGAAGGAGGATGGGTGGGAAGGAAAGAACATCCGTGCATAGGCAAACAAATTATGTGCTCAATCCATTTTTAGGTGTTTGGTATTTGTAGGGGATTAAATGATTTGTGAGTGGGTTAAGTTGTTGGGATGGTAGGATTAACAAGAGGAGTGGTAGAAATGGGTTGTGACGGAGTAGTAGGAGGGTCATTGTTAGTGTTAGGTTTATAACCTAAGCCTAAACAACCTGGATTTTAATGAAGGGAGATGGGTTCGTGAATGATTTGTTCATGTATGCTTTGTTTATATTAGTGAACATATTTTTGGCTATATGATATGAAGTGGATGGGGAAGATGATTCCATGTGGTCATCATGAGACTTGGGGTTGTAATTTTATCATCCGCTAAGAGGCTAGACTTAACAAAGGATGAGAGGTGAGATTTGTTTTGATTTTTGGTTAGTGATGGATATTTAAATGTATGATGAGATTTGGATGGTTGACAATGTTTGGATGTTGAGTGGGTTTTGGATGATGGACGATGGTTAGGGATAGGGTTGGGATGGAAAGGTGGTGGATAGAGAGGTAAATGTATAAGAATTCCTTAGTTAATGAGATTTTGGACATAAGACTGAAATTACATGCAATGATTGGTCGAATGTCCACAAGTGCAATGGAAGTCACAATAATAGTGTTCCCGATACCAAGATGGTTTGGGAAGGTTTTGATATCATGATTTGATTGGGGGATGGATGATCATGTTGAAGTTTTTAGACGATCGAAGAGGGTGGTCAAGGATTCTCCTAAATGAGTGAAGTGGTTTGTGTTAAATGGTTTTGGGGGAGTAGGAAGTAAAGGTGCAAGATTGGGTGGATTATGAGATATTATGGTTGATTTGGATTGGATTGGTATGGCTTAGAAGATGAAGGGGATAGGCTAGGTCCACATGCTGATGATTTGGTCTTGTTGATCAAAGTAGATTTGGTTGATTTTGATTAGGTGGAGTTAGTGGTTTTGAGGTAGATGGCTTTGGTTTAGGATTATATTGTTTTGGATTGATAAATCTAGATGGGGTAGATTTAGATGAAGGAGATGAGTGTGATATATGGGTCACATTGGATGTGGGTGATGTTGAGGATGGAGGGGATTTGGGAGATGGGTGTGGTGTAGGAACCTCATTAGATTTGGTCAATTTGGAGGATGAAGTAGATAAAGGTGGTATAGAAGCCTCATTAGAGTGGGTAGGAAATGGGGTGGGGAGAGGATTGATATTAGATTTGTGAGGTTTGGGAGTTGGTGACTTAGGAGTCATGTTAGATGTTTTAGGATTGGGGGATGGTGGATTTGAAATAGGATTAGAGGATAGGATAGTATTAGGTTTAGGTGATGAAGGGGGTAAGATAGGATTAGATGTGGATGAAGAGGATGAGGGTGGTGTAGGATCCACATTAGATAGTTTAGGATTGGGGGTAGAAGGGGATGAGGTTGACTTATAAGTCATGATGGATGAGATGGTATTGGGCTTAGGTGATGGAGGGGATGAAATAGGATTAGAGGATGAATTTGATGGTGGATTAGGGGATGTGGGAATATTTAGGAGAAAGTTTGTAGGATCAGATTGGGATGATGAAGATGATGAGGATGGAGGACTAAGATGAGATGTGGGGATGATAATTTTGGATGAAGTTTTGGGATGGTTATGGATATGTGAATGGGACTTGATGATAAGTTTTATGATGAATGGATTTAGGAATTGAAGTTTTGGATGGTAGTGGATTATTTACATGAGTTTTTATGGTAGGAAGGTGTTGGTTATGATGATTGGTAGGGGATGTGGAGGTTGGGGTTTGGGATGGTTGTGTGGGTTTGGGATGGGTATCTAGATTAGCAAGGACACAAAGTAGGTCCTCTTGGTCTAGGTAAAAGTTAGTGATATGGTCAAAGTTGATGAAATTGGCTTGTTGGGATAGTGATTTAGGTTGATTAGGTCAAGGTATGGATTGGGATGATTTGGTTTCCTCAAAGAGTAAGTCAATGGGGTGAGGGGTATGGATCTTAGGGAGGGTAAATTGTCCATGGGGTTGGTTGGGAAATGATGATTTAAGATGTGATTGATTGATTGAAGATTGAAGATCGGATATTTGTTGGTTAAGTTGTTGGATGGTTTTTAGGATGTTAGGATCAACATGTGATGGTTGATTTGGATGAAGAGGATAGGATTGGTTAAGGTAGGATGTGAGGTTTGAGATTTTTTATTTAGATGTTGAATGGTGTGTGGGATTTTATGATCAAAGAAAGATGGTTAAATTTGATGGTTGGGGATGATAGGATAGCTTGTTTAATGGATTTAGAAAGGATGGGGATTGAGGACGAAAGAACATGGCTAGGTATGATGTGTGGGGATTTGATTTAGATTATGATTGTGAATTAAGGATGGTGATGGGATTAGGATAGAAATTTATATGATTAATTATGATAATATTTGATTGATTAAAATGTTAAATTAATGGGATGGTCAAGGGTGTTTATAAACATCCAACACAAACCCTAACTAGTCAAGTGGGAATGCAATTAAGCTATAACCCACTTTCAATACCACACACCGCAGATTGGTGGTACCATAATCGATCTCCACCTATGTGTTAATGTGGGGTCGGATTATAAAAATTGTAGACCTAAGCTATCTAGATGGACTGGGGCACCAGGGCACCCAAATCAGTGATATAGGCACCATGGTATGTGCAGGAGGTCCAAAAACCAAATTTGCAGGATTGCTAAGTGATGCGAAGCCTTCACTTCCTATCACATAAATATCACTTTGGACCGAACTAGATGTCACTAGTAATCAATGATGAAGAAGAGACCTAAAAACCCCAAAACAAGCATCAAAACCCTAAAAAAAGAAATATGCATATGAAGGGGTCTGGACTATCTTCGATGGCCATAATGGTGGATTTACTAATTAAGTGGTGTAATAAATTTCAAACCCAAATATAGTTCTATGTTTTTGTGTGTGTGAAAGCCATGCCCTAGGTGCTCTTGTGCTAATCACACTTTGTGAAGTAGCGAGCAATAACTAGATGTAGAAATGTAAATAGATGTTGGATTAAATAGAATAAACTCCCCTCTTATGAAGTGTGACATAGATGAACCAACCTCATCCCTTGTGATGGAGCTAGATTAATGTAACCTTAGGTGGATGATAGTAGTTCCTAGTTCTTGGTCCCTCATTATGGTCTCATAACATTATATTTATACGATTCGCTTGTTCAAATTTCCTAATTAACCTCGAAAAGGTCAAACACCAAAAAGATAGAAAGCTCAAACAACTAGAAAGTTCCCAAAAGATGAGTGTAAAGTGGGAAAAGAACCAGGGTGCCCCAAATGGGACCAAGGTGCATGGGGCAACCTAATCAGGGATAAGAATTAACTAGGCATTTACATGCGGGAGGTTGGCAAAGACGCCAAAAATCAAAGTAAAATGGCCAAATGACATGGGTTAGTTAGTAATTTCTTCACTCAAAACCATATGAATAATAGTATGAGACCGAGACTAAATAATACCCAAAGTGTGTGATTTTGTGTCTACATTTTCCCCACTTTATGTTGGTGAGTGGAACACTCGGTAACATAAAGTAGATAGAGATGCGTACCTGATGTCCATGTAGAGTGATGTAGAAAATGTGCTGATGGAATAGACAAAGCATGGAGTGACAAAAAGATGGAGCATGGAAACTAAAGATGCAAAAGAGTAAAAGTGATGAGAGTGAACCTAGGGTGAAAGCGTGTGTGTAGTTGGTTATGTATATGATGTACCTGTATGTTAGTATGAGGCATGTGCTACTGTAAAATGTTGTTGTTGTTGATTGTTTACTTCTCATATGGTCAGAAATACAAAGGAGAAGACCAACAAGTAGTCAAATACACATCTATATGTGTAAAAATGGCATGTATATACTAAAAAGACTATAAATTGAAGTATGAAAAATGTAAAAGGAACATTTGCACCTGATTCATGATGAGAGAAATGGTGTAGAGAGGATATCCTATAACCTACTAAGTTTTTTTTGGGAAATCTCATGCTATTATGGCCAAAGAAGTGTAGGGAGAAAGCTAAGTTATTCTCCAACTTGTAACCGATTCCCTAAGAAAGTGTGAAGATATCTTTGTATTGTCTGGTTTTTTGGCGATCTAACACTGTTGGATGAAGTAGTGTAGGGAGGAAATCTATTATATCCTCTAACCTATAACTACTCCCCAGAATGTTAAGGACTACCCGTCCTATAAAAAGCCACTCAGTGTATATAGGGTTTGTAGAGTTTTCTAAACCCACTCACTTTATAACTCACAATGTCAAGGATGGAAAACTGAACTGAACTGTACTGGTCAAGAGCGTTGTGTAGTGTGTAAAACCCAAATGATTCACCCCCTCTTTGGGGGTGCATACAATGTCCCGGATAGGAGTATGTGGCCCGAAAAGAGGATTGAACATGTAAATTGTTCCCTGTAGGGGAAGGGAATGTACTTGGTAGAGACCAAGGCACACAAAAACAAGTGGCTATCAAAACAAGTGTTAGTATGAACAAAAATGCATGTAGAAATCAAGTGTAAGCTACACAAACAATATAGAAGCTAGAAAGCAAGTAAACACACAAGAAGCCAATAATAGACTGCCAAAGTGGGTTGCAAACATGGGACACCACTCACGATGTCACAAGACACTCAAGGCCGTAGTGACCACATACAAACAAACAAGTGTGCACACCAAATAAAGGGCAAGGTCCATATATAAGAGTAAACAATAGCAATCAAGTACAAACAACAGATAGATAGCCATGGAAGCAAGTAATCCTGTAAAACAAATGATACACATGAAGAACTCATTAACATGTTAGAAAGATAACCCATATGAAAAAATCATGTATAACCAAATAAATTAGTGTGATATGAAACAAAATGAAACAATATCACACGTAGAGATGAATGTGGATGCCCCCAACAACCATTGTATGAGTGGTAGGAGGCGAGCATCCATGTTGCATGTAAGAAACCTATATATGCGATCACATCTAGAAAAGGATGTGAATGTGCATGTGTGTATGGTAAAGATAATGACATACAAGAGATCTATCTAGCATGTGTAATAAGCAAACATGTATAAGTAAATGCAAGAAAGAGTAAAAGTAACCAAGATATGCAACATGTTGTGGATGGATGGAATGGAATGTAAGATGGATGATAGGAGCCACGTGCCCCCAAGTGAATGGATTTTTATGCAATGAGGTTCATTTATTTCCCCTAAGTAGTCAATAATGAACCATAAACAAGAGTGCGTCATTGAGAAATGGTCAAAGTGTGTGTTGTGTCTAATGCATTATGACAAGTGTGTATGTGTAGTGGTGATGATATGTGACCTATAGATTATGTGTGTGTGACCCTATAGATGAAGTGTATATCATGACAAGATGAGCATATGAGTGATGATTTATCCTAAATGGTATATCACTACAAGATGAATAGAGGGAGTGGTGATGTAGCCTAAAGCATATACCACTATAATTTGATGGAGTAGGTGACCATTTATCATATAACGTATGTCACTAGCCTAGGAATGTTGCATAAGATAGAAGTTTGAATGATGAACACATAAGTATGATAAGGTCAATTTGATTTATAAAATCTCGGCAATAGAGTATGGACCGAGGAACTAAAGTGTGTCATATGGTAGTGAGTGCAACACGTAGAATATATAGGATGTGGAGGATGATAGATGACCGTGTGATGTGTAAGATGTGTAATACACGATGTATAGTATGCAATGTAAGATGTGTAGATAGACTAATAGTGTGAATTGCGCATTATGTAGTATGTAATGCTAGAATCACAAACAATAGGAGTGTGACACACATGTGATGAATACTAGTATGGTTTGTATGATGTGTAGATGCGCAATGGTTGAAATGATGTAGACTAAATATAGAATGCATGATGTAAGATGCAAGACACCCAAAAATGTGTGAAGAGATGCAATGTGCAGTACCTATTGTGTAGTGTGTGGGGTTCATGTGTAGTATGCCCTCAACAGTCAAGTGTGAAATGAAGCACAAGAGTGTGTCATCGAGTAATGAGGTGACAAGAGTCACCTACAAAATTCCAAGTTTGTTTGAAGTGGTGGAAGCATGTTGGGAAAAAAGTATTAGTAGGAACTATGTGATGGTAGTGGAGTTGAAATGTGTCAAAACCATTAATATGAGAAGAAGTTATTTTGACAAAAATGATTGGTTGCTGAAGTGGTGTATTATTACGTAATCATGTGTAGTAGTTGATTAACTAAAATATGACATTTATATCTATATTTTAAGTTAATCAAAGCAGGTACAAAGATGCAATAAATGATATAAACTGAAACATTGATTCTAAATATTTTATTTTGATATTTAAATGAAAGGAAATAAATGAAATAGAAGGGATAAGGTACTAACCTGTAAATGGATTACCTTGTTGTGTGTCATAACTAAACTAGATGATGTGTGGAAAGAGGGTATTATGATGGAGCAACCTGTAAAATTTTAGCATGTGGTGATTTTTCCAGAGCTAGGGCACCTGGAGGAGGACCGAGGCACATATGGGCACCTTGGTCTCAGTAGTATGGGCACTCGGGTCTACAGAGAATAGCTCATGACCTGAATCTAGAAACGCCACTATATCTTTTCAATGTCTCTATATTTATCACGTGAATGACGTAGTATCTTCACCGATGATGTCGTAAGACTACAATGAAGATTCACCTGTAAAACCCCATATAAAGCATCAAACCCCTAAAAAGAAAGATGCATATGAAGGGATCAAATTGGCCTTATCGGATAGAAATGTAGAATTATGACCAAGTGTTATGATACATTCCATACCCAATGTATTTTTGTGTGCTTTTTGTGTGTAATTGTGCCTAGGATACCCCAACGTCAATGACGTAGAAATAGGGGGAAATAACTAGATGTAAATGGATAATGGTGGATGGAATAGAATAGAGTTTCCTTTTGTATACAGTGTGTGTGATGCAATGATCCCTAAATGCTGTCCCTTTCCTTAGGAGATAGCTAGCCCTTAGTAGTGAATAGGATGCCCATAAAATAGTGAGTATGCTATGTTTATATAGGGATCTCTTGCTCAAATTTTGACACTAATGACCCAACATGCTAACTAGTACCTAGGGGAATGAGAGGAAATACCATAAAGACCGACCTCGAAAAATTAAATTAAATCCAAGTGCTACGGGAACTAGGGCACCTAAAATAAGGACCAGGGCACCAATAGGTACCCCAAGAATACCCTAGGCGCCCTAGTCAAAGACTAGAGATGAAAATCAAGCAAATTACAATACCTAAGACTCCTTGAGAGACAACCAAAACTATGCAAATGAATGACGAGTGTGCAAGAAAAATGACAATGATGACCGAATAAATAATGACAAGAATAGGGGATGGGTCATTAGTGAATAATTTTATGAAGTGAGATATACATATAAAACAACATATTTGGCGGTATAAATGTAATAATAAGTGCTTGATTTTGTGACTACATTTTCCCCCACTTTATGTTGGTGAGCGAAAATATCAATAACATAAAGTAGATAGAGATCCGTACCTGAGATAAGTTGGAGTACCACATGTTGTAGTAGAATGCATAGATGTGGTAGTAAAAGCATGCCGAAAGAACCAAATACTATGTCAAACCATGGATCATCGTGTTGATTCATGCAACGTAGCGAAAAGCGTAATTTTGTGATGAAGTGAAGTAAATACAAGTGATGATAGAAATGTTGGATGATTGATGGTTTTGAATGTGTGTGATGGCGATGAGATGGGGTAGGGAGTGATCAGTTCCCAACCCAAATGCATGTATACGAATAATCGACTGGAGGATTTGGGCATCATATCGCTAGAGGAAGAGTGTAGGGAGAAAAGTGTGTTATTCTCCAATATCTAACTACATTCTAAAGATCTAGCAGTGTAGACAAACTCAGATCAAATATTTGTAGTTTTTGAATCCAAATAATTTTGATTAAATAGTTGACCCATATAGGAGTGGTATAGGAAAGGCACTCTTGCCCCCACTCCATGGGTGTTGCCACAATGTGATGACTTCCAAGTTAGGTAATCTGAAGAAAACGTAAAATGTATGATGGATTCCAAGTTAGGTCATCTGGAAGCAAGCACAAAATGTATAATAACTTCCCAAGTTAGGTCATCTGGGAAAGTAACACATGTAACTCCCAAGTTAGGTCATCTAGGAGGCCGATTATGTTGTATTGTATTGATTGAGTGGTGTGATTTTGATTGTTATAGATTTGAACGCGTTGATTTATTGTTTTCTTAGTTACTCATAGAGAAATTTCACACTAGTTGCCCTAGGTTAGTTCATCAGGGGGAATTGATAGAATTTGGTGAATGATCACATGGAAACAATTTTTGATTACTTGTTGCCCCCATGTTAGGTCATTAGGGGAAGTGATGAAATTTCGCATAGAAAAATGATATGTCCGTAATTACCCCCATATTAGGTCATTAGGGGAATTAATGGTGAAATGTCACGTGGTGAATTAGTAAATGTTTGAAATTGTTGAATTGTTAGTGTTGATTAATCACATGGTAATGTAGGGGGATTATAGGATGACCCCAATGATATGCCCCCTTTTGGTGAAATGGGAAGTGATGATACAAATGAACACTAAGCTGAAAGTAAGCACGATATATGTAGAAAGTGGTAAAAATCATGAAAATGTAGATAAGTCAAATGGAAAACAACATTGAAGAGAGATAACATGTGCGTAATGTGTCTAGTATGATAGTAGGTGGAATTCTAAAAATAATGCCACAAACGGGGTGTAGATCGGAGTAGAAATTCTCAAGATATGACAAAAATTACATGGTGTGTGGTAGTTGCGAGAATAAGTGTGAAATAATGACCATAGTAAAGTGATTGGTGAAAAGTAACTATAAATAGTAAGATGAAAAAGTGATTAGTTACTTCATTTTTTTTGCGTGATTTTGATAGTGAGCTCTGAGTCAGTGAGGATGCCACAAGTGAGAGAAACACATCCTAGTTGGTTTGAGATGGTGGCGACCACCGTAGCATCACATATGACCGTGGAGTTGGTATGTGTGTTAATTTTTATAAAATATATGGTGTAGTAGTTGTTTCTATTGAATTTTTGAAAATTTGAGATTTTGATTTTTTTCTACATTTGAGGCTTGGACAAGAGTGGTAAGGGTGGTGCGACCTCTCAGGACAAGAGCACCCGTTTTGGGTGCTAGTGTCTACTCTTAGGCACCCCAATCCCGCATATGGGCGCCCGGTCCAAAATGTGTGTATTTTATCTAGAATGGTATAAGTGTGATTTTTAATGTATAGTAATGTGATGAGTGAGTTTGTTTGTACTTATAAGATGTTCTAACACTAGGTTTGTTGTCTGTTTGTGTTGTGGAGAGAGACATTCACTCAAGGGAGTTTTGTGGTGGGCGTCACATGAGTACCTCGCTTGATTAGGCCACGATGATGATTGGGATGTGATGGACCGTGTTGGCTTTCAGGGCACATAACATGGATGGGGGATGTGCCCCACAATATTCCCATGTTGATTGTATTATGTGAGAGATGGTGTGTAGATACGTGTACATTTTGGTTGCCTATGAGGGAGATGATTGTTACTTTGGAGGATGTGTATCATATATTGCGGTTGTCGATTGTTGGAGAGACGATACATGTTATGCCATTGGAGGATATGGAGAGGCATATGCAAGTGGGAAAATAATACTTTTTGGGGACTCGAGTACCTATTAAGGCCCACATCAGCTTGGATGTTATCTTGCAGTTTGGGGTTTCAAATTTACAAAATTTCATAGCAGTTGTGATTGCTTCATCTATAGTAGTGGAGGGAGGAGGTGTAGGTATCTTATATAAGATGCATGATATATGTTGACGAATAGAGGATGAGGGTACTAAATACATGTGGGCACAGTGCGTGTTGGCCCACCTATATAGAGATCTATATCAATTTACTCATGATGAGCATGGTGGTGAGATAAGAGCCACTACACTACTGTATGTATGGGCTTATGAGCATATAGTCATGTTGAGACCAGTGAGGTCCATGAGGAGAGAGGGCTGATGGGTCATTGTATTGCTCCAATCATTTAACTGACATAATCTTTTGTCAGTGTCATTCTAAACCAGGGTTGTGTCCTAGGCAGTATGCAATGGAGTTTAATGGAACCAGTTATCTGTTGGGTCTATTGGGGGTTGCTTAGTTTAGTGACTAATCTACGGAAATGCAATACAAATCTACATAATTGAAATACAGTTCTACAAAATTCAACTATTCGTGATGAAAGGAAACTAACAACTAATCTTCTGATTGAAATGAAATGCGCACACACTACTTTTAACAAATGAAATTACAACTGTATAAATGAAGCTTAGTAGAAAGTGAGATTACTTGTTAACCAGATTTGCATAATGGAAACATCTATTCTAAATGAAAGTGGTAATGAAGAAAACAAATATAGTCAATCAAAGCATGCATGTAAGATTCTCAAACAACAATTGTAGTAAATCCAATCAAAGAACTGTATGCGTAAATGAACTCAAAATAACCTCTTATCTCCTTGGTCGAGTGGGCCCTTGCTCTTCCTTGGGATAGAGGGATTAACAACCTTTGATTCTCAAAATGTTGTGACTTTCATTAACTCAGAATAAGTTTCATAGCATAGACAGTAAATAATAATGCCAAAACCAAATGTAGATAATCTATCTCAGTATATCAAAAGTAGTTCTCCTTATATGTTCTGAAGACGAAGTCTTCATATAGGTATTATTAGTTACAAGGCTCACCATAACAGCAACATTAATCACCATCCACCAAATACTAATTAAAATGCATAAATTTCTACAGTAGTTAGGAACAAGCCCCAAACTAATAGGTCAACTTTGGTGGAAACAGTCTCCTGCCGCTTGCTCCAAACTCGGGCTCCATAACTACCAACAACATCCATCATTTCCTACACACATCATCACATTTTATCTCACAAAGATAGTTAGTAGGAGGTTCATGTGATAATCGGTTTTCATAAACTATAGCAAGGAAAATGCATCAAACCTACTAAGATATAACTACACAAAACATCCCCATGTATTAATAAGTCATATCAAAAGGGTATTTTCAGCTTGAAGAAATGATATCAATGAGCCAAACAATGCACTCATCATTTTCCCCCTGAATTTACCTATTGCATGTCCCTATGCAACTTATCTTCATCCTGCCCACCTACCAAGCTGCTCAGCCATGTCATATTCTTCAAATTGATCAGCATATTGTTTTTTGGTGTTCTTACAGCCCTGAGTGTTGGAGGTAACCTCTACCCATGCTTTGTGAAACTATCATTTGACTGGCCACATTGTTCTAGCCAGGTAGTGAGAGGGCTCAAAAGGAGTGGTGGACATACTTGGAGGCCTGCCCATTCATCATTGTACTGTTGGCTGGTTTGCTCTGTGGTCTATCTTATAATGGTGATGAGGGCATCACCCCTGCACATGCTCCAACTCAAGTTTTGGGGAGAGAGAACCTCCCTACGTTTCAAGGAAGACTCAGAGTATCCCACCTCCTATCACATGCCTACCAAGCTATCCCAAAGTTCTCCTGACTGTAATTTTCAAAATCCATGACACATTGAAGTAAAATCTGGGAAGTGTTTACCCCGAATCCTACCTGATAGTAAAGTGAGAGAAAGTTTTTTCATCACACTTGTGTTTGTGGAGGAAGAGGAATCTATCCAGATAAACCTCTAGATTCTCATCTTCCTTTTTCCTTTATTTGGAAGAACTCTTCCTTCCTATCCCTTCCCCTATAATAGTCTTGGTATTTATCCAGAAGGTCTGTTTCCATGGCTTCCCAGGAATTAATGGAGTTAGATGGTAACCCCATAAACCATCTCATAGTAGAATCTTTGAGAGTGGAAGGAAACAGTTTGAGTTTTTTATTGTCAGTTCGGTAATCATATGTCTGGCACAGATTTTAAATTCAAACAGAAACTGATCAGGGTCTTCTTTGGTCATACCTCGAAAGATGGGGAGGATGGATGGTGAGATGTTTTTCATAGGTGCATCCTCATCTACATCGAGGACAATGGGATATGTAAAGGTTCACCCTAAAGGTTGGTCTCCAGGATTCCCAAGGTCCCCCATTGCCAAGTGTTGTGAAGAGGATACAGAATGCTCAGAAGCGGTTCTAGGCGTTGAGTTAGAATTTGTATCACTCTCAGTGTTTCTTCCTTGTAAATTGTTTAGAGAGATGTGTGGAATATTATGTGCTATAAATCTCCCTTGGTTGTCTCGTGACCTATGCATCAAGGTTGGTTGTTTTAAAATGAGGTCCAAGACAACTACTGGTTTCCTATATGAACTCCATTAACACCCATAGCATATGGAATAAAAACGATGGTGCTTATGGTTATTCCCGGCAACGGTGCCAAAAATGATGGGTCGTTGTATTGCTCCAATCATTTAACTGACATAATCTTCTGTCAGTGTCATTCTAAACCAGGGTTGTGTCCTAGGAAGTATGCAATGGAGTTTAATGGAACCAATTATCTGTTGGGTCTGTTGGGGTTGCTTAGTTTAGTGACTAATCTACGGAAATGCAATACAAATCTACATAATTGAAATACAGTTCTACAGAATTCAACTATTCATGATGAAAGGAAACTAACAACTAATCTTCTGCAGAAAATGAAATGTGCACACACTACTTTTAACAAATGAAATTACAACTGTATAAATGAAGCTTAGCAGAAAGTGAGATTACTTGTTAACTAGATTTGCATAATGGAAACATCTATTCTAAATGAAAGTGGTAATGAAGAAAAAAATATAGTCAATCAAAGCATGCATGTAATATTCTCAAACAACAATTGCAGTAAATCCAATCAAAGAACTGTATGCATAAATGAACTCAAAATAACCTCTTATCTCCTTGGTCGAGTGGGCCCTTTCTCTTCCTTGGGATAGAGGGATTAACAACCTTTGATTCTCAAAATGTCATGAATTTCATTAACTTAGAATAAGTTTCATAACATAGATAGTAAATAATAATGCCAAAAACTGAATGCAGATAATCTATCTCAGTATATCAAAAGTAGTTCTCCTATATGTTCTAAAGATGAAGTCTTCATATAGGTATTGTTAGTTACAAGGCTCACCATAACAGCAGCATTAATCACTATCCACCAAATACTAATTAAAACACATAAATTTCTACGGGCAGTTAGGAACAAGCCCCAAACTAATAGGTCAACTTTGGTGGAAACAGTCTCCTACCACTTGCTCCGAACTCGGGCTCCATAACTACCAGCAACATCCATCATTTCCTGCACACATCATCACATTTTATCTCACAAAGATAGTTAGTAGGAGGTTCATGTGATAATCGGTTTTCATAAACTATAGCAAGGAAAATGCATCAAACCTACTAAGATATAACTACACAAAACATCCCCATGTATTAATAAGTCATATCAAAAGGGTATTTTTGGCTTGAAGAAATGATATCAATGAGCCAAACAATGCACTCATCAAGCGATATTATAGAGATATATGTGAAGAGGGATTAATATTTGTGGGCGAGAGGATGGACACAAATACCTACAGGTCACCGATAGATTGGATGGGGCTCAAGGTAGTTACATGGAGGCTATACTACGAGTATGGATGATGACCTGAGGATGTTGTAGACTTACGGTGTATGTGTGTCCAAGATTTTTCAAGTAGAGAGAGTATCACAAAAATTTAGTATGGCTCAGGACGTTCCCAAGAGCCATATATATGGTTGAGAGCCATTAGAGTACCTAGGAGGGCCGAGCTAGACTAGGGCCCATAACAGAGTAGCTAGTAACACCAGGGGCCGAGATGAGGGTGGACGTGGTGATAGAACCGATAGAATCGGGTGATATGGGTTGTCAGAGGAGTACCATGCATGGTGGGTGGCACATCGGTGGGTATTGTTGTTCCCATTATTTGTAGGTCCAATGAGGTTACCACATGGAGGAGGAGAGGGGGAAGCTCATGCCCCCAACAATGTAGCAATAGTTGTAGCTAAGTGTGAGTATCTATAGATAGCTATGTTGTGTATGTTGTTGTTGGCTTATGTGATAACAATGGTTGGCAACGCATTTTCTTATTTTTATAGATGATGTGTATTGGTCCCTGATAGTAGACATGTCCATCTACACATTAATGTAGAAAGTGTTGACCGATGTACTTGGTGGAGCTATACTTGAGTGAGGGGATGTTATATCGGGTGAGTATGCCCATTTCTTTGATTTAGTGGCCATATTAGTGGCGACATACATAGTATTACTAGGTGAGAGCTAGTAGTTGGTGGTTCCTTAGCATAATATGTGTTTTGATGATACGTTGATGTGTGGCATCAATTTTATGAGGAGATGAATATTAATCTATTACGAGGTAGGTTGAGAGGTATCAAGGCCGTGAAAATGGTGTTGCATTGGTGGTGAAACATCTAGGTCTAGGGATCTCGCAGACTGAGAGTGATAGTGATGACGAGATGTGGATTTTACTATTTTATATGATGTGTAGGCATTTCCCTAAATGATGAAACATTTGTTTTGTAATGATTATTTTTATTCGATACATTATGTATAGACGCATGTTATGGTTATATGATGAGTTTTTTGTTTTATATATCGAGTTGTAATGCGGTTGATGGTGTATGATTTCATGTTTATTGTCATAGTAATGTGTTATAGATTGTGCATGTTTGATTGATGTATACTCGGAGTATAATGTTGATAATGATGATATATAACAAATGTAATGTGATGGAATGTGTAACATGTAATGAATGTAATTTCAATTAGTAAAATAGATGCAAAAATGTATAATCACAAAACTAACGTGTTGGGATGAATCATAATGTGATGTAATCGTAAAATTTTAGCATGATGAAACTAAGGAGGGGGAAGATAAGTGATGACCCCAACATGTAGATGAATAATATCATTTAGTTAAGACCCCTCAGTAGTCAAGGATGAGTTGTGTAAGAAAGAGTGTGTCATCGGGAAATGATTGAGTGCGCTAGATGAAACAACAAAGTGCGTGATGATATGTTATTAGAATAAATCCCTCAACATTCATGTAAGAACCATAAGAACACAAGTGCATCATCGAGGGGTAAGGTGATAAACATCACCTACCAGAGACCAAGGTGGCGTGTAGCGGTGGAAGCATGTGGGATGGAAGTAGCATGTGAATATGTGCCAAACTGAATGTCATATGGAGCTGCAATGGAATGCATGAATGTAGAGGGTTATGGAAGCCAATGTGTAGAAGTAGTGTAATTTGGTGGATAATGTGAATGCAAGGATGTGATAGTGGAGCCATGGATGGATGCGGTGGAAAACACACATGCATGATATATGGTGGTGATGGATGAACTATGGACTTAGCACCGATGGAGAAGAGGACCAAAGCATAGTAGAAACTCTCTCCCAAGATAGAGGAGAAATTGACTGATCATGTGAGTGAGAGCCAAAGGAGATGATGCCATTTTCCTCTAATTATTGCAATCTGTCACAAAGGGTAAGATAATAATTATCCCTATGGAATTTATGCGATGGTAATTACAGTAGAGTTGATCACGTTAACATTGTAGCCTATGTTGTGGATGATTTTGGTTGGATACTAAGCGAATTAGACATTTTTCAAGTAATGTAAACATCACATCATGAGGTCTAGCATGATGGGATAAGTGCAATGTCTTATGTGACATAAACGGAGAAGGAGGACGAGGAGAAGAATGTTGTGGTGGTGGATTAGGTTGAGCATGTTTTATTTTCTTATGAGGAAAAGGTGGAGACTGTGTAGGACGCTCAACCAATTTTGATGGAGGACTAGATGATATAATAGAAGTAGATGTATGTAGAGGGTCAATGACATTTATTGAAATAAGATCCTGTTCTAGGTATAGGAATTTGTAGCATAGAAGAATGAATGACTCACATGTATCATACTATAATATTTTTTGAGCGCGGGAATCAAACCACGATAGAAAATGAATTACTTCTAGAGGTCTATAGGTTGGAATACTAGTTGATGCATACAAACATTAAATCATAATATATAATCCTTAATTGATTCTGGATGAGCCCTGATGTAAAGTAGGTATGTGGTCATAAGTAACCCTAGGGCCATTGTTGATGATGAAATGATAGAGGAAAGCGTCCTCCATGTCATAGTAAGTACTAATAGACCCAAAGGGGAGATGAGTGTACCACTGTAATGCCTCATCGATGAGACTATGTCTAAAAGCCTTAAGTAATAACCTATCATTAGAATAAGAGGTCATAACCATGCGGTAATGTAAGAGATGAGCATGAGGATCACCAGTACCATCAAATAAAGTGAATGTAGGCATGATAAAGTCCTTAGGAAATGTCTAATTATGAGTCTTCTTTGGAATAAGGTTACCATGCAATGAGTTATTTTCAATAGAAGCATAGTAAGCCCTACTTTCCAAAGTAAGTGATTGAACTTGAGATTGTAATTATCCTATAACATGCATGAGAGATATGATATCATGTGAAGGAATAGTGGAAGATGGAAATAATGTATTAAGAGGTTGTAACTTTCCATTGTGTGTGATCATAGGAATATCAAGAGATGATAGAGGAGGCTCCGATGCTAAGGGAACACTAGGAGTAGGTGTCGAAGGAGCTATAGTAGATGATGTAGATGGAATATATATAGCAATGGTGGGACTAGCATCGAAACATCCCTAATAGGTGAGGTGACCGATGGAGATACCTCTATAGGAGAAGATGACCTAATAGGTGTAGATGATGTAATAGGAGGAGATGAAGAAGTGATAGATGGAGGTGACTCATGCATAGTACTAGATGCAACCTCAAGTGAAGGTAGTGATGGAATAGGTGATTCACACTCGGCAATATGAAAATAAGGAGAATCACAACTATCAACTGCATGATCATGATCAGATAAAGACTTAGAAATGAGAATATCACTAAGGACACTATCAATAGGATCATCAACATAATATAAAAGTGAATGAGAGATAGTATGTGATGAATGATGAGAAGCAATATCAGATGTTGGAGAATCGTGAGATGGGACTATAGTAGTATGCTTTGAGTAGGAGAAGAATCAATATGCACATGTGAATGATGATCAATACCAAGTAAATAATCAATAAGAGAATCATCTAAAATTTCCTTAGAGAGGTTGGAAGGAGGATCACTAGTATACCTATATCATGTTGTACAATGAGTGAAGGCAATAGGATCCTCAATAATGATAATGTTAATAAGAGAGTCTTCAAAGCGGTTAGGCACATATTGTTGACCCTCTAAGAGTTCTTATTGAGTATGAGTTGGCACAAGAATAAGATTACCATAGAGATTTTTGATTTAAAAAATGGTAGGCTCACCACATATATAGTTAACACGAAAATGAGACATGATGGGTGAAGAAGATGAACTATTTGTTGGTTGTGGAGCCTGATAGCGACGGGGATTGCAAGGGGGACTTCGGCCCCCATGCGGGTCCAAAGCAGGATGTCCCCCTAGCAGAGGGTCCAAGGGTCGCGCACCCCAGTGGGGGTTTGGGGGAAGTGCCCTAAAAGCTACATTTTATATGCATTTATACATTATGAAATCTAGACCATTCATTATTAGGTCATAGATCTAATGGGTGGTTTTCTATGTTTCCCCAAAATGATAAAAACCCTAATATCTTTAAAGGGTTGTTATGTATGAGGCTCATTATAAGTGTGGCTGCACTATGAGAGAGATTTTGATGTACTTGAATAATAAGGATTGGCTATTTTTGGTGGACGTAGCCCATTTTGGGTGAACCATGTTAAATTTGTGTCTCTGTTTTATTGCATTATTTTCTGTTTTACATTTTCTACATTATTCATTACATGCTTGTTTATCTATACAACTGGTATAATCCTAACACTATTCTTAGCCATTAGGGTTTGAAATGGATCCTATGGAAAAATATTCTAAAGTACGGGTTCACCAAAATTATTAGCTAAAATATGAAATTTAGATCTCTATTTTAAGTTAATCTAAGATGAAATAAATGATATAAAATGAAACACTAATGCTAAATATTTTATTTTGATATTTAAATTAAATGAAATATAAGGGATAAGGTACCAACATGTAAATGAATTACCTCTTTGTGTGTCAAGACTGAACATGATGATGTGCGGACAAAGGGTAGTATGACAACACAATCCGTAAAATTACGAGGTGGTGATTTTCCTAGATTGGGGCGTTGGAGGAGGACTAGGGTGCCTATGGGTGTCCTAGTCTATAGTATGTGTGATATGGTCTGCAGAACAACTTAGGACCTAAATCTGGGAGCATCGATATATCTCCACAATGTCTCAATCTTTCTCGTGTGAATGTCACAATATCTTCACTGATGACGCCATAAGACTATAATGAATATTCAATTGCAAAACCCCATACGAAGCATTAAAAACCTAAAAAATAAAGATGCATATGAAGGGCTTGGACTAACCTTAGCGGCCACAAAGTTGGACTTACAACTAAGTGTAGCACTACATTTCATACCTAATGTAGTTCTGTGCTTTGTCGTGCAATTGTGCCTAAGATTCCCTAGCTTCAATGACACGAAATATGGGGCAATAACTAGATGTAAATGCAAAATGGTGGATGAAATATAATATAAATCCCTTTCCTATGTAGTGTGTGTGATGTAATGATTCCCAAATGCAGTCCCTTGCCTCAGTTGATAGTTAACCTTTAGTAGTGAATAGTTCACCCATAAAATAGTGAGTATATTATGTTTATATAGGGATCTCTTGCATGAATTTAATCACTAATGACCCGACATGTTGGCTAGTACATAGCGGAATGAGAGGAAATGCTATAAATACTGACCTCAAAGAAATAAATTAAATCTAAGTGCTATGGGGACCAGGGGTTCCTAGAAGAAGGAACATTAGAAATGGTGGCATGATGTCCATTTTACATAGAAGGAACAAATTTAGGGGCCCATGTGGATGTAGAATTTGTAGATGGGCATGTAATAGAATAGTATGTAGTGAATGAGATAAATCCTGACATTTAAGATGTTTGATTCTTCATTGTAAAGCATGGAGATCGTTGTCATTATGTCCATTGATTCGATGATATTTACAATATGGATGCCCTTGATATTTTTCTAGCTCACAAGGATGATACTAATGAGTAGGTAGTAAAGCGATCAATTGATTACTAAGGATCTCAATAAGAAGGACATGTTTCTTAGTATTACGATCAAAGATGAGAAGTTCTTGTAATAGTATTACTTGAGGCTCACCGATATGAACACATGTAGTAGACATAGAATGAGAGTGACATGCGTAGAGGAGAACAAACATGATCTTGCGAAGTGTCCTTAAGATGTATGATTTCATATTTTAGAGATATAATTGTGGATTCCATAGCCTTAAATTTGTCTTGAAATAAAGCATGGAAAGTGTGAATTGATGCCAATAGGGATTGATTAGATGGAGGATAACAAGGACTAGAGTCATCAAATAAAAAATTGAATATAGGACTTATTTCATGTTACGATGTATCTTTAGGAAGATACATGGTGTCTAAGGATTTTTGAAGAATAACTTGGCAATTGGGATGCATATTAACTAAATCTAACAAAGAAACTTGACAAACTTTAGGAGCCATGATAGAGGTGAAATGAGGATCCTAAGCCTAAAAGTGGTCAAAGTTTACCAAAATGATTAAACTAAAATGTGATATGGAGGCCTAATTTAGTTTAATCTAATGCTATGAAAATTATTAAAATATCAGCTAAATAAATGAAATAAATGACCAAATCAACTAAAAAGATGAAATATGAAACCATAATGTGCAAATAAGGGTTAGAAAGAGACTATCCGATTTAATGATGCATCGGGACTATGTCGCAAAATGAACTATATGAACAAAATGTAGATACGACCAAAAAGGAGCTCCAAAAGTGCATATTCAAGCTATCTAGTTGGACTATGGTTCCATGGTCTGAGATCTAGGCGCCCTAGTCTATGTAGGAGGTCCAAAACCAAATTTGCAGGATCGCGAAGTGATGCGAAGCCTTCGTTTCTGTGACGTGAATATTGATGGACTCGTGCTGCAGATGTCACTAGTAATTAATGATGAAGAAGAGACCTGCCTAAAATGGCCAAAATGGTGGACTTACTAATTGAGAATTACACTACATTTCAGACCCAAATGTAGTTCTAGGTGTGTGTGTGTGTGTGTGTGTGTGTGTGTGTGTGTGTGTGTGTGTGTGTGTGTGTGTGTGTGTGTGTGTGTTATGTCCTAGGTGCTCTTGTGCTAGTCACACTTTCTGAAGTAACGAGCAATAACTATATGTATAAATGTAAATAGATGGTGGATGGAATAGAATAAAATCCCCTCCTATGAAGTTTGATGTAGATGAACTAACATTTTCCTTTGTGATGGAGCTAGATGGATGCAAATGAGCTCTAGATGCCTGGATGGATGCAACCTTAGGTGGATGATAGTAGTGCCTAGTGCTTGGTCCCTCATTATGGTCTCATAAATTTTTATTTATATGGTTCTTTTATTATAATTTCATAATTAACCCCAAAAATGCTGACCACCAAAAAGATAGAAATCTCAAAATCCTAGAAAGTGCCCAAAAGATGAGTGCAAAGTGACTAACTAAAATGTGTATTTTAGGAGTTAATCTACGAATTATAGTAGTGAAATAAATGTCTAAATTAAATTAAGAAAGTTACCCAAGCAACAAAGAAAGTATAAATGTAAAACCCTATAGTGTAAGGAGAGTTAGAAATAACTCAGCTGATTCGATGAGCTTGCTCAACTATCTCGTAGAGATGGCTGGAGAAATAAGAAGGAAAAATGACTCTACCAAGGTCCATAAAAGTTCATATTTGAGTAATCTGAGTGGACTGGTTCACCTAAAGAGATACATGGGAATTTGTGGGTGCCCTAGTTTGAGATATGGGCACCTTGGTATGTGAAAAATCTTTGTTACCTTCCTTTGAGGTGTCATTGGATATTCTCTTACCTTTGCTTCTTGTTGCACTATGTTCATTGGAATTCTTAGTATGTCACCGGAAATCAGTGATGAAGTATAGACCCTCCTATGTAGTGTGATGTAGATGAACCAGCCTTGTGCCTTGTGATGAAGCTCGATGGATGCAAATAGAGCCTCGTATGGATGCAACCTTAGGTGATGATAGCAATGCTCAAAGTGCTTGGTACCTCATTATTCTCTCACAACTTTATATTTATATGGTTCTCTTGTTCTAATTTTGTAATTAACCCTGAAAAGACCGAGCACTAAAAAATATGGAAATCTCAAATGACTAGAAGTTCCCAAAAAGTGGCTGGAAAGTGCAAAAGGATCAGGGCATACCGACCAAGGTGCCCATTAGAGATAAAACAATGCCAAATGATAGAACTGACTAGGAAAGTAGATGCAAGAGGTCGGTAGTGATGACATCAAGCAAAGTAAAATGACCAAAAGACATGGGTTAATTAGTACTTTCTTCACTCAAAAACCATATGAATAGTAGTATGAGATTGGGAATAAATAATGTCTAAAGTGTGTGATTTTGTGACTACATTTTCCCCCACTTTATGTTGGTGAGAGGAAATCTCGATAACATAAATTAGAAAGATATGCGTGCTGATAATCCATGTAGAGAGGTGTAGAAAGTGTGCCAATGGACTAGACAAAGCATAAAATGAGAGAATAGTAGAGCATGGAAACTAAAGATGTAAAAGTGCAAAAAGTAGTGAGAATAAACCTAGGGCGGAAACACGTGTGTAATTGTCGTTGTGTGTGATGTACCTTCATGTTAGTACGAGGTGAGTGTTTCCATAGAATTTTGTTGTTGTTGTTACCTTTGTTGTAGTTGTTATTGACTACTTTATTTTCATACTACTTATTACAAGGAAAATATGATCAAGTAGTCAAATAAACATGTATATATGTAAAAATTCACGTATATAGTAATTAAAATACTTTGAAATGGAAATATGAAAAGTGTAAAAGGAACATGTGCACCTGATTCGTGATGAGAGAAAGGAGTGAAGAAAGGATATCATGTACTATGAATTTTTTGGGCACTCTCACACCATCCCGACCAAAGAAGTGTAGGGAGAAAGATGCATTATTCTCCAACCTATAATTTCTTCCGTAAATATGTGTAAAGAGATCTCTATATTGCCTAGTTTTTTGGGCGATCCGACGTTGTTGGCTGAAGTAGTGTAGAGAGGAAATCATTGTATCCTCTAACCTGTAACTGCTCCCCAGAATGCCAAGGACAACCATGTCCTGTAAAATCCACTATGTATGGGGCTCGTAGATTGGTATGAACCCACTTGCTATATAACCCACACTGTCAAGGATGGAAACTGAATTGAACTATACCGGTAAAAAGCGTTGTGTAGTATGTAAAATCCCAAATAATTTCCCCCTCTTTGGGGGTGTATGTAATGTCACTGATAGGAGAATGTGGCCTCAAAAGAGGACCAACCGCATAAATTGTGGCCTACGAGGGAAGGGAATATTCTTGGTAGAAACAAGAGCGTGCACAAACAAGTGGTTAGAAAACAAGTGTTAGTACGAATAAACATGTAAAAGACAAGTGTACGCTACAAAAACAATGTAGAAGTTATAATGAAAGTAAACACGCAAGAAGATAATCATAGACCGCTAAATCAGGTTGAAAACATGGGACAACACTCACGAAGTCGCAAAAACTCAAGGTTGTAATGGCCGCAAACAAATAAACAAATGTGTACACCAAACAAAGGGAAATGCTTGTATACGAAAGAAATCAACACAATCAAGTACAAATAATAGATATCCATGGAAGAAAGTAATCCAAAAAACAAATATTGCACATGAAGAACCCGTTACCATATTAGAAAAACAACTTGTATGTCAATAGCATGTATAAGCAAGTAATAAAAAGTGCTAAGTACAAAATGAAACAATAGCACCTATAAGAGACGAATGTGGATGCCCCCAACAACCGTTATAGGCATGGTAGAAGGAGATCACCCATGCTTCATGTGAGAGACTTGTATCCGAGATCACAACTAGAAAGGGACATGAATGCACATGTGTGTATGGTAAATATAATGGCATACAAGTGATCTAGCTAGCATGTGTAATAAGGGAACATGAACAAGAAAATGTAAGCCAGAGCAATATCAACCAAGATAAGCAACATGCTAGGGATGGATGGAATGGAATGCAAGATGGATGATAACAGACACATGCCCCCTAAGTGAATGGAAGTGTATGCAGTGAGGTTCATTTAGTTTCACCCCTCGCAGTCAAGAACAAACCACAAACAAGAGTGCATCATTAGGAAATGGTCAATAACGTGTGTCGTGTGTCTAATGCATTATGATGAGTGTTTATGTGTAGTGATGATATGCAACCTAGAGATGAAGAGAAAGGAGGTGGTGATTTATCCTAAAGTGTATACCACTAAATGATGTAAGAAAAAGTGATGATATATCCTATCATGAGATGATGCTAGAAGAAGTGACCCTATAGCCTAAGGCGTGTATCACTAATCCTAGGAATGTCGCATGAGAAGATCGAATGATGAATGTGTGTGTATGATGTGGTCCATTTGTGATGTGTACCCTCAACAGTCCAATATGGACCACGAAATTGGAGTGTATTATAGGGTAATGAGTGTAACGCATAGAAGAAAATATAATATATGCAATGATGATGATAGATGACCATATGATGTGTAAAAATGTTTAATATGCGTTGTGTAATGTACGTAATGAAAGATGTGTAGACAGTCTAATAATGTGAGATGTGTGTTATGAAATATGTAGAATGAGTAGGATGTAATGATAGACTTGTAGACAATAGGGTGTGACCTATGTATGATGAACACTAATATGATGTGTAAAGTATGTATGATATGTAAATATGTAATGGATGAAATGATGTAGTCTAAATGTAGGATGTATGATGTAATATGTATAACATGAGATGTGGGAAGAGTCGCGATGTGTAGTACTTATCATTCAATATGTGGGGTTCATGTGTAGTATGTAGCCCTCAATAGTCAAGTGTGTACCGAAGCACAAGAGAGTGTCATCGGGTGATGAGGATGATATAATGTGGATGAGTATGTCTATGCTATGAGATGGATGCATGATAGTGCAAAATATGAGAGGTGTGGTGATGCTACGGTGAGGGGGGAAATTGTGTGAGTGTTATGCCCCCCAAGTGTGGAAGAGGAAGAATCAATTATATAATATACTATAAGAGATCGTTAGCTTCACAGTTAAAGTAATATGGATAAGCATTAGAGAACTGAAAAGCAATAGTATCTAGTTGATCATGTAATGAGCCATTGAGGCCCAAATTGTACATACCAATGGAATATTCCCCATTAATGAATGGAGGAAATGGACAACCGTGTTACATACTAAAGAGTGAGATTTTACGAATAGTCAAGAAAAGAACTATTGCAAATAAAGACATGACCAAAGGGCATGGGAAAAGATACGTCTATATGGTCAGGATCTAAAGTAACCCTAATGTAATCAATCCATGATTTCCCTAATATAATTGGTGAAAAGAAAGGAATGCGTGATAAATAGATCAGAAGATGGAAGACATGCAAGCCATAAGCAATAGTAATAGTGATAAAGCCATAGTATAGATGAGGAGCATGAGTAGGAGGATAGAGGTCCTCAAAATCAAAACCAAGTTGAGCTAGACCATCATGTGAGAAAATGGTGTCATCATAAGTAGGATCAAATGGAATATGTTCCCAATATGAATCATTCATGAAAAGTGTGCAAGTAAATGGTGGGTGTGCTAATGCGGAGGTAGTACATGTGAAGGTGTAGGTGATAGAGTGACATCCATAGACTAGACATGCCCCTGATAAAGAATCATAGTAGTAGTAGTAGTAGGTGGCATAGAAGAGACTACATCTATCACACAAATAACACCTTCAAGTGGTGGAAGATGAGGTAGTTCATCCATTGGTTGAGGGTTATCTGAAGTAGCTAGTGCATGAAATAGGAAGGGTAGTATTTAGGATCTCGGTCACAATATTGGAATGGATCACAGTCGTAAAGTACAATATACTCAATACCTTCATGTATGAATTTGAAATAATGATGTACGGTAGAAGAAATGGCTTGCATGGAGCCATGGTCTACCAAGTAAATAGTTATATGAGATTGGAAAATCAATGACAAAGAAAATGGTGTTGAGGGTTTTTGGTCCTATAGTAATAGGAAGAACAATGTGACCTACACATGGGCGGACTAAACCATCATATGCATGGAGTGAGAGGGATGATGGAATAACATCGTAATCATAAATATCTAAATTTTCAAGGAATGATATAGGATATAGATCAATTTTAGATCCATTATCGATTAAAGTCCGATTAATACGAGATATTGAGAATGTGGATCATAATAGGCAAGGGTGGGTCATTGTCAAAAGTGTGTAACTCATCTGGGAAGATTAGATTTGAATGATAAGTGTTGAGAAAATGCATCTACAAAATTTTGATACACTGATTCAGGATGCATATCAACACAAATGTGGGTAGTAGCTAGAAGATGTTGGACTCTATACCTTACATCAGGATGCACAAGTAAATAATCATTGATTGATATATTCATGATTACTAGAATCTATGATGACAAAGAATGAGGATCCTATAGGCGTGATGATTGAAATCGGGTTCACTAAAATGATTAACTAAAATGTGTATTTTAAGAGTTAATCTAAGAAGTACAATAGTGAAATAAATGTCTAAATTAAATAAGGAAAGTGACCCAAGAACTAAGAAAGTAGAAATGTAAAACCCTAGAGTGTAAGGAGAGTTAGAAAGAACTCAGTTGATTCGACGAGCTTGCAAGAATATGTCGCAGACAACTGGAAAAATAATAGGAGGAAATGACTGTCTGAGGTCAAGAAAAGAGCGAGATCTAAGAAATCTAAATGGACTAGGGCACTTGTGGGTGACCTAGTTTGAAATATGGGTGCCTTGGTATGTGAAAAATATCTGTAAGCTTTGTTTGAGGTATCGTTGGATATTCACCGCCCGCGCTTCCTATTAAACTATCCTCGTTGAAATCCTTAGTATGTCATTGGAAATCGGTGATGAAGTAGGGACCCTCCTATGAAGTGTGATGCAAATGAAATAGCCTAGTGCCTTGTGATGAAGCTAGATGGATACAAATGGAGCCTTTGATGGATGCAACCTTAGGTGATGATAGTAGTGCTTAGTTATTGGACCTTCATTATGGTATCATAACTTTATATTTATATGGTTCTCTTATTCTAATTCGTAGTTAACCCCAAAAAAGATGAACACTAAAAATATATCTCAAATGGCTAGAAAGTGCCCAAAAAGTGGTGGGGAAAGTGTAAAAAGGCTCATGGAACCCCGATTGAGACCAAAGCACTCATGGGTATCCTAGTACTAGCCCGAGTTCCCTGGGTCGAGATAAAACAACGCCAAATGACAGAACTAATCGGGCGAGTAGATGCGGGAGGTCGAAGTGATGACAAAAAGTAAAGTAAAATGACCAAAAGGGATGGGTTGATTAGTACTTTCTTCACTCAAAAACCATATGAATAGTAGTATAAGACTGGGAATAAATAATTTCTAAAGTGCATGATTTTGTGACTACATAAAGTGGGAAAAGGATCAAGGCACCTTGAATGGGACCAGGGCACCAGGGTGCCCCTATAAAGGGTTAGGCACCCCACTGTGGGATAAAACAATGCAAAGTGATGAAATTGATCGGGTGAGTACATGCGGGAGGTCGAGTGGTGACAAAAATCAAAGTAAATGGCTCAAGGATAAGGTTTGATTAGTACTTTCTTCATTCAAAAACAATATGAATAATAGTATGAGATCAAAACTAAATAATACCCAAAGTGCGTGATTTTGTCTCTACAAATAGGGGAGTCACCGATATACCTTGTGGTACGTGGGGCCCAAATCCATGTTGCAAGGATGATATCTAGGGCCTGGGTATTAGGAAGTGGAATCCCCTCACTTCACGTTGCTCTTAAATCAAGCAAGTGCTTAGCCAATAACGACAATTTTCCTTGAATTTTTCTTGATGTCACTTCCACATCACATTGTCCCTACAAAAATAAAATGGGAAGGCTAACGCTTTTAATCCTCAAGATCGCCCTAGACGCGAGAGGGGAGCATATATGGTTTTTATTTTTGGATGAATAAGCAACAAAGGGAAATGCTAAAGTGGTACTAACTATCCTCTATCTCATCATTTTTGTTATAATTAGTGATTTCCACTAATTAACTAATGTTTCCTCTATTTTGGTCAATTAATGACACTTCGTTAATTAAATAGCCTTTATCACATTCCGATGCCAATTAACAACACTTCATTAGTTATAATCCTATTTGAATCAATTAATTAACTATCATTAGTTAATTAAGCCTTTTTAACAATGTATTTAATCAATAAACCCTTTTATTGGCTAAATCCCTCTTTCAAATGCTTCAAATCATATCAAATTCCTCCTAAATCACCTCTAAATAGCCTAAAATCTTATTCTAGCCTATTAATTAATCCTAGTTGATTAATTAAAGCACCCTCCAACTCCCATGAGTTGTTAATCACTTGTTAATTCTTCTAAGCATGTTTAACAAGTCTAAATCTACTTTATCCTTTATCCCACATTCATTGGGATTCAAGCTTTCCCAAATAGAAAGCTATATAAAGGACCAAGCTCCTTCCTTCACACCTTACACCATACTTTTGTATTATTATCATAAAGCATATGATTAAGAGCCTTCTCCATTGATTTGGAATAGATTGTTCATCTCTTTCATCCATTCCTTCATGCTTGATTAGTAAAGAAAGATCTAAACATGGCCTTGTAGCCATTTCTTAGTGAGATTCTTTCATCATCTTGAAGAAACAACACAAATTTGATTGCTTGTGATCTTCATAGGTTCACATTTTAAAGACAATCATACATATATAGTAGGAATGTTTGTAGTTAGATGATTTATTTCATGTTAATTTCATTTTAGCATTCCAATAAGCTATGATCATGATGGTTTTATGGTAGATTTTAGCTTAGCTTTTAGACTACTAGGTGTTAGTCTATTTTAATTAGCTTTGCAAAGTTTATATGAACACATTTGGCATGCCTGGTGGGACATACTCCATTGTCCTTTGCATTCATTTTCAAGCTTTTTAGATTAGTTTCAAATTTTGGTTTACTAACCCTATTTTACATTTTTAGATAAATATGAAGTTTCTTAACTAGATTAGTTGAGGTTAGTTTTTTTCTGTGCTTTTTGTAGATCAAATGGAGTTAGGTGTTGTTAAATTTGATTCAAATCAAAAAGTTTTGAGCTTTTTGATAATTTTTGTCAAAAATCCCGTGTTTTGGTGATCTACAAGAAGCTCATGCTATTACTTGACTTCCTCTTGCTACTCTTAAGTACTATTCCTCGCACTACCACTCCAAGCTCGTGCTACTGCTTAACCCCTTACACTATTGCTTTTATGCTTACACTACTATTTCATAGGATTGCACTATGGTAATTTTATCTCTGTGTGGTGAAATACTATATTTTTACTCTGTATGGCTCATGCACAACTCCTTATGTGGCTTGCATGCTACCACTTTGGTGGCTTGCACTATTAATTTTCTCGCCACGCTAGTGTGACACTTTTGTGTTTTTTAACACAAACTCATGCTATTACATTGACCCTTCCCGCTACCACTCAAAGGCTTGTGCTACTATGTATGGGATCACGCTACTTATTTATAGGCTCATGCTACTATTGCATAGGCTCGCACTACTATGTTCGTGTTGATTTTTGGAACTAATTTTGAGGTTTTAGTTTCGATTTTTTTTTTTCGTTTTTTTAGATTTTCTTTTTTTTGGGTTTTTAACATTTTAATCAAATTTCTAACATTTTTCTTAAGTTTTGATGAATTCTTTTGTTTCCATGCTTTATACAAGTTAGGCTAAAATTTTTGTATGCTCTTCTCTTGCACCTTAGGGTGATCTTGAGAATTAAAAGAAACTTTTAGTTTTCATTTTTCTAACATTTGGTTAAATTGGAAACTTAATCTTTCATTTTTGGCTTAAGGGAATGAATAATTTATCAAGCTTTGTTTAAAGTTAATTTTATTTAAAGTTTCCTTTACATTTATCTAGTTGAATCAAATCATTGTGTATGCTCTTCTCTTACATCCTTAGATGATCTTGAGAATCAAAAGAAACTTTGGTTCACTTTCTATTGGAAATTACTAAAATCATTTATGTGTAGGACCTAACACTTTTCAAATACTTGGGATATAAACAAACTCTAACTACACGTGTGTTTCAAGTTGCCAATGGTGTACTAAACCTCATTTCTTAATCCAAAAGATAAAAATACACCACTTTATTCAACACACTTGTATTTGTAGGTTTCGGTTAAGAGCTACGGCTCATCCACTTTAAACTAGGGGAAGTATCTTGGCATAAGCCATAAAAATCATTGTGAGGATTACCCTAGGAACCCCAAAGTAGTTCACACCTTGAGAGAAATGGTGAATGAAATGGGAAGTGCCCCGCTACCCAATTGACTAGTATGCCTTTATGAGATTAGCATCAAAATTATCTTCACATGACCCTAGTGCGATAAAATTGAATGCAATTTATTTCTCATTGTATCAAAGGGGGTAAAGTAAATCCAAGATACTCCTTGATATTCCTAATGATATTTTCTTGGAAAACCACGCTCGTAGAGATAGTTTGTGACACCTAGAGAGTGAACTAATAGGAAGATTTTGGCTTGGGGCCAACTTGACTTTATCCATCATGTTCTATCAAGCTCTCATGAAGAAAGAACTTATTTTGGATTCAAAACCTTGTTATTTCAAACAAGGGAGATTCCATTGAAGTTTGAGCCTAGTGTTATTCATCACAAAATTTACAAAGTGTTACTTTGTCCTAGTTTTTCACTTGTCCTAAGACAAGGTGAAACTCTTGCCAAAGTTATGCCAAGTATTTTTCATCACCACTTGGTCTACTCCTTTGTTTTCTTGTTTCCCATTTGGGACAAAAGAGAACATACATACATAGTGCTATCAAATATTGTGTCCACCACTTTGCCCTTGCTTACATCCTTCCTTATTGTGACCATGTGATAGTAAGCATTGAAAGTGTGTTGGTATGTCTTTTTATCTTGGTAGCCATTATCTTGATACCCACATCAAGATTATCATTGTAGTTAGGTTGTCTCATCATTGACTTCCTTTGAGTTTTATGCTGCCCATATCATATCAATATAGTTTTGATACTTACGTCTTTTTTTCCTTTGTGAAACTTGATCTAAGTCTCTAAGTTGTATTTATGTTACTCACATAAATAACAACTTCTTGCTATACTTAGACTTGGTTTTGATCCCAACATTTCCTTGAGTTTTGAAAAGCATCATTACACTACTTCTCACATTATGGTAACATCATTTTGATACTAAAATATTTTTTTTCTCTAAAATCTTGATTAACATGTCCAAATAGTGTTGTTGCGTTGCTCGTATTTGTAGCTTCCTTTTTCATAACTTGGACTTTGTTTGTTTCTAAAAAAAGTTTTAGTATACCTTTGTTGGGAGATCACGTCAACACCTTCTTAGTATTTAGGTCTTGTTTATTTTAAACTTGACCTAAGTGGTGATATTGTGTTGTCACTATTTACACCAAACTATACTTGAAAACATAGGGAGTAACTATTTTTGTGATTGGATCATAGTCTTGTACTTGATTGTTTTTTCCTAGATACTTCTTGCTATGGTACTTTTATCAGTGTGTCATTCTTTATTATTTGGTATTCTTGGTTCATATTTCCTTGATCCTTTGGATTGGTTACCATTCATTATTTGACATTCTTTGTGATGATTTTACATTACACTATTTGGTTTGTCCTAGGGTCCATTTTAAATCAACCTTAGTAAAACCTTTCTCATTATGCCTCCTATGAAAGGATGGGGCATCAAAAATTAGGGTCAAATCCTTTATAGATGATAAGTTAAACCCAATTTTTGAAGACAACACCATGGTTGATCATAGTGGTGGTGAGGATAATTCTCCTCGGGTGGACTTTGAATTTAGCCCGCCCAAATAGATAACTTCTTTTTCCAAAATAGAAATGAGGTTCTTATGTATGTTGTAGAGTTAGGGGCCAAGTTTCCATCTATGGTTGATCCTCTCTCCTTTGACATGGTTCAAGGAGAGGAAGAAGTAGAGTGTCCTCCACATAACATTTGATGAAATCTTAAACCCAAGACATGCTTCTACTTCTAGCCAAAGGAATGAGGAAGAAGTGCCTTCTCAAAATGATGGTAGATATCACATCCCCATTGTCAAAATACATTGTGAGGATCATGAAGAACATGTTAATCATGAGCAACCTCCCTCTCATGAAACTTGTAAAGAGATACCAACCCAAGAGGTTACCTTAGAACAAAAAATACAAGCCCTTTCTCACCAATTGGAAAGCTTGGCTTCACATGTTAATAAGGAATCAACAAAGACTCCTAGACAAGAAAAACCTAGAGCTTCATATCAGATTTTTATACTAAGACTCCTAGACAAGAAAAACCTAAAGCTTTGCATCAAGAGTTTTATACTAAGACTCCTCATCAAGAAAAATGTAAAGAACAATATAAGGAGTTATACACAAATAATCATGGAAATGATGGCGAAAAAATAGGTAGACTTAATAGCTTTATATAGACCAACATCACCTACACAAGGGAAACTCTTTAATCAAGAGTGGTTATCCATGAAGAACACCCTTACTTACTTTACAAGAAGGTAATGTAGGCAAATAAAAATATCAATTTGAGGAGCTATGTCTCATATCCCTTTGATAGGATATGTTACAAGTACCTTTCCCTCACCACTTTGATTGTCCCAAATTTGAAAAATACAAGGGAAAAGGTGATCCAAGAGACCACATTAAAGAATTTTACATGGCATGTTAAGAGGTCACATTTAGTGATAACTATCTCATTCACCTTTTCCCATGGAGTCTAGGGGTCAAGCACTTGAATGGTTTTTACATATACCTAAAGGGTCCATTTCTACATGGCCGAATTAGGTAGAAACTTTGTACATCACTTCTCCTTTAACATGGAAAATGACGTTACCATGATAGATTTGTGTAATGCAAAACAACATAAATAATGAAAACTTCTCTAGTTTCTTACAAAGATGGTGAGGGTTAGCTAGTCGCTTCCCTTGCTCCATACCAAAGAAAAAGTAGTCAACATATTTGTTACCTAACTTACACCCTGAGATTACTTTCCACTTACAAATGCATTATGGAAACACATTTGAAGAGGTTATAGAAAAGGTAGTCAAATAGAAAAAGCACTGCTAGAAAAAGGGACTTTGAAACCATTCTCGTGAGACAACCATGATTCAAAACCTAATCATGATTCAAATCCTACTAAAAAATCAAAGTTCATTCCAAAAAGAACAAAAATGTCATAGGTGATGGTATAATGGACTCTAAATGAGTACAGGTTATTCAAAACCATGCTCCTTTGAAACTTGCTAAGGGACCTTCAGCCCCTAAGTTCAAATGTCACACTTTCACCCTCTATCTGACTCTATGTCATCGATATTAAAATAATTAGAGGTGGTTAATATGGTTAAATACCCAAAAACTATACCCTATGGGGATGATGCACCTAAGCCATCATGGTTTAGAGAAAATGAATATTGTGCATTTCATCGTGTTAAGGGTCACAAAACTGATAAATGTTTGAAGTTGAAACACTTCATCCAGGACTTAATTGATAGTGGTGATGTGGAAATGGATTTTACTTCCCCTAGTAAATCTACCAATGCAAACTTGGGAATTTAAAAAGAACCTTTCCTAAGCATAATAAAGGAAAGGAAAAGTTGGATCAAGGACAATCATCCCAAACCAAAAATGCCAACTATGTTGCAAGACAAATAATTATTTTGATTCCCTAATTGGTTGTGTTAACCCACCTTTTGAGCATATCAACACCATTAAGATTAAAATGAAGGAGTGCACCATGGCAATGTGATGTGCTCACCTTGTTATCTTAAACTCCTCTATCTACCCCTTAGGATATCATTATGATGTTTTAGAGAAACTTGAGAAAACTACTGCTAAGATTTCAATCTTAGATCTTCTTAAAATCTCTAATGTTCACAAGGACATCCTTTGTAAAACATTACAGGGGTCAGGAGTGTTAGTTGATATTGACCCTACACACTTCCAAGCCATGGTCACACAGATTGATCCAATAGAGCACATAACCTTTAGTCATGAAGAGATTCCTAAGAGGATCCTAGCCATAACTTACCCTTACACATTAAGGTCATTATCAATCATAAGAAGATAAAAAGGGTGCTTGTGGATGGTGGATCGGGTTTGAATATTTGCACTTTAAAATTGGTTCGATAACTAGGTTGTACTGAAATTGATCTAGAAACTAAGGTCATCACCATCAAGGCGTATGATAATGAAGAACAAAATCAGCCGGCATGATCACTTTCTCATCTGGGAGTAGGGCCTACTACTCATGATACTAAGTTCCATGTTTTAGACTTGAGAGCTTCTTACAACATATTGCTTGGTCATCCATGGATTCACACCATGTAGGCCATACCTTCTACATATCATCAATGTTTGAATTTATATCATGAAGGAAAAATTATTACTATTTAGGGGGATTCTCAACCCTTTTCTCATTACAGAGCATTGTCGGGTTATTTTCCCACCACTTATGAATGTCCTTCTATAGAGATGGTTGTTCCAATTCAATCAAAGGTGCTCACCTCATGAGTTGATCCAGATACCTTATCTACGTATGATAATTGTGATTCTATGTCAAATTCTCATTTTTCTTCATGGGAGATGAAATTTATTGCAAATGGCTATGCAATGAATATGATCTCTAACATGCCCTTTTAGTTTCTAACCTCCCCTATCACCCAAAGTGTGTGGTAGGCCTTGTTACAAATATCAATGGTCCAGAGAAAATTACAACATCAAACTTTTACTCCTAGTGGTTTATTAGTAGATGAGAAGTTGTTTAACATATTGTATCATGTCCTTTAGATGATGAAATGGCTCCATGCTATCAATCACCTCATTTTTTATCCCAAATAAAATGATGTATGCTATGGGATACAAAGGATATGGTTGTGGCATCAATGAATAAGGTATGCAGGAAGACTCTTCTATACCCCATCACAAGGTTTGTAAATATGGTATTGGCATTTGGTCATATGGGTCTCATCCCCTAGAAGTTGAGATTCCTCTTTTGAAAAGAAGATAGTTCATCCGAATATGAAAGTGAAACATATTCCCGGTGTAGTCTTTACGAAGACCTTGTCCTCCATGAACATGTTTTCTAACATGGATATCTTGACTATAACCCTTGTCATATCCCTACCATTCCAACATTAGACCTTTTCTACCCATCACTTGTTAACTAGGACCAACAACAACATGTACCAATCAACATTTTTGAAAATGATGAAGCTATTGGTGAGTTTATGGGTCTTCGTGATGACATTCCATTGGGTGATCATAAGAAAGGCTTCTCCATCAACCTTAACACATGCACGTATTTTTCAGGGAGGAGGCTGAGTTATGGTCATCAAAGTAAAAAAATAAACAAGGGTAATATTTCCACAGAGAAGCCTTGCAAAAAGAATAAGTCCAAGTCTTACAATGAAAACCTCTTTGAGGCACTTGTGGACAAAAAAAAAAAAAAATCAATGGACAAAGAAGTTGACCAGCTCTGAAGGTGAAAATATCTCATTGAGATGCCTTTATAAGAAGAAGATCTCAATCTCCCCCCTGATCCTATGTGCATATGGAGGAAGAATCCAAGTTGTTTGTGAGGAGACCATATATGTCAATATTGGTACAAAGGAATTACCTAGAATGGTCAAGTTGGGAGCTTTGCTCTCGGCCCAAGAACATAAAACCTTTGTGTTTTTTTTGTCATGAATTTGCAAATATATTTTCTTGGTCCTACATGGACATGCCAGGCTAGATCTAGCATTAGTAGTGCATAACCTCATTGTTGCACAGAGGAAAAACCTATAAAACAAAATCTTAGAAAGATGCATCCTCGTGTCACCTTGTTGGTAAAAGAAGAGCTGGAAAAATTATTGGCAGTAGGATTCATCAGTGCCTATTGATTATTCAGAGTGGATTTCAAACATAGTCCCTATACAAAAAAAACCCATTGGTATTAGAATCTGTACATATTTCAGAGATATAAATAAATTTTTCCTAAGGATGACTTCCCTCTTCCTAATATCGACATGATTGTCGATTCAACAACTAGTTATATGAAATGTTATCACTCATGGATGGATTTTCAGGTATAATCAGATTAAAATTTTGAGGAAGATCAACATAAGATAAATTTTACAACCCCATGGGGGACATTTTTCTATCAATTCATGCCCTTTGGCCTCAAGAATGTAGGCACAACATATCAATGGGCTATGACTGTCATCTTTCATGATATGCTAAATGACATAATGGAAGACTATGTGGATGACATCTTGGGTAAATCCAGGACTAGAGAAGATCACCCAACTATCTTATGAACATCTTTTAGCATCTTAGAGACTATAAGGTCGACTCAACCCAAAGAAATGTGTCTTCGGTGTGCTATCAAGAAAATTTCTAGGATTCATTGTATCATGGAGAGGAATTGAGGTAGATCCTACAAAGGTTACTACCATAACAAAATGCCTCCTCCTAAGAACATTAAGAAAACTATGCAGTCTATAGGGGAAGATTCAAGAATCAGAAGATTCATCTCCCATCTCATAGAGACAAGTGCCACTCATTCACACATCTTTTGAAGAAAGATGTCAACTTTCATTGGGGTCAAGAACAATATAAGTTTTTTTTCTTAAGGAATATCTATCCAAACCCCTATTCTAATGTCACCTACTATAGGTGACCACTACTACTATACATTTTCTACTACTCAATTTGCAATTGGTGCAATTATTGGCTCAATATGATATAGAGTAGAAAGAAAAATTTTTTACTATCTTAGTCATATGGTGATTTGCTTATGAGCTCAACTACCCATAGATTGAGAAGGCTTGCTTGGCCATCATTTTTTATTTTCAAAAACTTCATCATTATTTGCTAAATAATAAGACCAAGCTCATATCAAAAGTGGATCCATTGAAATACTTTTTATCAAATCCAACACTTATAGAAAGATGGCCAATTGGATCATCTTACTCAGTGAATTTGATATCAAGTATGTTCATCAAAAATCAGTTAAAGGGTGAAGTGTTTGGCATATCAACTAGTTGAGGCCCTTTTCCAAGTACTGAACCATTGAGTCTGAACTTCCAGATGCTTCTACAATGTACCTTGAGGAATTTGTTATATGGAAGCTATACTTTGATGGCTCCTTTACATTTCATGGATCAGGTGCAGAGTGGTGCTTATCACTCCTTTAGGAGATTTGATCCCTCAAGCATTCTGACTCGGGTTCCCATGTACAAATAATATAGCAGAATATGAAGCCCTTATTACAGGATGAAACTAGCTATCAAGTGGGACATTAGACAAGTGAATATAATAGGTGATTCTATGTTAATCATCAAACAGGTAATTGATGAGTATAAAGTTAAGGATGAAAAAATTCTTCCTTATAAAAATGGTTGACACTCTGAAGGAGTTCTTTGAGAAAATTACATTTGAGTAGATCCCAAGAGGATAGAATCAAGTAGTGGATGTTATGGCTAATAGGGTCTATGTTACACATCCCACTAGGAACAATGACATGTCATTCTTCATCAAACATCTACAAATACCAGCATATGACATGTCAGAGTCTTGTTTGGTATGTGAAGTTGTTGGTCCCTTTTCCCCTTAGTATAGTGACATTTTTAACTACCTTCATGATGGAACCTTCCTCCAGACATTTCCCATTCTAACAAAAGAAACCTTATCTAGTGTATATATCCGCTACACCTTACTTGGAGGCATTCTCTCTAGAGGCTATGAATGGGAATATGTTGTGATGTATTAATTCAAATAAATCCATATTAGTGGTTAAGGAGGTGCACGAAAGGCATCTATGGGGCCCATACAAATGGGATAGTCTTGGCTAAAAATATACTAAGAGTAGGCTATTATTGGCCTACCATGGAGAATGATTGTTGCAAGTATGTAAAGAAATGTTTGCAATGTCATAAATATGGAAACTTGATACATGCGTCGGCACAATCATTACAACCTATTATGACACCATGGCCTTTTTCAAAGTGGGGACTCAATCTCATCGGTAAAATTTCCCCTACATCTTCTGATGGCCATATGTTCATTATTACTACCACTGAGTATTTCACGAAGTGGGTAGAGGTTATTCCTCTCACCTATGTCAAGGGTGCATAGATATCCAAATTTATAATGAACCATATTATTTTCCAATATAGCATCCCCTCTGCCATTGTAGCTGATAATGGTAAATCATTCAAAAACAAAATGTGAAGGTGTTGTGTCAACGCTTTCAAATCCAACTCAAGTATTCAACCCCCTATTACCCTCAAGGTAATGGGGATGAAGCCTCAAATAAAACCCTTATTCATATTATGGAGAAGATGGTGAATACAATGGTATAATTGGAATTTGCATATTCATCCCACCCTCTGGGCTTATAGAACATCCATCCATGCACCCCTATGGTGTTACTCCATATTCCCTAGTATTCGGCACACAAAATCCATATTACCCTTGAGATTGAGCTCCCCTCTTTACACATAGAGCTAAGAGATTACTTGATAAAGAGGAGGACTACATAGTGGCTCAATGGCTAGAAGAGCTAGAGCTATTGGATGAGAAGTTCCTTCACACCTTGATCACCTCAAAGTGTATCAAAATCGAGTGCGTTGAAGTTACAAAAAGAGTGATACCTCACCAATTTGAGGTAGGAGACCTTGTTCTAAAATAAAATCAATTCAATACCACCAAGGATTGTGAAAAGAAAGGTAAGTTTGAGCCTAATTGGTTAGGACCATATGTTGTGGTCACTAAATTTGGTTCAGTGCATACAATCTTGCTTACTTTAATGGTCAGGAACTTTAGGAACCCATGAATTCCATGCATCTCAAGTGTTTCTATGCTTAAGTATGGGGTCCCTCAAATATCAAAAATCAACAAAAAATATAAAATTAGAAAAATTAAAGAGAAATCAATGCATCCAAGTGTGAAAACCACGCAATTTTGGCACTTTGGACAAGTCCTTTGGTGAAAATTGGTTTCTCGGTGCCATTGAGGGTCCGTTATTCACAAGCATCTCAATATCTAGGATTATGATGGCTTTATCCTAAGCTAGTCTTTTCATGTGTCTAAGATACTTTTGAGCCTATCCCTCTTGGCCTTGATCCGGTTGATCCTACTTTTGTATGCAATGAGTTTGCCTTTGTATATTCCATCTCACGCAGGGGAAAATTTTCATCATCACTTCTTGCACATACACATGGAATTCTACCCTTGTACATCCCATCTATCACTGGGGGAATCCATGTTTCTTCATTTCTTGCACATAGCTTTGGAAAACTTCTATAAAATCACAAAAACATTCCTATAACTTTTGAAAATCACAAAACATTCAAATATGTTAGTTGTAAAAATCAAAACATTAAAATGTGTTTCATAGAAAAATCAAAAACAATAGAACATTGTCTCGAGATAATAAAAATGCAAAATGTCTCAAAATTGTACCTGCAAAAAACACACAGTAGTAGTTTTTTTACTTTAGTTATTTAGTTATAATAGTTTTTGGTTTGTTTTCAGTGTGTTAAATTGGATTCATTTGCTTTCTTAGATTAAGTGTTACTTTAATCTATTGTGGAGTGCATTGGGTTCATTTTTATCTTGCATGCTTATACATAGTTGTGTTGTTTTGATTAGATTTGATTAACTTGTGCTTGTCTTGTTTGCTTGTATAGTTTTGTTATCATATCATCATCAATATCATCTATCATCACATCTAAACATCATCACATATCAATAAATGTTAAGCTACATCATCATATAAATGAAAATTAAACATGTATGCTAAGATAACATCATATAATATCATCAAAAGAGGGGAAAGAGGGATCACCTTCTATCCCCCTCATCATAGACCATAATAAAAACATGGGCTAAACATGTTATCTCATATAACACAAAATGTGATAAAATAAACATAGTCCATCATCATCATATATCCATATAAATACAAATGTCCATGTACAAAACAATGTGTCTCAATATACATCAGATACAATAAGCCATCATGGGCATGGATAAAAATGTGCCTTCATCACGAGGCATAATAAAAAAATACATAATACATCCATACAAAAATGTGCCTTCATCATGAGGCATACATCAAAAATAGTACATCAATATATCCGAGTCAACCATGACTCTCACCCATACCTGACTTCTGCCCTAGAACTAGGTGGTGACATCTACTGTGTAGAAACTCCCTGTGAAGGGGATGACATCTACAATGATCTCGATATAGATATTCTAGCTGCAAGAAGACTGAAAGGAACTTCTCATTTTCCTTCTAGAACTTAGCATGATATAGGGCTCCATAATGAGTTGCCTCAGTAGATGCTAATGCAAAATCATAAACCAAGTCCTGAGACCCTACTTTCTAATGCTTGCATGATTTAGAGTATCACACTCCACCGTGAGTCTATCCATGTTTACCTAAAGCTTTTCCTCTCCATAACTAATCGGTCCCTCTCTATAGTAACATGATCATATTGTGTTGTTACTGCTTCCTCAAGGTAGCTCGGTCCCTCACTTCAAATCTACATATCCTGTCTCGGGGTGATCAATGGTGATGACTTGTCATCCGCCCTCCATCCGCCACCCACTGGACTCTGTGGTGGCAATCCCCATCCATCCCAACCATCTACTTTATCCCTTCTATCTCCATCTCCCCCCATCTCCCGCATCCATCCATCCCTCGGGGACTATGTGGTGGACTCAATATATGAGGAGGTGAACTTGCTACCACCGAATTCGAATATGCACCTATGGGATGGTCTGTTGTAATGGCACTTGTGGGATGACCTATTGTAAGGGTGCTTGTATTTGTGTTTATGCAGGCACATGAACATGTGGTACTTATGCAATCTATGAGCCATGTCCCTATAATGCAAAGATCAGCCTCAGCTAGCATAATCTAGCTCTAGTTATGAGAGCATGGCCCCGTAAACCACGCAATCTGTGGCTATCCCCTGGATGGCCTTCTCGTAATGGAACCTGTGAGATTTCTTACTATAAGGGCACCTATATTTTTGGTTGTGTGGGAACCTAAACTTGTGGTACATGTGGAATTTTTGGGCCATGTCCTTGTAATGTAGCATCAACTTTTGGCTAGCCTAATCTAGCTCTAGCTATGAGATCCCGGCCTCAAACCCCGCATCACTATGTGGCTATCCTCCTCTATATCAGCCTATGGAATATTCAAATGCTAGGGAAAACTGTAGCATACCATGCTCCATAATCAGCTATAGCCCCCAGATCAACTACATGGGGTAATATAACCCATGGCCATGGCATAGTATAGGCAAAAGTTATCCGAGATCGACACTACCCAATCCATGGTCCCATGTCAAAATTCTCACACATCCTACGTGCATACCACATCTCACCACCTGGATACCCTAATGTGGTCAAGTTTTCTTTGAACCCGGTCTACTCAAGTACCACTCTTTATGTAGCCCTTGCTCCTAATAATAAAATGATCTATCTTAGCAGTGCCAAGCTCTATGCCATCATCTCGCCACTAATATAACATGTAGGGATGCAATGTGATCATCTCGTAGTAGAATCACATGTCTATAATAGTTGGTATCTCCCATGTGTGAGTGCATGTCCTCACCCACTTGCTCCCATCCATATCAAGAGGGCTCATTTAGTGTTGTCTTAAAGTACTCCATGAGGGTAACCTATAAGAATGTGGTCCCATGCCCATATATGCAAAGTATGTCCCCGATCTGAGGTTCTTCTGATCTCGGTATGTGATCAAATGAAAGTCCTAATATAAATGGTCTAGTATGCACTGACCCCAATAAAGAATCTCACCATCCATAAGCTTGCGTACTACTCTAGTCAATCCGAGGGGAAAGTGTGTGCCCATGTTTTGTCAAGCAGGATATCCTTGACAAGATCCATAAAAAACACTGGTATCTAAGTAAATTGTCGATCATCAAAGAGTGTATAGAGGTCTACTATAATTCCCTCTCAAGGTGGGTCTCATCCGAAGAAATATCCCAAAGGTAGATCCGGCCTTGATCTCCATCATAGTCTATTTATTTTCCTCGAATCGATACTCAGAGAATACACCAAACATCCTCTAGTGTCATGGACATCTCACTAGTAGGTAGTTTGAAGCACTAGATCTCACTACACCATCTCTCTGTCTAAGGCAGTGAGCAAGGTGTGATCTAGTCTAATCTAGGGCATATGAGCTACATAGCTAAGGCTTGTAGCCTCCAAAACAACAATCAACCCTCATTGTCGATCTCATTGTGTAAAGTTCTGCTCAAAAGCTCGAGTCGCCCCATACCACTTGTGCAATCTCACTCACCTACATATTTCACAACACTTCATTAACATCATTTTCTTCTAAAAACATCTTCCTAAGGTGTTCTACTTGATTATATACTCTTCTATTCATTCCTAAATTTTTCACTAAGGTCAAAAATTTCAGATTTTTCTAAAAATGGCCTAAGGCACAAAAATTTGCACTAGCACATCCCTTTTGCACTAGCGTAAACTTCATGCTAGTATGCGCCATTTAGCGCGTATGCATTCATTTTCGCATATGTGTGAATTCATGCATGTGCACCCATTTTCACAAATACTTGTCTACTTCCGTGCCTACACATGCCTAGAAAATCTAAAAACTAGTTTTGTGCCTACGCACCCCCTTTCATGCCTCGTATGCACTCCATTTGCACCAAAGACAAGACCTCATACCAGCGCACCCTAGGGCTCATGCGCTACCGCAAACCCGCCAATTTCCCCTAGCTAAAAACTGCATTAAATATACTTTAAATTCAAAAAAAATTGTGTAATTACTGGTGTAGGGTCTCAGGGTGGTATCTAAAACTCTCAAACTCGGTCTACACAAAGGTTTTGTGGTTTTGAATCCACACCATTTCTCTCCAAGGTCGAGAAAATATCTCACAAATCTCAATAGGGGTAAAAAAAAATAACTCGACGTAATGGTTTTCACCCCTCGTGGCTTTGGTATTTATAGCCAATTTGACCCCCGCATCATTTTTCATGCCCCCGAAAGGCTAGGTGGTCATTGTGGTTTTTCTGAATTCTTCTAGCACTCATCGTGATGATTATTTTTAATAAAAATCATTTTTCACCCGTTTTTGCTATGTTAGGGCATGTTTGTGCTTCCCGACAACCCTTTCTACTACCTGGGGCATATTTTTGCTTTCCAACATTATTTGATGATGTCCCATGATATTTTCATTATTCTCAATCATTTATTCTTCAAATATTTAAAAAAAATTTAAAAAATCCAAAAAAATGGTAAAATTCAAAAAAAATTTGAAAATTCAATTTTTTCAAAATTTGAAAATTTCATCCTACAAAAGCCAAAAATTGAAATACGAACACAGAGCAAATGTATCAAATGCATTATCCTCAAACATTGAAATTTTTCAAAACATATTTATTTGGTCCTCACTTGTTCTTTTCACAATGACTCACGGATCATTTTGATCTACCCTCATTTACAAAGTTGGTTTTCTTGTTATGTTTGTACTATCTTGGCACAACGAGTTGCCTGGTACTATTTCATAGCACATGAATGATTTTTCATAGGAATACTTTTCCTCCATTATTCCCCTCACATGTATCCTTACTTGGGGCACCATTTTTAACCCTTGTCATTAAACATGAACATTCGGGAACTGAATCTTGATAACAAAAACATTGGTATAATTGTCTTGAACATTGTTTGTTTGAGTATGAGTGTTTGTAGATTTGTTTCCTATCGTAGTTAGCTTGTTTACTTTCTCATATTTCATTGCATTATGTATGTTGTATGAAGTTTAAGCATTTTTCGCAGTGAACAAATGTTAGTATTATAGGTTTACGTGTTATTTTAGACTTTTATTATATGCTTACATTTTAATAAGGGCCGATGATGTTGATCATTTAAGCAAAGTGATGAAACAAAGTTGTTTATTGAACGAGATGGATGCACAAGATATTTCCATTTTCATCTATCAATTCTCATTACTAGCAAAGTTTCTTCCATCCTGGATTCTTCTATCTATTTCCTTCATATTTTTATCGTCGATTGACTTCTTCTATCACCCCATCAACACTCGAGGGGGCATCCTTCATTCTACTAATTTTTATTCAAAATTTACTTGTTTATAATTGTCTACTATATTTGAAGTGGCGTCACTTACGCCACCTCAAAGAGGGGAAAATGTAGACACCTAAAATTCACTTACGTAGTTTTAATGCTAAAGTGGTACTAATTATCCTCTATCTCATCATTTTCATTATAATTAGTGATTTTCTACTAATTAACTAAATTTTCCTCTATTTTGTTCAATTAATGACACTTCGTTAATTAACTAACCTCCTTTATCACATTCCAGATGCCAATTAACGACACTTCATTAGTTATAATCCTATTCAAATCAATTAATTAACTATCATTAGTTAATTAATCCTTTTAACAATGTATTTAATCAATAAACCCTTTTATTGGCTAAATCCCACTTTCAAATGCTTCAAATCATATCAAATTCCTCCTAAATCACCTCTAAATAGCCTAAAAATCTTATTCTAGCCTATTAATTAATCCTAGTTGATTAATTAAAGCACCCTCCAACTCCCATGAGTTGTTAATCACTTGTTAATTCTTCTAAGCATGCTTAACAAGTCTAAATATACTTTATCATTTATCCCACATTCATTGGGATTCAAGCTTTCCCAAAATAGGAAAGCTATATAAAGGACCAAGCTCCTTCCTTCACACCTTACACCATAATTTTGTTAGTATTATCATAAAGCATATGATTAAGAGCCTTCTCCATTTATTCGTAATAGCTTGTTCATCTCTTGCATCCATTCCTTCATGTTTGATTAGTAAAGAAATATCTAAACATGGCCTTGTAGCCATTTCTTAGTGAGATTATTTCATCATCTTGAAGCAACAACACAAATTTGATTGCTTGTGATCTTCATAGGTTCACATTTTAAAGGCAATCATACATATATAGTAGGAATGTTTGTAGTTAGATTATTGATTTCATTTTAATTTCATTTTAGCATTCTAATAATCTATGATCATGATGGTTTTATGGTAGATTTTAGCTTAGCTTTAGAATACTAGGTGTTAGTCTATTTTAATTAGCTTTACAAATTTTATATGAACACAATTGGGTCTTAAAGAGGAGGCCCTAGAAAATAAAGATTAGTAATTTAATTATAACCCCAAATGTGTTACACCAATCGTACTACAAAACAAAAGGTTAATAGTTCTAGATTTATTTTTTATCTTTGGTAAGTGTAGGAAGTTGCACACAAAGTGTTAGTAGTTTGGAACAAGAAAATATAACTCAATGTGTAAGTAAAATGACAATATTTAGGAAAATGAAAACCATGAATAAATTATAATATAAAATGCTAAATTAAAATTATTACATAGAATTTTTATACCTTTTCAGAAAAAACAGAGTCATTTAGAGTTTGCATGATCTATAGTTATGGCTCTCGGAAGTTAGTAAAAAAGTGCTACAACACAGAGCATAAGCGTTGAACTATTTACATATGCGCCAATATCATAGGTGCCAAACTATTTTCATAGGCACCAAAACATGCAAAAGTGCCAAAATGTGCACAAAAGTGCTAATCTAAGGCAAAGACACAACTGTATGTTGCAAAGGTGCCAATATACATAACAAAGGTGCCCAAACATGCGAAAAAACAACAGATGAACATGAAAATTCAAATTTTGAAGGTGCTAATGAAAATGAAAATTCTTCAAATTTTGACAACTTGTTTTAGGGATGAAATACTATTGAAAATGATAAATAAGTGGGGGTAAGCCCCATGGTGGGTGCTAAAAATGTATATGTTGAAAATATTAGTGTGTTGAAATGTGAGAAAAAAACTAAATTGCTTCCCTAATCTAATCTTCTCAACAAATACCTCATATAGAGCAATGTATGGAAAGAGAGAAGAGATTCAATACTTGTACTTACCTATAAGTTGCACAACTCCTTTGATGTGTTGAATTTTCTCTTGGATTGATTGGATTGCTTCAGATTTGATGTGGAGTCATTTGGGCAACACCTCCCCTTGATTTCCTTGAATTTCTAGATGTTTGATGAAGGATGAATTGATTAGAGTGGATTGAAGATGGATTGATAGAGTGGATGGATTGATTGGATGATTGAAGATAAAAATGGCAAAGTTTGGTTATGGATTCTTAAGATGGCTCTCATGGAGGAGGAGAGCTAAATTTATAGTTGATGAGTGGAGGATTCAATGGCTAGGATGAAGCCATGTTGGATTTGAATCAAGGGTGGAGAATTGATGAGAAGAATGGAGAATTCTATAATTTGAGAGAAGATTCAATGGAGAGTGGAAGGTTTATTTGAATTTTTAAATATGAAAGAGGGAAATTTAGAGAGGCTTCTAGAAATAGAAGCCTCTAGATTTAGAGGTGAGGATGTGATTAGGATTAGAATTAGATTAGGTTAATAAATGATGATTAGGGGTGAGGTTACATGGAAAGGCTAGGTGTAGGGATGTGTAGGGTAGGTGGTAGGTAGATGTAGGAATATTAAATTCCTAGAAAATGTTAATGAAGGATTAAAATAGGATAATATGATATAATAATGAAATAAAAGTGATTAATGATAAGATGGGATATAATGATGGATCAAAAGGATTTGGGATAAATGATAAATAACGATAAAAGGTAAATATGATAAAATGGATTAAATACTAATAAGTAATCCTGCAATTAATTATTAAATAAATGATGTTAGGATATTTGTGGGACATGATTAATCGTAATTAATCATGTAGACATTTTATATGTCTACAATAGGGAAACTTATCTTGAGAAGGTGACATCACGACCAAACTTGTCACTACCACTTCCAATTTTTTCAAAAATTCTACTACCACTACCTTTGACTTGGGTTAAGGAAGACATGAACAACGTGAAAAACTTCCTTGTTTTCGTGAGTAATGATACCCATGATAGCTTGGGTCATGGCCTCAGAAAGGAGAGAGATGGTGTGGGAATAGAATGACACTTGGTTGACCATGCATGAGACATTACCCTAGTGGTTGATGAGGTTTTGAAGGTGTTCAACCTCCCAATACACTTTTTTAGCTTGAACTTGTATCTCAAAGCATTATATTGGAAAGTACAACTTTTTTAGTCATCCAAATTTTTATTCATAGCCAATTTATTAAAACCAACATGATTAATTTATTTCCAAATGTAAAATAAAATATATGCATGATAAATAATCCTAATTTGCTCTAAATTTGTAGGCAACATGGCTAAGTTCCTTAATAAGCCCATTTTTAGATGAAGAAGTATGGAACAAATGGTTGAAATTAGTATGGATCCACTTCTAGGAAGAATAAACATGAGGAGAAAACCAAAATAAATTCCCGATAGTCTCAATGATGCATGAACAAAAAGGTCTCACAAGGAATCTTGTACCACTCTAACTAAAAATAGTTTAACAATTAAAGTCACCAATGTTTACATTCTGGTATGCATTTGTGTTTTTAATGGGCCATCCAATGAAGAAGTATGTTATTAGTGGGCCATAAAGTATTGTGTTGCATTATATGAAATATACAACTATATCACATAATGTTTTTAAAAGTGTACAATGTCGATTGCGTAATAGTTTCATTGTGTAACATTGTTTACATAATCCAGATCAAGCCACACAAGTCAATTATGTTGTGATTTAGCACAAAGTGCAAATTTGGAATAATTGGATGTCCAACTAGTTGTGTTTTGGGTATATTTATGGGTTCTTTAGGACTTGCATTTGAATTCTATAAGTTTAGGAGTCTTATTTTGTGGCATTGGATGGCTATATAAACAAATCCCAATTGCCTTAAGGAGCTAGCTTAAGATGAAAATTTATCATAAAGTATGTGATTTTAAGGCTCAATATATAGAGAGATTGGAATGTAAATGATGGAAAACATATTTCTATCTAATTTGGGGTGAGTGCATGAATAAAGGTGTAAATTGGTTTCGAGTATCATATTACATTAAATGATCTAAGATGACATAGAATGGTTGTGAAATATGTGGACCGTGTTCTTAGTGATATGTCTGAGTGTGTTATTCTTTTGAGTATATGAATGAAAGACTTGTTTTTACTTAAGTGTTTTAATTATGTGTTCATTTGATCTTTTCTACTTTCGCACAATTTCAAATTTGTTTGATTTTTTTCCTTTCATATTCTTAGGGATCCAATGTATAAGGCGAATGTTTGTTGAGAACCATGACCCTATATAAAAAAATTTGGTATCATAACTAGGATTACTTTGATTTTGAGTAGAGGCATGATAAATAATTGTATTTTTTCACATTTTGGGTGTGGGTGGAAAATTGTTGCTAACACTTCTAATATGTAACTATTGGGAAGGTGTAAATTTTGGGGAAAAGTTTATTGTGGGGACCTTTTGTAGGTGACTATTGGGCGTAAGGGGTAAGAATTAAAAACAAACATTGGATATTTTCCATTTTAAAATAAGTGGGTAGAAAATCATCAGAGACATCTTTCAAAGAAGAGAATTTTTGGCTAGATGATTACATAGGTAATTGATCTTATGTTTCAAAATAGATACAATGGAACATATGAGGAACATTAATGTTGGATGATGTTGGAACCAAGGTTCCATAATTGACATTTTTTTGAGATGATACAGACTATGCAAGATTACTTGAGGTAATGGAGGTTGACAACACCAAGTTGTTATTGTGGAAGATCATTTTAATGATAAAGATGTACTTGTTAGTGAAAATTCATAGCACCCCCAAAATGACCTATGGATCTGATTTTCTAAGGAAATGTCATTTGGTGTGAATGCACAACATTGAGCTTTCCCAAAGTGTGGGACCTTTGCAAATGGGGAAAGCTCTCCAGAGAAGGTTGGTTCCTCTTCCTAAACTACCTGCCACAAGCTATTCCAGTGTAGGCAAGCTAATCTAATCCTAATCTAACTATGCCAAGGAGACAGAGAGAGAAAAAAAGGGAAAAACAGAGCCTACACTAAAACGGTGATACACTAGAGAAGGAAAATGTTGAACATCTATCAAAACTGCCATGGAACAAGAAGAGGTGAGCAATGGAAAGGATGGACAAGTGCATCACAAAACCAAGGATAAATTTCACACAAAAAATGTTCCAAAACTCCATGAACATAGCTCCAAAACCTACAATGAACATTCAAACATGCATAAATACCTGCAATGAAGAGAGGCAAGAAGAAGACAAGAAAAACGAGAAAGGATGGACAAATGCATCACAAAACACTTTTTTATTGCTCCAGAAGTTTGCACAAAACATCATTTTACTGGTAAGAGGAAAAAATGCACCATTACAGAGAAAGGGAGGAGGTTCAAACTCCATTTTTGACCCTGGGAAGAAAAGAAGGGAGAGGCAGAGAAGAATGATGAACAACCTTTACAAATGAGCCAAAATTAGCTTTTAACCATCGAAAGCAGAATAGAAGAATGGAGAAAATGTGGGAAAATTGATTTGGGACTTCAACCACTGATAAGATTCATCTAATGGGCCTGAAAAATTATGGGTTTCCATAAAAATCCCATACTTTGAAGTACATTGCTTTACAGAGCAAAACAAAGGCCCATACTTCATTAATTTTTGTGGTTGGAGTCATTTTCTGTGTTTTTTACATGCCAGATACGTTTTTCCATTTTTATCCTACAAATATATATCAAAAATAAAAATTGAATATTTCATGAAGGTAGAGGATTTCAACATCTTTCCAATGATATAAAGAACATGAAAATCTGAGCTCGGGATCGAAAGTTATGCCCCTCTGAAGATTTAGGGCAAAATTCGGGTTGGCGGGCCGAAACTTGAAAATTTTCCATTTTTTGAATTTGGGAAAATTTCCCAAAATTCCCCATGCCCCGCCACTCTCTGCCACATGTCACTTTCCCATTAGCTGATGGAAATGTGGGCTCGAACCTCGCCTTTTTCACTTTGATTTTTTTATTGGGAAAATTCCCAAATTTTCCCCACGCTCCACCGCTCCAGGTGACACGTGTCAGCTTCTAGTTGCTTGGCAGGGCACACTTCTTTTTCTCCATTTTTTCCTCTATCACTTTGGCAAAAAACCAAAGTTTCCTTCGTGCCTCCAACTCCCGCCACTGTCATGGACACATGTTGCTTCCTCATTAGCCGCGGGCCTTCCGCAACTTTTTCTCCATCCTCCTCTCATGGGCCTGCGGGCCAAAATTTACCCTTTGCACCCTTTTCCCTCTTTGGAAAATTTTCCAACTTACCTCCACCGGCCCGACCTCCGCCACCACGTGGCACCTTCTCATTGGTCGTGGCCTATCAAGGGAAAATTTCCCCAAAAAACTCCGTCGGGCCATAACTTTTGAAATATTTGGAGTTAGGAGGAAACTTTTACCTTTCTGGAAAGGGGAAGAAAAATCCTATCTGATGGAGCCATTTCCAAAAACCCTTGAGTGCTTGAAATGTGTGAAAATTGAAGTTGAAGCACAAGGAAGGGAAGAATGAAGGCAAGTTAGCCAAAATAAGTAGGGGGCTCATTTTGGATAACAATTTGGTGACTCTCAGGGGTCATCTACCTGCTAGATGAATGATCAGTGGCCTTTGAAGCATCCATTGGGCATGGAGTCAAGCCTGATAAACTAATTTTGATCTGAACTATGAAAATCTGACCTCTGAGCCACTTGGAAACCCACTGAAACTTGGAGCTGATCTTCACCAAAACCCACTGAAATGGATTGTGCAAGAGCAACACAACAGCACCAAAAAACTATGTAAAAATTGAAATCATACATACCCCAAGTGGGATATGCAGAGTGTGCACAAGCACTTCTTCTGCTGAAAGCAAACCTACCTACTCTACTCTAACTAGAAGCAAAGGTGAGCTAAACAAACCTCAGTAACTGGTTGTGCAAAATAGCTTCCTTTCTTCAAAATGGGAAGCCATGCAATTGATTTGGAGCTGATCATGGCTGTTAGGATGAGTGGAAAATCAACAAGAAGTTGGTCTTCTACCCATATCAGCAAGGTGTCAACTGAAAACAAGTTAGATACCTCTTTTAGTTGCTTTGCATTTGGATTGTAGAGGTATACAGCTGATCCTTGGTGCTTAGATGCTCATCCTCATGCTTAGAAGCAAGCATGACTAGTTGTGACTTCTCCTTTGGCTCCAATGAAGCCAAATACCTTATTGGGCAAGGTCTGATCCATTTGATATGCCCATTGCTCTGATTTTCAACTCCAAAAATGGAGTCCTCTTGTAGACCTTCTTGGATGGATGATGTGGGAGAAGTGATGAAGTTCTTTTGCTGTTTTCCTTCTTCCTCCAATGAAGAACATGGAAGATTAATATCTTCCAATCTTGGCTCCAAAAGGCTGTTATAAAATGTAGGCTGCTGCAAATGAATGCTCTCCTTCATGGTAGTAGGTTCTTGTGTTTGGAATGTGGGTGATGAAGGAGAAAATGGCGTGATTTCAACTGGTTCCTCTTCATCAAAATAGTCTTCCAAATCTGACAGATAAATTGCCTCATTGTTGTCCTGTTGTAAATGCTCAACCTCCCCCATGGTGTTCTTTTGATTTGCAACTTGATCACCATGGTTTCTTTCATCCTCCAACATTGATTTTGAGAGATCAAACTCTTCTTCAACACTAGAAGTCAAGAGAGATGAAGTAGAAAGAAGAACTGAAGGTTCTTCTATAGCCTACTTTGTGCTCAAAGCTTTTGGATCTGCACTTTTCTCCCCCACAGCTGGAATGTGCTCCTCTTCTTTTGGATTTGGAGCAGCTTCTCCTTCCTCTATTGCTTGAAGACAATCTTGCTCTTGATTGAACTCTTCCTCTAGCATGAATTTTGTCAAGTCAAACTCTTCAATCTACTGCTCTATAGGATGAGTTGGGGCTGTAAGATCTCTTTTAGAGCTTTCCTCTTCCATGGCTGATTGTGTAACTTGAATTGGATCAACATCTTCTTCAAGTAGAGTGCCAACATGGACACTACATTCTGAGCAAATTGATTGCTGATTTGCCTCTTCTTTTTGCTCTTCTTCTGCTACAACAAAATCAGTCCTAACCACCACTTGTTCTTCAACCTTGGCCTCCTCTGTTGGTTTCACCATCAAGGGGATTTTTGTAATCCTAAATTTAAGAGCCAAGCTTACCAAACTTCTGATTTTTTCTTCTTTGTTTGGCTCTTCTTCTTGCTGTCCTTCATGACTGATTTTTGCAATTTCTTCTTCCCCACATGGAATTGGGAATGCAAGAGGAGGGGTGGGTTGTAACTCAATTGATTTTGCAATTATTTTTGTGGTGGAGGAGATGAAACTTCTTGTTTCCTTGGAGTGGAAGGTATTTCTTTTTTCTCTTGTGGAGGGGATTTGGATTTGGAAGAGAAGAGAGAAGAAAAACTGAGATGGGATGGAAGACTAGGGGATGGAGAAATGGAATCAACTCTTGGGGTAACATGGGCTAGATTTGGAATTTGGCATTCAAAATGAGATGGTGCTGCTTGAGGAATGGAAGGAGAAAAACCAGATGATGGTGTAGAACTTACCCATTGACAAGGTTGCTCAACACCAAATTTATAGGCCTCTATCTCCACTTTGTCCATTGTGCAAGTTGGGGTAGCATCTCCATCATGAAGTCCTTCTCTCCTGAGGGCTAAAGTGTCTTGGAAAAGGGCCAACCCATGGACAAGGTGCCCTGCAACCAATTCTGAAAGCCTTCATTTGAGCTGTTTCTCTTGATTGCACCATGCCAACCTCCATTTTTTGGATCTTCTCCACAAAATCAGCATCTTCCATTTGATTGTCTTCATTGTTTACATACTCCTGCTCTTGGAAAGAACCATAGCCAAACTGATTTTGGCATTGCTACTCATATGGATATGCATACTAATTTTGAATTTGATCAAAATACTGATTTGAAGGAGTTATAAAACATGTTGGATGTGGAATATATTGTTGTTGTAAATGTGAATTCCATGATGGAAATGAAGTCATGATTGCACAACTTCATGAAATGAAAGAAGATGGAAGAGATGGAAGGAAAAATGGATGAAAAATGAATGAAAATGAATGGAAAGAGGGTATACAACTCAGAGAATGAGTTATTTACTAGATGGAGTCACCAGATGTGCTTTTGAATATGCCTCCAAAGGTTGAATCTTTAACAGGAACACACCAACTTGTCAAAAATAAAGTGGAAGACCTCTAAGGTCCCACTGGGCATGCCAAAATTGTTAGTGCAAATTCACAGCACCCCCAAAATGACCTATGGATCTACTTTTCTAAGGTAATGTCATTTGGTATGAATGCACAACATTGAGCTTTCCCAAAGTGTGGGACCTTTGCAAATGGGGAAAGCTCTCTAGAGAAGGTTGGTTCCTCTTCCTAAACTACCTGCCACAAGCTATTCCAGTGTAGGCAAGCTAATCTAATCCTAATCTAACTATGCCAAGGAGAGAGAGAGAGAGAGAGAGAGAGAGAGAGAGAGAGAGAGAGAGAGAAAAGAGAGAGAGAGCTACACTAAAATGGTGATACACCAGAGAAGGAAAATGTTGAACATCTATCAAAACTACCATGGAACAAGAAGAGGTGAGCAATGGAAAGGATGGACAAGTGCATCACAAAACCAAGGATAAATTTCACACAAAAAATGTTCCAAAAATCCATGAACATAGCTCCAAAACCTACAATGAACATTCAAACATGCACAAATACCTACAATGAAGAGAGGCAAGAAGAAGACAAGAAAAACGAGCAAGGATGGACAAATGCATCAAAAACACGTTTTTTATTGCTCTCAGAAGTTTGCACAAAACATCATTTTACTGGTAAGAGGTAAAAATGCCATTACAGAGCAAGGGAGGAGGTTCAAACTCCATTTTGACCCTAGGGAAGAAAAGAAGGGAGAGGCAGAGAAGAATGATGAACAACCTTTACAAATGAGCCAAAATTGGCTTTTAACCATCGAACAGAATGGAAGAAAGGAGAAAACACGGGAAAATTTATTTGGGACTTCAACCACCGACAAGATTCATCTAATGGGCCTGAAAATTAAGGTTTTCCATAAAAATCCCATACTTTGAAGTACATTGCTTTATAGAGAAAAACAAAGGCCCATACTTCATTAATTTTGGTGGTTGGAGTCGTTTTCTGATGTTTTTGCATGCCAGATACGTTTTTCCATTTTTATCCCACAAATCTCCATCAAAAATAAAAATTTAATATTCCATCATGTAGAGGATTTCAACAGCTTTCCAATGATATAAAGAACATGAAAATTTGAGCTCGGGATCGAAAGTTATGCCCCTCTAAAGATTTAGGGCAAAATGGCAATTTTAGGGCAAAATTTGGGTTGGCGAGGCCAAAACTTGAAAATTTTCCATTTTTTGAATTTGGGAAAATTTCCCAAAAATTCCCGTGCCCCACCGCTCCACTGCCACATGTCACTTTCCCATTAGCTGATGGAAACGTGGGCTCAAACCTCACCTTTTTCACTTTGATTTTTCATTGGGAAAATTCCCAAATTTTCCCCGTGCTCCGCCACTCCGGTGACACGTGTCAGCTTCTGGTTGCTTGGTGGGGGCATGCTTCTTTTTATCCATTTTTTCCTTTGTCACTTTGGCAAAAAACCAAAGTTTCCTCCATGCCTCCGACTCCTGCCACTGTCATGGACACGTGTCGCTTCCTCATTGGTCGTGGGCCTTCCGCAACTTTTCTCCATCCTCCTCCGCAAGCCTGCGGGCCAAAATTTGCCCTTTGCACCCTTTGGCCTCTTTGGAAAATTTTCCAACTTACCTCCACCGGCCTGACCTCCACCGCCATGTGGCACCTTCTCATTGGCAGCAGTTCGCGGCCAAGGGAAAAAATTTCCCCAAAAAAACTCCGTCGGGCCATAACTTTCAAATATTTGGAGTTAGAAGGAAAATTTTACCTTTCTGGATAGGGGAAGAAAAATCCTATTTGATGGAGCCATTTCCAAAAACCCTTGAGTGCTTGAAATATGTGAAAATTGAAGTTGAAGCACAAGGAAGGGAAGAATGAAGGTAGTTAGCCAAAATAAGCAGGGGCTCATTTTGGATAATAGGACCTACATTGCAAGGAGTATAGGTCATAAACAAATTCAAATGAAGAGGAAGAGGAAACACAAGATGGTATTAAAGACATACTAATTTTCATATTTGGTAGAATGGGAATAATCCTAGATTGGTTACCCCTTGTTATTATGGTATTTTGGAACCAAAAATCTCATGGATTGGATAACAGAGATGGAAAATAATTTTTAGTATGAAAACATGGATCATCCTAGAAAGTTCAACTTTCCATACACAAAGTTGAATGTTCATGTCTCTTTGGTGTGAGAAAAAAATATTAAGACATGGGATAGAGTGGTGGTGAATTTTAAGGTGAAGTTTTTGCCTAGATTACCAAATTCATTTTTTTCAAAAAGTTGTGGAATCTTCGATAGAGAAAACTTAGTGTGAAAGAATACACGAGGGATTTTTACCAACTCAATATTAGAGCAGGACATGGGGAAGATGATGTGGATAATATTTCTAAATTTATGAGTGGATTACAAATTACAAGTGAATATGTATTTAGTATGTTGCAATTTCATTTCATGGAAGAATCCTACTTATTGATCAAGGAAAAGGACACTATAGTTGTTAAATAATAGTGTTACCTAAAAAAGGGTAAGGTCATGGATATAGTAAGGGTAGAGAAAGCTATGCAATAGGAAAAGGTGATTCACTTCATTAACATAAAATGGAGCATCTCAAGGAGGTGAAAATAAATCCAGGGGTAGAGGATCCTATGGAAGTGGGAGAGGTCACAAATTCAATGACACATGTTACAAGGATGGAAAAATGGGGCATAGAGTATATGAGTGCTTGCACACCCAAAATAGTGGTATGTGAAGTGCACACACAACATAAGGAGAGGTATAGGATATTTCATGGCATGATGAGGAACATGAGATGGGTGAAGAACTAATGTTAAAATATATGTTGTTGAAAACAAAGAAAGAAGTAATTGGTCTTAAGAAAAGAAGTTTATTTAGAATGACATGTAAGTCAAGAGGATTAGTATGCAATGTAATAGTGGATAGTGGAAGTATTAATAATTTCGTTGTAAAATATATGGTTGATAAATTGAAGTTGAAGAGGATTGATAATATGAATCCATACGGGGTTTGGTGGTTACTGAAGGGACACCATTGTTAGTGAGGAGTAATGTTTTGTCAAATTCTAGATCGAAAGATATGGAGACAAAAGGATATACAACATCATGCCCATAGATTAATATCATGTGCTACTTGGTATATCATGTAAATTTGAATTGAAATCACAATATAATGGTCATGAAAACACCTACATGGTGGAGAACAATGGAAATATATATACTCTCGACCCATTATAGAAGAAGAGTGAAACGATGCTAAAAGTTTTATTTCTTTTAGGAAATTAGTTCTTCAATGAAGTGAATTAGGATAGTACGTGTTTTACACTCATAGTTAAAACCACATAAAACTAAGGTATGATAGATGCGATAGAAGAAAAAACAAATATGAGAAGTAAGAGACATGTTACAAGAGTTTTTAGAAAATATGTCTAGTGAGTTGCCTAAAGGGTTGCTACTGTGAGGGACATTAATCACTAAATGGATTTAATTATAGGTTTAAGTTTAATAAATAAGTCATCATACAAAATGACACCATAGTAAAATATAGATATAGAGAAACAAGTGCAGGAGTTATCATATAGAGGACTAATTTAGGAGGGTATGAATCATGCATAGTGTTGATAGTTTTAGCGCCAAAGAAGGGTGGTGAGTGGCATATTTTTACTGATTCTAGATTCATCAATAATACACCATAAAATATAAGTTTTCATTGTTTCAAATGGATGATATTATGTATTTCTTGAGTGGAGCAAAAATATATTAATTTGAAGAGCATATACCATCATATTCACATAAGAGAAGGACATAAATGGAATACATCATTTAAGAATCAAGATGGATAATATGAGTGGTTTGTGATGACTTTTGAATTGATAAACACACCAATTAATTTCATGAGGTTGATGAATCAAGTTCTGAAACAATTTCTAGGCAAGTTTGTAATCACGTACCTTGATGTTATTATGATTTTTATTAGGATACATGAAGATTTTTTTACATATGAGAAAGGAGTTTTAAATATTTTGTGAAGAGTTGTTGATTAATTTAAATGAATTTAGTTTTATGTAGGAAGATCTAGTGTATTTAGAATTTTTTATTTCCACTAAAGGACTAGATGTGGACCCTTAGAAGGTTTGCACATTTGTGGAAGGGTCATCTCCGTGGAGTGTTATTAAGGTGGACAACTTTCATTGGTTGGTTACTTCTTACTATAAGTTCATCAATAAATTTAGTGGTGTGTGTCATCAATTATAAATGCTATCCACAAGGATAGGAAGAATTTCCTTTGAGGTACAAATGCGAGATAATCGTTTTATGAAGTTGAAGAAGAAGATGATAAAGAAGCCAACATTTACATTTCCAAATTTAGCCAAGATGTTTTAGGTCAATTATGACTCTAGTGGTATAGCCATTGGTGTAGTGTTGATTCAAAAAGGTACACATATTACTTATTTTAGTACAATTTTGAATGATGTGAAGAGGGAACATAATGTTTATGATAAGAATTTCTACACAATTGTGTAAACACCGAACAAGTGGAGATATTACTTGTTGCTACAAGATTTTGTATTTGACGTAGACCATAAATAATTTTAGTTTATTAAGAGTGGGGAAAATTGAATTGTAGGTACATGAAATGGGTGGAGTACCTACAAGGATACACATTTTTGTTGAATCAAAACATCAAAAAATATAACAAGGTGGTTAATGTACTTAGTCGAGTAGTTGTCTATAGAGATATATGGGAGTAGAAGTTATGGGTTTTGAATCCATGAAGTGGTATGTACAAGATGAAGATTTTAGAGAAGCATGGGAGACATATGCAATACCCAAAAGTTTTTATGGGACACCCTGGTTGTATTATTTTATGTAGGAGGAATTGTTGTTTATAGGAAAGAAGTTATGCATACTTGTGAGGGTCAATGTAAGAAAACCTAATAATATAAAATTATTATAGAGGATCGGTATGGTACTTTGGCTTGGATAAAACCTCATAATTTCTAGGGAAGAGTTACTTTTATCCATGAATTAATGTGACTATGCATAATTTTATATAAGAATATCACATTGTCAGTTGTCTAAAGGAAGATATTAGGATGCAATATTGTTTACATTTTTCCCCATTCCAAAGAAGCGTTGGGGAGACATAAGTATGGATTTGTTTTTTGGTTACCCAAAACATAGAGGGGTTTCAAGTCCATTTTTATAGTGGTGGATATATTATCAAATATTGAAATTTTTATTGCTTGCAAGAATACCAATGATGAAATAAATATTACAAATATTTTCTTCAGGGAGATTGTGAGGCTTCATGGATTCTCATGCAGTATAGTTTCTAAGAGAGATACAAAGTTTTTTGGTCATTTATAAATAACATTATTGAAGAAGTTGGATACAAAATTGTAATTCATTTTTACATAAAATACACGAACTAATGGAAAGACAAAATTTATGAATAGAATCTTTAGATATTCACTCAAATTTTTGGTGAGAGATAAGCCAAAAACTTGGGATTTGGTGTTAGAATAGGAATAATTTTCTCGTAAGAAATTTAGTGAACAAGGTTGTATGTAAGACATCATTTCAAATTATATATGGGAACAACCCAATGGGAGATGCACATTTGAGATAATTACCATCCAATGAGGAGAGGAATGTTGAAGCAAGGGATTTTGTATAACACTGCTTTAGTTTATTTTAGGGTTCGATTCTTTCGATGGAGTAAACCACTAAAAATTAGAAAATAATAGGGTTTAATGATACCTACGTCAATAATGTTGAGATGTAAAGATCCAACACGCACAAGAGACTATTCTTCCAGAGAATGAGGAATCTTGCACACAAGTAGATAGATTGACAAGAGAGATGTTATATAATAATATGATAAGTTATTTGACAAAGGTCAATCCCAGAACCAAAGGGTTTCCTTTGACGTCGGGTAACTCATTTTTAGATAATTAAGTTGGAGATAATGATGGAAATACAAATAATATAAAAGTATATGGATGGAGGAACTCAATTGACATCCTCAATGATAGGTTGGGGAGGGTTGAATACATCCTCCCAATAATGGTTAGCCTCGTCACTTTGTTCGAGGAGGAATTCCAATTTCTCACTGATATCGTCTGGATATGGTGTGAATGTGATGGTGCAAAGACTAAATTCATAGATATATCTGACTTCTCCCACATGAATGGTTGGCATGAACAATCGCAAGTCAAATATGGTGTCTTGGTTCATACCCTTCACCTAGAATGGTCATCTACAAATAGGGAAAACTTGAAACATAGAGATTAGCAGGAACCATGTTATAAAGTGGATTAAAAGCATGCAAAATGTGACTCGAATGGCTTATAAGTAAGGATTCACTAGTGATTTAGAAAATTTGCCAACAATTCAAGGGAATCATTGGTGATTCAAGGATCGTTAGCGATTGTTGTGAAATTTTCCAATTCAAATAGAATGAAAGTTTATACTTCAAGTATGTGATCAAATGACTAGATTGTTCTTAAAATGATGATACACAGAGATAAGAAGGAAATGTAAAGAAGAAACAATACCTTTCCTATAATGCAAAATACATATGATGAATATTGTAGAGAGATCTTACGATGGTATAGACTCTCCAAGGGCTTGTATGTATCCATAAGGTGCTAAGATGTCTTGAATGGTGTCGCCTCTACAGTCTCCAAATTTAGAGTTTTGATGCAATTTCTAGGGATCCTCATTCAAAGAATCGGTGGGTTTATATAGAATTTCCAATGGGATTCACTTTTGGAGATCCACGAAAAGTAGGGAAAACTCACTTTAAATTGGTTGAAACCAATTCCAAATGGGGGATTTCAGGTTGGGGGAAAAAATAATGTGAGTAAGAGTGTGTTAGGGAGGTTATGAAGGTTCTACCTTATTAGGCTAAAATGGGTTTAAGAGGTTTAAGAGGGGTAAGTGAATATTTACAGGATTAAATGGGTGTTACGGGGGTAGAATATGATTTAGGGAATGATGGGACTAAAATATAGTGATTAAAATATGGATATGATTTGTGTGGGTAGGTCACCTAAGGGTGTCAAAACTAGTGTCTATATTTGCCCCTTTTTGTCAAGTGGTTTGTGATGAACAATCTACTAGACAAAAATGAGTGAGATGGTTGGATTTGTGTTAGATAAGATGTTAGATAGGTGACCCTCCACAAAATGGGGGTCATTGCGATCCATTATGATAATAACTAGTTTAAATGAATGGATGGATAGATAAACACAAGTTTGTATAGGCTTGTGTAGTATTAAATTTATAAATAGATGTGTTTAAATTTAAGGTGCTCCAAGACCATGCATGAAAAATATTTCTACAAAGGTGGGATTACGTGACTGAGAATTCAAGTGATAGGGGAACCAATGGGTTCTTGACCTATATATGTATGACTTATAGGAATTAGCTAGAAAAGGTTCCTAAAAGCTACATAATCCATGGTGTGTTGGGAAATGTGGGCTCGACATGAAATATATTGCCATAAAGGTGGTCTTGCATGATCGAGAAGTCAAGTGATAGGGGAACCAATATGTTTGTGACATATATACATATGACTTGTAGGAAGTGGCAGGGAAAATGGCTCCCACAAAGCTACAAAGTCTCGCATGTGGTTTTAGGATATACAAGCTCGGGATAAGATATATTTCCACAAAGGTTGGCTTATATGACCAAGAAGTCAAGTGATAGGGGAACCAATGGGTTCTTAACCTATAGACGTATGAATTAAAGGTGGCGATAGGGAAAAGGTTCTTAAGAGGCTACAAAATCCATGGTGGATTGATAAACATATGATCCATATAAATAGGATGAATTTGGATTTTAAGAAGGTCTTGTGGCCCAAAAAAAGGAATCACATACTTTGAAAGTGTGTAATTCATAAGGGATGTATAGAGCCATGGGACCGTTGAATGGGTCAAATGCATAAAAATAGGGATGACGATCAAAATCAAGGTTTTGAAAGGATTTGAACATCAAATATGTTTTGGATATAGGACATGAATCATTGGAGATTTATGAAATCACTAATGATTATCCAAGATCGTCAGCGATCCTAGGGGCGGGAAAATTTGATATAAATATCCCGTGAGGGGTCATTTTGTGTTATTACAATTTTGAGAGAGAAACATTTTGTGTGCTCTGATTTTCAAAATTTATATCTTTTTCAGAGTGATGGAGTTAGCCGAGATGTCGACACATTGAAAACCTACCCTTGCAGAAGGTAAGTGATTTTTTTTTGAACTTTTTTTTGTGTTTTTCACTAATAATGATGAAATACCATGTGATTTTTCATGAAATCGCTAGCGATTTAGTAGAATCATATGTGATTAGAAGGTATCACCAACGATTTAAGTAATTTTGTGATATGAATCCTTATTTTGAAGTTTTTGAGTGATTTTGATGGGATATGTCTAATATTTTGTAGTTTTTTCATGGATGCGGGTGATGGATCATTGATGGCATGTAATTGGATCTTAATGCTATTAGAGAGTGTGCACTTGTCAAAGTATGTTTGGGGGCATCTAAAATATTGGTCCGAGAGGGATGCGTAATTATATGTCTATCCAAAGAGATATGGGATTGTTTTTTGAATAGTTTGAGTGTTGGGATCATGTCACGGAAACTTTCTAGTTGCTGACGGATGAGATGACAGACACCCTTGAGGATATTAACAAGATTTTGTGACTACTAGTTCATGAGGACTAGGTGTATGTGATAGATGAATCACAAGGTGAGTAGGGTACTTTAATGCATCATCTTTATGGTGATGATGCCCTAGATGTGGTATATTTTTATGGGGAATTTTCCTATGGATCATTTTTTAATGATGATGAGGATGGTTCGGATTTGTTGACTATGATGATGATCGGTATCAGTTATTATACCCTAGTAGAATCAGAAAGTGGTAGGTTTTCATGGATGTTGACTAGGGTGGTGAGAAATATGTTAGAGCATACGATAGTGTTTTCTTGGGCTCTCGCCTTACTAGCTCTGACATACAAGGAGTTGTGTACTTGGAGTATAGCAAGGAGATTCGTGGTTGATGTTACTTTTTTATTGAGTGTTGGGCCTACGAGCACATAACAATGTGGCTCGACCAAGGAGATTTCCATGGGTCAAATAGATTGACCTATGTTATGATGTTGGTTTTATGAGGTGGCATTCATATTGTAAGTTTATAGGGCCATGTGAGAGGATATGAGCATTATAGGCATCTCCTGAGAAGGTTACAAACAAGGGATGTAGTATGGAGGTCATGTAGGTTTCCCATTGTAGGTAGGGGTAGAGGGGGAGCCGAGGGATACTCGAGGATATATGGGTGTAGGTTTGATCAGAGATCATTTATAGTTGATCATATTTACTCATGTCATAAAATAGTTTGATTTAGTGTAAGATGTACCCGAGGTGCTTATTTTCTACATGCGTGATGATGAAGATGTAGATGTGGGACTGTCGGGGTTTGGGATCCATTGTCGATGGTGGATGAGGGGGAGTGGAGGTTAGGTGGATACCTAGGGGGATGAGGTGGGTGTGGATGATGTGGCATGACGGAGGAATATGTTACATGGAGGCATGGTCAAATGGATGGTTTTAAGCGGTGGGTAAGAGAATATGTGGAGGATCCCGTGGAGGGTCATTGATGAGAGGGGTGAATAGGATGAGGGACTATATTTATTAGATTTTATGGTGGTGATTTTAGAGGCCAAGAAGGTCACATGGATAGTCAAGAGGTCCACTTTGATTATAGAGTGAGATGGTGCGTAGTTTTCGAGATGTCTTGACTCGGAGTGAGATACAATTACTTAAAAGAGGGATGGATTGAGCTAACAAATTATGTCCATGTAGGGAGAGCTTACCTGGCTATAACAACTAGAGATAGATATCATCAAGAGAGGGAGACCTTGCATCAAATTTTTGGGGTGATGACACGGTTAGTATCGGGGAAAAGCTCCACGAAGCTAGGACACATGTCAAGTGGAGACAAATGGGGCCACATAATGTGATGATGGCATGGATCAATATTAGACTATAGCAGATGATATACATTATTACAAGAGCATATTTAGATGGAGGCTACCAGATGATCCTTAATATGGTGATTAAATGGCTCGGTGGTGACATGCTCCATCGTGGATCACTACGAGCATGGGCCATCCACTAAGGAATCTTGGCGAGGGACCAGGGACTAGGAGCTTAATGCATATCATGGGAGTAATCTTGGAAGGATCATTTTCTTGTGGGCTTACATCTAACCCACATATTTTATAGGCCCTTTTTGAGATATTTTGATGTATGAGGCTTTTGGATCCATTGATGATGTACAAAAATTTGATGAATGTATATGTATATGATATCAAGCTTTGTGTTATATTTTTTTATTATGATTTGATGTGATGTGCTATAGAGATATTTGAAATGTATGTTTTAGATTAGAGATGTATGTGTTATGAGTTTCTATATATGTGGTTTTGATGATTTTAGATATGGTTGTGACAAATGATGATCTTGTTTTATTGTCATGCACTTTACGATGGTTGAGAACATGGTTTGGGATGTTTGCTTCCATACTATTCTTAGCATATATAGTGTATGATGGTAATTTTTTATGACATTACACATGCGACCTTATAATTAATGTTAACATATAACCCACAATGGTTAGTCATACTAGGATCATGGATGCATATGAGATATTTTTATTTACCATTTTCTAGCATGGGAAAGGTTTATGTGTGTAGCATGTATGGGAAAATGGGTTCTTCTTGATGGTTCTAAGCTTCTACCCAAAATTTATTGTTTATTGCACATATGATCGATACGAGAAGCTTGTGTTTTATGGGAAATCTGGTAGATGCGGGAAGATTGAATTTTATGGGAAATATCATCGATGTGGGAAGTTTTGTTGGGATGGTTAATTTTTTGAATATGAGGGTTGATCAATGTGGGAAACCCTTTTTTTGTCATGTGTATACTTTAACTAGGTATCCATCCTTAGAGAGAGTGGTATACATGTTGACTAATGAAAATTTTATTATTGATAGTCATCCTTCAAGGGATAAGTCTATATTTTAATTATATCCATCCATAGATACTTTGAATTTTTGAGCTAAGGGCAAGCCTAGGTGATCATTTGGAAGGGGAAAATTAAATGTACATGCTTCATGTATATCCTTAACATGTTGTCAGTTGGGTAGATAGAGATGTAGTTGATAATAATGATTACAAAGGTTACCTAACCGTGCGTGGGGAGCTTGTCCGTGTGGGAATGTGCTATGAGCAAGAGTCGTGGTGCCCATATTTAAGGTCATAATTGGTATATTGATGGGAGAAACCACGTGATTCTAAATCATTATGGGAGTAAGAGATAAGTAGATGGATGGAGGGAGACTTTGATTTGACTAAGGTCATGTGAGTCAATATTTTAACAATAAAACGACCATAAGTGTAAGGCATTAAGAGGTTCCTTTTCAGGTTTACCATCAAGGGAAGCTAAACAATAAGCTCTAGATCCATATTTATGAGTGATAATATATGGTCCAAGCCAATTTGGAGAAAAATTCCCATGTTTTCTCTTCTCCATGTTAGTGACATGTTGATTTTATTTGAGGACAAGATCACCAATGTTAAAGTCACGTTCTTTGAGGTGTTTATTATATTTCTCTTTTGATTCATTATTGATAGATGTTGATATGTTTGAGGGAAGTTATTCAAAGATTCGTCTAAAAATTCTAATTGTGATATGTGGTCTTGACAATATTCTTCTCCGGATTGAAATAATTAAGAGAAATACATAGGGATAGAATATGGACTTCAAGGGGAACAACATCTTTGGTGTCGTATACTAAGGAGAAAGGAGTAACACCCATAGAGGTTTGAATACTAGTCCAATGGGCACATAATGCAAATGTGATTTGAAGGTGTCAATCTCTACCAGCCTGATCAAGAGTCTTGGTAAGGATCTTGTTGAGGGTTTTATTAGATGTTTAAACTTTACCATTAGATTATGGGTAGTAGGGTTTGGAAACTTTTAGTTTGATGTTTTAAGTGTTGAAAATTTTTTGAGCTTTCTTATTCTTGAATGATTTACCATTTTATATGATGATTTTATGAGGATGTCAAAAGTGAGAGATATATGATGATGAATAAAATTGATGATTTTATTTGATTTAGTGGATATAAGAAGGATATCTTCCACCTATTTTATAAAGTATTCATTTGTTCTGATGATGGAATTATGTCTTTTTGATAATCAAGGATTGATAAATCTAATGAGGTTGAGTCCCCATTATGAAAAAGGCCATAAGTCTTGAGCTAGTTGGAGAGAGTGACTAGGAATGTGTGTAAGGTTGGAGTGTTGTTGACATTTGATACATTTCTTGACATAGTCACAAAAATCTTGATTAAGTGTAGGCCAATAATAGCCCATCCACAAGATCCATTTAACAATAACTAAACCGTTAAAGTTCCCACTACATATTCCATCATGGATTTCTTGGATAGCTAGATGAGCCTCTGGAGATTTAAGACACTAGAGGAGAAGGCCATCAAACCCTCTTTTATAAATTATACCCTCTATTATGACATAGTGGGATGCACATTTTTGAAAATATCTTTTACCATTTCTGGATAGATCTAAGGTATTTTTCTTGTGGAAAGATAGTCATATGTTTGAGTGTATTAAGTGTCAGATTGTTTATTTTCTATATGATCAATGTCGAAAGATCAATGTTGGTATAATATGGTTGATCAAGTTTATGTATGATGAAAAATATTTTAGAATCATCCAGTGATAAAGGATAAAGAGATATGAGGGAATCCATGTTATCCATGAACTTATTAGATGAGCGAGGGGTAGTTTGGATTTTGTAATGATAAAAGAGTTTTAAGAGATCTTCGAAAATGGATTTATATTTTTGTAAGATATCATTTTTACATTGATAGGTCCCTTTGATTTTATTGATGATGAGATGAGAATCCCCGTAGATGTCAAGGATTTGTAGGCCCAGGAATGTGGTTGTGGTATGAAGTCTCATGATGAGGGATTTGTATTACGCCATGTTATTTGTACATTGAAATTCAATTTTAAGGATAGCATTAATAGGGTGTCCCAAGGGGTATTATGAATATGCTCGAAGCCCCTTGTATGTATTTGGACCCGTCAAAAAATAAGTTCATTTTGAGAGGGGTGTTATCATGATTGAGGGTGTTGATAGATTTGTCAGGAAACTATTCACAAGGTAAATGATTGGTGGGAAGGGGAGCTTTTGAGCTGATCAATGATGACATGTCCCTTGATGGAATTTTGAGAGAGAAATTCAAGGTCAAACTTTGTCATGAGCATGATCCATATGGTTATATGATCATTGTGATATGGTTTAGATTGCATGGATTTTAGTGGATTAAAATTTGTGACTACATAGGTTTTGTGATTGAGAAGATAATGACGGAGTTTGGAAGTTACAAAGTATAAGGAAAAACCCAAATTTTATACTTTAGAATAACATTTTTGTATTCATGAAGGGTGTGGCTTATGTAATAGATGACCTTCTCTTTACCTTGTTCGTCTCAATGTGCTAGCATGGCTCCCAAGGCATGACTAATAGCAGAGATATATAGATAGAAGGGATCCCCTCACATGGAGGTGTAATAATTGGTGGTGATAAGAGGTATTGTTTGAGGCCATAAAATTCCCATTGATAGTCATCATCTAACTTAACATGGGTGTCTTTCCTTAGAAGGTGATGAAAGGATTGCAACAAGATATGATAGTTGAGAGATAAACCGATCAATATATTGAAGTTTTACTTGAAGGATATAAAGTTGTGTAAGACTAGATGGAGGATGCATTTCGATAATGGCCTTAACCTTGGTAAGGTCAACTTTGATTCCCTAATCGATACTATGAATCCTATGAGTTTTTTGATAGATTTGAATAGGCATTTAGATGGATTAAGACATAGGAATAACTATAGTAGACATGAAAGATAATGTCGAGGAAACCAAATGGTTTTTTCAAAGTGTTTATATTTTCTAAGAGATCATCTACGTAGTCTTCTACGGTTTTGTGGATGAGGTCATGAAACATGTATGCAATAGCATGTTGATAAGTAGCTTTTGCATTTTTCAGGCCAAATGGCATTACTCTATAGTAGAAAGTTCCCCACGGGGTGATAAAGGATTTCTTATGTTGATATTCTATTATAATGAGGATTTGGTTATAACCATAGAAACCATCCATAAGAGATAAAGTTTTGTGTCCTGTTGTTAGGTTGATGAGTTGGTCGATGCTAGGTAAGGGGAAATTTTCTTTTAGACAAGTGAGATTAAGCTCCTAGAAGTCCGTACAAATGGGTAGTTTCTAGTGTGTTTAGTAATGTGTACAATATTGGAAACCCATTAGGGATAATCGATAGGTAGTATGAAATTGGTTTAATGAAGATGATGTAGTTCATCTTTAACTAACAATGTGATGCAAGGATGCATCCTACAAAGCTTTTGCTTCATGAGCTTGGCATCTGGGTTGGAGATGATATTGTGGATGATGATGTTAGGGTATATACCAGGCATATCATTATAAGACCATGCAAAATATTGATTGTGTTTGGAAAATAATATGGTGAATTTCTAGAGTTCATGTGGGTCTAAAGCTTGACCGATTTAGACAATATGTATTTATTTTGGTGTGTTGATATTAACGCCGACAATATATTCATTAAGAATTGTAGATGTGTTGGGGGTAATTTTTTCTTAAGATGGTAATCCTTGACACCCATATAGGTTAAGATAGCGCCATCATCGTGATAAAAAAGAATGTTGATAGTGGGGGAATCCTCCTCTGTCATGTGCAGTAGTGCTAAGGGAATCCTCCTCTCGTTATTAGATTCAACCTTACCATTAGCTTGGTAAGTTAGTGGTCCTAATGTCATAATATTGATTTTAAAAATTAGACGGGATGGATATGGTATCATTATTGTCAGAGGATATATCTAATAATGGTAATGGGTATGGTTAAGGTTCTGATGTTGGTGGTGATGGATTTGAAGAAGAATCTTTGAAACTAAGGCCATTTTTTTGTGAACCTTCCTCAAGAATTGAAAGGGTAAATCATGTGGACCTTGTTCATACCTACCAAGACCAAAACCTTTCCACGCACAATAGTGAAGGTAAGTTTGAGAAAATTGAGGTTTTTCTAGGAATGAAAAGTTTGAGAAAAATGATTTATCTTTTGGTTTATTGTCACGAATAGGGGGTGGGATATTAATGCCTCCGTAAAAAGTTGTGTTTGAAGGAATGGAGGATTAAAGGAAATAATATTTCCCACATTAGGTTTAGATGGGTTATTTTTTAGGTCTCCCATACATTTTAGGTGTAGGGAGTGCATTAAGAGTTAGGAGTTGATGTTCTCCCAAGTGATGTTACATAATGTCCTCAAAGGATTGATCATCTGTAATTTGGATGCGGGGATAGAGGAACTTGTAGAGGCTTGGTTTAAAGATGTATTGTATTGTAAGGAAAAAAACACATCATTAGGCCTATAGGTCATATGACAGGATTTAAATGGATTGGGATCAATGGGAACCATAAAGTTATTACCTTCATGTTTGTACTTTAGATACCAATGCAAGGTAGATGGGACACAATGCATAGTGTGGATCCAGGGATGACCTAGTAATATGTTGTATTGGAATTATCCTTCTATAAGATAGAAGAGTTCATGGAGGCTTTTGACACCTATTTTGATAGGAAAGATAATTGTGCCCAATGTAGGAGTGACAAAGATCGTTAAAGGCGCGTAAGGTCGCGGTGCCCGGTGACAATGGTATCGAGTAATTAGAGTTGTTTGAAGGTGTGAGATGATATTATATTGATATTATTGCCATTATCAAACATAAATATTTTAACCAGGTATTTTTGATTTAGGTGATGATGAAGAGGAGAAGGTCATGACCCTTAGGTTATAATGATGGATTCTTGAAATCATCAAATGTGATGGCTGCAGACATTTTAGGAAACCAATAAGGTTATAAAATGGTTAGGGCTCATTTGATGGTACCAAGTTAGATTGAAAGGATTCTATCATGGATTTTCATGTTGTGGGGAGTTTTGGATAAGTTTGTAAAGGGACATCTTAACAGGTGCTTGATGCAAATGTTTGAGAACAATATTTTGTATAGATTTCGTGGATTGAGTGTGGGGTGTTGTAAGGATGGATACCTTGGCTTTAGGAGATGAAGGATTAGATGATTCAGGGAGGAGTAGCGAAGATGGAGATTTTAGGTCTATTTTGTTCTGGGATTTCAAATCTTGGGTGCAAGATCTCGTGTCTATATGGATGGTATAAATTTGGAAGAAAGGGATCTTACTAGAAGAATCCTTGTCTTTTCTAGCTAAATTACTAGAAGATGTATTGATATAGTCAAGTTTAGTAATAGGTTTGATTTGGTGGTTTGATCTTGTTATTTTGGATTTAATAGGTGGATGAGGAAGGTTTTTGTTTTCCTATAGGATTCCTTTGTTAAAAAGGTTTTGGATCACAATGTGGAATGCTTTAAATTTTTCTATATAATGTCTCAATATTCCATGATAAGAACTAACTACCTCATAGTTGTAACAAGCATGTTTTAATTCCCTGGGATCGATGGCTTAATTGTGGTAATACTATGGTTGATGATTATATGAGTTGTTCAAGGATTTTGGTTTAATATCCTGACGGGGCTTACCGAGATAAGAACGAGGGTGTAGGGTTTTGGATTTTTGTTCAATGTTTTAGAAGGATGAGACACTTGAAGCATGTCTTGTGTGGCATGTTTAGGTGCGTGTTTGAGGAAATATTTAGATTTTAAGATGGAGACTAAAATATTTGATGAGGGATGTGGTTCTAGAATAGAGTGTATGGATGTTTTATCTTGTGATAAATTTGTCAAGTCTTGTGAGAATTCTATCTTTTCGTGTCAATGACTTGTCAGTTTTTGTATAGGATTGCTAAGGTTTTTGATTTGATGTTACAAGATCTTGTCTTTAGAAGGGTTGTTTATGATTTTCGTAACAAAAAAAAATCTTGAAGGGATAATATTGAGAGTAGATATGGAAATTTTTTGAATTTGTGACATAGGCAAGTTCAAGGTCTCACTAATAAGGAGATCTAGAGACTCTGATTGTTTATTCATTTATTTAGTCACAGAAAAACATGGTATGGTAGGTGTAGGTGAGAGCTGGTTGATGGTTTTGATGATATGAGTGGTAGAATTTTGAGCTCCTACAACATTAGTTTGATTATTAGTTGGGGGATAATTTGGAAAAGGTTATTTGAATATGTCTATGGTTTGATTAAGAGGTGCATTCAAATTGTCAAGTTGTATCTCACTACGATTGATGAGGTATTGGAGTGCATTTCTAAAAGAGTGGAATATGTCAATGTTATGCCCTATGACCTGGTGATATTTTCTATAGTAGTTTTACCCCTATACCATGATGGTTTAGGGTTAATTTCATCGATGGGTTAGATGGGTGGGATTTTTATCATGCAAGCTTCCATGATTTTGTCAAAGATAAAGCTATAAGAATCCCCTAGAGGGTGTGATTTACATCAAGGTTGGGACCATTTAGAGTCTAAGTGCCCCTTAGACATGATTTTCAAGACAACTACATTCACCAAACCCTTATATTTTTCACTGCTGGAAGAGGTTTTAAAGGGAGAATCAGGTTTGGGTTTTTAGATCATAATTTAACCTTACCATCCTCAAGGGCTCGAGTTCCAAATTTTAGGCCATGGCAAAGGCCTCATCGAACATTTAAAATGATTGATCTAAATAGTGGATGATATATGTTTCATGCAAGATTGATCAAATAACTCGATCAACTCTATCTATGGTGAAGAAAATGATAAATGATTAATAATTCCCCATCATCTAGCTAAGAAATAAGAAAAAAATCCATCCTTGAATTGTTTGATAGTGTATAATTCAGTGATAGATATCTTACACATTATATTGATAGAGAAATGTTCCAAGAACAATTGTGCTAGTTGTGTAAATGAATAAAGGGAATGTTGAGGAATGTTTTTATACCACCAAGATCCGGACCAACTAACAAAATTGGTTCATGTCCTTAGCATAATATCCTAATTAGGATCTATAAATAGCAACCGCGATGAAAGGTGTGAATGTGTATTTGCATGGAACTTCATTAGTATAAAATTTGATAAAATTCAGAATTTCCTAGTGAGGAGGATAGGGTTTAAAAGGTACGGATGGGATCATTACAGATCTACTCATAAGAAAACATGTTTTTAGGTCCCATGGTGGTAACTTCAAGACTAACGATTTACTTATTAATGCTTACATGGGATCATTTTGAAGGGTTGGATGTTTGAGGGGTTATCTTGATTATAGATGAGGGGGTTTGATTGTTGATATGGGTGATATGGTAGGAGGGGATTTTGAAAAGGAGGAAAAATTCCTAGTATGTTGTAAGTTTGCTAAGAAACTAATAGTTGTGAAGAAGAGTGGATATATTGATAGGGGTGAGGGATAGAAGTGTTGACAAGAGGTTGTCATGAGGGCTGTGGATTTTGTTGAGTCAAAATGTATCCGTATTATGGAAAACACATTGTAGAGATAGGATACAAAAGGGGATGAGTGTTAGTGATAATGTTTGTATTGATATGTGGTAAGGATGTAAGAGTAGATACTACTAGGTTTTGGATCGAGGATGCGGGTCATTTGCATGAGATGACAAGTTAAGATGTGGCCAAAGGGCTAGTAGAGAACAAGGTATACCAACAAATCTTATCAAGGGAGGAAGAGAAGTATAAGGGGTATGACTAACTTTGGGTGATGAAGTAACAATAGAGTTTGGAAACCCTAAGGGTTAGCTGCGTATGTAGATGATAAGGGTCTTTATTGACTAGCCATATTGTGTGATGAGATAACATTAGGTTCAAAGCTAACTAAGGGAGTGGATGAGACATGTGTTGATGTTATTTTAGTACTAGTGGTAGGATAAGGAGTAATTTTATATATAATTGGATAATAAGTGGGATTGATAAGATGAGATTGATCGAAGGTGATAATGGTGACAAATAGTGAGGGCTTTGGACTATAAAGGGAAGGTGATAGCAGTCCGAGAATCAAGATAATCTGCTAAGGAAACCAGATTGGTGTGCGAAGTTCTTCGAACACTGGATCTCCACTATAAAAGTGTTGTAGAATGGATTCATCAGGAATTTTGGATGTTTCTGATTGTACATGAGGGGAACGTGGAGGCTCTTGACTTGATTCAAGGGATTGTTGCAATGGGTTTAACATGTTTGTGGTATTCTAGATATGAGATTTTGTCTAGTCAAAACCATGAAACAACAAACAAATAATGATAGAGAGTTATTTAATTAATACATAAGTCAAATAATCAACAAGAGATTTTAATTATCTTGATTAAGTTGAAACGTGTGAAAAGAAAAATATGGTTGATAAAGGGTATTAAGAATCGGGCCAGCTAGGGATGGTTTCAAGTGTGTTTTAAGGTTGGATTCCTTATATAATCGAGAGTACAAGAGGCCAAAATCTATGTTGGTGTTGGTACAAGGTGTGATATTGGGGCCTACCCCTCACTTCACAGTCCCACAATGATAAGGTTGTCGGGTGCTTAGCCGATATACCACCCACTAATTGTTTATACTCAAATCAAAAAACTAAGTTGGCTTCCCCCTTAGTGATGAAATCCAAGTAGGTATACCTAGAAGGAAGTGTTTAGAATGAAAAATTTATTTTTAATGTGATTCAGATGTGTGAAGGGAAGTAGTGAATGTAGAGTTTCAACCCCTATTTGAGCTAAATGAGTAGACAAGAATCAAGGTTCATTTTAAGACTTGAAATAAAAAATTTATTTCGATGAGGAAAAAGCACACAAGATGTGATGTTAAAAGGAGACTGAAAGAAAAAGGAAAGGTATACATTTGTTGGCGAAATACACCTTTTTTATTATTTTACGTGTTTTTAGAAAACCACCAAAGGACTCCACACTTTGAAAAGTTTGGTTTTGTGACACGAAATGAAAAAAGAAAAATATTTTACTATGGGAAATAAAATTTAAGCGAAAATGGATTCGGGTCTCACTAGGTGCACTAGAATATTTTAGTAGATTTTAGGGTTCAATTCTTTCCAATGGAGTAAACCACTAAAACTTAGAAAATAATAGGGTTAAATGATACCCGTATAGACAATGTCGAGTATACATATCCAATGAGCATAAGAGACTCTTCTTCCAGAGAATGAGGAATCATACAGAAAAATAGATAGCTTGATAAGAGATATGTTAGATAAAAATATGATGAGTTGCTTGGAAAAGGCCAATTTCAATAACCTAAGGGCTTCCTTTGAATGGCATCAACTCATTTTTAGATAATTAAACTATATATAATGATGGAAATAAAAATATTATGAAATGATATGGATGGAGGAACTCAATTAACATCCTCGGTAGGATGGGGAGAGTTGAAGACGTCTTCCCCAAAGAACGGTTGGCCTCATCACTTTGTTTGAGGAGGAATTCCAATTTCTCGATGATATTATCTAGATTGGGTGTGAATGCGATGACACAAAGACTTAATTCATAGTTGATATCTAACTTCTCCCATGCAAATGGCTAGTGCATAATCTGTAAGTCAAAGATGGTATCTAGTTCATACCCTTCACCTGGAAAGGTCATCTACAGATAGAGAACACTTGAAAAATAGATATTAGCAAAAAACATGTTATAAAATCAATTAAAAGCATGAAAAATGTGACTGAAGGGTTTAGAAGAAGGAATCACTGGAGATTCAGGGAATTCACTAACGATTCAAGGGAATCGTTGGTGATTCAAGGATCACTGGTGATTACGATGTAATTTTCCAATTCAAATAGAATATAAGTTTATACTTGTAGTATGTGATTAAATGAATTGATTGTTATTAAAAATTATGTACAAATGAGAAGGGGATGCAAAGAGGAAACAATACCTTGCCTATAATGTGAAATATAGAGTATGAATGTTGTAGAGAGATCTTATGATGGTATGGGCTCTCCAAGGGCTTGGTATGGCTCCATAGGGTGCTAAGATGTCATGAATGGAGTCGACTCAATCTCCAAAAAGTCGAGTTTTGATGTATTATTTAGGGATCCCCATTTAAGGAAGTTGGTGGGTTTATATAGAATCACCGATGATTTTGGAGTCACTTGAAATCCGAGAAAAGTGGGAATACTCACTTGAAATTGGTTAAAACCATCTCCAAATGGGTGAGTTTTGGGTTGGGGAAAAAAACACGAGTAAGAGTGTGTTAGGGGAGGTTATGAAGGTTTGGCCTTACTAGGATAAAATGGGTTTAGGAGGTTTAGGAGGGGGTAAGTGAATATTTACGGGAGTAAATAGATATTACGGGGTAGAATATGATTTAGGGAATGATGGGACTTAGATATAGTGATTAAAATATGGATATGAGTTGTGTAAGTAGGTAACTTAAGGGTTTCTTAAACTAGTGTCTACAAGCAAATTAAGGAAGTGCACCAACAAGTGCACAATCAATAAAAAAAATATGGATTTGCAGGTGTAAACGATTATACAAATGAGAAAAATATATAATTTAAATATTAGATTATATACATGGTATTAAAAAAATTGCGGAAGGGGATATTTCATTAGGGAACATACATTAAGATTAAGTGGAAGAAGATAGAGCTATAAAGAATCATTACAAAAATTTCATAAAACACATATGAGATTGAGTTTCTCAAAGGAAATGATCTCTAATATCTTTAATATGACATATTTGTAACCATATTTCATAATATAAGAAAGTGATGAAGAGTCATAATATGAAGATGGAAGAGTAGATTGGAAAAGGAAAATTCCGGAGAAAGAGAGTGATAAAGAAAAAAGGGTGATAAAATCTAAGATCAATAAAACATATAGAAATGAGTATTTAATAAAGTGGAAAGGAAGGGATGTCGAAGATGTTACTTAGATGAGTGTTATTTATGGAACTCAACATGGTATTCTAGAAGACTCTGGTTTCCATGAGTAAGGGATAAAATTTTCAAAATTACCCAAGGTGTATGATGTAGGAGCATCTAGGCTCAAATACAATCCTCTATCAACCAAAAATAGTTGAAAAATTAGAGTTAACCGAGTTTTGCAATCTATTATGCATTTTTGTTGTTGATGGGTTGCATGGTGAAGAAGTATGTTATTAGTGGGCCATAGAGTATTGTGTTACATTATGTAGAATTCACAAGTCCATTGTGTAATGTTTACAAGAATGAAATTTTCTCTATGTAATGTATGTTGTACAATAGTGTCATTACACAACATTTTCCACACAATTCATATCAATCCATTCATGTCAATTATGTGGTGTTTTAGAGGCACAGTTATAGTGCACTCAGGTAGATTTGGTTAGAGATCTGGAGGAGACACAAGTGGTGGTATGGAGGCACGGTTTAGTGTACTCAAGCAGATCCGGCTGGAGGTCTGGGAGGAGGAGATACTCTTGTAGAGATACATGTACTCTTGTACAAAAGAGTTGGTTTGTAATCTCTTGTTATGTTATATATATGATATCTCTATCTTTGGTGGACGTAGCCCACATTGGGTGAACCACGGTACATGCTTGTTATGTGTGTGTACTTTTGTGTGATTTGGATTATTCTAGTTTATACTTCCACTGCTGTAGATTTTTTGGGGATTATTAGATCCGTATTTGCATGTTTGAATTTGATATTCTATAGTTGCAAATTTTTCCACGTAGACCCATCCCCAACAACTGGTATCAGAGCAATGGATTTAGTTTTCAAAGAAAGGGTTTGCTTCATGGTTTTGTTAGTAGTTATTACTGACATGTATGAGAGTAGGGTTTATTTTTCCTGATGTGAAAATCGTAGGAAGAGATTAAATCTCAAGTGGGAGATGGAAGTGTAAGGTTGTTAGAGAACATAGTGACCGGCATTGAATAAGTGGCAACCAGCATTGACAAAGAGAGATTGTGGTCGATTATTGAGGATTGTGGTCGATTATAGGGTGACTATGGTTGATTCTTGAGTAGCCTGGTTATAAAAAGAAAATCACAGATCTAAAGAAATGAAGAGATGCATGGAATGTATCTTGTTTGTTGAGGTGTCCCTAGTTCTTGGAGGCACAAGCATGTTGGTCAGATTGCAGATCCAAATTATTGAGGTATGCATTCTTGGTGTAGTTAGATGCATGGGCTTCGGTAGAGAGGTAGTAGCACAGAACGAAGATGGGGCTTCCATCAGAGAAGCATGTACTTCAGTTGAAGATGCGGTTGAGTATCTTGGTGCTGGTAAGGTGATGTATTTCATCTTGATGCAATTTATTGCATGGATTTGTTGTATTTTTTTGTACGAGATTTGGATGCTTCTTGAAATGACTAGCTCAACTCAACTATCAGCTTGTTGAAGTAGGCACCTAGTGTGGTGTGCTATGCCAAATTGTGTGGTGTTGGGTTCATTCCAACAGCATTGACATCGGTCTAAGAACCGAGGTCAGTCACAGAGGGACCAATATTGGTCAGCTAACCATGGTTGGTCTTTGTGGCAACTTATCTGTACAGGGTTTTGTGCAAAGCAAAGAGGAAATATGGTTCTTTTCCTAGTTTGGAGGATCGAGTTTCTTGCACAGAGTGTATATGGTAGAGATGGTGTAGATCACTTCATGGTTTGGATCAGAAAGAGGATGGAGTTGGCTTGGTTAGTCCATTGAGACTTTAAGTCAGGTATCTCTATATGGTTCATGTTTTATTTCTTTCGTTTGGAGAAACTGATATTATGTTTTGATTGTATGCAAAAATTTACACCATGGTTTCTTGGTGTTGTTTGAGTTTTCTTTCTCGGTTGTGTGGAATCTTGAGGACAAGGGATTTTATTCTAATGATGATATCCTCAATAAAAATTCATGGTTAGACACAGTTGCAAGTAACGAGAGATGTTGAGTACATATGGATGGAAAGAAGGTGATTCACCTACTTCACAAGAAGTCCAAACTTTTGTGATGTAGAAGTATTCTCAGAGAAGAAAGGGAATCAATTTTATAGTTCTTTCATCTAGTTTTATTTTCTCACTGACATATTAGCTTTTGAGCTTGGTGTTAGAGGCAGTGTAGGGAATTTCATGTTCAGTGGGAGCAAGCCATGGTTGTTGGCATTGCAGGATTAGATACATGATGCACATGCAGAGTGAGGGGAGATTGCTACTATTCAGAGTGGCAGAGGCACTAGTTGGTTTTGGAGGAAAGTCACAGATTTGCAGGTATATTGAGTTTATTTCTTTGTGATGTCACTTCTAGGTTTATTTTGTGGTGCCTAGATATCCCTACAGTTGATGGTTAGATTCAACTGGGTGAAGATGATAGATCAATTTTTCAGAGTTTTAAGGGTTAAAGGAGAAAATATGATTATTACAGAGACCAGTGTCGGTTAAGATTAACCGTGGTTGGTCATCTAGTAACCATGGTTGGTCAGGAAGTGACCGGTGTTGGTTAGGGGAAACCATGGTTAGTTTGGTCACAGGTTTAACAATAGTGTTTATTTACCATTTTTAGATGGTGCCCTTGTTTTGCTTTCATCTTGGTTGATTGTGTACAAGTATGTTGATGACATGTATGTTGGTATTTGCACTATTTATTAGTAGCATGGTTTAGCATGGTTATTTTTTATTGACATTGATGAGCATAAGATTTATATTCAGCTTTTGAGTTAGTCGGTGACAGACTTGGAACTTCTGGAGAGCTGGTGATATGGATGGATGTATAGGTGAGTTTATACATGTGGATAGATTCAGTTTTGTGAGTCTATGATGATGTAGATGTTTGATTTGCACATGGATTCCTATGAGCATAGTTTATATGCCTTGAGCATGAATAGGGGATGTTTTTATTTCCTATTATTACTATGTTACTCCTTGATAGGAATGTTATCTACAGATGGTTGTCTTGGACATGCTAGTTGTTTATGCAGAGTTGGATTTACAGATTGTAGTGTTTGGATTCTATTGAGTTATGCAGGTTTGTGGATTGATCACCCACTGTTGCAGGTAGAACTCATGTGGGCTATCTTTACCCAAGATCTTGTTTTGCTTTCGCATATTCCAGTTTGACTTGTCTTGGTCAGTTGCATTGGCGGTTGCATGGAGACATGGATAGATGGATGGAGAACATGGTTGGTTTTATAGGTATGGCTACGAGATGTGATTAAGGCTCAGAACTTTGGTTTGAGTGGGATCTCTTGTAGGTGTGTTAGTCATGATGGCTTGTTGCATAAGGAGCTTGGTTGGCTTGTTTTCTTGATACCAATAATTGGTATGGTGTTATGATTCAGTGGGAGCTTGAGGCTTGGTGTCACAGATCAGTTGTAGCTTTGTGTAGGTTTGGTAAGTCATGGTTTTATCTTCTTTGGTTTTGAGAAGATATTTTGATCTTCCTAGTTTTATTTCTGAGAGAATTGTTGAAGGAAAGAATAGATGGTCTTCACGGTGTGTAGAGGATGGTGATGTATAGGTACAGGTACAAAGGTTCAACAATTTATCTCCAAGTGGGAGATTGTTAGGCTGTGGAGATAAATATCTTCACTGGAGCATGCATTACAAAGTTGCTGGAATATACAACAACCGACCATCAGAGCAAGGGGGAACCGCAATAGTTACCCAAGACCGACATCGGTTAGAGCAAGTAGAACCGCCGCAGTTAAGGCTAACCGGCATCGGTTACCTATGCGATGATGTTTTAATTAACTCTCGGGAATTAAATCTATCTTTAGCATTAAAGTAGATTTATTGGATGTAATCGCATGGCAAAGTGCCCTAAGTTTATATACGCCTATATAAGCATGAAAGTTAGGGTTTAGAAGGAGAGTTAAGAGAAGGATTGAATTAGATCCTTGATTCTCCTAGATTGTGAGGATGAAGAAGAAGAAGAGAAAGAAATAACAGGTTACATGAAGACAAGTCTCCATGGGGAGAAGTTGAACAGAAGGAAAGTGTAGGTACACTATTGGTGAGAAGATGGCATTGTATTTCCTTTGTATTGTTTAGTCTCATGTAATGGCTTGCATAGTATGCAAAGCACTTAGGGTTTCTTCTTGTTAGATCCACAGGTTGTTGTGAGATATTGTTATTGCTCATTCTTGTAGATCCACATGTAGTGAGATCTTGTATTGCAGATCCATGTGATCAAGCTTAGTTACACAGTGGCAGATGCAGGGTAGCTTCAGGTATGTGAGATCTAGTTGTGTTTCATAGGCACGGTTGTAGTGCACTCAGGTAGATCTGGTTAGATATATGGAGGAGACACAGGTGGTGGTATGGAGGCACGGTTCAATGTACTCAAGAAAATCCGGCTGGAGGTCTGGGAGGAGGAGATACTCTTGTAGAGATACATGTACTCTTGTGTAGAAGAGTTGGTTTGTAATCTCTTGTTATGTTATATATATGAGATCTCTATCTTTGGTGGACATAGCCCACATTGGGTGAACCATAGTACATGCTTGTTATGTGTGTGTACTTTTGTGTGATTTGGATTATTCTAGTTTATACTTCCACTGTTGTAGATTTTGTGGGGATTATTAGATCCGTATTTGCATGTTTGAATTTGATATTCTATAGTTGCAAATGTTTTTGCGTAGACCCATCCCCAACAAGTGTCATTACACAACATTTTCCACACAATCCATATCGATCCATTCATGTCAATTATGTGGTTTTTTAGAAAAAATATTTTAATTTAAAATAATTGAATGCATGAAGCAATAAGTTATAAAAAGGATGAATAGTTGTGCTTTGGGTCTATTTATGGGTCCTCTGGGTTGAACCTATAAGTTTAGGAATCTTATTTTGTGGAATTGAATGGCTATATAAACAAATCACAATTTCCTTAGAGAAGGATTTTAACATTAAGTATTAGCTCAAAGTATGATTTAAAGAGCAAAGTGTGGATGTGAGCCTAAGGATCAACAAACAATGAGATTGGTAATTAAATGATGGAAAATATGTAACCATCTTATTTTGGGTGGGTTACTAAATGAAGGTGTAATTTAGATGAGTGTCGATTACATTAAAAGATATGACATGAAACAAAATGATTGTGTAATGTGTGGAATGTGTCATCAAAGATCGATTTATGTGTGTTATTATTCTAACTATATGAATAAAAGTCTTGTTCTGCTAAGTGTTTCAATCCTATGTTCATTTATCTTTCCCACATGCCACAATTTTAATTCTATTTGGTTTATCTTTCCATGCATATTCAAAGGGATGTGAGATATGATTTGGCTCTTCATTGAGCACCTTAACCTCATCTATGTCAATTATCCTAGTGGTAGACATGGAAACTGCAATTTGAAAACCATATAATTATATGATTTATTTTATCACCAATAAGAAGACCATGGTAAAGAATCCACCAAATAATTAATATTTTTATATCGATGATGGCTTTCCATATATTTGTAAAATACCTATCCCAAGTAAAATACAAAGAAATTAACTATTAATATTGGCTAACAATTTCCGTTTGGATATGCCAAGGAGAGAGAAGTTGATAACCAAGTTGAGGTTTATACTTGATAGAAGGGGATTTAAATTGGCTAGTACCAATCCTTCCATTAGGGAACTCTAGAGTGATTCCCAATTTTATGGAGGCATTCACTAGGTATGGAAATCTGAATATAAGAAATAGACTCAAATGTCACTTTTAACATGAAATTTGTCTATGAGTATATTCCAAGGCAAGAAACTGTGAGATGTTATTCTTTTTCATAAATGGAATTATTGAGTTGAGAGTACATGGTACACATAAATTTTACTACCTACCCATACTACAATGTTTACTCAATTACACCTCAAGCGATAGTCTTGGAAAAACATTGTGATCATGTTCCATAAATAACACTAATGTGTTTTCTTGACATACATTGTATTCCACATGTTATTATGACTACTCAATCTCAATAACATACACATCCTCACAATCCTACTAGTACATGTTATTTGAGTTAACCTTGTGACCCAAGACTATTTATTAAATTTTGATATTGATGTATCTACTAATCCTACTCCACAACCATGGCATGTGAAATTCACACCATCCCATGTATAGGATTATTAGTTAACACTCCTAACCTACTTGTTATCCTAACCAAAATGCACAAATTACTATGACATGAAACAAAATGATTGTGTAATATGTGGAATGTGTCATAAAATATCGATCTATGTGTGTTATTATTCTAAATATATGAATAAAAGTCTTGTTTATGCTTAAGTGTTTCAATCCTATGTTCATTTATCTTTCCCACATGTCACAATTTCAATTGTATTTGGTTTATTTTTCCATGCATATTCAAAGGGATGTGAGATATGAGGTGGCTCTTCATTGAGCACCTTAACCTCATCCATGTCAATCATCCTAGTGGCGGAGACATGGAAAGTGCAATTTGAAAACCATATAATTATATGATTTATTTTATCACCAATAAGAAGACCATGTGGTAAATAATGCACCAAATAATTAATCTTTTTTAGATCAATGATGGATTTCCTTATATTTGCAAAATACCTATCCCAAGTAAAATACAAAGAAACTAACTATTAATAGTGGTTAACAATTTCCGTTTGGATATGCCAAGGAGATAGAAGTTGATAAATCAAGCTGAGGTTTATACTAATAGAAGGGGATTTAAATTGTCTAGAACCAATCCTTCCATTAGGGAACTTTAGAGAGATTCCCAATTTTATGGAGGCATTCACTGTGTATGGAATTATGAATATAAGAAATAGACTCAATCGTCACTTTTAACATGAAATTTGTCTCTAAGTATATTCCAAGGAAAGAAACTACAAGATGATATCCTTTTTCATAAATGGCCTTATTGAGTTGAGACGACATGGTACACATGAATTTTACTACCTACCCATCCTACAATGTTTACTCATCTACACCCTTCGATATTCTTGGAAAAACATTGTGATCATGTTCCATAAATAACACTAATGTGTTTTCCCGACATACAATGGATTCCACATGTTATTATGACTACTCAATCTCCACAACATACACATCTTCACACTCCTAGTAGTACATGTGATTAAATTTAACCTATGACCCAAGACTATTTATTAAATTTTGATATTAATGTATCTACTAATCCTACTCTCAACCATGGCATGTGAAACTCACACCATCCCATTTATAGGATCATTAGTTAGCACTCCTAATCTACCTATTATACTAACCAAAATGCACATATTACTATGACATGAAACAAAATGATTATGTAATACATGGAATGTATCATCAAAGATCGATCTATGTGTGTTGTTATTCTAACTATATGAATAAAAGTCTTGTTTCTACTTAAGTGTTTCAATATTATGTTCATTTATATTTCCCACATGCCACAATTTCAATTCAATTTGGTTTATTTTTCCATGCATATTAAAAGGGATGTGAGATATGAGGTGGATCTTCGTTGAGCACCTTAACCTCATCCATGTTAATCATCCTCATGGCATACATGGAAAGTGCAATTTGATAACCATATAATTATATGATTTATTTTATCACTAATATGAAGACCATGTTAAAGAATGCGCCAAATAATTAATATTTTTTTAGGTCAATGATGGCTTTGCATATATTTGAAAAATACCTAGCCCTGTAAAATACAAATAAATTAACTATTAATAGTGGTTGACAATTTCCGTTTGGATATGCCAAGGAGAGAGAAGTTGATAACCAAGCTGAGGTTTATAATTGATAGAAGGGGAATTAAATTAGCTAGTACCAATCCTTCCATTAGGGAACTCTAGAGAGCTTCCCAATTATATGGAGACATTCACTAGGTATGGAATTCTCGAATATAAGAAATAGACTTAATTGTCACTTTTAACATGAAATTTGTCTATGAGATTATTCCAAGGCAAGAAACTACGACATGTTATCCTTTTTCATAAATTGCCTTATTGATTTGAGACTACGTGGTATCTTTGGAACGAACAATTTGCACAAAAGAAAAGGATAGTTCGTATTAATGTTGTTACATTTTACAATACAAGGAAAGCTAATATATAGTCATACAAATAGGAAAACAACTTCCTATAAATAGGAAGTGCAAACAATATAAAACCCGTATTAATATATTGTTATACATTTGTTATAACAATATATTAACTAACCAAATATGTTACAAATAAACTTGTAACCACACTAACAAACTAGTAAGAACTAATTTACCAAATGGTAAATCACCCACAACCAAGTTAAAATTATATTTCCTAACATGGTACACATGAATTTTACTACCTACCCATCCTACAATGTTTACTCATCTACACCCTGCGATAGTCTTAGAAAAACATTTTGATCGTGTTTCATAAAGAACACTAATGTGTTTTCCTGACATACATTAGATTCCACATGTTATTATGACTACTCAATCTCCACTGCATACACATCCTCACACTTCTACTAGTACATTTGCTTCAAGTTAACCTATGACGCAAGCCTATTTATTAAGTTTTTATATTTATGTATCTACTAATCCTACTCCTCAACCATGGCATGTGAAATTCACACCATCCCATTTATAGGATCATTAGTTAGCACTCCTAACCTACCTATTATGCTAACCAAAATGCACATATTGCTATACATAATATCTCATTGTGTATATATTTTTCCAATACATAACTTCTTGAATTCTTGTTTGTTTGTTTCTACAATCAACCTCTCATGAGTTTCTTGCTACTTTTTCTATTCAAATATTGTGACCATATGTGTATTTCCTCAAATTAAGTATTTATATATCACTTGCCTTTGATTTTATTATTTCATTGGCCCTTTCTCACTTGATTTTTATCCCGTGCACCGCCATCCATAGTAGCTATCTTAAGATAAAACATGCATACATATATTTTACAACAATCTAATATTACTATATGCATACCTCGAGACATGATACAACTTGTTATGGAATATCATTTTCCCACGTCTCCACATTAACTATTTTATGATTGTTTTTTGATAGCACACATAAATATTATAAGCCTACATGATCATATCTTTCTTATGCCTACACATATTATCATATTTACACATATAAAAACTATTTTCCACTGGGGAAATATTCCTACTATTAGAAGTGAGATGTGCACCTATTATATTTTCACTTGTTTAAATGCTTTTTGGATCTCATCTACAACAATGGGAATTTCCTCGAGGTGTAGGACCTTGGATCCTTAGGAAAAACCTCCAAAGAAGTTTGAATTCCTTTCCTAACTACTCTAATGTTATAACTACTCTACTATAATCTATTGATTGTATGAGTTCAACAAGTGAGAAGATAAAACAAATCTCTGAGAGGGTGGATATTAGCCACAAACATAATTGTATCAAAAGCTAGAAGTATACAAATCTAGTATTAACGCAACTAAAGGTGTTATTTCATGTACAAATCTCAAATCGAGGTTAGAGGAACTCGGAATGCTTGGAAACAAAATCAAGAAGGGTAACCTTACATTCATGAAAAGATTCTTTAATAACTTGATTGGTTACATTTATAGAAGGAGAGGAGATAAGAGAGAGGTAAGAGGATCAAAAGATGTCGAATATTATCTATTTTCAAGATTTTCACTTTTACTATGATAAGAAGAATCGAGAATATGCTTTCATCTGCAAGAAACAAATAGATATTTGTTTGAGTTTTGATCTCGAGAAGACAATGATGCAAGCCCATTTGATTAGGAAGATAAGTGAAATTTGAGTTACCATTTGTTTGATAAACCATAATTGTACTTGGGACCATTTTAACAACTTATATTTTTCTCAACAATTAATTTAGCTACTTTATTTTCATTTTAATGGGATTAGATGGAATATCCAACTTGAAATCGTATTATAGAATAGATCAAGACAACCACCAAAAACACCTCCAAGTGATTTGGGTGCTTTTTTATTTGGTTTTTAAAAACTAAAATCCTAAAACTACATTACAAAAATATCATGGGTCTCTCAACCGTTTGTTTAACTTTCATGACAACTCATCTTTCGTATTTTGATTAGACCATTGTAGTCATGTCTATGTATTTCCTAAGTACATTACTGAACATCACTATTACAACGATGAACTTTTGAAGTAATGACTAATTGATATAGTTATATCTAATTGTCTTTATTTTGTGATATTATGTGTGTATTTGTTCTTGTTATTTAAATAAATTGTTTGGATGATTATATGTGTTGATGCCACTCTTGGTTGTAAGCAATTTTTCATATGCAAAATGAACACCTCTCTGCAACAACTCATCTGCATAAAAAAACTTGTCCTCAATAATTTGTTTGCAATATAAGTAAATCATTCACAACAAGTTACAGTGCATTTATGAAGATATTTTGAAACATAAAGTCATGGCACTTAAGTCCTTACGTTCCATTGGAGAATTATTTAAAACAAAACCATGGAAATTTGAGAAACAAATCAATATTTGATTTGGTCATTGATTAAGAACTAGTGAAGAATTGATTGTTAGTTGAACATGAATTGATTGTTAATTGAACACTTGTTGTGTGTTTCAAACACGTGTTGAATCTCTCACTTGTTATGTTGAAGACTCCTTATTGTATTCTTCTTCTTCTCACGTGTTGTAAATGATAGGATATAAAGGAAAGGGCTAGTGCCTTGTAAGGAGTTAGTCAAGTAGAGGGAAGTAAGTCAAATTTGGAATTAGAAATAGAGATTACTCTAATCTTTTGTTCCTAGATGTAATGTTTTATGAAAATCAATAAATAAATATGAGTTTTGTCATTTAGTTTTTAGTTACAAAGTTAGGAAGGGATTAGCACCCAAGTTAGGGCCCACTTGAGGTCTATTAAATCCCTTCCATTATTTCATTTCATGCATATTTCCTTAGGAACAATATTCTCTTGAATCTACAACTTTGTTTCAGTAATAGTCCATTTTCAAGTCTAAGTTTTATTTTACTTTTAGTATTGTTATGTGACAATTATTTCCTTTCCAACCTCTTAGATCAACTATAACTATGTATACAACACATGCAATATTTCAAGTCTACACTCCCTATTCTGATAACTAAATGAATGTAACCCAATGTACAACATATTAATTGTTGTAAGTTGATTTACACCACCATTTTTGTGTCGTTGCTAGGGATATTGCCAAAGTTATAGGAGTTTGTGAGGTTTTGCATTTCTAAATTTCTTAGAACATATTAGGTTGTAGAAATTCCACCTTCAAAACCCCCACTAATGAATGTTGATTGAGTTGAGTCATTTGATGTATGCACCGTCGTAGAGATGCCTATGGTAGATTCCTACCCAATCCTCAAATAGCAGAAATTACTTCTAATTCTGAAGAAGAAACATCCTCTTTGTACATGGTTTGTTGATAGAACACTCCCTCCCAAGTGAGATTTCTGAGGTTGTTCCTAAACAGTCTAACATGGTAGAGGAGGTGAATCAAAACATGGAAGATGAGGCAAGGGAACCAAGCACATTTGAGTTTCCTATCTCCAATAACAATCAACCTGCTCAAATGAAGAACATCTCTCCATCAGCTCTTCCTAATTTTCATGGATCTATGACTGAAGACCCAGACACTTTCTTGTTTGATTTTGATGTCTTATGCAGGAGTTATGACTACACAACTGATGCACATAAGATGAAGTTTTTCCCTAATACACTCAAGGATGTAGCCTTGAGATGGTTTATGGGCCTAAGAAGAGATGTTATTACTACCTGACAACGGATGAAAGAAATTTTTTTGACCAAGTACCAAGACTATTGCAGGCCAAGTAGCAGAGGAGGAGATGAACTCTTCAAGATGGCACAAAAGGAAGATGAGCCACTAGAATATTACCTAGAGAGATTCCTATTTTGTGTTCAAAAGTCAAGACATACAAGGTTACCTCCTGAGTCTCTCAAGTTAATTTTCTTAAAAGGACTCAGTGAGGAAGATATGGATGCTTTAGACTTAATAGGAGTTGGAGACATCTCCAAAGCCACTTTTGAGGAAATTTTTCAAGCTTGTAGGAACTATTCTAGAGAAACCATGAAAATAATAAGAAGTGTTAGATCAAAGGGTGGAGAAACTGCCAAAGGAATTGGGAAATATCTAAATCAAAATTGCAAACATGTTTAAGAACATGAAACAAGAAATAGTTAATGACATGGCCACCCAACTTGATGCTCTACATGCAAATAAGAAGAGAGAGATGCAGAGGCACAATTGTAGAATTATTCCATTCTTATAGAAGAAATAAATTTGATTGCACATGCAGGGACTAACATTATTACAGAAGGAAAGGAGGTTGCACTAGAGTTCAAAATGATAGAAATGGAGGATGGGAAAGTTTTCTACATTTCCCAAAGGAATCCATGGCCGCCAAGACAAGGAGGTATGTTACAATATCCCATGCCATATTTTCAAAATTGGGCTAGTAGTTCATATAACAATATGTAACCCCCACCTTGGGCTAATACTTAGCAAGGATGGGCTCCTTACCCTAGCCAATACCAACACCATGGAAACCTCAGTTCTTAAGACAATAGTGGTAGCACCCCCTTATTCATGGAAAAAACCTTGGAGAGGAGGGAAAAAATGGAGAAATCAACCTCCTAACTACCAAAAACCTACCAGTAACCTCCCTACCCACAAAGAGTAAAACTTTGATGTCAAACCCCCAATCTATCTCTCAACAAAAAACTACTCAATTTCCATCTCAACCAACAACTAACCCCAATAATAAAGTTTCTCATCCAACCTATAACATTGAATCAACCCAATACTCTGCTTATTCAATTGATGTCAATAATATCCATCTCCATTTAGGAAGAGCACTTGTGCCACCAAGTAAACCTATAATCATAGAGATACCAAATGAACCACAGTTGTTGCAAGTTGGTCCATTGCAAAAAATCCAAAAGACGTTATAAGCTGATCCACAACAACATGAACATAATTCCAGCAAAATTAAGATGCAATTCAATGGACCCCCATTTCCAGAAAGATTGCAAGAGAGAAAATCTGACCCTAAATCAAATTCTTGATTTTGATTTTTTCAATCAATTGAAGGAAATTTGTGTAAAAATTCCACTCATTCAAGCCATCAAGGATGTGCCTATTTACAACAAGTTGATCAAGGATCTATGTATAAAGAATCCAGGAAGAAAAAGAAAAGATCCATCCACTATACAAGTCATTGGATAGTTGGTGACATCATGCTTGGAAACTTTGTGCTACCTAAGTACATAGATCCAGGAAGTCCTTTGGTGAATGTTACTATCAATGGAACTACAATAAAAATAACCTGATTGACTTAGGGGCAAAAATCAATGTCATGACCAAGAAAATCATGGATGACCTAAAGTTGGAAGGACTGAGGCCAACAGCTACAATATTGCAACTAGCAGATAGATCAATAGTAAGGCCTAAAGGAGTCCTTGAGGAAATTGTTGTGGTGGTAGACTCTTGGGAATACCCTATTGATTTCATTGTCCTACAACCAAAGGCAATTCTAGGAGGTTACCCTCTTATACTAGGAAGGTCATGGCTAGCCACTTTTTGATGCATTTATAGGGTGTAGGTCTGGCAACATGATCATCTCAAATGGAAATGGTACCAAGAAACTTATACTCTATCCTCTTTCCCAACCATTGAATGATGAGGATCAAATAGTTTGGGTTGAAGAACCAAAAGTTGATCAATGCTCTATCCAATAGCTGATGATGTTGGAAAAGTCTTTCACTATTGAATATCAAGAGGAAGATGTTGTTCTCTCTAATATTTTACAAAAAAATATGGAATAAATGAAGAAATTGATGATAGATTGAGGTGCTTGAGTTGTCCTTGAACCAAGTCTTGTTATCCAAAATTCACCCCCGGGGTAATTTTGATAACATTTTTCATCAATATTCCTCAGTCCCGCATTAAATAGGTTGATCCAGGAAAAATTGTGAAAATCGACTAAGTCCTGTCCTCTGGGGCCAAAGGGATGTGTGGGCCACTAAAAGACAAGCGTTGATCGGCCGAAAATCCTCCAGCGGCCTTCTTAAGCATTTGGGACAATCGAGCTTGAAGGATTATAGTGGGCACGAGAAGCCGATCCGGCCAAAGAGGAAGAAAAATGACTAAGTGTTGCTCGGGACGTTCGGGACAAAAAGGCGTGAACCGGCCGAACCGGGTGAAAAGAGTCAAGTCATTAGAAAATCATTTGGGACATCCGGGACAAAAAGACCGAACCGGCCGGGATCGGCGAAAATGAGAACTTCATCAAAAAAAGTGGGACAAGTGGGACAAAGGTTGGAATAGAACTCTAGGCCTTGTTCGGCCAAATCAAAGACAAGAGATGCAAACACCACATCCGGGACAAATGGACGCGAGTGGACGCCAAGGAGCCGAAAGAGCCGAGAAATAAATCCAACGATCATGACACATGTCACAAGGGAAAAGGTCAAATAGGTCAAAGGTGAGTTTTGAAAATCGATCCGAACTAATGAGATAGTGCCACGTGTCCTGCAATTCCCACAGGAAATTTCAAAAGAAAGCACCAAAGGTAGAGGAGAGAGAATCACGTGACCAATCGAGCACAATCATTGTCGTCCCGTGTGGCGAAGCGCGGAAAATATTTCAAAATCCATTTTGGTCTGCATTAGTGCCCTAAATCTTCGAGATCATCATATCTTTTGACCCGTAAGCTTGGATTTATGCGTTCTTGGCATTAACGGAAAGCTATTGAAATTCTCTACACATGATTCCGGGGTCAATCTTGTGTTTTGGTGTAGTCTGGAGGAGAAAATCAAGAACAGCTCTTACGCATGTTCATGGCCGGAAGCGACATTTCAACAACCAGCTTCCCGATGCAAATGGGTCGATTCTTCTTCTTAGACAGCGCGGTGACATTTCAATGGCCAAATTAATGCAGAATGGGTTGCATTCTCCTCCAAATCAGTCAAAGATGGTAGGGTATGGGTTGGTAGGTATCCCATGCCGTTTTAATGCATCTGCATTCAATGAGGAATGGGTTTGCACGTTTTCCCACATTTCGTCCCCTGCTCGACCCATGTAATGTAAAAAGCTAGATTTGGCTCATTTGAAAGAGTTGTTCAATCTTTTCTCTCTTGCCCTCCCTTCTTTTCTTCTCTAGGGTTTAAAATGGAGTTCGAACCTCCTCCCCGCTCCTGTAATGGCGTTTTTGCCTTTTACTAATTGAAATGATGTTCTGCATGCAACTTAGGAGCAACAAACGTGTTTTGTGATGCATCCGTGTCCATCCTTGCTCATTTTTGCTTGTTCTCTTCTTGCCTCTCTTCGTTGCGAGTATTTGTGCATGTTTGAATGTTCATTGCAGATATGGAGCTAGTGTGTTCATGGAGTTTTGGGACATTTTCTCGTGTGAAATCTATCCTTGGGCTCTCATGATGCATCTGTCCATCCTTCCCATCGCTCACCTCTCTTTGTCCATGGCGGTTTTGATAGATGTTCAACATTCTCCTTCTCTGGTGTATCACGATTTTTAGTGTAGGCTTTTGTTATTTTTCCCTTGAAATGGTCTTCTCTCTCTCTCTCTCTCTCTCTCTCTCTCTGGCATGGTTAGATTAGGATTAGATTAGATTAGCTTGCTGCGCACTAGAATAGCTTGTGGCGGGTAGTTTAGGAGTAGGAACCATTCCTTCTCTGGAGAATCCTTTCTCATTTTTTTAAGTCCCACACTTGGAGAAAGGATTCAATGTTATGCAATCACATTGGATGCCAAGTGATCAACCTAGAAACTTGATCTCGCATCCGGGGTGCTTTGTGATTTTGCATCAACAAGTCTTACCACAACAGAGCACCATGAGTATTCCAAGTAAAAATTATATTTTTCACCAACTTCTTCCTCATGACTGCATATTAAATTTTGTTAGTAGCAACATGTGTTCAATGTTGGACCTCTCCAAGCAAGTATAAATAATAAGCAGGGAGGCCACTAAATGTAAGCAAGATGTTGAATATACAATAGAGCAATTGTTGATTTCCTTCTCAAGAACATAATACAACATTTGTTTTGGATTATAGTGATATATGTGGGATTCATCCTAGGATTTTACTCATAGAATTTATATTAAATAATAATGTAAACCAATCAAAAGCCACAAAGGCACATGAACCTAGCAGTAAGAGAAATTGTGAAGGGTGAACTACAAAAGTTGCTAGATGTTGGATTCATATACCCCATATCAGACAGCCAATGGGTATCACCTCTGTAATTGTACCAAAGAATAATGGGAAATGGAGAATATGTGTGGATTATAGAGAACTAAATTCAGCCACAAAGAAAGACCACTTCCCATTTCCCTTCATTGATCAAGTGTTTGATACCCTAGCTAGTAAAAAGTACTTCTCCTTTCTTGATGGATACAAGTGGTTACAATCAGATCCAGATTGCACTAGAGGACCAAGATAAGACTACATTCACATGTCCATGGGGGACATTTACCTATTCAGTTCTCCCATTTGGCCTATGTAATGCACTTGCCACATTCCAAAGGGAAGTCTTGAGTATCTTCTCTGATTTGACAAATGACTACATGGAAGTCTATATGGATGACTTCATTGTTCATGGCAGTACTTTTGAGGAGGCTATGCAAAATATGGATAAGGTCTTAAGAAGATGCAAGGATCAAAATTTTTCCCTAAGAAATGAGAAGTGTTATATGATGATGTCATAGGGTATAGTGTTGGGGCACTACCTTTCCTTAATAGGAATTCAAGTAGATCCAGCAAAAGTGTTTGTCATAGTCAACCTACCCACACCAAGAAAACAAAAATATGTTAGAATATTTTTAGGCCATGTTGGATATTACAAAAGGTTTATACAAGACTTCAGCAAAATTGCAACACCAATTTTTATATTTTTGGAAAGGATGTTGATTTTGTATGGACTGAACATTGTGAAAGTTCTTTTCAAACTTTAAAAGAGATGCTAACTACTACTCCTATTGTGTTGAGAGGACCTGACTGGAACCTTCCTTTTCACATCCACACAGATGCATCAAATCATGCTATTAGAGTTTTCCTAGGTCAAAAATATGGTAGTTTGAATTATGTAATATACTATGTCAACAAGAATTTACAACATGCAAAATTGAACTATATAGTAACAGAAAAAGAGTTCCTAGTAGTAGTATATTCCATAAACAAATTCAAACATTATATCACAGATATCCAATGTTTATTCACATTGATCATGTTGTAATCATCTAGTAAACAAACCAATAGTAAGCAAGAAATCATAAGGTGGTTGCTCCTCTTGCAAGAATTTGATGTCACCATAGTGGAAAATCCTGACAAAGATAATGTGGTGGTAGATTTCCTCTCAAGGATGGAGACCAACAATGAAGAGAAAGTAGTTGATGATTCATTTCCGATGATGAGCACTTGTTTGTTATTTCTACAAGAACACCTGGTATGCAGACATAGCCAACTACTTGGTCTCAGGTAAAACACCTCCACATTTTTCATCCTTTGAGAAAAGGTATTTAGTTGAAAAGAGTTTACCCTTTTCTTGGATAGCTGGACTTCTCTTTTATACAGTCAAGATCAAGTAATGAGAAGGTGTATAGATGATGAGGAGATATTTGATGTCCTCAGAGCCTACCACAATGAACCTTGTGGAGGGAATTTTGCTGCAAAGAGAACAACACAGAAGGTGTTGACTATTGGCTACTATTGGCCAACTTTACATAAGGATGCAACACTATACACTAAGAGATGTGACAAATTCTAGAGAATGGGCAAGCCCACTAAGTCTGATGAGATGTCATCATTGCAACCTCAATTGGTTCTGTAACCTTTTGATAAGTGGGGCTTAGATTTTTTGGCCCTATAGACCCTCCATCTTAAAAAAAAAGAGTATATCCTAGTTTGTACAGATTACCTAACCAAGTGGACAGAGGTAAAAGCATTTCCAAACTAGACCAATGAGAAGGTGGATAAATTCTGTATGAGAACATCTTTACCAAATATGGAGTCCCAAGGGAGATTGTGACAAACCAGGGTACACATTTTACTACTGATGTGATTATTGATTTGGTCAATGAATATGAAATCAAGCATATAAAGTCTACACCATACCATCCCTAGTCTAATGGCCAAGAAAAGGTTAAAAATAGAGAAATAGAGGCCATATTGATAAATAATATAGCACTCCATAGAAGATACTAGGTAGATAGACTTCCAAAAGTAGTTTGGGCATTCAATACAACATGGAAGACCACAACTAGATTCACACCATTTAAACTATTATATGGCAAGATTGTTGTTTTGCCAATAGAATTTGAGCATAAAACATTGAGAACTACACTTGAGATAGGAATAGACTTATCAGAATCTCGAGACAGAGAATTCTCCAACTCAATGAGTTAGATGAATTGAGAAAGCAAGCAATTCATAACACAGAGGTAGTGCAAAAACAAAGAATCAAATGGCATGACCAATATATTAAAACCAAAGAGATCCAAGAAGGTGACCGAGCACTTTTTTTTTACTCTAAATATAAGGATCACATAGGGAATCTCAGAACAAGGTGGTTAGGCCCCTATGAAATTGAGAAGATATTCCCTAATGGAGTTGTGAAGCTTACTATTATTGATCTTGTGAGATTCAAGTTGTTGGTGAATGGCCACAAGTTAAGATTGTATAAAAAGACAGTTTATAAAGACTCATTTATGGAATTGTTCAAAGGAGATAAGAGAAGAATGGAGAAAGAAACATCAAAATTAACCTCAGAGGTTGAGCATGTTGGCTCACCTTTTGGGATTATAGATAATTGATGAGATTTCAGTAGCCTTGGAGCATTCAGCTTGCTAAATACTTCAAGGCTAAATAAAAGTGTTGAGATCTACCTTTCGGGTGATCATCAACATTCTACTAACCCATTTTTAATATAAGTTTTTGTTTTTAGGTCTTATTAACAAGTGATTACAGAAGAGCATGATCTCCATCACAAGGAGAGAGTGTAATGACCAAGGGTTCAACTTATAGCCACAAGAAATAAGATCATGTTTGTTTGTAGCGTCTAGAAGAACTCATGGTTACATAAAGGACATCAAGGAAGCATGCACAAGTGGATGATATACAAATAATTATTGGAACCCCAACCAATTGGAGTTCCTCTTCGAGAAGCATCTGTTTTTGCAGTAAGGAGTAATCAACACAAGTTAAACCCATGTTCTCAAAGCATTGCAGGGCACTTGCATGCAGCCAAGACTCTAGTTTAATAAAGCATGCACATCAATCATTACAATCCACAACGAGATAAGTGCATACATTTATTACTTTAATAAAGCATGATTAGATTAATTGTATTTAATTATGAGTTATGCCAAGTCATAAAGACCATCGCCTTTTAGTTATGATGTGTCCACTTAAGCCCTCCACATAAGCCAACATGTCACATCATTTTGCTTCATGTATTCAATGTTATCACATCCACTTAATGATTAATCACCCCTACACGTATTACTTGTCCCCTTGGTAATAAAGTTCAAAGCAATGAAAATCCATCAACACAATTCATTTTTGCAAAGTACTTTCAAGGAAAATTGTGTGATTGCGTATTACACCTAGAAAAGTTGTGTATCTGCCATGGAGGTGACTTGATCATATATGAACCTTTTGCACATTTGCAACTTCTGAATCATCTTGAGGTTGTGCAGTACTTTGAGAATCATGGTGGATGTAATACATTAACAAATTTCAAGGATTTGATGAGGTAGTTATGGCAGAATTTGCAAATACCCTGAATAATGGAGAGGAAAAGGTAAAGGGTTAACAATCAGGGTAAGTGATGAGATTTTAGCAGAGGTCACTGGTTTACCAACTCAGGGAGAGCCATTTCCAAACAAAGTTGACCCAGAAGTAGCAAGAAGAGAATTTATAGACAATGATGAGGAGTTCATCTCAAACCACCAAGGTACTTTTAGAACATCTCTCAAACCTTTATGGGCACAAGCTACCAATTTTTTCATTCAATATTTTACTTGTGAAGGGAGATATTCAAGGTTAAATACAATGCATTTCAAATTGTTAAATCATTTGAAAAACAATCATCAAGTGAATGTTCCAAATTTCTTTCATGAGATGCTTAAGAAAATGAGCAAAGAGGTTCGAGGGGTAGGGCAGCCTTGTCACATCACTGTCTAATAACCCTAGTGGTCAAGCACACTTTGCAGAGGGAGCACCCTCAGATATCATGGGATGACTTTGTGAGAGTGAAAAATATTGAAACCTTGTTGGGAAAGAGGAGAAAAAGGAGAAACAACACTAAAATTTCTACTTCACATATGCCAAAAGCTACACCACCCTCTTCCCCACCTCAAGAACCAATAAATTCTAAAATTATTCCTTCCACAGAAGAAACCCCTACACCTATTTCACCAAAGAGAATCTTTGTTGCTGAAACTTTATTGGAATTTTCCTCCCCTGAAACCTCCACTTCCAAAACCAAAAGGAAATCTACTCATTTTGCTCCAAAACAAACTAGGCACTCCTATAGGCTTAGGACAAAGAGGAAAAAAACCTCCAGTTCAAGAAAATCTCAACCCATCTCAGTGGATAGTGATTTGGAAGCCATAGAAGAAAATTTTGAGCCTAAACCATTAGAAAAAGAGAATAGAGATATTATTCCCACAGTAACTCAAGAGCCAGAATACCATGAACAACCAATGGAAGGACAAGAAGAACTAAATCAAAATGAGGGAACAGTTCATGAAGTAGAGATTCATGAAGTGAGACTGATCTGAAAATGGTATTTTTTTTTAACTTGAACTTAGAAAAATTTTAGATTCTTAACTTGATAGATTTAAAATTGATCAAGACTACTTTTATCCAATTTTGGGTGTAGTTGAAAGCCTAAATTTTTAAACTCTTTGAAAACAATAAATTAATCTTCAAATTCTAACTTAAGTGAAATATCTAAATCTAGTACAAATCCATTAAAATATTCACAAGAGGAATTAATCATGCACTCAAACTAAATTCTTAAATCCCAAATTGAAAATGTGCATTCAAATACTGATGTGGGTTATGAATACTACAAGTTTTCTTTCAATATAATTAACCATTTATGTGATTGATTTATAAATTAATCAAATAAACTAAATTATAGATTTTTATCTGATCAAAAGCTTCCAAAAACTGCAACTAAACACCACAAACTAGATTGATAACGAGTTCACCCGAAGGCTACGTCTCCGGATTCTCAAAATGAGAATCAATCTATTAAACATCCAATAAAGTACAATAAACCCTTCAATAATGACTAATAGATCTTTATACCTGCAAATGAGATGATCTATGACCCAAGGAACTCTGCAAATTACCAGAAACTACTCCAAGATCGATCCATGGCTCCTACAGTGCTTCCACAGTGTGTTTCCCATGAAAATGTGACCTTTAAACACCTACAATGGAAAATATATACCACTTCATGTAAAACAAATTACATTTCTGTAAAGCTCTTAGAATTTTAAACAAGTTTTTTTACACTAAGTCCCGAAAGTGACCCTAGGTACCCCCAAAACGAGGATCTCTATAACGACATGTTATCTATTTATCTACAAACCCTATCTTAGAGCTCTTTAAATACACCCGAACTCATTGTATACTCCACCGAGCCCTTTGGGAAATTTAGTTGGCGGATGAGGTTTCGAGCGGGAGGTCGCGAGGTTCAAATCTTTTGCCTCACCGTTTTGGCCACCACCTCTTTACATTGTAGTGGGTATATCCCACATTTTTCATGGGAGGAAGGCATGGTTGTTTATATTAGGAAATCCATCCACAATAATATGTGGCTACGACCACCACGCAAAATGATTTTCCCCACATTGAAATTTTGAATCTCCCATTGATAAGGGTCGAGTTGGTCATTGTGGATGTTTGTTTCACCCAAAGTTTGGGTCGGTCGTGTGTATTGTATGTTGAGCTCATGTGTGGGCCAAGCTATATACAAACTTCCCGAGATATATGAAATCTCACCAACTAATAACCCTTCAAGTTGTTACCACATGTTGAGGTGATAAGATAGGCTTTCACCAAAATATAAGGAAATTCAACCCAGTGATAATTTTAGTGGCGAATATTCGTAATATGGTGAATATTCCATTTTTGAAAAATTTGAAAAGGTGAATTTTCTGGCGCGGGTCAGTGACTGTTCGCCTAAAAATTACACTTTAATTTTTTTAGGGGCTCAGCTTCGCCTACCTTTGAAAAATATCCCCTATATAATCCTAGATTATTCGCCAGGTAGAACACTTCTACTTCACATTTGTCAACAATATGATATATCCCATATTGTAGATGCACGACAATGGGGTTATTTGTTGATGCGTGACACTGACGGATAGTTGACACGCGATAAGGAGGTACTGCAGATATTGATGCATAGTAGACGCATGACAAAGAGTTTGTTGATGAGTGACACGAAGATTTTTCGATCTGCGCAGTAGAGGGCGGAAGGCTGCAGTGTGCGATAGGAGATTTCTTTGTCGCGCGTCAACAAATAACCCTCATTGACACGCGTCAATAGACCTCATTGACGCGCATCAACAACCTTGTTGACGCGTCAATGAGGGTTATTTGTTGACGCGTGTCAACAGACCTCATTGGCGTCGGTGGCCAATGAGGTCTATTGACACGCGTCAACAACCTTGTTAACACGCGTCAATGAGGTATGTTGACACGCGTCAACAAGGTTGTTGACGCATTGACGCACGTCAACAGACCTCATTGGCGCGTCAATAACCTTGTTGACGCACATCAATGAGGTCTGTTGATGCGCGTCAATGAGGGTTATTTGTTGACGCGTCACTGACAGATAGTTGACGCGCGACAAGGAGGTACAATAGATATTGACGCATAGCAGACACACGACAAAGAGTTTATTGACGCGTGACATGGAGATTTTTTTGATGAAAAAGTAGAGGGTGGAGGCTGCAGACGCGCGACAGAGATTTTGTTGTCGCGCGTCAAAAAAATGCATTGACGCATGTCAATAGACCTCATTGACGCGCATCAATGCATTTTTGACGCGCGACAAAAAATCTCCTGTCGCGCGTCTGCAGCCTTTTGTCTCACCACTTGACAATCAGGTGAAATTTTTTCATACAACCCCCAAAAAATTTGCCTTCTGCGAAACCGGTTCCGAGGATATTCGCCAGGTATTTTCCACCTCCGATTTCCAAGAGGTCTCTTAAAATGAACCCTGATTCAACCCCAAATTGTAGATAGAATGTGATCAACTTAGTGTTTCACCTGATTCTTAGATGTTTCTTTGAAATATTGATGAAACAGATAGGGTAACAGGCGTAGGAGGAATACCTATTTAAATGTTGGTTGGTTGGTTGTTGCGCGCATATGACTTCTGAATCCATAGCTGATCGTGAGAGCTTCCTTTTGGCTAGGAGGAACTACCTGTAATGAAAATCAAGACCACCAAAAAGAGTTAAACAATATGTGTAGTGAACTAGCCTAGCGTGTGCTAGATCCAGGAAGTGTGATACTTCCTAGACGGTTGTCAGTCCACTGTTTAAAATAATTTAATGCGGATAATAAAGTAAACCCTATTGTAATTAAAATGATTTGGGTATCTCATCCAAAATACAATAAGAAATATCTAATCTAATAGGATAAGTTAAAATAAGATCCGAAGGTCAAGTAACGGGTTCTGGGTATCTGCAGATTCTACAGAGGTCTTAGGCATATCACAGATGAACAAAGGTAATGTGGGAATAGGTGGATAGGTCACTATTCTGGGTTGTATTGGTGAATACAGAGACCGATGCGGTTAAGGGTGACCGACGGTGGTTGGGTGTAACCGGTGCCGGTTACTGTGGAAAACTAGGAATGCCACAGAATGAGTTTTGGGTCTCCCTTGTGATTACACAAAGGACTGATTGGATGGAATGAGGTATTAGGTGGATTGGGTGGGATTTGGTGAAGTTTTAATGGGTATGTGGAGGGGTGAGTATGAATGGAGGTCAATGGGTGGCTAAGGAAACAAAGGATGACAATATAATGATGAAACCAATGAACCAAAGGAGTACAACATTCTACTTACTTGGAACCTGGTTCTAGACACCTGCGAGTGAGGAATGAAGGTGCTTAGTAAGAGGTTGAAGGCTACAAAGGATCACCAATCATAGGAAAGCTTCTACATGGGCTACATGTGCATTCCTTTTTGCTTGGTTGGAGCAAATCCTTGCTGGGGTGAGTATTGGATGGTTGTGCAAGAGAAAATGCTTGATCTCCTTCCTTGCATGCATGTTCTCACTGAAATTTGTTCTCAGAAGATGTGATATCTCTCAGGAATGTGCCAATGTTTTCCAACCTCAAAAATAAGGTTGTTTTGGGGATTAAAAGGTGACCGATGGTGGTTCTAGCTTAACCGATGATGGTTAGGGGTAACCGGCATCGATCAAGGTGGGATTTCCTAGGTTTACTAAACTAGGCAGATCCCCTTGATTTTCTGGGATCTCATGTCACTCACCCACAGATTAGACTGGAAGCTTCTTGTAAGCATGTAGGAATGTGGTTAGAGGGAATGTAGGCATTGATTTTTAGGGTTTGGGTAAGTCTTAGTTAGTTATGGCAACTTACTAAGAATAGGTCTTAGGGTGAGTTGGCTTGATGAGGTGTCTAGGTGAGATGTATGTGGACATTATCCCTAATTAAGATATTTAAATAATAAATATGGTGAGGATAATGAATTAATTTAATTAAATTAATATTAGTGGAGTGAAGGGGGCCATGGCTAGGTTAATGTGATGAAGGGTGTTTATTTGTTGAGGGACCAAAGGGGAGTGTGACCTAATTTTAGTGTCTACATTTTGCCCCTTTTTGTTGCGTAGCTTGTATTGGTAAGCGATGCTAACAAAAATAAGATGTGGTTGCCCCATGTGTGGGTGAAGGTGATCCCCCTCAAACTAGGAATTGAAGAGGTAGGAGGAAGAATCGGTGAGTGGTTTGATAAAAGGTAAATGTGATAAAAGGGAAGGTGGGGAACGGGGAAAAAGGGGTTAAAGATCTACTCGGGAAATCTAGGTAATGGGTCAGGGTCAAAGGTAGTAATAGTCAAACGCATGCACACATATAAACTGCAAAGATGTTACCGGGTTGAAGAGCAGTCAAACTCTACATTGTCTAAGGTCAATAGGTTTATCCAAACAAGGTCGAAATGATTCTGATATCCAAGGTATAGGATATGGTCAAGAAACACAACATAGGTTAGGTGCAGGAACATTTAGGTATGTTCCAGGTACACCAAAGGTAGGGTCAGGATAAACGGTCACGGCAATAGGCTAGGTAAGGTCATTAGGTCAACAACACAGTAACAAAGTGCACAAGGTATAGTGAACACATGAGGTCAAAGGTCACTAGCGATGGTCCAGGGCCAAAAAAAATCTAGTTCATGACACGGGTAAGGCCGAGGGAGGGGTAAAATAAGGAGTCCCCAAAGGAGGAAAAAGGTAGGTAGTAAATGATAAGGTCAGGAAGGTGGAGTAAGTAGTCATGGTAAAGGTTAGGTGAGGTAAATGGTCAGGGTAAAGGGTAGGTGTGGAAAAAAAGGAGGGATAGGTGGGGTAATAGGGTAAAATGTTGGGTTTTGTGCTAGATAGGGTGACCGATGCCGGTTAAGGGTAACCGACACCGGTAGAGTGAAACCGAACCACCTAAAATAGGGCACACGACCGATGTCGGTGAGGGTAAAACTAGCGTCGGTTAGGTCGGGTTTGTTATAAAAACAAATATGTGTTTTTTTGTTATTCATTTGTCATTTAACGAATTGAGAAAATGAAAAAAGAGAGAGAAAAGAGGAAAAAGTGGCCGAACGGAATAGAGCATTGAGTTAGCGGTGTGAACAGCAGGTCCACAGGATCGGTGCGTGTGATTCAATTAATTGGAGATATTGGTGGAGATTTAGTGATGGCGGAGAGGGCATACAGATGATGTAGAGATGGAGGATATCCGCCGAGATGCCCGATATGTGGATTTTTTTTTTTGATGTATTATATTCATTTATATATATATATATATATATCACCTACGTGCAAAGATAGTGAGGATGTACAAGAGTTTTTGTTGTATATTTTGAGCATATACCAGCTTTATATGCATGAAGATATTTTCTATTGGTTCATTATTTTATTGTATATGAGACGCTGCGTGCGATGACATTTTGTATTGAGTATCGGCATGCATGCCGACGATTTTAAGATGATGGACATGATCGGATAGCCATGTATGTTGTATTGAGATACACATTTATTTATATGATGAGATACATGAGATTTTGATTTGTTGATGTTTGGATAAGACTTTTGATTTGTTGTTTTGATATGGACGGAAATTAGGTGAGTTAGGCATGATGAAGTCAGGTTTGGTTTAGGCATGGATTGAGTTAGGTCATAGGCATGGATCAAGTCAAGTCATGTTTTAGGCATGGTTGAGTTAGGTCATAGGCATGGATCGAGTCAGGTCATGTTTTAGGCATGGTTGAGTTAGGTCATAGGCATGGTTGAGTTAGGTTTGTTTAGGCATGATTGATTTTTAAAGTGGTTGGGGTTGTGATTCATTAATTTGTATAATGAATGATAATATGGGCTATTGTTAAGATGCTTTATAATATATGTATGATGATGGTAGAGAAATAGTAGTCATAAGAAATGTATGTTGTGATGATGATAAAAATGTTAAGCAACTTGTTGTCTGTTTGGTTTGATTTTCAATTGTTGATATAAAGAGGAAACTAAGTGGGGTAGAATGTATTTTAGGAAGATGAAAGATGGATTGGTTAGGGTAGAGAGTGGCTGAGCTAACCTCCAAGGGCCCCATGCCCTCGGAGTTCTTCCTACATAGTCCCGACAAAAAAGGGACATTAGGTGATGTAGTTCTCCCATGAGCTAGGGAAGAATATGATGAGGTATGAGAATGAGTTAGTAGGTTTTAGGCATGTTGTGGGTTGAGGTCTGTTAGGTGTGGGTGGGTTAGAGGTAAAGTGATATAGGTGATGTCGATTGTGGAAAAAGAAGAAGAATACCCCAAAGGTAAGTGTCGAGGACCAAATCCTATATAAGGTAATCAAAACGTAAATAAAGATGGTCAAAAGATAAGAGGGGGCAATAAAGCCACCTGATTGGTTAGGATCATACCGAGTAGATCATACCTTGGAGGAGGTGATGAACATAAGACCCTAAAGACATTGCATGATCGATTGTTCTAAGGTGAAAAGTAGTCACATGATCACCAAATGTCTTGGTTTCCAAGAGGTCCCTTGAGGCGGTAGAAAATGGGAGTGGGAATGGTGAGAAAGGTGAAAGGTGGTTAATTTTTTATATGGTATGAGGTGGCATGCTCTTTGGGCAAGAGATCCAAGGTCACAATGGGCAAGTCCATGACTAAAAAGTTCTCTGTTTTGACTTGTATTGGAGATAGACTGATCAATGTGGGAAGTCTATATGGGATGATGAATTTAACTCCTTGAGGTCTTCGTGAAGCTGATCAATGCGGGAAGCTTCAAATTCTCTCACTTTTTTTTTTTTAAACACTTTACATAGCTTTCCTTCGAGGGAGCAGTCTATTTACAGCAGTGATTGCGGAGAGGAAGATGTCCTTTTGAGGGAGTCATCTTTTTGTTAGAAGTTTGACTTAAGGAGTTGGGTCCCATGTGGGGCTTTGAAGTCATGGACAAGACCAAGGTGAAGAATATGACTCTTGTTCAAAAAGCAGGGTGAAATGACCATGGGATCTCATCTAAAGGTAGACGAAAAGTATCCATGAGAATCATGCTATGTGCAGCGCCATGGTACACACATTCAAGAGAAGATAACATGTGATGAAGTACTCACATGATTCTTGTTTAATCATTGGTGAGGTGTATGAAGTGGATAGCGCTCAAGGGACGAGCATGGAAAGAAGTAAAAGGTGAGGTAAGACTAAAAGTCAACAATAGAATGGTCAAATATGCAAGGCATTAAGGGGTTTGGGTTTGGGTTTACCATTGAGTGAAGATAAACAATAAGCACATGATCCATGAGTATGAGTCGTGATGTATGGTCCAAGCCAATTAGGAGTAAATTTGCCCCATTTATTTTTTTCTGCTTTGGTTACATGTTGATTTTCTTTCAGGACAAGGTCACCAACTTGGAATGTTCGTTCATGGACATGTTTGTCATAGGCACGTTTGATACATTTTTGGTAAACTTGAAGGTGATCAAGAGCATTAAGACAATGTTCATCTAATAACTCAAGCTATGCTAAACGGTCCTAATGAAAGTCATCATCATTGAGCATGTCATGGAGAGAAATACAAAGTGAGGGAATCTGGACTTTGAGAGGTAAAACAACCTCTGTACCATAGACCAGAGAAAATGGTGTTGTGGTAGTGGAAGTGCGAATACTAGTGCGGTATGCCCATAGGGAAAAAGGAATGTGTGTATGTCAGTCCTTCCCAGTATCGTTAACCACTTTCATGAGGATTTTTTTAAGGTTTTGTTAGTGGATTCAGCTTGGCCATTGGTTTGTGGGTAATAAGGTGATGAGAAACTTAGTTGAATACCAAAGGCGTCGTAAATTTTTGCAATGTTTTGTTTTTTAATTGTTTTCCATTGTCAGTGATGAGGCAATGAGGAACACCAAAGTGACAAATGATGTGATGATTAATGAACTCACATATTTTCTTGGCTTTCATGGAGATGAGTGGTATGGCATCAACCCATTTTGTATAGTATTCAGTAGCAGTGATGATCCATTGATGTCATTGAGAAAGAATGGGGATTGATTTCTCCGACAAGATCCAAACCCCATTGAGAGAAGGGCCAAAGGTCACGAGTGACCTGTAAGGTGTGACTGGGTGTGTGATGAAGGTTGGCATGTTGTTGGCATTTTACACAATGTTTGACGTAGTTGCAACAATCAAGGTTAAGGGTTGGCCAATAATAGCCTAGGTGAAGGATACGCTTAGCAACAGCAAGGCCACTAAAGTGACCTCCACATATGCCATCATGAACTTCTTTAATGGTATAAGGAATTTCAGAACTTGTGAGGCATCGTAAGAGAATACCATCAAAGTTGCACTTATAGAGGAGGCCCCCATGATGACATAACGAGAGACCTTTTTAAGGAAGGCACGTTGTCTGTTACGGGTGAGATCGGGGGTAAGATGGAGAGAGAAAGATAGTCGAGTATTGTTTATACCACAGGTCACTCGGGTTGGGGGTAGTGGTTCTAATAGAGTAAACGTCATGAGGTAGATAAGAAGGTGATTGGAGTCATTATATGGTGACAAAGATTTTAGAATCGGCGGGTGAAGTGGGTATTTGGGAAGCTAAGTAGGCCATGGTATCTGTAAATTTGTTGGTTGAACGTGGGATGGTTTGAAGGGTGTAATGGTCAAAGGTGGTCAAAAGTATGTCTACATGATGTTTATACTTTTGAAGTATCTCATTACGACATTGGTATACACCATTGACTTGGTTTACGACCAATTGAGAATCACCAAAGATGTTGATTGATTTGACATCTAGGGCATAGGTGGCTTGGAGACCTAATACTGAGTGCTTCGTATTCGGTGATATTGTTTATGCATTCAAAATCAAGTTTGAAAGACAAAGGCATGGGCTCACCATCAAGCGGAATGAGGATAATACCAGCCCCACCCCCACGCTGACACTTTGAACCATCGAAGAAGAGTGTCATTTGGTAGGGGGTTCGTCTAGGGAAAGGGTAGCAATTGACTCGTCTGGAAAGTCAAAATTAGAGGGTTGATCCTCGGAAATAGGTGCATTGGCCAATTGGTCGTGATGGCTTGGCCCTTGATGGAATTTTGATGAATGAATTTGAGGTCAAGGTCAGCTAAAAGCATAAGCCAACATGTGGCACACTGATTTTGGTAAGGTTTGGCATACATGAAGTGTAAGGGGTCGGTGTTGGTCACAACATAGGTTTTGTGGTTGAGTAGGTAATGGCGGAGTTTGGTGGCAATGAAAACTAAGGCTAAGAAAAAAATTTCGGGATGGGTGTATCAAGTTTCGTAATCTAAAAGAGTACGGCTTATGTAATAAACCGCTTGCTCCCTGTGTTGTTCATCATGATGTGTGAGCATGGCTCCCAAGGAGTGATCGGTAGCTGAGATGTATAGGTAGAAAGGTTGATCGTCTTTAGGTGGAATGAGTACGAGGTGGTTGGAGGAGGTATTGTTTTAGGGCCTCAAAATATTTGTGGCAGTCATCATCCCATTTAAAGGAACAATCCTTCTTAAGTAGATGATGAAATGGTTGGCACCAATCAGATAATTGTGAAATGAAACAGGTGAATAGACTATGCAACTTACCTTGTAGGCTATGAAGTTTTCTAAGGTTAGTGGGTGGAGGAATTTCGAGAATGGCCTTGACTTTAGTAGGGTCAACTTCTATACCACGTAAGGAAATGATAAAGCCCAGGAGTTTTTCTGAGAGGACCGCGAAAATGCACTTCTTAGGCTGAAGGCGAACACAATATTTAATGAGACGGTCAAAAATGGTTTTGAGGATGGCAAGGTGTTTGGAGCGGTGTTTAGATTTGGCCAAGAGATCGTCCACGTAATCTTCCAATATACGATGCATGATATCATGGAAGATGTAAGTCATATCCCGTTGATATGTGGCACTAGCATTTTTAAGGCCAAAAGGCATGACGTGATAGCAGAAGGTCCCCCAAGGGGTGATGAATGTAGTTTTATGTTGATCCTCGGGGCAAGTAGGATTTGGTTATAACCCGAGAAGCCATCCATGAGTGATAGCATCTCGTGACCAACAGTAAGGTCAACCAGTTGGTCAATACCAAGTAAGGGGAAGTCATCTTTTGGGTAGGCTAGGTTGAGGTCATGGAAATCCATGCAAATGTGGAGTCCCCTATCACCTTAGTGACAGGGACAATGTTAGAAATCCAATGAGGATAATCAATGGGTAATATGAAGGAAACAAAAAGAAGGCGAAGTTATTCTTTGACGAGAAGGGCAATGCGAGGGTGCATTTTCCTCAGCTTTTTTTTGGGTTTAGCATCGGGAATGGTTACGATATTGTGGACCACTATGGTGGGGTCAATACTGAGCATGTCTGCATAAGACCAAGCAAAAGCGTGGTTATGATCTTTGAGAAAAGAAGTGATGGCTTCCTACTCAGCAACATCTAAAGATTGACCGATCTTTAGGATGTGTGGGTTATCCTGAGTATGAATGTTTATCTTGATAGTTGACTCATTCAACATGGTTTGCATCACAAAGGGTAAGGACCGATGAATATATGAGTCTTCTGCACCAAGGTAGGTGAGTATGGATTCATCATCCTGACATTGGATGACATTAATTAAAGGTGTATTGTCATCAATCATTTCAGGATATAGGAAGGGAAGAGAGGAAGGAGCCTTGCCCTTGCGTTGATAAGTCAAAGGCCCCAATGAAATGGTGTTTATGAAAAAAAAAAGTTAGGAGGGATAGATTCAGGATCCATCGACTCCGTCACAACGAAGGTGGTGATGAAGGTGGAGTGGGTGAAGAGGGTGGAGAAGGGCTGATGTCCTTGATGAGTTCAATGCAGGCCTATTTGGTAGGTGGTTCAGAAAATTGATACCACTACGGTTGTTATGTTTGTAGGTGGTACATGGAATAATGGTATGGTGGCCTTACTCATAAAATCCAAAACCAAAACCCTTCCACGCACATCGGTGCAGGAAGGTGTGGGTAAAATGGTGATTGGTAAGAGAATGGAAGTCGCAGAAAATGGGTGGGTTTGTGACAGTGGTTCGGGTGTGTACGTGGTAGTATCAAGTCCCCCATAGGTGAGACTGGTACGAAGATGAGGAGGACCATAAAGGAGGTGTTCTCCTATATGGTGATCATAGCGAGGGTGTTGGTGAAGACTTCCATACTCTTGTGGAGTAAGGAATGTGTTGACACTATATAGGTGGTATTCCCTAGAGTGAGGCATTGAAAAACACCTTCCAAGGGATCGGTGGTTGGTATGTGGGTAGCGGGAATAGATGATGTGTTGGAGGTCGATGCGGAGGTGGAGTTAATAGATTGGGAGACTAATGGGTTAGCCATGGAGGTTGTGGCGGCGGTAGGAGTGGAAGAGGTATGTGTGGTGGAGGTGGTGATTGTACTGGTAAGCGGAAGTGTAGGTGAAGTGGTAGCGGTTATGGAGGTAGACGCCTTAATGGGTATAAGCACATCATTAGGTCGGTAAAGCATGTTGCATGTTTTAAAAGGTGATGGATCAGTTGGAATGGTATAGGTGTTTCCTTCATGTTCAAACTTTACACAACGATGCAAAGTGGAAGGAACGCAACCCATGACACGAATTCAGGGTCAGTCAAGCAACAAGTTATATTGAAATTCCCCATCCAAGATGTAAAATAATTCTGGGATAGTGTGGGGGCCCACGCGAATGTGGAGAATGACAATGCCTAATGTGGAGGTGATAGCATCACTAAATGAACGCAACATGATAATGGAGGCTACGGGTGTAGGGTCATTGGGTAAAACCTCAATAGATTGAAGAACCTCCATGAGATCTTGACAATGGGATTCTAAGGTTTGGATGAGGTCATATAAGGACATTTTGAGGGGAGATTGGTGTAATTGTTTGAGCATGGTGCGATGTGTGACTCCATTAGAAATGGGGTATGTGGGGCCGCAGATAGTGATTTTAGGTATGGGTGCAGATGGTATGTTGGGTATAGGATTGGTTGGTGGGTCAGTCACCTTTTCTTTACCTTTATCCTTCTAAGCATGGGTAGTAACGTGGATCATGTTGATCTAAGGGGAGTTGGAAAATGGAGAAGGTGTAGGGTGAGTGGTATAACGACATGACAGAAAAAACCTACCGAAGGAGAAAAACCCTGTGAGGTGAGTTGGGTGCAACGACATTTGGGTGATGGTGTGGAAAGTTCTCTGATGCGAACCATGTTAATTTTAAATCTTCGAGGTGGTTCTAGGAGTTTTGGGGGTGGAGGTTGTGGTTTTTGAGTGGATAGTGTGGGAATGGGTGTTGGCGAGGCGGGGTCCTCATTGAGAAGGTCTTCGTCATCAAAGTTGGCTTCGGAGGACACAACCGGCTAAGGATGATTTAGAAGGCCTTACAGCTCTCCACATCGTGCCCTGGCACGATGGTAGGCATAATTTTTAGTGTCATCAAACCCTTTTGGCTTGGTTTTGAGGGCGTCGTAAGGTCTCAGTGGTGGCAATGTGATAACAGAAGTCTCAAGGAGGTTGGTTAAAATTTTGGCATAGGACCTCGCTAGTGGGTCGTAATGAGAGGTGAAAGTGGGTTTGGGTGTAAGTCGACTGATTGTTGAGGAAAAGTCCTCACAAGAGGAGGAATAGGTCAAGCTATGGTTTTGGGTGCTGGCATGATCTTGGGTGTCGGTCATGTTTGTCTAGGTAGGGGTATGGTAGATGAACGGGAAGGAGGGTGTGTGGTTGTTTTGACTACCTTATTGGGAGGTAGCGGAGTTTTGTCTTTGGGTTACACCTTCTTGGGTAAAGGTGATATGGTGCACGGGATCTAGAAGGTAAAGTATATGGGGGAATAGGACGAGTTACAAATGGGGATAAAGGGGGTGCTATGAAGAGAGATGACACGGGTCGCAGGTGGTGTGAGAGAAAGACTGAAGTGTAGTGGGTAGTGAAGAAGTTGCGGAGAGTATTGGGGGTATGGGTGGTAAAGATGTTGCAGGTGTAGGTGTAAGTCGTGTCGGTGCTTGGGTAGGTTAGATGTTTACGAGAACGAGGTGGGGAGATAGAAGAGATCTGAAGGAGAAAAGAAATGAATTCCAAAGTAGAAAGGTCGAGGGTCTATGTTTTGGGTCGGTAGTAAATGAGCCGAACTTACTTGCATAGACGAACAAAGCAATACTGATGAATAAATGACAAAAAGTAGAAGTAGATTCAATAGAATAAACGCATAAATCTGACATAAGAAAGATTAAATGCTCATAACACACATATTCAACACAAAGTCTTAATATTTGTATTAATATTTTCTTCTGTTACAAAAAGCTCAAAGTCTTTTCTTCTTACTTCTATTTTTCATCTAAAAGTATCCACCACCTTGGCATACAACAAGTATCCAAGTATATATAGAAGAAGGAGAAGAGAGAAGGCAAAAGGCAACCAACAACTAATTACAAAATATCTACAAAATATCTAAAAGTCAATGTTGACTTTGGACAACTTGGTGGATGACAACATCCCATGGTGCAACATGGATGAGGTCATCATTTGTACCAACATATTCTTAGATATTTACCAAAAGTAAGCCAAGAGGAAGGAAGCTATTCATCATCGTCTCGCGGCTGGAAGGGGGTATCTTGCTTCTGTTGTTGTTCGGAGAGGTGATGTGGAACTGAGTCCGATATTCCATGAATTTACTGATCATGGGCTGAAGTTGATCTGGGCAGGACCCTTCGTATGATCACCGATGACCTCACAGGTCTCCCGCTCATCTCTGAGTTTTCAGGAGCTTTGAAATATTCATTTCCTACCTCCATCAGGAACCCCACAAAATCACGGCAAGCCAGAAGGTTGTTGATGCATTCGGTGTCGAAAGTGGCTTCTGGCCCTAACCCTTGCGAGACGATCTCTTTAAGATCCAGATAGTTTCGTCTTCCTTCCTCAAGGTGAAAGAAGGAGTAAGAAGGCCTGGAGACATTCTCAGAACAATTTGCTCCATTTGATGCATTGCATCTAGGGCTTCCTCCTTGACTTTATCAATCTTTTCCAGGATGAACTCCATCTGGTCGACCCGGTAATCCAACGCAGCAAGGATCTTGCTGGGTACCCTGGGGTGACTAAAATGCCAAATTTCACTAGATCATCGACTGAGCAGTCGAGCATTTTCTGGAATGTTTCGTGTTGCAACCTTGCATGGTCCAACTCTTCGAGATAGGTCCTACGCATCACCTGAGATCTTTGTTCACCCGATTGATATTCTGATATAATTCGGTGAACTTGACTATTACCTCCTCGCTGTCTTTGAGGATTTGATCCCTCCAGTGGAAACTACCATACCTTGTTCACCAATTTTGGCATACTCATTTATCTTGTCCTGACTTAGGACCTCAGGAGTTTCCATGGCAGTTGTAGGAGGTGCACTGCCCATTTTCTGCAGGGCGTGGAGAAGATGTTTGTTTTGTTCTTTTAGTAACCTCTTCTCCTCCTTTGCTTCTTGAAGTTTCTTGCAAAGGGCATCCACCGCAGATAGGGCCTCTCCTTGAAGACTTTCCGAAGACGTTCCCATTGTGACTTGGGTCACTGTATAATCTGTCGGAGATAGATCTTTTTTACCCTTTGAAGGATCGGATATGCAATCTCCATTACTCTTTCCCCGATGCACTCTGAGAGAAGTGGGTTATAGGCTTTTGCTTCTTAGCCCCTTTTGTTGGGATGATGGAGAAGTCCATCGGTGCGATAGGGACTTTCCTCTTTTGCTGGCTCAGATGCTGGAGATCCACGCTGGACTTAAGGGAATGGGACCAGAGGTAGAAGAGGGAGCAGCTGCAGTGGATGAGGGGAAATGGGTAGAGACACTTGGTGGTGGCATCGAGAGGGAGGCCGAGAAAGTGCTCACGGGAGGAAGGGATACTGCAGGGGAGGTAGACATGGGAATGGAAGGGAGCTGAGAGATGAGAGAAGAAATGGTGGGGGACAGCTCCGCGAGAGAAGAGAAGATGGATGACGAGGAAGGGGGAACAATAGAAGATGGGGGAGAGGATACGACCAAAGGAATGGTCGCTTGGGTCACGCGAGGAGGAGAAGGAGGAGAGGGAGAAGGGATAGAAGGGACCTCAAAGCTGTAGTAGTAGTGGACACCCTGAGTGGATGTGCCCGTCAAACACCTTCCACTTCTTTTCTCTCGGGATACCAGACTTACAACTGTTCTCAGCGAAGGAAGGAGGACTTTCAGAGCTCCTTCTTGAGCAGAGCTTGATTCACCCTCTTTATCCTTGCCTTTACCTTGGTAGATGCTTTGGCCTGACAGGTGCATTGCCCAATGGGGATGTAGTGAAATCTACCCCGAGGTAGATAAGGCCATTCATTCTGCACCAGTGTTCTGTCCTCCGCAATGTCTCCTTGACCCTTTCTTCAATGGTCTGGGGCTTTTGTTCTCATCGATCATAAAGAAATGGCCAGTTGTCCCCATCTGTATCCAGATATACACCGATCAACTTCTTGATCGGTAGTTTGATAACCCTTTGGAACAATGGCCACGCCGTATTGAATAATCTCTGCCAAGGCCAAGCGGGAGTGGTCCTTCCTTCTAAGTTCGACCTCATGATACAGGTCGATATAGATGTCCTCGATCTGTGGAATATGGATTGGATCGAAGTTTTTCCTTGGGAAGGCAATTCCTTGGATCAAAAGTGGGCCTCGCCGGGAAGTTGTGCTTCAGATTGAGCAGTTCTAGCTCGGCAACCATTTCCTGGGATTTGTGGTGAGAGATGCATGTGTATCGCCCACTGTAAGGGGGAAAGGAGTTCCACCCTTCTTTCTCTTCAAGCACTTCTCATGGTATGTTATGAGTTGTCTGATAGCTCCAACAGGATCAGCTTGGGGCCAACATACCTTGGCAATTTAGTGGGCTCACCCAGGAAGTTAGCTGCCCTGAGATAGGTGAAGGTGGGAAATTGTGTAAATAAGGCCCCCCACTTCTCTGTTGCTGTGACAATGCTCTTGGTCATTCGACCATGAGTCATGTTGGGCCTCAATAGGCAGATGATGCCATAGAAAAAGGCATCATTGATTTTAGTAAACTCATGGGATGTTGTTCTCCAGCTTCAGCTCCGGTAGTATTCATATATTTTTACCTGGGGCCAAACCCCGCATCGGCTCAAGCCGATAATCCCTCTCCGAGGCTGCAGCGTAGACTACGTAGGAGTTCATGTAGAATCTCCCACAGGGTGAGTTGTTGAGCTGCTCGATATGGTGCTGCTTATGACCTCCGCCCACTCAAAGCGTTGATCTGGCACATTCTTGTTCATAGTTTCAAGGTACCTGAGCATCCATTTGTGAAAGTAATGGGCATCAGAAAGCCCAAAAACTCTACTTAGGAATGTGATGGTGTCACTCAATTCCTCGAGAAAGTCACTACGGTGAATAACCTCATGGCCATCTGGTTATTACCTTCTTGTTTTTCAAGTACACTTCATTCATCAGCTGCATGCACTTGTCTTCATTGTCCTCCCATGCCTTGGTGCAGTCCTCTTGGCTTACAGCCACAAAGTGTCGGTGGTGAGGGATGCCTAGCATGATTTCAAGTGCCGGGCAGTGAGGTTGATTATGACCTCGCCCTTTTCATTTTCGACACACCTTGTGTCTTTGTTGTAACAACGGGCCACTACCATCATAAATTCATTGTTTACTGCACTGACGGGATCCCCCCAACAAAATGCAGTCCACTACCCACCAGCTTGTCCATCCAAGGACTTCCTGTGACTCTCCTGGTTCTGGCCCAGAAATCCTCCATGTCGATGTGACCAAGTTCGAGTCTCTTATGTCCAGGTCACATTCTTCCTGGGACTCTGCATCCCGACCCTCCGTATTTATACTTCATCTCTTCTTCTCGTAAGCTTAGCCTTACCCTTTGACTTGGTTGGCTTCTTGCTTGATGTAGACATATATGGATCTGAGTTCAGTTGCTGATCTGCAAGAAGAAGAAGAGAAGTCCAACGCCAAAGAGCCATATTAGTTATCAGATCTTCCATTAAAGCACTACGAATAATGAGGAGTTAGCAATTTTAAGGCCTCAGGCGCAGGGCGCAGAACACTGCAGGCTGCAGAAGTTATTAGAATGGCACACTGAATCGGAGTGTTACAAGGAACAAATCAGCACCAAAGGGCGCAGGGCACAAGGATTTTACATATGACATTATTTGTTATTGTAAGTGGGGATGCGCTTGCGCCGTTTATGTAGTTTTATACTTGGGCAAAATAATTTTGGTGTCAGCATAGGGTAGGGTGCGCCTATGGCGCACAAGTATTTGACATGCAACATGGAAGTTTGGTGCGCCAAAGGGCGCAGGTTTATTACGTGTAGCACTAACTTTAGGTGCGCAAAAGGACTTTGGCACGGCGCAGGGAAAGCTTGCATGACATATTGTTGTGGTAAGCGGGGATGCGCCTGCGCCAGGTTTAGGATTTACTTGGTTTACACATGGCGCAGGGAGCTTATGTGTTGCAATCAATGTTGGTGCGCCATAGGCGCGACTCTGTTTCCTGTTGCAAGGGTGGCGATTGCGCCAAGGGGAAAAATGCAGCTTGGAAACAATTTTTCAAGTTTTCTTCTCTCTGATAGATTTGTGATCCTTTAGGCTTAACTCCACATTGATTCAAGCGGTGAAGGGGGCAAAGCAAAGAGGTTTGGATTTGTTTTTTGAGGCAGAGCCCTCTTGGCCAGCAGATCTGGAAAGAGGATGGAAATGGCTTGGGGAGAAAGATTGCAAGAACAACAGGGGGTTTATGGTTTCACAGATCCATTGTATCCTACCACACAAACAATCAAAACAAAACACAAGAGGAGTAAGAACCACCTACCCGGAATATATAGAATGTGAGAGACGAAACGGGGTCCACGAACGTGATACGAGGAGGACGGGCGTGCTGACAGGTGCAGAGGAATAAAGTTATCACGTGTTTTCAATTGTGAAAGTGACAGGGTGGGTGCGCCTATATATAGGCAAAGGTGCAATAAATGCGCCAACCACTTTTTCAAGAGGCGCACCAAAACATGTGTCGACACGTAAAACTTTGTGCCCTTTGGCGTGGATAAACGCGTGTCAACACGGAAATATTTGCACCTTTGGCACAAATTTACGACTGTCAACACTTCATTCCTTGAGCGCCTTTCAACACAAAACACGGCGCAACAATTTAGTTGTTAACATGAAGGCGCATGCGCCTTGGCGCACGCAAGAAAGGCGCATCATCAGGAAGGCGCAACAATTGATGTGTCAACACGTCAAAGGGTGCGCCAAAGGAAATGAAGGGGGCACAAATTTACTCTGTGTTACACAGATAAAAGGTGCGCCCAACCAAAAAGGGACCAAAATGGCTAAGTTCGAGAACTAGATTTCCCGAAAGGGATTTTGTAACATTCCAAACGCAGAGGGGTCCCTGACGAGGGACCAGACAAAATTTTGTATGGTTACCTATAAAATTTCCCTCATCAATTTTACAGGATAACAACTGGCTCTTTCTGGGGACTATCTTTGAGCGAAACTCAAGGGTAGAGAACCCCATATCAACATGTGCCTATCCATTGGGTAACAGGGTCAAAAACAAGGGCGAGACAAAAGCAAACACACAACGAAAGCAAACACACAACAAAAGCAAACTATACAAAGAAGAGAGCAAGCTCTACTTCCTGAATATTTTGAGATGTGCTGCCCGCTATAGGGAAGCGGAGATCAATTCCATCTAGATACGAGAGATAGAAGCTATTCTCTCCATTGAGCTGCTTGATCTTGAAAGGCCCTCTCCATAGAGAATCAAATTTCCCGCATGCCCTTCGGCTCTCTTCGTTTGTCCCACAAAAGGACGAGATCTCCCACTTGGAAATCTCTTTGCTTAGCCTTTTTATCGAACAATCTCTTAACTTGATTCTGATGTTCGGTGATCCTGTCGACCACTCTTACTCTTTTTCTTCGAGCTCTGATAGATACATGATCCTCTTTTCAAGGGAATTTTGGAAAGTCTCATCTTCGATTGCTCATGCCAAGCGCAGAGTAGGGAGTTCTCGCAGAAATGGGAAGCTCGGCATCGGTCCCATATAACACTTGAAAAGGTGACATACCGAGAGACCTCTTGGGAGTAATGCGGTCCACCCACAAAGCGTCGTACAATGACTTGTGCCACGTCCGCTGACTCTCATCAACTAGCTTCCGTATGATGGTCACTAAGTTTTTATTACTGGATTCTGCCTGACCATTTCCCTGGGGGTAATAATCCGAGGCATGGGCCAAGGTTATCCCGTGTTCATAGCAAAAACCAACAACTTCTCGTGAGGAGAAGTTGGAAGCATTATCAACAACAATCTTGTTTGGAACACCAAACCTGACAATGATATTCTCTTTGATGAAACTGCAAACAACCTCGAAGTGGCATGCTTGATAGGTATGGCCTCCACCCATTTGGTGAAGTAATCTGTTGCTGTCAGGACATAACTACTCGATTGGGGATGGAGTGCTCTGATAAAGTCGATTCCCCACTATCTGAATGGTTCATCAATAACGACCGGCCTGAGGGGAAAAGTAGCCAATTTTGGCTTGCCGACAAATTGTTGGCAGAGCTCACACTTCGCTACCTGTGGTCAGATATCCTCGAATAGTGCTCACCAATAGTACTCTGCCCGATGATCTTGTGTGCCATCACGAAGAGGAGAAGTGACCACCACAGCAATCATGAAAACTCTCAAGTAACTTTATCTGCGTGGGCTTGTCAACACATCGCAAGAAGAAGATGCCATCTATTCCACGCTTTGTATAAACAATCATCCCAGTGATGACATATCCGGCCGCTCCGAGCTTTATAAAGACGTTTCTCCTTTGAAGTTAGATGAGCTGACACTCACCATAAGTGAGAAAGAAAGTGATATCAGAATACCATTCATCGCTGGTGGCGACAAATAGAACCATGGGTAGAGAATCGGCTTTCTCCAGTTGGCTTTGTGCTCCTCGGTGCAATCATCCTTTTCCTCGTGGTCTTCAATCTCGGCCAGCCATGAGCTGACATAGGCCCTTGCCTCTTACCAACTTGGTTGGTTTTATATCTAGATCATACTCTTGGACTTTTGCAATCCAATTTCCTCGCAAACTCCCTAACTCCTGTTGAGTTAGGATTGACTTGACCGTGTGTGTGACCAAAGACACATCAGGTGTGAGAATTTAGAATGTAATACCTGAAGTTCTTGACTACTTTGACCACGGTGAAGGCATGCTTTTCCAACTGAGACATCTTTAATTCGTGAGGCTTGAGAGGAGAGCTCATGAATGCAATCGGGATTCAACATCTTCAAAATTCTTTTGCATTAAGATAGCCGATACAGTATGCTCAGATGCATAGCTATACATGATAAAATCTTTGGAGAAATCGGGACATACCAGACTAGTGCATGAGCGACGAGGCTTTTATATCTTCAAATGACTTCTTTCCTTCTTCACTCCACCGAAAAGTTGGTGATCCTTTCATCATGTTTGATATGTGGCGAGTCTTTTCAGCAAAGTCGAACAAAGCGCTTGAGAAAATTCACTTTTCCGAAGAAAGAGTGAACGCCGGTTTTGCTTGTAGGTAAAGTAAGGCTCTGAATAGCCTTAACCCTTTCGGCATCTATCTTCGTCCCTTCCTTGCTTACAATGTGTCCCAACAACTTTCCCTCTGTGACTCCGAAAATAGACTTTTTCGATTTAGGGAGATTCCATGTTCCCGGCATCTAATCAATACTTGCTCCAAATGATCGCAATGATCATTTCACTGTTTAGAGAACACAGTTAAGTCATCCAAGTAGACTACGATGACTTTTCCCATCATACCTTTGAATGCAAAGTCCATGGCCCGCTAAAAAGTGGCGCCAACGATTGGTCAGACCAAAAGGCATCCTGCTATAAGCGAATGTACCCCAAGGGGTAGTGAATGTTGTTTTGAATTGGTCTTCGGGTGAGACTTCATCTGATTGTAGCCTGAAAAACCATCAAGCATGGACAACATTTCGATCCAAATATCGCTACTGCTTAACCCGATCCATTATGGGAAGGGGGTAGTTATCCTTCAAGGAGGCTTGATTCAAGTTACGAAAATCTACGCATATGCGTATCTCACCATTCTTCTTGCATACTGGCACAATGTTTGCCACCTGTATCATGATGGATAGGAAAATGATCCTCGTATCCAAAGATTTTCTCGAATTTCAGCCTGATAGTACTCGAGATCTTAGGATTAGTAGTGTCTCTACTTCTCAGAAAGGGTTTTCATCTTCTTTCAACGGGATGTCATGCGACGTCTTTTGGCTTGAAAGACTTTAGATCGGCATAGGACCACGCCAATACATCCATGTATTTCTTCAAAGAATTTGACGAATTTCCTTTTTTCTGTGTGTGCAACATTTTCCAATGTTCACAAACTATGGATGTTCTACCGAACCTAGATTGACCGGTTCGGTTTCTGGGGAGGAGTTAGGATCATCTCACCTTTTCTTCTTGACAAAACGATCATGCCTATCAAACAAACGCTCTAGAGAAACCAAACCTTTCGGAATTTTATTTCCTTTGAGCTGACATATGCCATCGCTTCCTTCGATTCCCGATCGATCAGTAACGGACTCACGACATGCGGAAGTGGATCCTTCAAAATGAAGCTCACTAAAATTTTCCACTTTTTCAAGAAAGGCAATGAGTTGATTGTCATCGTTGAATACCCCACAGTGCTGAGAATTGTCCGGCACGCTTGGGTGGAAAACCACCTCAATGGTATATGTGTCTATTTTCAAACCTGGGTGAGGGAGCATGAGGGATGCTGAGATGGCTAATGAGTCGGCCATGTCATTCTGAGCTCTCGAATGGCTTTTATTGAAAAAGCATCAAACTCCTCGATGTTGTCCCATACCGCATTGTGGTAATGTCTGAGCCTTTCATTCTTCACTTGGTATATCCTTTTAACTTGATTTACGACCAGCTCTGCATCACCCTGTACTTTCAGATTCTTGATTCCTCTTTCCTCATGGCTTGCATGCCAAGTAACAAAGATTCATACTCAACAAGATTATTCATGTTGAAAACTACAACTTGAAAGAGAGAGGGATAATCTCCTCCTCGGGAGATATTAAGACGGCTCCAAAGCCGCCGCACCCACTAGTCACAAATCGCCATCAAATCGTAATGTCCAGATCTTGTTAAGATCCTCTCGCTTGACAAGGACATCCATTTTGTCGACTCAGAGACAAGAAATAGTTTCCCATCCCCGATGATTCAAGAGAATTTGGGCTTTGGGGTCATCGAGTTAGTAACCAAGTACTTCTTTTGTGATTCCGCTCCAACGCTTGCATTATACCTTCGATGGGAATTCTAGCCTTAGACCACCCATATGAATCTCTCCACCAACCTCACTGCAAAAACTCCTTCCTAATAGAATTCGTATGCTGCCGGAATATCGGCAACAAGGACGGTCATCTTTACTCTTTTCTCTGGGAACGCCGCAAATGCAAACTGCACGTCTTTGATTTGACCGATCAACGGAACCTGCTTGGTTTCCAAGGAATAACATCTGCCAAAAGGCTTGGTAAGGGTGGCATGGGTGACTTTTGCTGCATGACGTTATCGGAAGCCCCAGAATCAATTATGCAGTTGCTTAGTTTGTGGCCATTGATTAGAGGGAGAGATAGAAAGGTTCTATCTTTCCCCGACGCATGATGTCGAGGCAACATTTATGCGAGATGCAAATGAGTAGAAAGGATTCCTTTTGGGGGAAACCGAGTAGTTATGACAACTTGGCTTTGATGTATTCGGTCAACCTTACAAGCTACTCGGATTTGACAAGATATTCAGCTTCTACATTTGGATTTTGGTCTTTTTAAGCGTGATCAATTATGTCAAACGCGGCCAAGGGTCATGGTTGATGAAGGAATGAGTCCCTCATTTCATGATGGTAGGGTAGGATTACCGGTCTTGATAGGAACATGAGAGGACTGATTCGAGGGGAGATAGGGGAAAAAGATCTTTTCGAAAAAGACTTAATAACAGGTTGAGCAGGAAGGGGACTACCTCATTTAGCGATGGTCGAGGCGTGTGTGACACGGCCTTCTCTTTCTCGCATATCAGCAGCCACTTCTACTTCTTTTCCTTATGAGCGGGTAAAAACAACATATGACTGCCCACTTGCATATCCTTGGGTACCCTCTTCTTCATCAGATTCTTCCTCATCAAATTCCATATACCCGATAGTAGAGTCACCAGTCGGTTCACCGACATCTTGATCATCTTCACCTGGTGATGAAGGTTCTTCATAATTTTGCTCCTCTTCTTCGATTTCAGCTAAAGCATTGACCGGAGGGGCCTCGAGCGCCAACCATGGAGCAGCTGCAGGTAGGCGCGGCCTTTGTGAGATGTTGTTAGAAGTAAAATTCCTCCGTGGGATATCCCGGATGAAGAGCCGGGAGAAGACTGAGCTAGCTACTTTTTTAATGCGAGCAAGTCATTTGCCATCTTTTGGAATGCCGATCGGATGAAGTGGCAGGAGAAGGAGCTGAAACTTTCAGCTTGGATGGCTCTCACTTTAATTCACCAGATATTAGCAAGTTATCTTCAATCCGTATGGCAGCAACTTGGGCGAGAACCAAAGTAGTGACCTGTTCTTGTAAGAGTAAGAAACTTACTTTTGAGCTCATGGCATTCACGAAGAAACATTTCTGATTTTCTGGCATTGGTAGCATGGTAGGTGGAACCCGGTTGATTAGTGAATTGAAACGGTGATGAAATCACGCATGGTTTCATTGACCTCCTTCTTCAGGTGAGTGATCTTGGATAGTAACGCGAACGCATCCTCTGAAGGCTTATATCTTTCTTCAAATGCAGTTCGTAAGGTGGCCCAACTAGTAATAGATCCGGCCAAAATGCTGAAACCATTCTCACTGCAGGTCCTTGCAAGGTCTCTAGAAAGAGGCAAACTGACACATCTTCATGGGTCACATCCAGATACTGCATGACATGATGAATGCAGATATGTGTGAATCCATGCTTTGGTTCCCGCTACCATCAAATTTAGGAAAATTCTTCCAGTTTCCATGAGGGAGCGCATGAACAGGATGTGGCAAAGCGAGTGGGCCCATAGCATTTCCCCATGGCACTACCATTTGATGGCTGGAAAAAGGACGCGAGCTGGAAGCACAGTTCCACTAAGCAGCAAGGCACTACAAAGAGATGAGGATATTCCTTAGTGAGAGATGCTTCCTTCGTGGAGGTGAGACACTTCTGATGACCGCCAGCCGAACTCGACTTAGCGATGGGAAGCATGTGCCGGTGTAACACTGAAGTTGTGCCTTTGAAGTAGATCAAAAGTAGGATCGATTACTCCACGAGCTCTTCTACTACGAGTGAATGGTTCACCCGCCAGTGTACCTTCCAGATCTGCAATATTTTGGAGCAAATCCTAAAACTCTTTTTGGTTGTACTTGCTGATTTTCTGATTTTTCTGACAAAAATCAGCAGCATGTACTTTTCTAAATATTTAATTTTATCCTCTTTTTGAAAACCGATTGTGGTTTAATGACAAATGTTAATGAGGATAAAATAACGGCCAACTTAGTAGGCTGATTTTCGATCTTAGAGTTGACTTTTGCAAGGGTTTGAAATTTTGCAAAACAGTCAAAAACTCAGATCTACGGAAAAATACAGGTTTTTGTAAAAACTCAGCGAACTAAAGATCTCTAACTAGTCCCGATCTATGGATCCTGAAGAAAATTTTCAGTTTGGATCACTTTTGCAAAAATTTGGATTTTGAACAAAAGTTAAAATTTGCAAACAGGTAGTGATTTTTCTGATTTTTATTGATTTTTCAACATATCACTACCATAGATCTTGTAGATCTGTTCGATCCCCAGTAGAGTCACCAAAAACTGTTGGTCCGAAAATCTGTCGGGTGGATAGATCTATGGATAGATGAGCCAACAAGCAAGCAGGGCATAGCCCTCTTTGAGTCAGAAAAGTGAAACTGTTTATTGCTATTCTACCAGCAGGAATCTGTGCAAGTCTCACAATATTCTACCTTCGGGGTTGGGATCTCATCCCAGTAGAGGTATTTCCAACTGTGAAAAGAAGGGAAAGAAACGAGGTGGGGAGATAGAAAGATCTGAAGGGAGAAAAGAAATGAATTCCAAAGTAGAAAGGTCAGAGGGTCTATGTTTTGGGCTGGTAGTAAACAGAGCCGAACCTACTTGCATAGATAAACAAAGCAATACTGATGAATAAATGACAAAAAGTAGAGATAGATTCAATAGAATAAACACATAAATCTGACATAAGAAAGATTAAATGCTCATAACACACATATTCAGCACAAAGTCTTAATATTTGTATTAATATTTTCTTCTGTTACAAAAAGCTCAAAGTCTTTTCTTCTTACTTCTATTTTTCATCTAAAAAGTATCCACCACTTTGAATACAACAAGTATCCAAGTATATATAGAAGAAGGAGAAGAGAGAAGGCAAAAGGCAACCAACAACTAATTACAAAATATCTACAAAATATCTAAAAGTCAATGTTGACTTTGGACAACTTGGTGGATGACAACATCCCATGGTGCAACATGGATGAGGTCATCATTTGTACCAACATACTACTTAGATATTTACAAAAAGAAAGCCAAGAGGAAGGAAAGCTATTCATCATCGTCTCACGGCTGGAAGGGGGTATCTTGCTTCTGCTGTTGTTCGAGAGAGGTGATGTGGAACTGAGTCCGATATTCCATGAATTTACTGATCATGGGCTGAAGTTGATCCTGGGCAGGACCCTTCGTATGATCACCGATGACCTCACAAGTCTCCCGCTCATCTCTGAGTTTTTCAGGGAGCTTGAAATATTCATTTCCTACCTCCATCAGGAACCCCACAAAATCACGGCAAGCCAGAAGGTTGTTGATGCATTCGGTGTCGAAAGTGGCTTCTAGCCCTAACCCTTGTGAGAGGATCTCTTTGAAGATCCGGATAGTTTCGTCTGCCTTCCTCAAGGTGAAAGAAGGAGTAAGCAAGCCTGGAGACATTCTCAGAACAATTTGCTCCATTTGATGCATTACATCCAGGGCTTCCTCCTTGACTTTATCAATCTTTTCCAGGACGAACTCCATCTGGTCGACCCGGTAATCCAACGCAGCAAGGATCTTGCTGGGTACCCTGGGGTGACTGAAAATGCCAAATTTCACTAGATCGTCGACTGAGCAGTCGAGCATTTTCTGGAATGTCTCGTGTTGCAACCTTGCATGGTCCAACTCTTCGAGATAGGTCCTACAATCACCTGGAGATCTTTGTTCACCCGATTGATATTCTGATACAATTCGGTGAACTTGACTATTACCTCCTCACTTGTCTTTGAGGATTTGATCTCTCCAGTGGAAACTACCATACCTTGTTCACCAATTTTGGCGTACTCATTTATCTTATCCTGACTTAGGACCTCAGGAGTTTCAGTGGTAGTTGTAGGAGGTGCACTGCCCATTTTCTGCAGGGCGTGGAGAAGATGTTTGTTTTGTTCTTTTAGTAACCTCTTCTCCTCCTTTGCTTCTTGAAGTTTCTTGCAAAGGGCATCCACCGCAGATAGGGCCTCTCCTTGAAGACTTTCCGAAGACGTTCCCATCATGACTTGGGTCACTGTATAATCTGTCGAGATAGATCCTTTTTACCCTTTAAAGGATCAGGATATGCAATCTCCATTACTCTTTCTCCCGATGCACTCTGAGAGAAGCGGGTTATAGGCTTTTGCTTCTTAGCCCCTTTTGCTGGGATGATGGAGAAGTCCATCGGTGATAGGGACTTTCCTCTTTTCTCGGCTCGATGCCGGGAGATCCACGCTGACTTAAGGGAACGGACCAGAGGTAGAAGAGGGAGCAGCTGCAGTGGATGAGGGGAAATGGGTAGAGACACTTGGTGGTGGTATCGAGAGGGAGGCCGAGAAAGTGCTCACGGAGGAAGGGATACTACAGGGGAGGTAGACATGGGAATGGAAGGGAGCTGAGAGATGAGAGAAGAAATGGTGGGGGACAGCTCCACGAGAGAAGAGAAGATGGATGACGAGGAAGGGGGAACAATAGAAGATGGGGAGAGGACACGACCAAAGGAATGGTCACTTGGGTCACGCGAGGAGGAGAAGGAGGAGAGGGAGAAGGGATAGAAGGGACCTCAGTGGTTGTAGTAGTGGCGACACCTTGAGTGGATGTGCCCATCGAAACACCTTCCGCCACTTCTTTCTCTGGGGATACCAGGCTTACAACCTGTTCTTGTGCAATGGAAAGGAGGACTTTCAGAGCTCCTTCTTGAGCAGAGCTTGATTCACCCTCTTTATCCTTGCCTTTGACCTTTGGCAGATGCTTTGGCCTGACAGGTGCGTTGCCCAATGGGGATGTAGTGAAATCTACCCCGAGGTAGATAAGGCCATTCATTCTGCACCAGTGTTCTGTCCTCCGCAATGTCTCCTTGACCCTTTCTTCAATGGTCTGGGGCACTTTTGTTCTGTCGATCGCAGCAAACGGCCAGTTGTCCCCATCTGTATCCAGATATACCTGATCAACTTCTTGATCGGTAGTTTGATAACCCTTTGGAACAATGGCCACGCCGTATTGAATAATCTCTGCCAAGGCCAAGCGGGAGTGGTCCTTCCTTCTAAGTTCGACCTCATGGTACAGGTCGATATAGATGTCCTCGATCTATGGAATATGGATTGGATCGAAGTTTTTCCTTGGGAAGGCAATTCCTTGGATCAAAAGTGGGCCTCGCCGGAAGTTGTGCTTTAGATTGAGCAGTTCTAGCTCGGAAACCATTTCCCGGCTTTGTGGTGAGAGATGCATGTGTATCTAGCCCACTGTAAGGGGGAAAGGAGTTCCACCCTTCTTTCTCTTCAAGCATTTCTCATGGTATGTTACGAGCTGTCTGGATAGCTCCAACAGGATCAACTTGGGGCCAGCATATCTCGGCAATTTAGTGGGCTCACCCAAGAAGTTAGCTGCCCTGAGATAGGTGAAGGTGGGAAATTGTGTAAATAAGGCCCCCCACTTCTCTGTTGCTGACTATGCTCTTGGTCGTCTGACCATGAGTCATGTTTGGCCTCAAAAGGTAGATGATGCCATAGAAAAAGGCATCGTTGATTTTAGTAAACTGCGGGATGTTGTTCTCCAGCTTCAGCTCCGGTAGTATTCATATATTTTTACCTGGGGCCAAACCCCGCATCGGCTCAATGCCGGATAATCCCTCTCTCGAGGCTGACAACGTAGACTACGTAGGAGTTCATGTAGAACTCTCCCGTTGTGGTGAGTTGTTGAGCTCTGCTCGATATATGGTGCCGCTTATGATCTCCGCCCACTCAAAGCGTTGATCTGGCACATTCTTGTTCATAGTTTCAAGGTACCTGAGCATCCATTTGTGAAAGTAATGGGCATCAGAAAGCCCAAAAACTCTACTTAGGAATGTGATGGTGTCACTTAATTCCTCGAGAAGTCACATGGTGAATAACCCGTGGCCATCCGGTTATTACCTTCTTGTTTTTTAAGTACACTTCATTCATCACCACATGCACTTGTCTTCATTATCCTCCCATGCCTTGGTGCAGTCCTCTTGGCTTACAGCCACAAAGTGTCGGTGGTGAGGGATGCCTAGCATGATTTCGAAGTGTTGGGCAGTGAGGTTGATTATGACCTCACCCTTTTCATTTTCGACACACCTTGTGTCTTTGTTGTAACAGTGGGCCACTACCATCATAAATTCATTGTTTATCGCACTGACGGGATCCCCCTAAAAAAATGTAGTCCACTGCCCACCAGCTTGTCCATCCAAGGACTTCCTGTGACTCTCCTGGTTCTGGCCCAGAAATCCTCCATGTCGATGTGACCAAGTTCAGAGTCTCTTATGTCCAGGTCACATTCTCACCTGGACTCGGCATCCTGACCCTCTGGTATTTATACTTCATCTCTTCTTCTGTAAGCTTAGCCTTACCCTTTGACTTGGTTGGCTTCTTTTGCTTGATGTAGACATATATGGATCTGAGTTCAGTTGTTGATCTACAAGAAGAAGAAGAGAAGTCCAACGCCAAAGAGCCATATTAGCTGTCAGATCTTCCATTAAAGCACTACAGAATAGAATGAGGAGTTAGCAATTTTAAGGCCTCAGGGCACAGGCAGAACACTGCAGGCAGCAGTTATTAGAATGGCGCACTGAATCGGAGTGTTACAAGGAACAAATCAGCGCCAAAGGGCGCAGGGTGCAAGGATTTTGCATATGACATTATTTGTTATTGTAAGCGGGGATGCGCCTGCGCCGTTATGTAGTTTTATACTTGGCACAAATAATGTTGGTGTTGCATGGGGGCAGGGTGCGCCTATGGCGCAAGTATTTGACCTATGCAACATGGAAGTTTGGTGTGCCAAAGGGCGCAGTTTATTGTGTAGCACTAACTTTAGGTGCGCAGAAGGGGACTTTGGCGCAGCGCAGGGAAGCTTGCATGACATTTTGTTGTGGTAAGGGGATGCACCTACGCCAGGTTTAGGATTTACTTGGTTTACACATGGTGCAAGGAGCTTATGTGTTGCAATCAATGTTGGTGCATGCCATAGGCATGACTGTGTTTCCTGTTGCAAGGGTGGCGATTGTGCCAAGGGGAAAACACAGCTTGGAAACAATTTTTCAAGTTTTCCTTCTCTCTGATAGATTCGTGATCCTTTAGGCTTAACTCCACATTGATTCAAGCGGTGAAGGGGGCAAAGCAAAGAGGTTTGGATTTTTTTTTTGAGGCAGAGCCCTCTTGGCCAGCAGATCTGGAAAAAGGATGGAAACAAGCTTGGGAAGAAAGATTACAAGAATAACAAGAGGGGGTTATGGTTTCACATATCCATTGTATCCTACCACACAAACAATCAAAACAAAACATAAGAGGAGTAAGAACCACCTACCCGGAAATATATAGAATGTGAGAGATGAAACGGGTCCACGAACGCGATACGAGGAGGATGGGCGTGCTGACAAGTGCAGAGGAATAAATTTATCACGTGTTTTCAATTGTGAAAGTGACAGGCGGGTGTGCACCTATATATAGGCAAAGGTGCAATAAATGCACCAACCACTTTTTCAAGAGGTGCACCAAAACATGTGTCGACACGTAAAACTTTACGCCCTTTGGCGCGGATAAACACATGTCAACATGGAAATACTTGCACCTTTGCACAAATTTACGACTCGTCAACACTTCATTCCTCGTGCCTTGGGCACACCAAAACACGGCGCAACAATTTAGTTGTTAACATGGAGGCACATGCGCCTTGGCACATGAAGGCACAACAATTGGCGACATGAATGGGGTGCAAATTTACTATGTTACACGCAAGAAAGGCGCATCACCACAAAGGGACCAAAATGGCTAAGTTTGGAGAACTAGATTTCTGAAAAGGATTTTGTAACATTGAACCAAAGGGTCCCCGAAGGGAGTGCTCACCAAGAGGCAAAGGTATCTCAACTGGGTCTATGATAGGTGGAGGAGATGATAGGTGCTCCTCTATAGGTGGAGGAGATGATGGGAGCTCCTCTGTGGGTGGAGGAGGCAAACAAGTATCCTCTCGTGAACTGAAGAAGTACTGTGGGTATCGGTTCTCTAAGTGGAGAAGCCAAAGGTGAAATGGTCTCGATGTTAGCGGAAGACTCCTCCATAGGTGAGGAAGGAGGTGAAAGGTGTTCCTCTATGGGTGAAGGAATAGGGGAGGTTGGTTCCAATGTAGAAGGAGGATTTCGGGCTAGAATCTCCTCTATGGACGGAATATGGGGTAACTGGGAATCAATAGATGTGTCACTAAAAATAGCATGGAACTCGTGGGTATGGGTATCATGAGATGAGGCCTCGCCGGGTTTGATCGATGAAGGGGCATGATTAGGAAATGGTTTCTTGAAGATTTATAGGTTTTGGTTGGTAGGTACGTTAGGATTATCCATAACTCACCTTTCTCAAGCATTTCTTGGACAATGTTTTTGAAATTGATGCAATTACCATCACTATGACCCTTTACTCGATGATAGTTACAGAAGTCATGTTCTTTATACCATGCGGGCATGGGGCGAGCAGGGTCAAAACCAGTGTGTGGTTTTATGGGTGGAAGGGTGATGGCCCCGGCTTTGATAAGCTTTTCTAAGACAAAAGAGTAAGGCTCCCCGATTGGGAGTATTTCCGATGTTCTTGTCTAAATTGAAAAGTCTGGATGGGTTAGAGATTAGATGAGGGGGTAGCCTAATTTGACAGATGAGCTGGGTCGGCCTTGAGTACCACTACGTTAGCGGTGCCCTTGGCCTTTGAATAATTTTCTTTTGGTTTGGAAGAAGAAGAGGTATCATTCGAATTGAATGTCGAATTCTTATTGCGTAATTGCATTTTCTTCTCTTCGATGGCCCAAATCTCTAGCTTTTGTGCCATGGTGAATGATTCATCGAAAGTTCGAAAGTTTGGACCTGCAGGGTTGGTGAGATATGTCTAGCACAAGCCCATGTGAAGAGCTTGATGAGTTCCGTTTGTGGTAGTTAGAAGGTGAGCTGATTAATCAAGCTACGCCAGTGAGTGACAAAATCTGTGATAGATTCGTCCTCATACTGACGCGTGGAGTATAGGTCGGTCATGGTAACGTTATTGACGATATTGATGGAGAAATGATCCAAAAAGGCTTGGGCTACCTTATTAAATGAAAATATAGAGTGTCTAGGTAACCCACTATACCAATCTAATGCAGGTCCAGTCAGAGACATGGGAAAGGTCCTCAAGAGCAAAGCATCATCATGCGCGATTAGGTAGCACCCATGTTTGAATGACCGCAAATGGTGTTGTGGGTCTTCCTTAATATCCAATTGGTTGAATTTAGGCATCTCTCAATGTACGAGGTATGGATGAATAGGAATGGATGGGTGGATGGGCTCGTTGCAAATCTCGTCATAGGTGAGAGTGTTGCAGGGAGCCGAAACCGATGCCTCCAATGTCTGCATCTTGTCCAACATCAATTTGATTATGTCGTTGGTAGGTTGCGATGATTGGGTGCCTCCTATAGCGTGAGAGGGTTGATTTTGGGCATATAAAAGGGGTGGCACTCCAATATATGGCACTACCGTGTAGGTTGATTGATAAGAAGGTAGTGAAACAAGGGGTACGTACTAGAGTGAATAATAGATGAAACGGGAGGCTGCTAGTAGTACGTATATGGGGTGGAAGGGTCGTGGTAACCCTAGTGGCAATGAGGGCTAACGATTGTGGAATGGAAAGGACCACATTCTGAAAAGGGGTAGGGCTAACTAACACCGGAGGTGGTAATGTAGCTACGGGTATATGCGAGACATTAGGGGCATATGAGGTTACATTTTGGGTAGTTGTCGAAGGTATGGTAGATGTGGTGGGTGCAATGGAGGTAGCAGACGTGGCAGTCATAGTGGGTATAGGACCTAGCTATGAAATGACTGGGGGTAAGGTAGATGCGGGCAATGCGGAGCTGCAATGGGCCGACGCAGAGTGAGAGTGAGATTCGGGGGATAGATACAGGCATGTCGTATATCAACTGACCCGAGGCATCTCGGGTAGACGAGTGGGAAAGATAAAACTACAAGGCAGCAGGGTTTTGGTCAAGGAGTCGTGTGAACTCCTCATCTCTGTAGCGATAGTGATAGGTTGGATAGGATCCATGGCAAGTGATAAAATGGAAGGCGGTGAAGGACTAGGTGGGAGCAGTTGACAACTTGCGTGGAATACGAGTGCACTTGCTTGTCTTCGGTGCATGCCATGTGAACCAAGATTAACAGTTGTTAGCCACTTCTCTGTAAATGACACAGAAAAATAGCAGGAATAGGTGAAACAGGTTATAAAAAGTGGACTAGGTACCAAATGTTGACTGAAATCGGCATAGGCTAACCGATGCTTAGTTAGGGTAAATGACGCCCTTATCACGGTGTAATTGTAGTTGGTCACTTGTGGGAAATGGACAGTGAGTCAAAAACAAGGTGTAAGGTCAAATCTGACAGGTATGCCAAACCTGATGAGTTTTACAAGGTCAATGGGAATGGTAATAGTGACAGGGACTCTAAAAAGTTGAAGAAGGTGAATAAATGTCCTTTTGGGCAGGTTAACCAAAATGATAGTGAACCGATGCCGGTTAGGTATAACCAACGACGGTCGTGGGTGATTGACAATGGTCGGCACTGACCAACACCACCACCGTGAAATTGAAACAATGATGAAAGGAAAATGGTTGTGAATTAAAATCTGATGTGGAATCAGACCTAAATTTTGGGAATGATGAGAATATGGTCTAGGCACCCTCAGATGAAGCCAGAATACACCAACTATGATGAGGAGCGTGTAAGGATAAACAAGAAGAATGAAGAACGTGACCTCTCACCTCAAAACGAAGCTGCGAAACACTAAGAAAAATGCGATCTTAAGAGTGTCTTTTCTATTATGTTTGTTTAGCTTATGCTATTTAAGGACCGACTCATGAACTTTAGAATAGAATTTGTTGGTGAGGATGACATCCTACGAAGAAGGAGATCTAAAAGGTGAGGTTTCGGTATGTTATGGCGGGGGCGGGCTTCGCTCTGAAGTATGACTCGACAAAGCAGCGAGCTGGGAGTACCTGCCAATCTTCATATCAGTGCAATCGTTAACAGGCATTCCCAGGAAAGATGTTGTTTAAGAATATGTATTTGTTTTGAATTTTTGTAATGTGGCAAGACTCAGAGAGAGAGAGAGATATGTGCTTTCTACGATTCATTTGTCAACCATCAGTTGGGAATGACTTCTAGCGTATAGGTTGCCCTCAATTAATGTGAGCTAATGTGATAAATCAGAATGCAATGCACTTATTTTAAGCCCAAATCGAAATATGAAGTTTGATGACACAAATGGATGAATAGGAAGAGGGATGCTCTTTCACTAAAATGCAGAAAACAAGAAGAAATGATTCTTTTTAAGTACACCAAAAGAAAGGTTTCTTTTAGAGAAAATAGAAAGAAAAAGAGGGTTACCAAGGAAGAAAATTAATGTGTATGCTTTTCAGAAGGGAAACAAACACACAACTTTTCCTAGGAATGAATAAAATGCAAAGAACCCGGATGGGTCCCACCAGCATGCCAAAATGTTTCACCTGATTCTTAGACATTTCTTTGAAATATTGACGAAATAGATAGGGTAACAGGCGTAGGAGGAATACTTGTTTAAATGTTGGTTGGTTGGTTGTTGCGCGCGTATGACTTCTGAATCCACAACTGATCGTGAGAGCTTCCTTTTGGCTAGGAGGAACTACCTATAATGAAAAGAAAGACCACCAAAAAGAGTTAAAAAATATGTGCGTGAAAAGAACTCGCTAAGATGTGCTAGATCCGGGAAGTGTGATACTTCCTAGATGGTTATCAGTCCACTGTTTAAAACAATTTAATGCGGATAATAAAGTAAACCCTATTGTAATTAAAATGATTTGGGTATCTCATCCAAAATACAATAAGAAAGATCTAATCTAACAAGCTAAGTTAAAATAAGATCCAAAGGTCAAGTAACTGGTTCTGGGTCTCTGCAGGTCTGACAGAGGTCTCAGGAAGATCACAGATGAACAAAGGTAATGTGGGAATAGGTGGATAGGTCATTGTTCTAGGTTGTATTGGTGAATACAGAGACCGATGCCGGTTAAGGGTGACCAACGGCGGTTGGGTGTAATGGTGCCGGTTACTGTGGAAAACTGGGAATGCCACAAAATGAGTTTTGGGTCTCCCTTGTGATTGCACAAAGGACCTGATTGGCCGGAACGAGGTATTAGGTGGATTGGGTGGGATTTGGTGAAGTTTTAATGGGTATGTGGAGGGGTGAGTATGAATGGAGGTCAATGGGTGGCTAAGGAAACAAAGGATGACAATATAATGATGAAACCAATGAACCAAAGGAGTACAACATTCTACTTACTTGGAACCTAGTTCTGGATGCCTGCGAGTGAGGAATGAAGGTGTTGGTAAGAGGTTGAAGGCTGCAGAGGATCACCAATCATAGGAAATCTTCTGCATGGGCTACATGTGCATTCCTTTTTGCTTGGTTGGAGAAAATCCTTGTTGGGGTGAGTACTTAGATGGTCACAAGAGAAAATGCTTGATCTCCTTCCTTGCATGTGTGTTCTCGCTGAAATTCATTCTCAGAAGATGCGATATCTCTCAAGAATGTGCCAATGTTTTCCAACCTCAAAAATAAGGTTGTTTTGGGGATTAAAAGGTGACCAACGGTGGTTCCGCTTAACCGGCGATGGTTAGGGATAACCGGCGTTGGTCAAGGTGGGATTTCTAGGTTTACTAAACTAGGCAGATCCCCTTGATTTTTGGGATCTCGTGTCGCTCACCCGTGGATTAGACTAGAAGCTTCTTGTAAGCATGTGGGAATGTGGTTAGAGGGAATGTAGGCATTGATTTTTAGGGTTTGGGTAAGTCTTAGTTAGTTATGGCAACTTACTAAGAATAGGTCTTAGGGTGAGTTGGCTTGATGAGGTGTCTAGGTGAGATGTATGTGGACATTATCCCTAATTAAGATATTTAAATAATAAATATGGTGAGGATAATGAATTAATTTAATTAAATTAATATTAGTGGAGTGAAGGGGGCCATGGCTAGGTTAATGTGATGAAGGGTGTTTATTTGTCGAGGGACCAAAGGGGAGTGTGACCTAATTTTAGTGTCTACACTCTGGTGGGGAGTTGATCACCCCACCGAGCTAGAAATAATAGCTCGTTGACCCAATTATCAACCTAAAATGCATAATTAGAGTCCTACAATTCAAAACATTAATTCATAGTGCAAAATTGATCTTGTAATGTAATAATTGAGCTCGTTGAGCTTGTGGTGGCTTGAGGGTCCACCATGTCGGCAAACAATATGAAGCTCTCCGATGGTCGGTTCCCTTCCGTTAAAAGAGTTGAGCCTTTTCTCTACCGAGACACAACGTGACTCAAATACTGGAGGCTCAAAACCATATATAACAACATTTTAGTCTTCTTGTTCCTTGCCACGTGTCACGTCCAGATTAGACTGTTGACCAGGGTTGACCCATTTAAGACCTTAACTTTGACCGCAATAGAATATGTATACGGACTCGCGTTTGAAGTTTACAATACCGTCGGAAAGGTCTCAAGAATCCCTTCAGCATGGTTTAGGTTTAGGGAGTTTAGGGTAGATATGCATAGTGAAAATTCCTCCGCAATGAGAGACAAGTAGAAGAGGCAGTGGAAGGAGGAAATGAACAAGAGAAAATGACTACAGATGATGTCAATGAACAAGTCATTGAGAAATTTTTTAACAATCACAAAATGATAGTCTATAAGAAGCAAATGTAGAACCAATGCAGCCCCAAAATATTATTCATGAAATCATAAAGGAACCTTCTTGCAGTGAGATGGGAACACAAACTATGGGGCCCAATATTGAAAATATGTTGTTGCAAAGGGATGCTTACATTAACAAGATCAAGAAGAAATGGGAAAAGGAGAAGGAAGACCTTATCTCTAAACATAAGGAGGAAATGGAAGACAAAGACAAGGAGATTAGAAGGTTGAAAATAAAAACAAGAGGAAACAGTGAAGGTAACATTTGACATGTTGAGTTGCAGACCCCCATCAAATGTCTATGCCATATACCTAAAAGAAAAGATGTTGTACCACAAGTTTACTTGCATAAATTCTGATATGATATATGACATTAGATCAGCCAAGAAATTATTTACTCTGTATCAGCATAGTACACATGAACTACATAATTTATTATGTGAGCTATATTTGCATAATTATGCCCTTCCATATGATAGATATTGGATCCCAATTCGTATATTGGGGATGTACATGTTAAGGCATTATGTTCTTTTTTCAAATGAATTGGAAAGAGATAAGAAAATGGAGGCATATAGACATTTGGAAAAGGTTACACCACTATATATCAGAGCTGAGGCAACAACATCAAATGAAATTACATAAGAATATGATAAGTATATGGAAGTGGATGCAATCAGCAACAAAGTGTTGAGAATGAGAATGGAATCCCACACGAATTCAGGGACATGATCAAAGAACATGTAGTTTAGGTTATGACAGCATGTAGATCTAGATGGACAGAGTTATCACCTGCACTCCAAAGGAAATAAATGCACTCATATCCAAATATACTTCCAACGTTATGTAGGGTGAACAAGTATATTGAAATAACAAATGAATGTGAGGATGATTGGTTTCCTATAGCTTATCATCCTCCAATATTTCATTTCCCAATTACACCTTGGATAGGAAATTTACCAATCAATCAAAGGGTGCAAGAAAGAGTCTAGGACAGATTGAGGAGGAATTATGGATATTTCTTCTCAGAAGAGGAAGGAATAGGATTCAAACAAGGATGTAGTTTCCAATAGAGAATATATGAAGCTCTTGAATGAGGACATTCAAGTGTTTAAGCCTAGGGGTGTGATGAGCTGTATTAATTGCTTTCATAACAACTCATATTTTGTATTTTGATAAGACCATTGTAGCCATGTCTATGTATTTCCTAAGTACATTGTTGAACATCACTATTACAACCATGAACTTTTGGCATAATGACTAATTGATATAGTTATATCTAATTGTCTTTATTTTGTGATATTATGTGTGCATTTATTCTTGTTATTCCAATAAATTGTTTGGATGATTATATGTGTTGATGTCACTCTTGGTTGTAAGCAATTTTTCATATGCAACGAAAGAAACATGTCCGCAACAACTCATCCACAACCAAATAACTTGTCCATAACAACTCGTCATGACATAAGGAAATCATTCACAACAAGTTACAACACATTTATGAAGATATTTTGAAACATGAAGTGATGACACTTAAGTCCTTACGTGCCATTGGAGAAGTAGTTACAACAAAAATGTGGAAAATTGAGAAACAAATCAATCTTTGATTTGGTCATTGATTAAGAACTAGTGAAGAACTGATTGTTAGTTAAACACTTGTTGTGTGTTTCAAACACGTGTTGAATCTCTCACTTGTTTTGTTGAAGACTCCTTATTGTATTCTTCTTCTTCTCACATGTTATAAATGATAGGATATAAAGGAAAGGGTTGGTGCCTTGTAAGGAGTTAGTCAAGTAGAGGGAAGTAAGTCAGTAATTCAGATTTGGAATTAGAAACAGATATTACTATGATCTTTTGTTCCTAGATGTAATGTTTTATGCAAATCAATAAATAAATCTGAGTTCTATCATTTAGTTTTTAGTTACAAAGTTAGGAAGGGATTAGCACCCAAGTTAGGGCCCACTTGAGGTCTACTAAATCCCCTCCATTGTTTCATTTCATGCATATTTCCTTAGGAACAATCTTCTCTCTAAATTTGCAACTTTGTTTCAATAATAGTTCATTTTCAAGTCTGAGTTTTATTTTACTTTCAGCATTTTTATGTGACAGTTATTTCCTTTCTAACCTCTTAGATCAACTATAACTATGTATATAACACATGCAATATTTCAAGTCTACGCTCCCAGTCTGATAACTAAATGAATGTAACCCAATGTACAACATATTAATTGTTGCAAGTTGATTTACACCACCACTTGGCATGTGCATGGACTGGGAAATATTTGATAATATGCCCCAAATGTGGGCATGTGGATTGTGGAGACTACAAGGTATGCGCCATAGAGGATTTGTTGTTTTGACTTTGGAAACTTTTTTTTGTTGGTTTATTCACCAAGTAATGCCCGTGAGTCATTTTTCTCAAGACCTCCAAAGAGATGCATTATCATGAAACATTTTAAATATAATAAATTTTAAAAATAGAAATTGTGGCCTCACATATTAGTAGGGAATTACAAGTTAAACACAAAATGGATCCGTTGTCAAGAATTATGAGTAGCTTATTTTAGGCTGGTATGAGAAGTGTTTAGTTACAACATGGAAAGATAAGTGGTAAGACATGAGAACTATTGCAAAATGCCTGAAAGAATTTGGTTTCATGGACTAAAAACATTTGTTGGTTTTGCACAAAATAATTGGTGGAAAATGCCTTGGAAACCTTGTGTCAAAATCATGATATATAGAGAAATTTTTTTCATTTTTGTAGTTGCAAATGCCTCGATAGATATATTTGCAAAATGTGGGAACTTTCTCAAGGCATGCAAACTGTTTGACAAAATGCATCAAACAAAATGTAGTCTCATGGAATGTTTGATCGTTGGATATGCACAAAGAGTTATGTTGAAAGGTCTTGGAGGTTTTTAATTAATGCAAGCAACTAGTATAAAACTCAACTCAACAACCTTTTTCAGCATATTTGCAACATGTACAAAAATGGAAGCATTCACAAGGCCGCAAATTGTTTGACGGAATGCTTGGATGACCGCAAACCGCACACTTTTTGTTCTTTGGGTCACTTACCAACTCAATCTCAGGCATGGTCATCTCACTTCATACTTGCATAAATTTCTATGCGTTCTAATTTTCTTAATTCTGAATGGAGTTGTAAATCAAATTAAAGAAGAGTAAATTTTTGGTAAATTAATTAAAATGTGTTTCCTATAGCAAATTGTACCTCTGTTTGGTATGCACTTGACGAGTATCCATGAATGTAAACACTATTCTCTCCTTTACCTCGTAAGATCGATAGACAAACTATGTTACTAGATTTGGTTTTGGAAACCATGTGATTGGCAGGATAAATGGGAACTTAGTGAAACTAATTTTGACGAATTTGTGCAATGTTAATAAAAACTAGTTTTCTTGGAGGCGCAAAATAACCTTACAGACCTCGAAATGAGAAAGGAAAACTTTAGCCATGTCTTGTGTCATGTGGAGTGTCGAATCAAACCCTAGTTTTTCCCTTGGATGTTTGTTTGACCTTGTTTCATAATGTGTTTAGGAGCCAGCGGCTAGTTCACAGACTTCAAACCATCATGTTGAAAGTTAAAAATGCAATTTGGTTTTGACCCGTCATTTTGGCCCTAGGTGTCGGAACAAATTTTGGCTTCCGCATACCTCTAATATTTCTATGAGACAATTACTACAAACCCTCAGTTTGGAGAAAAACATCCCACAAACTAGTTTTCTTGATAGGTTTTGTAGGCCTCTGCAGTCGATGGAGGAAAGGCCGCTTGAGTGCATATATACGACCGGTAGCCCCGGAAAGACAAGCATCACTTTAACCGTGTTTAACAATTTGGGGTTTCGTCAACTCGAGTTTTTCCTGTATATAGGGGAGTAGGTAGGAATTTGTTACATTATGTGTTTTAGATTTGAAGATGGTTTTCAAATGTTGGTGTTTGAGCAACTTGGTTAAATTTGACATTTTTGAAAACTTTCTACTACTTGGCGAAAACTTTCTTATGAACTTATCCAAGAAAAATAATGATAGAAAAACCTTGTAAACATGAATACATGACTGTAGGAAAGTTTTTGTTGTCACTTTCTTGAAAAGAAATCAAATGTGGAAAAATTGTGTTTTCTCTCTATATGGGTTAAATATCACATAGTCGTCTTATGTGATGTGGGAGAAAATCCACGACATATATGGTGTCGCGTAGTTTTATCAAGTAAATGAAAGTCAAGAAAAAAATATCCTGGTATTTTGGTCGTGTGTTTGGATCCCACATGGGTGGGCACTACAAATGTGAGTCACAAATCTTTGATAAGTTGCCCCATCATTTTTAAGGCAAAAAGGCATAACTATGTAGCAAAAGGTGCATCACAACATAGTGAAAGAGGTTTTACTTTGACCACTCTCTAAAATACAAATTTGATTGTAACATATAAAATCATCCATGAGAAACAAGATTTCATATACTGTAATGTCAATTGGAGGCAGAGGAAATTCCTTCTTGGGATAGGCTTTGTTAATGTTCAAAAATCTATACAAATTCTAATTTTTTCATTCTTCTTGAGAACGAGGATAATGTTGGATAACTAGGACTGTGTAATAAACAAGCTTGATGAAACCTACCTTGAGAATCTTGATGACTTCCTCCTTGACCATTAATTCTATATTTTTTTCCCATTCGCCTTAGTTTTTGTTTCACCATCTTATTGTATGTATTTTTCACCGTGTTATGGACAGCCATATCAATTTGGATAAGTCATGTTTGCGTAGGAGAAAGAAAAAGTGTTCAACAATTTAGGAGTAACTTCTTGTGATCCTCCACCTTCTATGGGGAGACAGATGACCCAAGCTTTAGGGTATTTGGTTGTTATTTTGTCCAAATATTAATGTTGAGCATGTCTTCAAAGAGAGATGGATTCACCTCTTTGAACTCTTGTGGAGCAAGAGGAATGCCTAGTGTGTCATCTTCACTTTCGAGATTTCGTATTCTTCTGCGGCGGGGTCATATTCCTTGAATTTACAATAGGATTCATCATATTTGTATTCAAGAAAGGATGAAGGGTGAATGGTTATGGTAAATCCTCTTATGGTGGAGTTTAGGGAGATGTTCATACACCTGGAAAGAAACACTATGGAAGTTGGAAGATTCACATAAAACAAAAAAATAGACATAAAATAAGTTTGATTTGGGTCTCGAGCTTCTCTAACTTAATGTGTGATGTAATTTGAGGAACATATGTGGAATATTTGTGAGACTTAATATCATCTATGTAATTTTTCAGCCCAACTAGAAGGAAAGGGATCTTTCTAGGCTTGAGTACAGATTCATTGAGGTATCTATGCGATCAAATCTTTCAAAATCCCTTCTCAACATATTCGGGGGGCGTATGATCACCTACATAATAATGGGAGAGGAAGATAGATGTAATGACATAAATAAAGGAAAAGAGATACGAGAAATAATAAGTATTTCATATCAAGTTCACTAAATATGTGCATACCAATAAGTTCAAGACTTTCCATGCACACTCAATTTCCCAATGTCGAGATGAGATAGCCGATGAGAGGATGATGTGGTATGCATGATGTGAAATTTTATATCAATTTCGTTGAACGATTTTGACTTATTTGTTCAAGACTACAAACTATCTAAAATTATCTTCCTTGGAAGCACTAAAATTGAGGATATTGATATAACATAACTCTTGTTCATTGTCACTCTCCTAGAAAGATTATACTCTAGTTAAATTACTATGGTCTATTTCTTTCAAGTTGATCTTGTCCAAAAATAGTCATATGCATGAGTGAATGAAAAATAGGGTGAGGCTAGACCCATGAAATGAAAATATAACTCAAATCCTTAGGTTGGGTTGCGAGTGTTAGAGATCATGGCTCGATGGTCAAGTTGTGTTTGTGTTGGCAAAGATTTTGTGTCTAATACAAGCAATTGTTCAGTGATGAGGTTTGGTAAAGGAGTGTAATGGAATACTTATCTTATAAGGTTTCATCGATGTTCGCTTTTATGTTTTCTCGAAGGAGCAGGGAATGCATGGAAATCACCCCGCCTATCCTAGAATACTTGGTTGTCATGTAACTTTCGAAGGGTGGAAGGGGTTGTCAACAATTTTGATAGCTAGACCAGCAGCTATGTGAATTGTTGTAGCTTGTTTGGGAGTTTTATGTAAGTGATTAAGCTTGTATAGGATTTTCCTATATGCTTGTTTGAAAATGTTTTTAGAATGTGATGCTCGCTTATTTTATATAAATGAGGCAAAAAGTACAACATAAGTTTGTATAATTTATGTAAGATAAGATGATATTGTTTGGAGAAGAAGGATATTAATAACAAAATATTATTGTGGAATTGTGTGGGTTTATTCCTACGATGTGATATGTAGTGCCCTACCTTGAGGCACCGGAAAACAGGCTAAAAATTTGGGAAATTTTTTTTTTTATAAATGTGATCTATAATTACTAAGGCTCTACTTAACCCCTTCCATTAATGTTTAATTTATAATACTTATTCATTTCTCCGAAAATGCCTAAAACCCTAATCCAACACAATCAGATTATTTTATTCTACTGGAGAATAAATTAAAAAGCACAAGGTTTGCTAAAACTTTACAACCCCTTTAAAACTTAGTTAGTCTCCCTTCTTTTTATTTATTTTTCAATCCCACCTAAAGGCACATGACCTTAAGTGTGTAGGGATAAACAAGAGCCCTAAGATTTAATCCATTTTGACCCTTGATTTTGAAACAAGCCCTAAAGGATGCCCTAACTTCTTTACATTTTTCATTCTTGTCATTTGAAGGTTTCCTTCTTATTTTCCTTCTTCTCTTTTCTTTGCTCCTCTCATTGGTTTTGTTTCATCTTTTGCAGGGGGAAGGAGCTATGGGATTTTATTTGATTTGCCTTGTATTATTGGCAGATTCAAAACCATAAACATTCCTTTATTATTATTTTTTTGTGTAAAACCTGTGTATAAATTTATTTTGAAACCAACCCCAAAGGGGTCGGCCGCACATGGGAGGGAGGCGGCGGATCTACAGTGCAGGGTCGTGGCAGGGACAGTGGTGGCGGATGGGACAGCGTGGGGAGAAGTGGAAGAGGGGAGGCGCCACGTAGGGAGGAAGGGTGGCGGCGGGGAAGCCGCGCGGGACGGGGAGGGACGAGCGGCGGCGAGGTTTTGGTGGAATGGCGGGGAGTCTATGAGGGGCCCCCTCCCCCTCCCCCGCCGAGACAGTAGAGAGGTGGGGGTTCGACCCCCCACTTTTTTTTTTTTTTTGTTTACGTTAACGTGGGGGTGGGGCCGAACCCGCCCCTCCCCCATTTTATAAAAAAAAAAAAATTGTGTTTAAAAATTTGTTAAAACTTGTTTTTTAAATACCATATTTTATTTATTTATATATATACATTAAATTTAAATATAAACATAAATCTATATATATATATATAATATTTTTGTATATTTATATATTTTTATTCTGTGATTTCTTTACATATATCTAATGTGCATGTATAAAATTTTGTAACTATATATGTACATTTAAATATATATGTGCGTATATGAATTTTAAATATATATAAATATGTATATGCATATATATAATTTTAACCCTTTTATAAAAAAATATAAATCCATATACTAAAATAAGATTACATTCCATCTAAAGGTAATGCACAAGCAAATATACAGTTTTAAATATAAAAACCAGCAATACCAAGATAAACTGATTATATGCATTTACTCTATAATTTGTATTGAAAGGAAGTAAACCAGTATTTTCCAATAAAATGAAAGACTTATTTCTAAAGGAAAATTCTTCAAAGGAAAATTTACTAACCAAATAAGGTTGCTTACTAAGAACAAAACATTAAAACTTCTCAATATATTATTCTCAAGAAGATATAGTAAAAGAAACTAAGGACAAGATTTCTTCTCAAAATAAAAACCCAACAAGCTAACAACTCTTTTATTTGTCACTCGTTTACAATACTTTTTCAATAGTAGCATTTGGAAAGATTTTACAACCACTACAGTAGGAATACAACATTCTATAAGGCATGAATGATTTACATAAATCTTGTATACATATACACACTTTCTTTGGAATAAGATTTATAAATATTTACAAACAAAAGAGAGTTCTACAAAAAAATGAAGGAGACAAAGTTTCAACACAATGACATTTTCTCTCATGGAGAGTAGTAAGATTAATCCCATTACATACAACGTTCAAGCCACACTAAAAGGAAGACATACATTTTGAAGCAATCACTTGCTTGAAATGATATACATACACCCCAAAAGGAAGGCTTACAAAGAGGCTTACTTCAATATTTTTACAAAGAACACATGCTTGAAGAAAGGCTAAAAAATTTCCAACAATAGGAGAGAGCCAATATAGACCATGCCACCAAAGCTACTCCAGCAATCTTCAAACTTAAGGCTCCAACTATCATCCATATGAATTCCAACTTTTGAAGGTTAACAAGGATCCCACTTGAAGAGAACAAGGCTTGTTTAACCACCCAACCTTTAGGCATCATGACATGCCTTTCCCAAGGTTGGGATGCATGCTAGCCTCCCCCAAGCCCATGGGAAAGAGGACAACAACCACAACTTGCACAAGATGGAGGGGTAACCAACAATGATACAAGCACACAAAAAGAGTTCACAACAAAACAAGACTCCAAATTACAAGGAGGAGAACCCATGTTCATCCTCAAAGATGGGGAAGAGAGGAGAAAGTTCTCCAAAATTATACATCAAAATTATTTGCACAAAATACACTTCTCCATATCCTCCTTATTGCTCCTAATTCAATCCAAGCCCTCCTTATTCCTCCCCCTTTCTCCAAGTCCTCCTTGGAAGGATTTTCAAACCCCAAAGGGGTTTCCTTACCAAGAATGGGGAAGGAGATTCAAGCCAAATGAATCAACTTCCCCACCTCAACCTTTTTAGGGAAAAAAATAAGACCCTACAAGGCTTGTCCATCAAGCCTTGAGGATTGAGAGGGAAAATTCCCTCTCTCTTCCCCCACACTCCAAAACTCCATCATGCCATATGATGGAGGGAGTAAAACACACAAACAACAACTAAAAGCTACATACAACAATAACAATTTTCAACACCCAAACTAGCATCACAAAGGAAAACAACACAACAAAGACATAAGAGCCTACCTCAAGGAAAGCTCTCCAAAAAGCTCTCCAACTTCAAATGTCTCCACACCTTGACTCAAGCCAATCTCCAAAATCCACAAGCATCCCAAGCAAGAAGTTTCAAAAAAAAGTCCCTCTCTTTTCCCATGAATGGGAATTTGAAGAGGTGCAAGCAAGCATCCTCACAAATGAGGGGGTGACATGTGTCACCCCTCTCCCTCATCAAGGTCAAAGATGCCAAAACAAAAGAGAGAAAGGGTAAAATTATCTTTTTGCCCTCTTCTCCCAAAATCCCCTAAATGTTAGCAAGACAAAACTAGTGGAACTTTTGATAAACACTCAAATCCACATCCCTTACATGGATGTGACTAAACAAGAGGTAAAAAGGGAGGGAAAACTCCCTCTAGCCTTGAAAACAAGCCCCCTACCCATTAGGTAGGGTCCAAGGGCTCATTTTTATGTTAGGGGGACTCCCAAGCTACAAAGGGTCCCCAAAATGCCCAAAATACCCTAATTTCGGGTTTTGTATTTTTGGCACAAGGGTAGAGGGTGTGGGGACCACCCAAGGGTCTCACATGTGACCCTAAACCCTTGTGATTAAGTGACACATTAAACATAATCAACAATTTAAATGAAAGAGGAGTTATTAACTCCCAAAGCAAGTTTACTTCATAACCAACTACCCTAACCAAAATTAATAATTCAAAGCACAATACATTACATACATTGGGGTCACTCATAGTGCCCAAAATAATAATCACCTATACTAAGGCTTCACACAAAGAACATGGCTAGGGCTCAACCCGTAGGCTGCTTGTGCAAGATTGAGTAGCTGGCCTGAATCCCACGTTCTCCTGTAAACCTGTCACCTGCACACTCATTGCACACATTAACCGCACCTGTCCGATACAATATAATTCAATGACATAGTAAGATATCAATGCGTTCTAAACTAACCTAACATCCTACTGAAATCAAGATGCGACAACGTGCACAATTATATTCCATATTCCAAAAGTTAGACAAGATGATAAAGTGACATATAATCCCACCATGCAACAACTATCCATCAATATAATTAGGTTCCAAACACATCATCATATTCATTAGTTTCCATGACATAACAAGAAAATGCGACAATATAGAAATTAAGCTAAATTGGCGTTATACGCCTAAATGTCCACACCTGTCTAATAAGATCAAATATCTAAATATAATGTCCAAGATATAACCAATCACTGTCAAAACATGTCTATGAGCAAAGAAACAACAAGCTACTGAGCTATAAAAAGTGTGGGCACTACTTGATAATTTATTTGATGTTTTAAGTTTTTGAGATGCAAATATAAAAACTTTGAGGATTTCGAAAATTAACCAACAAAAAAATCAGATTGTGCATGCAAATATTTAAAACATACACAAGATGCAACTATACTACAATGGAAATTTCTTTTTTATTTTTAAGAATGTTTTAAAATGCAACACGATAAAAAATTCTTACTTTGCTAAGAATGGAATGAATATTTTTAGATATAGATGCAAGAAATTTGAACACCTTTTTCCTAAATCTAAAATGAATGCACAAAGCACGATTCTGAAAATGAATCTAAACTTTACAAGTGCAAACGCAAGGTTAAACTTAACTTGATTCTGATAAAATTTGAGCTACATCTGCAAGAAAATCTATGTTTTCTTTTAAAATTGTTTGAAAGATGATTTCTAACTATTCTAAATACAAATATAATAAATTATGGTGCAATATCTAATACATATTCTCGGGTGTAATAACATATCTAGAGTTGAATAACTTAAATAAAACAAAATCTATGCTAATCATAATCTAACTTATTTTTTTCTTGATATGCCGAAGAAGGCGTAATCTAGCTGGATGCCCCCTTGCTGATTCGATAGATGCCATTTTTGAGTATCTCTCGAATAAAAAAGTAGGTGAAATGCGCAGATTTGCAAGCGAGGGAACTCTGGAGAAAGTTGTGAATGTTAGACCCTTCCTTTCAGTGGTTCCAATGTCGACGGTTGCTCTGTGCAAAGTAAGTCCTTGTGACTTGTGGATAGTTAATCCCTAGGCCATTTTAATAGGCAATTGTCTTCGATTCCCTCTCGAAATAGGGGGTATGGGAATATGTAATGGGTTGGAGGGATCCCAATATGGGTCGTTGTATCTATCAAATTTTACAACAACAAATAAAGGTAATGTTGGTGGTTGCATTGATGTGTCGTAGAAAATGTCGGTGACTGTTCCCATGGCACCATTCACGAGGCCTGCATCAACCCATAGATTTGCAATAAGCATGATTTTTTGTTGTTTGCACAACAAAACTTTGTGTTCCAATTGATCATCATCAGGATTTCCTAGTCCATCCGCCTGTTACTTTCAGCAATGGATTAGGCGATCGGAACGTTCAATGTCTTCATCATTTGTAGGTTGTGGGAGTCCACTAGATCGTTTTTTGCAAAAAATGTGGTGCGTCTTTAAAAATGTTGAGCTCCTACTGAGTTAGGTGTGTGTCTGTGCGAGACATTAGGAGTTCCCAATCCTCAATTAGAGGGGTTGAATCTTGCATGTGGAGCAGTAAATTTCAGAATGAAACCTATGCATTGGTTGTTCCTTGTTGCCGAAATATTGTTTGTAATGTAATGGAAGATTGAAATCCCTTCCAAAGGGTTGCTCCATAGGAATTACTTACATAAAGAGGACTGTCCAAAACCGGCGGTAATTGGTCGAGGTCACCGAGGAGGATGACTGGTCTTTTCCCAAATTCAGATGTTCTTGAGTGTGTGAAAGCTTCTTGGAGCCTACGATCAATTTTTCTTAGCAACTTTGGCCCGATGAAACTCATTTTATCAATAAGAGCATATTCCATATGTTTCAGTGACTCTTGAAAAGATGATAATGCACTACCTTCAAGGGGTTTCAGTTCTTTGATTGGAATACGCATGGCTGCATGGATTGTGGATGCAGAGATGTTGAATGCTGAAACACCGGTAGGGGCGAGCACAAGTAGAGGTGAGGGAGATGTGGTTGATGTTGTGAATGAATTCTAGATTTTATTTATCAGAAATGATTTTCCTGTGCTAGTCGTTCCTTGAATTATCAATCTTAGTGGAGGTAGAAGGGTTTTGTTTGTTGAATGGTGTAGTATGGTATCAAGAGCTATTTGTTGTTCTGGAGACAAAGGAAGTGTGGAAGATGGTGGTGTGGCATGTATGTTGTTGTTAATTGTGTTTGCCTTCTCTCTCAATGAATGATGAACCAATTATCTACAAATCACGGGGAACGCCATGTATGGTCCAATTATTGTGTATGTCGAAATCTCGTTTCCCCAACATGTCAAGATTGTCTAGACCTGTGTTGTTTCTAGGGTGAAGTTGTGCGAAGACCTACCATTCTTGCAATGGTTCTTGTTGAATATTGTATTCAGGCTCAGAGTCAAAACCAATATCTGTAGCAAGTCCTGTGTCTGTGGTAGTGCGTAGAACATGCCACGGTCTATAGTTGTGCTTGAACATGTCCCAAGTGTCGTTGATGTCATGTGGGGTTGAGCCAAATTCGATGCAATATTTCTGAAAGGCTTGTATAAAAGGAGTTCTGACCAACAGAAAAGGTCATATGACGTTGAATCCTGAGCTGCGACATCCACAAATCTCGGGTGGACCTAAACAATTGCTTGTGTTGGTCGCTTTTTCCATTTATCACCTTTACGATTCTTGTTGTAGCTCCAATCTCGAGCAACTTGAATAAGTGGTAGGTGTTCCATGGTTTTTGGAGAACTTTATATGCATCCAAGAAAGCGGTTGTTTGTTGTGCATCGGCGTCACTTTCAACGACACGTCTCAATTTTTTTCCAACATTTAATGATACAAATGGACGGTTGCACATAACAAGTGGCAATTTTTGCAACATGTGGCATGTTTCTTGTGTGCTTATGTCATGTTCAACAATGCTTTCTGTGAGCATTTTACGGATCACAATATGTGCTGGAGAATCTACATCTGCGTCTCTTGAAAATCTGGATAGCATTTGGTGATATGTTTTTTAACGTTGCTCGGCTTTTGAAGCATATTTTGCAATATAATTAAGAACAAGCATGGCAAGAAAGTATCAGTTGGCAATCGACATTTTCTCTCCATATGTATATCATTGTTCGATTGTGGATGTTCAATATGTCATCGTTTCTGGAAGGGAGGTACTTAATTTTCCCATCACTTTCAATGTGTAAGGAAGAAGTAGGTTGTGTGGCCCAGGGGGCATTGTACCTGCACTGCACTGTGATTGCTTTCTACGCATGCATGTCTGCTCTGAACATTTAGTGTGGTGTTGAACTCGATTAAGTAGTTCTTCAAGGTCTGCATGCGGGGAGGTGGATAGAATTTGAAAAATATAGAATAATAATATAGAATATTTATTATTGAAAAATAGGTATATTATTATATATTAATATTATATAACTATTAATAATATCAAGTAATACAAATTATATAATATTACGGAATTAATAACGTCTAATATAGATTTAAAATGTAATATTAATAAAAAAATAATAAGTGAATATAAATATAATATTTATATTCTATGATTAAACTCTTAAACTATAATAAATATAGTATATAAATTTTTACAACATTCCATACAACATGTATAAATATAGTATGTACACATCACATATGCACGGTGGGTATATACATGTAAGTTTACAATAGTTTATTTTAATCACAAAGATACAAAAAAATAAAATACAAACATTGAGGACTATGTCCTCATTGTCTTCAATGGGTGTTGGGATTCTCATTGATGTTAGCGTTTGCAAACACTTTGCATGATCGTTTCGACTAATCACAAACAACATAGATGATCATCTATGCCACTAGAAATAGTCATCAACGTTAGTCAATTTGGCACATATGTTTTTGCCACTATTATATTGTGCAACCCCTTCATTAGTCGTGAAATCGAGGTTGTTAATGGGCCTTATCCTCTAGCTAACTTAGCTCAATTATCTAACCGGGTATTAATGCTCAATGGTTTCGATGTTATGCTTATTTTTCTATGAACTTCCCTCCATAAGAAAAAATACTTGTATGGGTGTCGAGTGCCGCTCACAATGCACCTAAGTCTTTTTCGTTGTGTGTGTATGTGTGTATGTGCATGTGTTTGTGTGTCTATGTGTGTGTGTACGTGTGTGTGTGTGTGTGTGTGTGTGTATGCATTCATCTCTCTCTCTCTCTCTCTCTCTCTCTCTCTCTCTCTCTCTCTGGAAAAATCTATTTATTGAGATGATTAGGATATAATTTGACATTGTGTCGCAAAACATCACCTAAAAGCTGAATCTTAAATTTGAAGATATGCAATTAATACAATTTGCACTGAGTAAACTTACAAATTTTTAAGTGTTCTATATAGATTTACAAAAACATAAATTAAATTTGTAATTAAAATTATAGAACTCAAAAAAGAAATAGAAAGTTCTAAATTATATGATGCAACTTCAGTGTGATACCTTTTTTTTGTCCAAGTTGTGTTGTACTTAATTTTTAAATTGGTCTTATTGTAGATCTCACACTCATATTTTTACAAGTAAGGCTTTGATCTCTCTCTCTTTATGTATCTTCACTTATCTCCTATAGTGCTCTTTAATTGCAAATTGTTTACACTTGCAATATTCTTTTACACCTAGATTTTCTCCTTCAACAATCATGATTTTTAAATAAAGATCTCGGTTGAGTATAGATGCCCCTTAGGATATAAAAAAACCTTAGTTTCTAGAAGGTTACTCTAAAAATGATAAAATGGAAGTCATTGATTCACAAATTTCCATTCACGAATAAGAGTTATATAGCTCATTTTCAGCTTTCCACTACAATCGAATACATGATGCTAAATATACATCCATTTTACTAGAAGTTGTTTCTACTAGAATTTAGTAACTTGAAATTACTCATTTCTTATTCTCCAAAGCATTAGACTTTGTCAAACACAAAAATCCTCTTGCACTTCAACAATAATAAATGAGAAGCATCCAAACACTCGGTTTTTCTAACACAAACTATTCTAAATGTAGTTGTTTCTCATCCTCACCGTCTAGCAAATAAATAAATCCCACATCTCTACTCCCACACTCCAACCAACAAATAAATCTCACACTCCAACAAGAAAATAAATTAAAACTCTCTAAACTAAACATTATTGGAGGATGAGACTTTTCGAATCAAGACAACCAAGAAAAGAATTGGTATTTCCCTTAATCAATCAAACCATTGTTTTCATACTCCTTATAAGCACTTCATTTTAGCTATCTCCCTTCTTACTTGCTCTTATACCAAATTAAATTTTGGTCGGAGTTTTACTCAATTAAAACTTGATTGTATTATTCAAAAGAAAAAGAATGAGATATACATATAAGTGTTTGATCTCCTATTAATAAAAAGTCATGTATTATCTAATACAACTACACAATCTAAACTAAGTGGGTCTTTTCAACAATACAACATTATTCATACCTAATTCCTATTCTCAATCTCACATAATATTATTCTAACTAATAATACATGCCACGTACTAAATATTCGAACATGGTTCCATTATTATCCCATTAGCATGTGCAAGGAAACCTCACTATCTTGTGGCCTCCATTTTTTTCATGGTCAAAATACTTTTTGAATTCCATGATCTAACCAATTAGATCTTAGAGGCATAAACTATTTGAGTAATTGGGGGCCCAACCTTAGCTTGCCTCCCATCTTGAAATGGCCTTCTTGAATCCATCTTTCGGTTCATCAACCAACTCTTCAAGATGAACTTTCATGCTTCTTCTTCACCTTCACTTATATTTGCTACAACTACTCTATGTTTTCAGCATCTATAGCTTCTAATCTAGCTTTGATTTCTATTGAAAATTTTGGGAAGTCTTCAACTCTTTTCATTCTTCCTCCATTCCAAGAGGTGGTACTCTATGTGTCATTTATATTCCCCACAAGTATCAACAATGCATGACACTTTCATAACCTACAATACACTCAACTAGAGGCTCACACCTTGAACTAAGCAAGAAACAACCTACTCTAATAACAAATGATGCAAGACGGGTACATAAGAAGGGACCAAATTAATGGCAACCTAGCCAACACACTAGCTCAAAACTTTAGACAAAATTCACACTTCATAGTGACCATATAACAATATGACAAAATACACACTCACACATGCATTTCTCTACTATGTTTACAAGCATTAAGATAAAGATATTTCTAAATGTGATCTCCAATAAAATTGGCACCACTCTTTGCTCTACCAATACCATACATAATCTCTCTCACTCCCTCCCTCCCTCTCCTACCCCCCTCTCAAGCTCCCCTCCGATGTGGTAAAATTAGCAGGGGACTTGACAAGGTCATAACTTGTGCTCCAGTGTCCAATTCGATCCATTTTTTTTAAACCACTTGTTTCAACGAGACGAATGCACTAATCACTCACTCCTACTAGCTGGAGCACATTTCAGCACATTTTTGGGCCCGAATTCCACCATCCGAGGGCCAAAAATTAGGATTTAATTTGTAATTCAGTTTTTTCCTATTTTAGGGCATTAGTTAATGTTAGTCTCTTAGATGCATTGTGAGTTGGAAAGTTGGAAATTCCTCTAATTTAGGCATGTAGAAGATGCGTGGCAATTTTTGTGCCCGTATGAATAAGCATGTGAACTTACTAAGAATAGCAGGTTATAATAAACTGCTAAAAATAGTAATTTCCGCCACCTAGAGTAGATGTAGTCAAAGTTAGTTAGAGTTTGTTTGGCAACTTGAGTTGGGAGTTGTTTTCCTATTTAGGAAATATTGTAATTCATGATTCAATATGAAGAAGGAGATATATTTTCTTTTGGAGTTCAAATTATTTGTAGTATATTGAGTGTGTTTAGATTTTGGCTACATTATCTTGTATCAGAGCAAGTTCGAATCTTGGAAAAAAATGGCAGGAAGAGGAAGAGGAAGAGGAGGTGGTATTTCCCAGATGAATAGAAATATGCAGGATTTGCAGAGGCAAGTTGTTGAGTTTGTTGCAATGATAACCCATAGAGGAAATCAAGGTGGAGATGACACTGATGAAGAAGAAGTTTGTGAAGAGGAGGAGATGCAAGTGCCACCCTTAGCTTTTGAAGAAAGGATGCTTCGAGCATTAGAAGGAAAGAATGACAGGATAAGAGTTGATGTTTCGAGTATGGAGGTAGTCTAAAACCAGAGGAGCTGATAGACTGGTTGACTAGCATGGGAATGTTTTTTTAGTGGAAGGCTATGTCAGAAGAAAAGAAGGTAAAATTTGCATGCATGAAATTAAAAGGTCATGCTATGTTATGGTGGGATCACCTACAAAAAGAGCGGTCAAGAAAGGGGAAAGAAAGGATTAGGACCTGGAGTAAGATGGAGAAGAAGCTAAAAGACAAATTTCTCCCTGTGGATTATGCACAAACCCTTTTCAAGAGGTTTTAGAATCTCAAACAGAACTTACAAACCGTGCAAGAATACACAGATGAGTTCTACAAGTTGTCCATTCATGTAGAGCATGAAGAAACTGAGGAACAAATGGTTGCAAGGTATGTAAATGGATTAAAATTTTCTATTCAAGATGAAATAAGCATGCACATGATTAAGAGCATGGAGGATGCCTATCAACTAGCCTTAAAGGCCAAGGAAAAACAAAGTCATCAAAGTTTTAGGAGATCACCTGGGATGAATAGGGGAGCCTCATCCTCCTTTCGGGGATGAGATGGTTTCAGTCAAGGTAGGGGAGAACCACCTCGTGGAGTGGAAAAGAAAGAAGATACAAGACAAGATTCCCCAAATCAGCAAAGAGGTAGAGGATTTCCTAGGGGTAGAGGATATGTTGGCGGTAGAGGATGGGAGGCTCCACGAAGACCATTTGTTTGTTACAGATGTGGTGAAGAGGGGCATAGGGATTTTGAATGCCCACATTATTATACACATGACAAGAGACAAGCAGACTCTCCAAGGGTAAATCTTGTTGAAGTTGAACAAGAAGAAGACAAATAGGACCTAGAAATTCCACCAGATGTGGGAGAAAATTTGATGATCAAAAGGACGATGATTGCTCCAAGAAAGGATATCAAGGGGGATGCATGGCTGCATACAAATATCTTCTAGAACAAGATGCACTTCAAGAGGAAAGGTATGTAATGTTATTATTGATGGTGGTAGTTATGAGAACATGGTTTCAAATGAGATGGTTGAGAAACTAGGTCTGCATTGTGAGAAGAATCCTAACCCTTACCGTATTGCATGGTTTAAGAAGGGTAATGAAGTTATTGTTGATAAGAGATGTTTAATAAGTTTTTCTATTGGGAAAATTTATAAGGATGAGATTTGGTGTGATGTTATTCCTATGGATGCATGTCATATGCTACTAGGAAGACCATGCAATTTGATAGGAAATTTATTCATGACGGAGGAAAGAATACTTATACTTTCTTGAAGGATGACACAAAAATAGTTTTGCTACCTCTTAAGGAAGAGGGGAAGGCTGAAAATATGCTTTCTGTGAAAGAATTTGTGAAGGAGGCAAAGGCAACCGGGTTTGGTTATGCACTTGTCACAAATAAGGATGAACCTGCAAATGCACGAATACTAGTAGAAAGACTAAATTAATAGAAGAATTTTCTGATGTTATTCCTGATGAGCTACCAAATGGATTACCACCCAAAAGAGATATTCAACACCATATTGATTTGATCCCAGGGTCTTCACTCCCAAATCAAGCGGCTTATAGGATGAGCCCGACATTGCATGCAAAATTGAATAAGCAAGTGGCAGAGCTCATGAGAAAGGGTGTAGTAAGGGAGAGCATGATTTTGTGTGCAACCCCAACTTTATTAACTCCAAAGAAGGATGGAACATGGAGAATGTGCACGGATATTAGAGCAATCAATAAAATAACAATCAAGTATAGGTTCCCAATATCTCGCCTTGACGATATGATGGATGTGTTTGCTGGATCTAGGTATTTCACAAAGATTGATCTTCAAAGTGGTTACTTATCGATTCGGATCGAGAGAGGAGATGAGTGGAAAACAACATTCAAGACAAGGAATGGATTATATGAGTGGATGGTGATGTCATTCGGGTTATCTAATGCACCTAGCACTTTTATGAGGTTGATGAACACTATGCTGTAAGAGTACAATGGTAAGTTTGTTGTGGTTTATTTTGATGATATCTTGATTTTTAGTAAAACTAAAGAAGAGCATTTGAGGCATCTGAGGGTGATATTTGAAGTGTTAAGGAAAGAGAAGATCTATGCAAATATGAAGAAGTGCACGTTTATGCAAGAGAGTTTGGTATTTTTGGGTTTTATTATTTTAGCAGATGGGGTACAGATGGACTTCGAGAAGATAAAAGCAATTATTGAATGGCCTACTCCATGGAGTATAACAGAGGTAAGAAGCTTTCATGGTTTAGAAACATTTTACGAAAGTTTATTAAAAATTTCAGCAGTATTGTAGCACCTATAACAAATTGCACAAAAGGAAGGGAGTTTTTGTGGACAAAGGCAATTGAGGAAAACTTTCAGTTCTTGAAGAAGGTGTCGAGGCACCTATTTTGTCACTGCCATATTTTGATAAAGTGTTTGAGGTTGATTATGACGCCTCACATGTGGGTATTGGTGTTGTCCTAAGTCAAGGTGGAAATCCAATAGCTTTCTTTAGTGAGAAACTGAATGAGGTAAGAAAGAATTACTCTACTTATGATGTGGAATTTTATGCAATTATACAACATTGAGGCATTGGAGGCATTACTTAGTGCCTAAGGAGTTTGTGTTATTTATAGACCACATAGCCTCTGAAATATGTGAATACACAAAAGAAGTTGAATAGTATGCATGCAAAGTGGGTATCATTTTTGCAAGGTTATACTTTTCTCTAAAGCATAAATCAGGAAAACATAATCAAGTTGTGGATGCATTGAGTAGGTGTGTGACTCTATTTATAACTATGGAAAATGAGGTGGTTGGTTTTGAAGCAATAAAGGATTTGTATTCTTCTAATCTTGATTTCAATAATATTGTTGAAAGGTTAAGTCATCCATCGTGCAGACAATGCAGGTGATTTCTAGGATGAGTAACTTTTACATGATGGCTATCTATTTGATGTAACCTAGAATTTACAACGAACAACCCAGCGCGCTTCGCACATCACCCACTTTGAGATGAGAGCTCACCCAAAGCGCAGCAAAGGTATCGTGCCCATCCTTAGAGTTGCTTGTGCAAGTTGTGAACATGATAAGGATGTAATGTATTTAGATCCATAAATAGCATAAATATTCCACAAAGCATATTTTAGATCTAGATCTAACAAAATAATGAATTAAGCAATAAACATAATGAAGTCAACCATGCAAGAATCAATTACAGTCATGTTTAACACCATTATTCACCCAATACACTCCATTATATTAAAACACAATAAATACAGAAGCTTCTTACAATAAGTAGTATCATAAGTTTATGCATGCATCAGATCTGGCAGCATAACTCCACAATAGCTCATACACAATGTCTCCTAATCTACACAAATTAATACATATTTATAAGGGTGGGGACTTTCCCTTCACCGCTTATGCACTTACAAAAATAGGTCGCATGCTAAAAATAGTCATGTGCCTTTACAATAACATGCACACATGCAAGTGCGCTAATAATAGATCTCTTACAGTTAACTGGAAGTAGTAATCCTATTATTAACTCGAACTCATGCATGGCGTTTAGTAGACGCTCTTCCCAAAATAGCATTTGTGTGTCACGCAAGTCTCCATCCCGTTGTGTGCTCCGTACGCTATCTCCAAAAATAGCCCGTAACCATGAAAATGGCTAAGTCTGAATCAATCTATCTTTCTTGTGCATTTCCTTCCCTATCCTTTCACGCCTTCAAATATGGCTTGCTACCGCACGTGAATCTTCTGTGTGCCCTCTCTTTAGTGTCATATTTCGTCTGCTCAACACTACTCAAGGGATGCCAACTATGTATTCTAGTTGGGTCTATGAGAGATAATATTGTGAAAGAGTTGCATAGCGGAGGATTGGCTGGGCACTTTGGTAAGGATAAGACGATAGCCTTGGTAGTAGAGAAATATTATTGGCCAAAGTTGAAAAGAGATGTGATAAGATATGTGGAGAGGTGTCGAATTTTCCTAGTCTTGAAAGGTCATGCATAGAATACAGGGTTGTATATGATGTTGTATGTTCGTAAAGGGCCATGGACAGATTTGAGTATGGATTTCGTTTTGGGATTACCAAAAACACGAGGTAATGACTCAATTTTTGTGGTTGTCGATAGGTTTTCTAAGATGGTTCATTTTATTGCCTGCAAGAAAACTAGTGATGCGACAGAGAGTAGCAGATTTGTTTTTCAAAGAAGTTGTTTTGCATGGTGTTCCAAAAACCATTACTTCAGATAGGGACACAAGGTTCTTAAGTCATTTCTAGAGGACTTTATGGAAGAAGTTGGGAACTAAACTACAGATTCAGTAGTGCCTATCATCCTCAGACCGATGGGCAAACAGAGGTGGTAAATAGGAGTTTGGGAAACCTGTTAAGGTGCATAGTTGGGGAAAAGCCAAAACAATGGGACTTAGCATTACCACAAGTTGAGTTTGCTTATAATAGCTCCATAAATAGATCCACATGAAAGTCTCCATTTTCTATTGTGTATGGGAGTAATCCAAACGGGGTGTTAGATTTGGTACAGCTCCCAGTTGATGACAGAGTCAATGATGATGCAGAAGCATTTGCCAAACATATACAACAATTGCAGGAAGAAGTGCGGAAGAAGTTGCAAAATAGTAATGAGAAGTATAAGGAAATAGCAGATGTGCATAGATAGAGAAAGGTATTTATAGTGGGTGAGTTGGTTATGGTATACCTATAGAAGGAAAGGTTTCCAAAAGGAACCTATAACAAGTTGAAGTACAAAAAGATTGGTCCCTACAAAATCGTGAAAAAATAAACGATAATGTTTATGAGGTAGAATTGCCAGGGAATTTTGATATTTCTCCAGTGTTTAATGTTTCAGACTTATATTCTTTTCATGGGGATGGTGCAGAAGGAGATGTTATTGAAAAAGTAGTAGATTGGAGGCAGCAGGTTCCGGTGAAGAAGAAGGAAGAAGTGGATCAAATTCTAGACAAGAAAACAATGCACATGCGACATGGGAAATACAACAAATATTTGGTACATTGGAAAGGATTGGAACAAGAGGACAATACATGGGTCATAGAGTGGGAGATTAAGAAGATGGATGCAGATAAATGGTAGAAATTTGAAGAAGACAACTTGCAGGAGCTACATTTTTTTCAAGCAGGGGAGAATGATGCGTTAAAATTAGCATGAACTTGACAAGGTCATAACTTGTCCGGGTGTCCGATTGAGTCCGATTTTTTTTTAAACCACCTGTTTCGACAAGACGAACACACAAGTCAACTAACCTGCTAGTTGGAGCACATGTTGGCACATTTTCGGCCCGAATTCCACCATCTGAGAGTCAAAAATTAGAATTTAATTTGTAATTCAATTTTTTTATTTTAGGGCATTATTTAATATTAGTCTCTTAGATGCATTGTGAGTTAGAAAGTTGGCAATTCCTCTAATTTAGGCATGTAGAAGATGTGTGGCAATTTCTATGCCCGTACAAATAAGCATGTGAACTTACTAAGAATAGCAAGTTCTAGTAAACTACTAAAAATAGTAATTTCCGCCACCTAGAGTAGATGTAGTCAAAGTTAGTTAGAGTTTGCTTGGCAACTCGAGTTGGGAGTTGTTTTCCTATTTAGGAAATATTGTAATTCATGATTCAATAACGAAGGAGATCTATTTTCTTTTGGAGTTCAAATTATTTGCAGTATATTGAGTGTGTTCGATTTTGGCTACATTACCCTCCCTCTCCTTCTCGCCCACCCTCTCTCCCCTCTCTTTCAAGCTCCCATCCAAGGAATTTGAATCTTTTGGTGTGCTCCCAAACACCTTGAAAATGCTCATCATCGACATTTCATCATTTTGGTCTCATTACTAATCTTTTGCGCTTGTCATGGGTAAAACACAACTTCCTACAAATCAGCTGGTTTCTTAACCACACCCTCTTTTAATCGACGGTTTCATTATTACCAAGAAAGGGTCAATTTGATACCTAATAGATTATTGAAACCTTCTATACTTAACATTTTTAAGTCGTCAAGGATCTAGAGATACTTCTTGAACTAATCTTGATCATCTTTGACATGTGCAACAATTGTCAATGTCGCCGACAAGTAGCAAAGACACACCAATACACTTTTCTTTTGGTTGATGCAAAATTGCTCATTGACTCGAAGTTACATCACCATTACACTTTTCTTTTTATTGTTCAAAACTATACCATCATTTCTTAGGCAATCATATGTTTGGGTTATGTTTTTCTATGAGATGTGGAGTAGGGTTATGTTTTTCTATGAGATGTGGAGTAGGGTTTGTTGGTTACAAGTGTGACGGCCCGTAAGATTCTAGGTCATGATCTTAATTGGCTATTTATGGGTTTAGCAAGCTTGTGCTTGTCTTTTTCCCAATTGGTTATTGATGTTTTGTTGACACTCCTCATTTGCCCGTGATATTGTTTTAGTTGTGTGTTGATATTTGTTTTTTTAACTTCATTTTCTATGTCTTGCACGGAAAGTCATGTTTTGCCTTGAGATATCTTCATCTTCTTCTCTTCCATGACGATGTTTTTCTTTTTCAATTTCTATCTCTTCAAAGTCCGGGCCATGAAAATGATAACTTACTTGAGATTTCATCCTCGTATCTTGGATCAAGTATGTTACCAAAATCCTCGCCTTGACTTTTAAATCTCCTCTCCTATCTTAGCAATGTTTCTCAACTATTTCAAGAATAATTTGTGTTGCCCTTAAGGTTGCAGTCTCATGCAAGGGGCAAGCTAAAAATTGTGAACAAGGAGAGAAAACACAAGATATTTTAGTATTAATAGGGCCCCGTGATTTTTTTTTTTTCTCTGCTCAAACAAAATAGGAGTCTTTAGCATAGCTAAAGTACAGTCCCATGAATCTCGAATAAACTATTGAAAGGAAAAATAGGGAGGAAACTTAAACATAAATGCCAAGTGTCAAAACAAACTCCCTAAAAATTTTAAGCAACAGATTTTTTTGTACCCACAATTTGCTTTATGGGGCTGGATATCCTCTCCCTAAAATGTAGTTGCTTAAAATTTTAGGCACTTTCTTAGATTTTCAAAACAACAATTAAATTTTTTTACATGAGACCACATTTACCAAATAAATAGAAGCACTAACTCCCAGTATGGGACCACAATCTAAGTTGTGTTTTATTAATTGTGCACCTTACCACCTCTAGAATCAAAATTCCTACTCCAATTCCTTCTCCATTCTACCACGGAATTCTGCAACAAATTCTTTTAGTACTGGATTTTCTCATTTCTAGTCCTAGCATATCTTTCTCCCACTATATCTTCCAAGTGTTCATCTTATTTTCTTCCTCCCGAAATCTCCCAAACTAAGAATTTATTGTGCTCATGCTAGTGGTTCAATTCCTTTTCTTTGTCGACCTAAATGCCCATACTCATTTTCATAATCAATTTGATAATTGCTTAGAGCTAGATTCTGATTGGATAAAAACAAATATTGCTTTATGGGGCTGGAAATCCTCTCCCTAAAATGTAGTTGCTTAGAAATTTTAGGAGCTTTGTTGGATTTTAGCAACAACAATTAAATTTTTTTACATGAGACCACATTTACCAAATAAATAGAAGCACTAACTCCCAGCATGGGACCACAATCTAAGCTGTATTTTATTAATTGTGAGCCCTGCCACCTATAGAATCAAAATTCCTACTCTAATTCCTTCTCCATTCTACCACAGAATTCTGCAACAAAATCTTTTAAGCACTCGATTTTCTCATTTCTGGTCCTAGCATATCTTTCTCCCACTATATCTTCCACGTGTTCGTCTTATTTTCTTCCTCCCCAAAATTTCCCAAACTAAGAATTTATTGTGCTCATGCCAGTGGTTCAGTTCCTTTTCTTAATTGGCCTAAATGCCCATACTCATTTTCATGATCAATTTCATAATTGCTTAGAACTAGATTCTGATTGGATAAAAACAAAGTTTGCCAATGGTTTTTTTACATTCAATCTTATATTCATCCCCTGTACACAAAAATTCTCCAATCACATTCCCAGTTTTCTGGAATACCCTAGCGTTCCAAGATCCAGTGGTAGTACATAAGAGCTTAATCCAATCTAGGACTCCTGCCGTTATTCCATTGCAATTAAACCCTTCCCCAAACCATTTTTTCCAATTCGAAGGTTCTGATATTGGCCCAAAGCCAACGCTGATATTATAAGTTCTTTACAAACAAATTATGTGATAGATGGCATTTATAATTTGACAACAAATTTTTCTTATAAGATTCAATTATTTTCACTTTTGTGCAATTTTAGATTTTTCTTTTTAAATTTATTTTCCTACAGCTTGGCTTCTTTCAAACAATTAAGATTTCCTAGACTAAAACATTATTGAAAGTTGCAGTTGACATATCCTCTTTTAGTAAAGAAAATTACGGAACCATCTTGAAACAAAATCCATAAGACGAGATTTGCATTGTTGTATTCGTCTTTGCCTCCATCAGTCTATCCCCTTTGTGTTCTGTTAAATACGCTGAATATTTGCTTCCTTTTCAAAATATATGAAATATTATCCCCGAAAAGGCTAAAAAGTTTGTAGCAGCATGCAAATATTCCAGACATTCTAGCTTTCATAAACTGGACTTGCATCATGTGCAGAAGTAATAGTGAATGAGATTTTTGTTTCACAATGTAAAAAAAGTAAAATGCAGGTTTAGGATTCACTTGACCAAATTTGAGTTGCAGCTGATATGATACAACTGCACTCAATATATATTTCTATGGCAACTTATGTAAGATATTCATTACAACACTGACAATTTCAATTGAAGAGACTTCAATGATATATGACATATCCTCTCTACCAGTACAGTCATTTACTACAACATCAGCTTCTAGTAGTAAAATGTTATATACTCTACATATACTCTACTCTACCTGGAATTCACTATATGTTATATAATGAATTCGTGGCAACAGAGGAAGAACCCTGCACAGCCTAACAATTAATACTAATATACAACAGTGACTGCAAGTTTAGGCAACTCGAGGTAAACGCAGTCTTTACGGGCCTGCAATTATTTTACCTTGATTATGCCATCACCTTGGATCTTGCAGTTAACTTAATATGAGATGCTTTTTTGTTCATCTTAAGAATATATTTGATGAAACAAGGCTTGACACACTTTTCCTAGGACTAGGAAAGAAGTCATCACGTTGATGTCAAACACTACGCATTCTGTACATTCAACACTGGAATAAGAACCCAAGTGTTGTTGATAGAAGTTCAACTTTGCTCCCAAAAAGTGCATGCATAGATGAACTGTCAGCTCCTTTACCTAAAGAATTGAAATTCAAAGACCATGTCAGTTTGCAAGTTTTACTCGGGGTGTCAATTTGCAGTGCAATACAAAAAGAGGTAGAAAATCAGATAAGAAAATAAACGACTGAAATACAGGGAGAAGAATGAAAAGTAATTCAAGTATTGGAAAATTGGCAATAGTACCTTTAGTAATTCAATTCAATTATCATAAGGAACTCCTAACAAAAATCTAGCAAGTAAATGTCAGTCAAAGATGTGAAATTCCAGGCTCAGCAAACCTATCTATCAGGAAAGGTCAAACATTCATGTTTCCTCAGAAACTATATGTACTAACAAGCACAGAAACATGAAAATATGGACATGCACAGAAATATATTTAAGGGCCTAGAAAATAAAATTCTGAACCTCATCAAATAGACGGACTCCAATAGTTGGCAAAAGCATACATCTGAGGAGAGATCCACTACCACTACTACGCTACTTATACTCTTCAAACAATGGGGATTACTTTATGGGAAAAATTACCCGGCCCCCAAACTCGAACTATCATGTACTTTTTATACCTTACAAACAAGCACCTTTGCTCAATCATTCTGGTTTTTATCTTAAGTTGCCTGGCTGTTTGCTTATTACCATATTAATTAATGCCTTTGTTGGCTGCAACAGAGATCCAAAACGTTCGAAAGATTCTCAAGTGCAATGCTGAGAGATGAAATAATTTTTTAATAAACATAATCAGACCAACCTAGACACTTTATGCAGTGCTGAATTAAGCCCTAGGCAAAGTAGGCAGTTGCCTAGAGGTGCCAACATCCAGGCGGGACTAATTTTATTTTATTTTTTATGATTTTTATGAATAGCGGACAAAATAATTAACCAAGGTCTCTATGTTAACATGAGTTAGTGGCCAGCCTCATGAACCTATTTAATTCTCTTCATTAAAAAAATGAATTCCATTGAGATCACAATATTTAACAGCCCCCATCTTACCTATTCCTACCTTTGCTGCATGCTTCTTAAATTTAAGTCGTATTCATATATTTCTTACACTTTATTGTTTTGAAATCTTGGAAGTTTATGTTTTTAGGGGGCAAGAGAAAAAGGCAAAGATGTAAGAAGCTTGGAAGAAAAAATTAGCTGGAAAAGTTTGAGAAAAGAAGGATTACGATATACCATTTCTAAGGAAAATGGGTCAGGGAATTTAGGCTGTAGCAGCTCAGGCATTTTTACTAGCAAGTTTTTCTTAGATGCCGGAGGCAATGCATACCAAGTAATCCATTATATTTAGTTGCAGTAAATGATTTGGTCCACCACAAAATATGTTTAAAATTTTGAGAGGGGGTGATGGCTCGAAGTACTGCTTAGGCGCTCATAACTGTTAGTCTGGTCCTGACTTCATGGCACATATGGTAGAAGAACGTGCTTCAGTAGCTTGAAAGATGAAAAAAATGTTAAAATTTCCAATGCTACCAATTCATTTGAGCTTCTAAAATATGCAACTCAGTCAGGAAAATCACATCGCCAGCTCTTCAAGATTTCTATTTCAAACTGTATTTTGATCCATATAATATTTTTGTTCATACAATCTATGCCAATCATTACAATAGTCTGACCACAAACAGATGGCTAAAATTCACAACCCTATCCACCTGATTGTTGAGATAGCGACACATGTGGCAATCACATAAACTTGGACATCTTTCTTTGCTCTTGGCCTCAAGCTTATAAATGAAGTAATATGAAATTTGATAGAATCAAGACAAACCTTATCATCAATATAACAGATTTATGTTATATGAGGCATTCAACAGTACATACAAGTTGCACAAAGACAGCCATAAATACATAATTGATACCAAATCATATTCTTCAAATTCACCAATTAAATTCAAGTTTCAACAAAGTTTACAATTGGACCTTGATTTTTAATGATGAAAATTCCTCTAATTAGTTTAAAGATTTCAGGAAACAACTGCATAGGTGCTTTAAATACAACGTCTTGAGTCACCCTATTTGACTTGTCATCAAGGACTAAGTTTGGAGATTCCTAATCTTAGGACCTTCCAGATTTGTTGAACCCTTATAAGGATGCCTAGAGAACATATACCAACAATATATCCATTTCACTCGAGCATCTTGTCCGCAACCTCTAACCTCAAAGAGGATCTTCTATGCCGAGCACTACTTAAATATCATGTTATAAACAGAGATGTGTTACTTTTGTGTTTGAATTACTCTGTAATCTCAACCTCAGAGGGGGCATATACCAACAATATATCCAATTCACTCGGACCTCTCCCTCAGTAACCTCTAACCCCAAAGAGGGCCTTCTATGCTGAGCACTTCTTACATATCATGGATGGCACCATTGTTCAACCTAACCATCTCCAACACGATTGGTCGCATGGCTTTTAAAACCCACTCAGCTATATCTACTATGACTAATAGATTTGTGGGAGGTATCATTGTTTGTTAGAGACTCAAGTAGTCCTCTATCAACCTTCTTCCACTACCCTTATCAGAGATGTTTGGTCCTCTTCCTTCTGACAGTTGTCACCTTCAAACATAGAGCCTTGGAAGGGACTCCCAGAGCTACTAGGCCAATTACTTCCTTCTTTCAACCTCTCATCGTTGCAGTTACATTTACTCAGCGCCCTTTGGATGATACTGATTCACATATAGAGGGTGGCAGAGCAATGTGACAATGCTCATCCTTGCATACCACAACAAGGGCACCTCAGCCTTCTTACTCTCATTCTAGGCACCATGGATCTACTTCATCTCAACATCGAGGGACTTCCAACCCCCATGGCCTGTAATCAGGGTCACAAGGACAGCCACACATTACTAGTTTCATTAAAAATTTGGGTGTTCCGTGGCTTAGAAACTTGCTCCCTGCTAGGATTGTTCTATGGGCCATAGCCATTCTGTGATGAACATTATCGGGTTTTGCATTGGCGATTTCGCTGTGGTTGGTGAGGATGCTGCTCTGGTTCTTTTGGCTAATACCATACTGCAGACTTGTGACAACATTTTTGTCATCCTTGGTGACATATGCTACGAGCTTCCCTTATAGCCCAAGTCATTCTCCTAATGATATTTTTCAACTCCATTTTGGAGACGTTCTTCAAATTGATGGTGGGAACCTAATTCTACTAAGTAGTTGTATTTCCAAAGGGAACGTTTGTTGATCCCCAAAAAGTACATAAGCGGAATTCAATCTTCATTGAGATTGGAAGAACTAATCCTAGACAGATAGAACCCCAACCTGGTGCTTGGAAATGAGCCAAGTGTGTTACTTTTCTTATCACTTGCCTTTGCTATTCCAAATAAGTTGTTTATTTCCATACTGATTCATCTGAAAATTAAATTTCAAAGACCACAGTCTTGGGTCATTTTAGTTGTCTCTCTTGCCTAAGACGTTACATCTGAATGTAACTATTAATTTGATATAGAGGACTCGTCACAACATTCCATGAAATTCTTGTGAAGTAGAAGAACGTACAGGTTCTAACCATGAGTTAGTTTTTCACTTTCCATGTTGTGTCATTAAAGAACATGGCTCGGTTTCAGGAGTGTGTACATTGTTATTTCAGATAGTGATATGAAATGGAGACCACAATGCGTTATTTTTCGCTTCCCATGTTTAGAGGGTCATTAAAGGACATGGTTCAGTTTCAGGAGTGTGTACATTGCTATTTCAGATAATGATATTGATATCGAAAGGAGACCACAATATGCAAGTGCATGGACTTGAGAATATGTTTTAAGTTGGAATGATTGATAACAGCTCATTGTAAAACAGTAAATGCTGCAATCGTTATTTGTGTTCCAAATTTTGGCACAAATAGCTTGTGGTAGATAAAAGATAGCAGTGAATTCAGATACAATTTAAAGGTGGAATCACTGAGCTCTCTCTGTGTGTACTGTTCTCTTTGTACACCCTCTAAGATATTCAGCGCTGAAAATAAATCTAAATTTCCATTTCATTCAAGCAGAAGATACAACCATGTAAAATAACCAAGTTCCAACGGGAAATAATTGGAAAATAAAAAAATTCTAACATCATTCTTTTTTTTTTTGTTCTCTCCCAAGATCTATAGGCTGAGACATATTCATTACTATTATAGTCCTTAATTAACTTTGCTTCCCTCTGAGGTATCTTGTTTTCAGGCATGACTGTTAAGATATTTGAGCACTTAAGATTCATTAAATTCCCTAAGGCTCCTAATATATGCATGACTAAAAGAGTTTCCAAATGGAATTTTGATTTGAGAGAATGAACAGGCTTCTCATCCTGCAGCATCTTGAACGAGTTTCAATAAACAGTTTCTGCCACATTTGAGACAAGAAAACGGGTCTATAGGGTGTCAATTGATGTGCAAACTTGGTCTGCACAACATTTTTTGGTTGGGAAACCAATTTTTCTCCTGTGTGTCAGTTTCGTGATTGTGAGTTAAAATCTAGAAGTCAGGGGTGCACTGAAAACCTAAGCTGGACCATGCTGTTTTAAAATGCCACTGATTTGCTGCCAGATCATAGCCAATTTGACATGTTGCACTGATAAGCATTGTTTTGTCTGACTGGGAGATCTAGAACACATGACTTGTGCTGCAGAGCAGTTTCAGAAATTTTTTAACATTTGGCACATTAGACAACTATAACATAACAATTGAATGATTTCTGGGCATGAGAAAACCAAGGATCTCGCAGGGGTTCTACCTCTTGTTTTGAGAGGCTCTGCCTTGGAGGCGCACTTGAAGGGCTCTACAAGTGAGCTACCATCCCTAGATTGCTTTTTGTTTTTCTAAATAGCTAAACTCTTTTTGCAGAAGGTGTGAAACCGGGAGAGATGAAGTCACAACTGCCTAGTCATCTACCATTGGCAATGGAGACCTGAATATGTGACTAGACATGGTAATGCCCAGCGCTGAAACACGCCACAGGCGCTGATCTACTACCCGTATTTAAGTTGAAGATCTTTTAAAGTGTAAATCGTCCTCCTAACAAAGGGAAATTCATTGTTAGAGAATTACAATGGGACTATAACAGGGGGTTTTTTTAGGTGGAGGGTCTGAAAATTGGAGTTGAGAAGAAAATGCGTTTGCGTTTTTCTTTTGCTATTTAGCTATTAAATTTTGTGTATGCTCACCTATGGAATTCCTCAGTCGTGCAAGAGGGGGTGAGAAGGCGGATGAGCAGCAGCCTCGGGTAGGGCCAGTGCCGAATTCCTATCTGCGAGTTTGCGCTTACCATTTTTACCAGACAGGAGCTTCGCGATTTGCAGCTGCGTCTTCGCGATGATCTCCGTGCGCTTCAGCTCCATTTCGCCACGCCGAACCTCCGTCTCGGCGCGGAGGCGCTCCGAGTCCTTGTACATCCGCATTTCGCCTGCTCCAGCTTCACAATTGTGTCCGCGAACGAGCGGATGCTCTCCGCCACTTCACTACCGCCGCCGCCGCCGCCGCCGGGGGAGGACGTCTTGCGGCGCTTGCAGGAGAAATTGAAGTTGGGGGCGATCTCCTTGGCGGCGGGGTCGTTAGCGATTTTGCTGCGAGGCGTGCTCGTGTCCGTGTCCAACGCTGCACTCTCCCTGCGGTTGGGCAGCGTATTGGAGCCGTCCTCCTGGTTACTTCCCTCCACGCCCACTTCGCGCCGCTCCGCTTCTTCCGCCGGAGGCTCGGGCTCGGGCTTGGCCTTAGCCTTCGCCTCGGCGTCCGCGGCGGCTCCTCCTCCGCCACCACCCGATGATGGCCGTTCTCCTGCAGCGGCGGAGGCGGCGAGCACAGCAGCAGCGACGGCGGAGGCGGAGGCGGAGGCGGAGGAGGGTCCTGCAACTCCAAATCCGGGAGGTGAGTGGCGGCGACGGCTAGCGGCGCCGTTCGACAGCGCAGCAAATTGTCCATGCGGCCGTAGAGCGGCCACGCGGAGGCGGAGACGGTGGCATTGTTGTTGTTGGCAGTAGAAGCGGATTCGGATCTGTATCGCTTCTTCATGGACTCAATTTTGTTCTTGCACTGTGTCTGAGTCTTGGCAGACTTGGAGCCCTCCCCGCGGGTGGAGACATGTCGGGCGACTTCCTCCCAGTCGTTGCCCTTGAGCTTTGCCCTGTTTCGCAGCAGCCATTTGGACTCGTAGGCGTCCAGCAGCGTCGTAACCGCGCCCTCACTCCACTCGTCTCGCTTGATCCGTTCCGGCGCCGCCTTTGACAAGCTTAATTCGCCGTTATTAATATTACCATTAACAACAACAACAACATTACTACTCCCTGTCCCTGCTGCTGCTGCTGCTGCTGCTGCTCTCTGTGGCGGCTGCAGTGGAGGCTTGCTCTCCATGGAATCAAGCTTGCCCATGCCGCTACCTACTAAATAATAAAATAAAGTTATTAATCCCTTCCCTCCCCTCCCTTCGCGGCTAGCGTAAAATCTTGTATATCATCTGACGGGATGAAGAATAGGCAGTGGCAAGATGACAATAAGAAAGAGGAAACTAGAAATTATGCGTGAAAACAAAGGGGAGAGGGAAAAGAGCAGCGACATGGTGTACAGGTAAGTATGTACAATGCAAGCAGACAGTGGGTAGTGCGTAAGTAATTCAGAATTGTCGACTGTTAACTGTAGCTGTAGCTGTAGCTGTAGCGCGGATAACTACGTGAGGAAGTGACCACTGCTCTCCACTCCACCTCGCACGCCGTTTTCCGCCAGCTAACGCGACGGCATTCGCGTATCAACCCCAAACCCGTTTCGGGTCGGCTAACCGTAGGACTCGACCCCACAACCCCTCTAAATATTTTTTATCACGTGCTTCTTGTTTTTAACCATAAGTACCCTCGTTAACTTAGATGGGGAATGATATTAAAATAAAATGGTTTTAATTACGTTGACAACTCCAATTGTTTACAGATTTGTGCATTAAGTGGTATTTTTAAGAAGATTATTCCTCTTGTTGATTTGAGTTAACATTTATCTCAATTTTTTTGTTTTACTTTTTTAAAATAGTTATTTTATGGAACTAACGCTTAACATTTTCTCATACTTGATTCTGATGTTTGTGAACTTTGGACATTGAAAGACAAAATGTTCTTTTGTTTCGACTTTTCATGTAGTGCATAAAACACAAGTTCTCTTTTCTTGTGGTTGAACTTTGTAATATAGTGTTGACGCTTCCAACTTGCTTTTGACACCTAAATCAATATCTAGCAATGGTCAACCACCGAAAAGACGAGACAAAGGGAACGCATGCAACATGACCAAAAGAGTCCACACTAAGGGATTGTGAGTATGAATAGCCCTAACAAATCTACAACTGGTAGTTGTCTAGAGCTCAAGGCAGAGGAAAGATAGAGGAGAGATAAAAGAACAGATAAAAAAGGCTAATAAGAAAGATGGCTGCCATCAGAAATCGACAAGTGTACCAATAATACCTAGTTTGAACCAATAATAAACAAATATACAAACACAATGAAATCATGCAATTAGTTGTGACAATTTTAATCTTTGTACCCCTTTTGAATTATTTTCCTATTTCCACATGCCTCAAAGTCATTGTGTGATAAAAATATTATTATTTAGTTTTAAGTTTCAAAATCTTCTCTAAACTTTGTTTTTTCTAGTTCTTTTTACCAATCTTGTGAGTACAACAAATTTACGTAAATACTAGTTCTTCCAACAAACAACCAGCAATGGTTCCTCTTGAGAGGTCATGTGAGTACACTAAAACTATAATAGATTTTTTTAATGTAATGTCTAGCCATATATGTTTTAGGATATAAGTTGTAATGTAAATGTTAAATCAAACATATTATATACATAAAATGTTGGTATTATATCATTTTATATGTTCTAATTAAAGAGTTAAAAAATAGGTTATTAGCCCTAGACTTGTAAACTTTGTGTTAAGGAGAACTTCAACAATATTTGATTGCTAAAAAAATTGTTGTCATGCAAATGAAAATAGATTATGCCAACATCCAATTTGTAGATGAAAGAAGTGTTAATAGAATTCTTGAGGAAATTGCTTAAATTTTATACAAGCTAGGAAAGCCTACAAATCATTGTAGGGTGAAAAGTTATTATTTAGTTTTAAGTTTTAAAAACTTTTCTAAATTAGTTGTTTGTGTTTCGAGTCTTTTTACCGATATTGCAACTACAACAAATTTACCTAAATATTAAGTCTTTTAATTAAAAAAATTAATTATAATAAATAAGTTATCCAACAATAATGTTTAATATTTAACGCAATAACCAAAAATAATCCAAGCTTTAATGTTTATAGACTATGTAAATTGTGTACTCCATACAATTAGAAACTCAAAACTTTTAAACAAATTGCAATTTTGATTATATATCCCGGTCAATTAACTTGTAAAAATAAGTCAACACCAAAACATTAAATTGTGATGATATCTTATATTCAAATCACATCCCTTCAATAAATACATTACAAAATAATATTAATCATACTAAAAATAGATGGAAGGCAATCACACGATCTCATAATACAAGCTAAATAGCTTTAGAAGCTATGAGACGTAGCTTATAACATATGAGACCAAGGTTTGTATCTTCATACTCCTATTGTTAAATAACTTATAATGTATGAAACCACTTCATATCCTTGTATTCCCATTATGTAGGAGCCACCTACACCGTACTTCCAATACGATGGGTACATACCCTACCCCCAATAAAGTTTGAACTTGTGACCTCTCTTTCAAGAATATAAGTTCTTCACCATAAGGCCAACATGAAAACTCGAGTATACCCTTTATGGATGATCGACTTCCTTCTCTTTATATTAAGGATTAAATAGTACCTCCTTCAATTTAGTATTAAAGATTGAGGGTGAAGAGATAATCGACCTCCTTTAACTTACTATTAAAATTGAGAAGTATTGATTCAGCTCTTTCAACTTAGTACCAATAAGGATGCATGGATAATCAACCTCCTTCGAAGTGGGCCTTAAAATTTGAGTATATTTAGCTAAATTCTCTTAGGATTTGAAGTCGACCTCATCCTTTACGTTGATGAGCTTTTACGGTGAATAAGAATTAATCCTCATGGGATCTAGGTGAGGCAATCAACTTCCCAGTATACCAACAACCACTCGACAACTTAACTCATTTAGTCTTCATTATCAAATAACTTTGATTTAACATGGAAGTCGGTTCCTAAACAAATATGAAAATGAAGGTTCAAGAAGTGGAGTATACATCCCGACAAAAAAATTAATACTTTCATCACCAAAAAAATGGGCAAGGGGTCCCGCTTTACTAAAAAAATGGTGTTAATATTTCAAATGAGTTGACATAATAACAACATTCCCCACTAACCACAAATCCGTATCCGATCTGGATTGAGGAGGTTTGGGGGACAACACTCTAGATGTGTTGTGTGCATGTGCAAAAAGAACAGTGAATAAGATGGAGACTACAGAAAAATAATAGAATTGGAATACAAAGTTATATTGTTATATGTTATGTATATGGCATACTCTTGAGAAAGATGTATGAATGTCTACTTCATTATTAAATATCTTGCTATCGAATGCTACAAATGTGTATACATATATTACAAGTCCCACTAATGGTCGCACTATCAAACTTGAAACCGGGGTCGAGAGATGATTCTCGAAGACTCAACTTACTACTGGGCGACCTAAACAAGGGACTCTTCAAAATTTTTTAAAAAAAAAATCACTAAGAAATAAAGGTAAAGAAGTGATAGGTATAGAAGTTTGTTTTTACATAAATGTATTTAAAATATTTGTAATGGCATATTTTACAAGGAAAAAACAAAACATAGGGGTAAGAAATTCAAAGAGGCTAAGAGGGTGTCTATACATAGGCTGTCTGTAGTGGTGAGTAAACCGGCGAAGGGAGAGTAAAACCGCGCACAAAGCACAAACGTAGGTGGCGGGCCCCGGCGGCGGGTGAGTGGAAAGTGGGCCCCACGGGTTTCCGTTGGGTCGGCAAATTCCACGCGGTCTGCCCGCATTGACGGTGACCGCTCCCACTTACCGTGCCTTCACCGCCACCGTCGCACATTCACCCAAAAGTTTATTCTTTCCTATTATATATTATTTTAAGACAGGACACGCACATGGCGATCAACCGTTGGCCGCTCCACGTGATATTCGCATATTCGGCGTAACACGTTAAAATCATCCTCCTACCTTAGTGGAGTTGATGGTGGTTTTGTTATTTTGGAGTTGGGTTGTGACAAAGACACCCCCATTTGTAATGTTATGAAGTAACGAATGGTGCATGCCAAATGGAAAAAGTACGTCAAAAACAACAAAGAAAAAGTAAAATACTTAATGGAGGTTCACCTTTAAATCGTCTTGTCAAAAAAATTGTATACATATGTGTTTATTGTAGGATTATTTTTTTAATAATTGTATCCATGATACTAGGGGCATAAAACAATTTATCTTATATTAATGAATATAATCTTCAAAATTAATTTTTGATGGATTTTTTTAATGAATTAAACAAGTTCACAATGGACATTTGTCCTCTTCATATTTGTATATATTTTCAAAAAAATAAAATTATTGAGAATATTTTCTATCTAATGAGGAGTATATGATGACTAGTTTGTACTTGAAAGTTGTTTCTAAGCATCTTTTGATAAGACTCGTTGCCATTTGAAGAATGGTAGGTCTTTTCCCTTGCAATTTGTGGTGAATTATTTGTTTGCATTAGTAGTAAAAGGGTAGCAAAATGGTGAGATGATAATGTTGAAAGGAATAAGTGTCATTTCAAAACATGGCACCTTCACGAAAAAGTGGCAAGGTTCTTAAACGACGTGCTCTCATGTGATCTGGAACCAAGCTAATATTAAAAGTTTTGAGAGGATCAAAGTGATTTTTAATTTTTTTAAATTGTATTTTATCAAAAAGATAATTTTACAAAAATTGAAGGTAGTCTATATTTGTCAATGCACTAATGTATTAATGATTTTTTTGAATGATTGATTTGTTCTACTTAACACAATTTTCTTTGGTTTAATATTACTAGTCACCTTCTTTTTTTTTTCCCTCTTTTTTTGTGTGTGTAAGTCAAGCACCTAAAGGCCCTCAATCGCCTTTTGTCAATTAAATATCTTTTTATGATTGATCAAATACATAAAAGCCCCGAACCACCAAAGTAAAACAATTTTAATATACTAAATTATATCTTAGCTAAAGAATAGGTGCATGCGTGTCTATGTAAGATAAAGCAAATAAGGGAATATCGACCTTTACCCCGAGAGTCACAAGTAATTATAATGAAAAAATTGCAGTATTCCTCGATTGTCACAAAAAAATGGGACCAAAATTTACAACACTCAATCTCGAATAGTTTAATAGAAAATAAATACATTGAGGCCTTAACAATTCAACCATACAAGAATCTACCTCAAACAATAACAAAATTAAACAACCAACTACACATATTAGTTCCCACTAAAACAAGAGATAACTTGATTATGCGAGAGAATGTGAGTATGAGGATCAAACGGGAAGGCACACACATCAACCAAGTTGCACTCGAACATAACCGATGTACATTCAAGTAGTAAGCAAGTGATCAACCACTATGAAATTGTGCATGCAAGAAAAAGGTCTTGCTCATTCTCATAGATCAGAAAAAAAAAAGTACAAATAGGAGTGTTGTATAACTCCCAATGTAAGACCCAAGGGAGAAAGGAGTTACGATCCATAAATAGAAAGTAACGCTTGTATGACGCACTAACGCACACCGATGCATATGACAAATTCTATGACGAAATTTGTCATAGCTCCTAAAGACATCTAAGACCTATGACCTCACCTAAGGTGAGATGACCTACCATGTGTGAGGGAAAGACCTAATACAAGGCAAAAGAAATCCCTCACACCAACACCCCCTTCATCATAACTTAGGATGAGGCATGACAAGTCAAAAAGAGAAATGGATTCTCGACAGCCTACACTGATGAGGTACCCATATACAATAAGGATGTCAAATAATGGAGGAAAACCCAATAGGAAAAACATCCACTTGCAAGAGATAAAGACTCCCTAAATAACCTAAGAAAGTTGTAGATTACATATGGGTACCGACAACTAAAGGCCTGATGAGGTACCCATGTACAAAATTTATTCTTTCTACAAGAAGAAGAATGAGGAGACTAGAAAGATTGAAGAAGATGTGAAGTTGTAGTGGACCTCACCCAAGAGGAAAGAACAAGTAATGATACTTGGCTTCAGGCGAAGAGTTCACCAAAAAGCATGCAACCGAATATGAAGTCTCCAACTCTATGAAGTCTCCAAGAAGAGTTTCAATGATATGGTCTTTTGCCTGTACACTGAAGAAGGTCCATTTGCATCAAACAAAGTTTCTAGCCTTCAAAGAACAAAATTGTGTAACTTGAAAGTCCGCCTACTCCATGAAGGAAATCGAAGGAAGCAATACAAATAACTCTGAAGTTGGTCCACAACTAAAGCCTAACACATGTCTAGTAAATAGGTGTTCAAAAAATGAAGGTAATGCCACCGAAATAAAACTATCGTAGTATGAGAATGGATAATTCACCAAAAGAATGTCCATATGAAGTGAAGGCACAACAACCCCCACAACAGTAGAAAGAGGATCCACGAGCAGAGGTGGATCGGTTATGGTCTCTAAAATAGTGAAAGTGATAGAAATCCCAAAAAGGGCACTCCCAACAAAGGAGATGAGGTACTCCTCCAAAGTATGAATGTGTGAAGGCTCTGGAATAGGAAGAACAACTCCCTATATTGTTGATTTAACACAAATATAATTTTGTATAACCCTAATATTGCAGAGTTGCGTATGATAAATAGATGCTACAATATAAATTTTGACACAAGCAATAAGCTAGATAAATATGAAACCCTAAATGTAAGAGAAAGAAAGAATGAGTTAGTTGATTCACATTATCCCTGAAACCGATCTGGACTAGAAAAGCGATGAACAAGAGGGGCAAAATTTTACAACTAAGTATAGGAAATTTTGAAACTCTCGAGATAAGCCTAGACTAAGGCGCCTGGAATCGAGTGAGGGTGCCTAGTGCCGAGACCTCTAATGAGCGCCTATGAATACACAGCGCTTAGAACCCGATTTTTCGGTGTCGCAAGATTTTCATTATTGGTAACTTGTATGTCGCACTATGATCGTAGAATTTGCCTGTAACCTGCAAAGAGATGATGACCTACAAAACCCTCAAACTACATAAAATCCCAAAAAGAAAAGATACAATATGGGGAGTTGGACTAACCCCGGTGGTCACCCGACTGAGTGAACTTATAACTGAGCATTGCACTACATCTCAGACTCCATGTAGTTATTGTGCATGTGTGAAAGAATTGTGCCCTAGGAAGCCCTTGTGCAAGTGCATGTGATAGTGGGTGATAACTAGATGTACCAATGTAAATAAATGTGTGGATGGCAAAATGAACTTCCCCTTCCTATGAAGTGTATGCAGAAAATGCAGTCCCTTGTCCCTTGTATGGATACTAGATGGATGCCTTTAATGCTCTTAGATGCCTTTGGATGCAAGCTTAGGTGATGATAATAGATGCTTAGAGCTTGGTCCTTTATTTTGATCACATAGCTTTGTATTTATATGATTCCCTTGGTTGAATTTCGTAATTAAATTAGAATGGCAACCCATAAGAAAATAATATGCCCAAAAGATAAAAGATACCCAAAAGAAGCAAGTAAGATAGAAAAGGGTCAGGGGCACCCAAAGGGGATGAGGGCGCCTAGGCGTTGGCGTCCTGGCTGGGCACTAGTGTTCAAAGTCATAAAAGATAAACAAGTAAAGTACTAACTGGGTTGTAGGGTGTGTAATACCGAATAGAAAATAAGAAACGTAGAAAAAGGCCCAGAGACAGTCATCAATTACTAGTTTTCTTGCTTAGGAATCATATGAATGCAAGTATGTTTTTAGGACCTAGAAATGTACCCAAGTGTGTGATTTTGTGTCTACATTTTCCCCACTTTATGTTGTTGAGTGAATACTTGATAACATAAATTAGATAAGAGATGTGTACATGATAACCATGTAGAGTGTGATGGCAATAACGTGCCAAAGAGACAAGTGAAAGCGTGGAGTGGTGAAAGCTAAGAAAGAGGAAGTAACCCTAGGGGTGAAGTGTATGTGTTGTACCTCTTTATTGTGTTTGATGGAGGGAAACTTCTTGTTGCGTATTAAGGATAGACCTACAAAAGAAGAGCAAAGAAGTAGTCAAATATGTGTATATGACTGTTGATCTCGAGTTTCCACTTCTGTCCCGGATGAGTGTATGAGTAATCAAGAAACACTAAACAACATCGAGTATACAAGGGCTTAGTACCTTGGAGATGACGATGGATGATACGGGCGCAAATAAGATAGATGTATGATATAAAGAAGCTAGATCTGCAAAACTGAAACAGATAAGATTAGATCATAATATGTGGGGGTTGCTCGATAGTGTCGGTTCCAAGAGGATTTTAACTCCCTTGGAGGATGTCAACCCCATGTCAGACAAGATAATAACAGATCATGAATAGTAGTAATGGAATATAAAATGAAAAGTAACTAAAATGATGAGGGAACTTAGCTTGTGCTTTGTTATGGAGATGAACTGGGCATCAAGATGGAAAGATAATGAACCATGGCAAAGGTTTCTTCCTTAAACTGGTAGAACTTAATTAAGTTCTTTCTTCTCTTCTCTAGGCCTAGGTATCTCTAGGTCTTCGATCCTTTCCTTCTCGGTCCTTGAAATATGGGAGAGAAACCCATATTTATAACTTAGATGTGAGGTTAGATTTGAGGTTAACAAGTAACCGGGGTTGAGTAAAGTAACTTGAGTTAGGGATATGATGTGATCACGTGGGGACCACAACTTGAATTATTAGATGGAGTGGGGAGCATGATTGACATGGTGGGTGAGATAAAGATTCCATTTTAAAAAAGGTGTCGATGGGTGTATTAATACCCATGGATTAAATAATTTGTGAAGGATGGGGATATGCCAAAAGTTGAATCATCAAATGGGTCTACATGGATCCCATTTGATAATTAATCAAATAATGTGAGTAAATAGATAATATTTGATTTAATTTTAGAAAAAGAGAAGTGAGGATGGGAAATATAATGAATGTGAAATGACGGAGGGACGTTATACCAAAAATAAGTGTCTAGAATGACATTTTTGTACAAGTATGTGAAAAATGTGTAAAAAGGAAAGTGTGCACCCGATCCATGAAGAGTGAAAAGGATAGAAAATGTCCTAAACTATTGTAGAAGAGATATTTTTTTGGGAAATCTCATGCCATGAGATTTTGTTTGCGATCTCACGCCAAGAACGATTTTTTTGCAATCTCACGCCACAAAAGAAGAGTGTTGGGGAGAGAGGTCTAGTGTTACTCTCCTTCCATGATTGCTTCTCGATTATACACCACTATAGATGGTGTGATCTTGTTTTATTCTGATTTGTATTGTGTTTAGTTACGTATTATTTAGTATTTTTCCAAATGTATTGATTGTCCTAATTGAAGGCGATTGTAGGAGATTGAATGCATTCTATATTCTTAGGTCAGTGCCTGATCCTATGAAACTACTCTGTGAACTGTTGTAGATTGTGTTGACCTGAGAAATTTTCTCGTATATGCCCCTAGGACACAGGCACCTGTGGAGGACACAAGCACCTAGGTGCTACTATCTCATGTTGGGTGCTTTGGTGTTTGTGTTGAGCTGAGGACCCAAGTCAGATTTTGGGTTTTCTATGACCTCAGTAACTCTGTTATGTTCATGTATTGTGCAAGCCTATACTAAAACTATGAGCTGCTATATAGGGTGACCGATTCACCCAATGTATGTCCCCCTCATTTGGGGTGCATGTGATATCTCTAGGATAATGCGGCCTAAAGAGAGAACCCGATGTTGATCTCAAACCGATATCATGTAGGGGGTGTGCATTGTAGAAACCAAAGAACATATAAACAAAGTGGCTATATGCATATGTTAGTAGAAAAGTAACAAGCATGTAATAGAAAAACAATGTAAAAAATAAGTGTGCATACAATATGGACCATGAAAAGTAGGTTTTAAACATGGGACATCACTCACAATGTCATAAGACAATATGGTCGAAGAGGCCAAAATCATACAAGCAATGATCAAGCAAGACATAGGCAAAGCCCACAAACAATGGCATACAATAACAAATAATGGAAAGCAAAATGTAACAGATAACCATGGTGGCAAATAGTCTTCCAAAGTAAATGTTGCACATGAAGCACTCGTTAGCATGTTAGAAAGATAAAAAGTATGTCAAAGTGTGTATTTATCAATTTAAAGTAATGTGTTACTAAGGATAGGAAGTAGTATAGAATGAAATAATAACACCTATAGTGTGCGAGAAAGTAGAAACCCCAAGAGCCTCGGTGGGACTGGTAAGAGGTACAATGTCAAGCATCATTATTGTGTGTAAATTTCTATAGAAAGGTAATGCCAAGGTGCCTCGAGTTTCTTATTAATCCTTATTTTCATCTTTGTCTTGGTATTCTTGCATCATACACTATTAGGTCTTCTTAAGCCTTCACTTCAACATAAATCTATATATCTCTATTATCATAAACCTTCGAGAGTTGTTCATGAAACCTTTTAAGAGTTTGGATATTATGTACCAATCTTGACTAGGGTTTCTTTATTTATAATTGGAGAACCAAAATTGGGACAGTCCTTTTAGGTTTGGTTTTTGTTTTATTTGGTAATGAAAAAGATATAGTGAACTAAACTCGCCTTGAAATCACTCAATTCACCTTTTGAATTTCATCCACATTTACCTCCTCAAATTTAGAAGCTTGACACTTCAATTTGATCAAATAAATAACAAAACAATTCACCTTTTATAACCCTTGTCTCGACTATACGGACTTAAAAAAAACTTTCATTGATAACTTCATCTTCCGTGGAATTAAGAGCTAAAATTATATGGACTTGTTCCTCTTGCTAGGTAGATATTTCCTAAAAAATTGGAGAATTTCACTAGATAAAAAGTGTTTTATGTCCAAATTTAATTTCGACCCGTACATACTTTTGGTTATAAAACCCTTAAAAATCATTGTCAAGAGCCAATTTAAAATTTAATGGGATTGTGATAACATTCCTCACATGTTTGAAATGATAGTGGAAAAAACATGCACTCCAAGCTCGATTGTGACTTTACTCCACACTCCTATTACATGTTAGTTTGCAAAATACAAAGAAAACCCTCTAACTTGCAAACTAACACCGCATATATTTTTTCAAACACCCGCCCTTCCATAATTATTCAATAATATCCATATACAATGATTTTCATTCAAATTTTTCATCTCAACTTAGAAAATTGACTAAATCCACTCCTAAACCAACTCCTTAAAAGACTCAATCAGTATCCCTATAACAACTCAACCATACTCCAAACAAAGGAAAATGAGATAAATCTCATCAGAATTTTTTAAGGAACCCGCCTAAAAAAAACTTATAGAAATCATGGCAAATATGGCTAGAACCAGATTCATTGGGTTGGCGAATTATCTAAAATCAACATTCGTGGCATTGGCAAAATAGGATATATTTTTTGAAGGAAATTTTGGATGGAGTGGCGAATGAAGGATAACTTATCATATTATGGACTTAGCCATTCTTTGCAAGTAGAGGACCACTTTACATTTGAAAGGCCACCAAATTTAAAAGACCCACTAGTTATAGAGACTCCACCAAACATCCAAAATCCCACCAAATACATGATATGTGTAACCATTCTGATGATCTCCCAACCAAAGGCTTTTGAGGGACTTGAAGCCCACGGAATAAGCCCTAATTAATATAACTTTTGGGTCGGAGCCTGTGGTCAGGTCTTGGGTCAACTATCAATGGAGGACACATGACGGTCAAGGAAGAAGATACATGGTGCATATCAAGAGCATCAAAAGGGACATGTGTCAAGTATTATGGCCCTCTTCAAAGTAATTAGGTTCCAGTTAGTGATTAGTTTCTAAAATATAGATCTATGTATATATTTATGGAAAATTTTATCAAATTTTAAAAACATTCCCAAACATATCGGCGAATGAGACCAAATGACCAGAAGGTTCCATATATTTCTTGGTGATCCAAGAATATTTTAAAATCCTATCTCGTCAATCAAGTGGCGATTCAATAAAAATATAAGTTAGGATTAGAGATCCGTTGGCTATTCGCATGGGAAAAATTAATGTTTGTGGAAATTTTGGGTGAAACGTGGGCACTGCTATGGTCATAAAAATAGCCAAATTCATATTCCATAATTCCTACTTTTATCCAAATTATGAATATTAGCCACTAAAATTTTCCATGTCTCATTCTCACACCCGAATAGCTCATGCATGACAAATTTAATCTATTTACATGGTCTTCATGACCTTATTAAGCCATAACAACTCATTTACGCCCTAAATCACCTAATCAACCTCCTTTACATGCATAATTACTCGTACTATGGCATGTTTACATACAAGTCTAAATTTGAATAACAAGAAATGCAAGAAAACATACTACTAAAACATTCTCATGACCTCGCAACACTTATCAACATTCTTCATGTTATTGAATGATGCTCTTGCATCATACTACCAAGGAGAAAAAGATGTTTCCATCATTTTTCACCATGCATCAACTTGTCCACACTTGTGCCATGTTTGATGAGTTCATTCTCAGTCATCCATGTTAAGTCCTCAACTGGTTTGTCCTTCCATTTGTTGAGGTACTGAAAGTACTTCTTGAACCTTGTCTTCTTAATCACTTTTTTATCCGAAATGGCCTCGGGTTGTCTTGGTGTTTCCTTGGGTAATTGTTGCTCCCATGCAATGAACTTCTCTTCATCTAATTCAAGCTCTTGTATAGCTATTTATTCACCTTTATAGGGGTATATATTTGCAACATTAAATATAGGAGAGATTCCAACTCCTTTTGGAAGCTCAATTTCATAGGCTATGTTTGAAAATCTTCTTAGAATACTATAAGGACATATCTTCTTTGGTTTGAGCTTGATGTACTCACCCTTAAGAAAACTTTTCTTTCTAAGATGAGTAAGAACAAGGTTCCCAACATTGAAATTAACCTCTCTACTTTTCTGATCTACCATTCTTTTGTACTTGATGGTATTTTCTTCAAGTGTCTTCTTCACTTGTTCATGCAAACCTAACATTACACTAGCAAACTCTTCAAAGATCATCAGCACTTCTTACTTCCATTTTCCTATATTTCTTAGCTCACACACACCTTTAGAGTACACACCATAAAAAAATTGAAATGGAATCATACATGTACTTCTATTTGGTGAGTCATTATATGCAAACTCAACTTGAGCTAGTACTAAATCCCACTGTTTTAGATGCATACTTACCAAGCTTCTCAAGATGTTTCTAAGGCTTATATTCACTATCTTAGTCTAACCATCTATTTGAGGATGATAGGTTGAGTTGAAACTTAAATTTTGCCCAATTTCTTCCATAGAGTTCTCCAAAAGTGACCAACAAACTTGGTGTTCTTGTCAGAAACAATGCTTCTAGGAAGTCCATGCAATCTGATTATCTCCTTAAAGAAGAGATTTGTAATGTTAGTAATATCACTTGTCTTAGTACATGGAATGAAATGATCCATCTTAGAGAACCTATCAACTACCACAAAGATTGAATCATGCCCTTTTGAGTTCTTGGCAAACCAAGTACAAAGTCCATACTTACTGAATCCCATGGCTTATTGGGAATTGGAAATGGCTGATACAAACCTACATTTTGAATACTTCCTTTGGCATTTTGGCATACTTTACAACTGTCTACAAATTTCTTAATATCACTACTCATATGTGGCCAATAGTAATGAGCACTTACTTGAACTAGTGTCTTGGTTTACCCAAAATGTCCTACTAGATTACCACTATGTTTTTCTTTCACCAAATTCTCTCTCATAGAGCTTCTTGGTATGCATAGATGGCTTCCTTGAAAAAATAACCTCTTGAATCATGAAATCCATCCAAGGACTTCTATCATTACTAAGAAGCCTCATAAGCATCCTTGAAATCAACATCTTCTTTGTACAATTCCTTCAAATCATCAAATCCTAGTATGTTGATTTGAGACTCATGTATGATCAAACTCCTCCTACTCAAGGAATCTACAACTTTGTTAGTTTTCCCAATCTTATGCTTGATAAAAAAATTAAAAATTTGCAAAAATTCAATCCATTTCACATGCCTTTGACTTAAATTATGTTGATTAGTTATAAATTATAAAGCATGATTATCTCAAACAAAACAAACTCTTTAGGCATGAGATAGTGTCTCCATTTCTTCAAGGCCTGTATGATGGCATAGAATTCTTGTTCATATGCTAAATACCTTTTCTTTTCATCATTTAGTTTTTCACTAAAGTAAGCAATAGGCTTTCCTTCTTGGCTTAAGATAACACCAATAGCATTCCCACTAGCATCACATTCAACTTGGAAAAGCTTAGAGAAATCAGGTAATGACAAAATTGGTTCTTATGTTATATTTTTCTTAAGCAATTGAAAACTCTTATTAACAAATTTCACCATTGAAATGCTTTCTTATCACCTCTAATTTTATCCACTATTGGAGCACAAATCCCACTGAAATTTCTTATGAATTTCCTATAGAAGCTAGCCAAACTATGAAAGATTCTTACCTAAAAGATACTTTTAGGAGTAGGCCACTCAATGATTTCCTTTATCTTCTCCTTATCCATCTTTAATCCTTCTTGTGAGATCACAAACCCCAAGTAGATCAGCTCTGTCTTCAAGAAAGTACACTTTTTAAGATTGATTAGTAGCTTTTCTTCATGTAATTTTTCAAGGACCAATCTCAAATGCTTAAGATGCTTTTTTATATACCAAAATTTCATCCAAATAGACTATAAAAATTACCATGAACGCTTTAAGCACTTCATTCATAAGTCTCATGAAGGTACTAGGAGCATTTGTCAAGCCAAATGGCATAACCAACCACTCATAAAGTCCATCATTTGTCTTAAAAGTTGTTTTCCATTCATCACCCTCTCTAATTCTAATATAATGATAACCACTTTTCAAATCTATTTTGGAAAAATACTTGGCTTCACTTAAACAATCCAACAAATCATCAATTCTAGGAAATGGGAATCTATACATGATAGTGATCTTGTTGATTGCTCTGGAATCATGCACATTCTCCATCCTCCATCTTTCTTAGGACTCAAAACTATAGGTACAACACAAGGACTTAAAATCTCTCTTATCAGCCCTTTCTCCAATAATTCTTGTACCTACCTCTTGATCTCTTCATTTTCCTTTGAGTCATCCTATAAGCAACCTTGTTTGGAAGGTTAGCACCTGGAATCAAGTCTATGTGATGGTTGATGCTTCTAATTGGAGTTAATTCACCAAGAAGATCATCTACTACAATATCCACATACTCATTTAATAGATCTTGAATTTATTGAGGTAGATTAACAAGCTTTATATTGATAACAACACATTTAGGCTTACTGATATAGCAAAATTTACCTCTTCCTTCTTCATTTGATGTAGGAACTCTTTACCACTCATTAGTAGCACTATAGAAATTGATTCAACATTAGCCTTATATTCTTGCAAAGGTTTGAGAACATGCTTCTTTCCATCCTTCTCAAAGGTGTAGGTATTGTGCCTTCCATCATGCACTGCCTTTCTGTCATATTGCCATGGTCTCCCAAGTAGAATGTGACAAGCATCCATGGGCATAACATCACATATTATCTGATCCTTATAAGTTCCTATTTAGAAATATAATTTTCATTGTTCATTAACCAAGATCTGATGTCCTTTTTGTAACCATGACACTTTGTAGGGAGTAGGATGCATTAACTTTTCCAAGCCTAGTTTCTCCACCATCTTTGTTGAGACAAGATTGTCTGTGCTCCCACTATCTATGATGACTTTGCAACATTTTCCTTTTCTCTTGCATGTAGTCCTAAACAAATTCTTCCTTTGAGGTGGTTCTATGACCTCCTTGTTTGGTTTGAGTAAGATCCTCTTCATCAAGAGTGATTCACCAACTTTTGGTAAGTCTTCATGAACCTCTATTCTTCCATTTATTCCTCCTCTTTTCCTTGAGGCAAATGAGCACCTCTTTCTTGGATGGTTAAAGGATTTTTATGAAATTCATAATACTTATGACCTGCATATCTATTACATATAAAACACTTACCCAAGAATCTTCCTCTTCCTCTTTGGTAAGGTCTTTTTCTTCTTGGTGCATAGCCTCCTCTTGAACTCTGTGAGCTACTAGCTTCTTCTTGATATGATTGTAGTTTCCTTCCATTCCCTTGTTGACCTCTACCTCTAAAAAATTTGCCTCTTCCTCTTGTATATGAATTTTTCTTCCTTGAAAGCTTCTTTTCCACCTAGAGTGCCAACTAATAAGCTTCATCAATTGATTTAGGAGAAACAATGTTGATCTCATCTTGAATAGAAAATTTCAGACCATTTAGATATCTTTCTACCTTCTCCAGATCATCTTCTATATTCCCTGCTCTTATAGTCAGCCTATAGAACTCTTCAGTGTAATATTTCACAGACATGTCTTTTTGTCTTAAATTTTGAAGAGACCTAAACAAACTAGTTTGATAGTCTTTTGGTAAAAACTTACCTTTCAACTTTACAACCATCCTATTCCAATCTCTGATCTTGGTTTTCCCTTTGCTTATTCTTTCCTTCTGCACTCCATCCCACCAAATGGATGCATGGCTTTTCAATCTAGTAATAACAAACTTGACTTTCTTGTCATCTACCACTTCTTCATATTCAAAATACTTATCCATTGCATCAATCCAGTCAATAAGTTATTCAAGTTCCAGGATGTCTTTCATACATAGCTATCTCCATCTTTGGTTTAGAGCTAACTCCCGTAATGGCCTTGATCATCATGTCTTTTATTCTCTCTTGTTCTAGAACAACTACTTCTCTAGCCACTATTGTTGCCTCTCGGGTTTTTTTCACCGACATCTCCTAGCTCAATCCCTCTCCTCTTAGACATCTCGACATCTTGAATCATTTCCCGAGATTCCTAATCTCTTCCATGAGTAGGGCTTGAGTAGTTCTTTCTCCACCGCTCTAGCTCTATATGTCATTGTCTTGTGCCTTCTCAAGTAACCTTTATCTCTTATTTACTATCACTTCTTGTAATCAACCTGTGAATGACTTGACCAATTCTTCTTGGTCCACTCTAATATCAAAATTTGAATCCAAGGTGCCTTAGAGTTTCTTGTCAATCCTTCTTTTCATCTTTGTCTTGGTATTCTTTCATCATACACTATTAGGTTTGTTTAAGCCTTCACTTCAACATAACTCTCTATATCTCTATTATCATAAACATTCAAGATTTATTCAGAAAATTTTTGAGTGTGGATATTATGTACCAATATTGGCTAGGGTTTCTTTCTTTATAATTGAGAACCAAAATCGGGACAATCCTTCTAGGTCTCAGGTTTTTGTGCTATTTGGTAACAACAAATATATAGTGAACCTTGCAATCACTCAATTCACCTGAATGTCATCTGCATTGACCTCCTCAAATTTAGAATCTTGACACTTCAATTTGATCAAATAAATAGCAAAAAAATCACCTTTTAGAACCCTTGTCTCACTCTATACCGACTTAAAAACTGTCATTGATAACTTCAACTTCCCATGGAATTAAGAGATAAAATTTTCTGGACTTGTTCCTCTTTTTGGGTTAGATATTTCTTAAATTTTTGGAGAATTGCACAGGATAAATATTGTTTTATGTTCTCGCACTAGTTTCGACCCATGTACATACTTTTGGTTATAAAACCCTTGAGAATCACTATCAAGAGCTAATCAATTTTAATGGGCTTGTGATAACATTCCTCACATGTTTGAAATGATAGTGGAGAAAACATGCACTCCAAGCTCAACCGTGATCTTACTCCTCGCTGCCCTCTCATAAGTTAGTTTTCAAAATACAAAGAAAACCCTCTAACTTGAAACTTAACACTGCATATCTTTTTCAAACACCTTTCCTTCCATGATTATTCAATAACATCCATCTACAATGATTTTCATTCAAAATTTTCATCTCAACTTAGAAAATTGACTAAATCCACTCCTAAACCAACTCCTTAAAAGAGTCAACTATATCCTATAACAACTCAACCATACTCCAAACAAAGGAAAATGAGATAAATCTCATCTTCATACCTGACTAGCTCGTGCATGACAATTTTTATCTATTTACATGGTCTTCATGACCTTATTAAGCCATAATAACTCATTTACCCCCACTAACTCACCTAATCAACCTCCTTTACAAGCATAATTACTCTTACTATGACATTTTTACATACAAGTCTAAATTTGAATAACAAGAAATGGAGAGAAATCTACTAGTACAACATTCTCATGACCTCACAACACTTATCAACATTCTTCATGATATTGAATGATGCTCCTACATCAAAATGTTGCATTCACAACTAGAGAACAAGTAAATGCACGTGTATATAGAAAATATATTGACATACTAAGTATCCGTCTAGCATGAGAAACAAAGTGTACATGTAATTATAGGTAAGAAAGAGTAAGTGTAACCAAAATATGCAATATGTTGTGAATGAGTGTGATGGAATGGTATGTAATGTGAATGTGATAAGAGTAGTGTGCCCCATAGTGGATGTAGATGAGATATGTATATGAGACGAGGTTCATTTATAAAATACCCCTCAACAATCAATAATGAACCATGGAACTAGAGTGTATTATAGGGTAGTATGATGTGTGAGAATGGAATGCTAGAAAGATGTATCATGAAGCACAGGGCATGAAATGTGTAGTGTGTGAGGATCATGGATCATTGGATGTCATATGCCCTCAACAATCAAGTGTGAACCTTAACACAAGAGTGTGTTATAGGGTAGTATGATGATACAAGATGTGTATCAAGTTGTGTAAGATTGCTTAGAAATGGGAAGCCCGAAGCACGAAGCATATGTGATGTTAGGAAGGGTGGGGAAGTAAGTGTGATTCCTTCAAGTATGTAAGAGGCATAGATCTAGTTGATGTTACGAAAGGGATCAATGTAAGGAGTAGTTTTCTTGACAAAAGTGATTGGATGCTAAAGTGGAGGTTGCGAAGATATTTTGAATGATGGAAGGTGAAAGATGCCTTATAGAGTTTTTTGGTCTTACTTAGTGAGTGGTTTCTTATTTGGGATTGGTAACGTTGTAGAAGACTTGATAGGAGAAGAGGGTGGACTGATTTTGGGAGGCGGTTGCTTAGTTTTACTTGGTAATGCCATAGATGACTTGAGTGGAGAAGTTAGGCTGATTTTGAGAGGAAGGTGCTTAGGAGGCTCTTGACTTACATTAGTAATGATGGTATGATGCTCATGAGACATAGATGAATCAAATTTAGGAACCCAATGAGATTTAGAAATTGGAGATGAACATGTAGCAACATTTTTGTAGCAAATGAAATAAGACCATAATGCTTAAGCTGGCCAATTTGTCATTTTAAAACATAGCAATCATTATCATTATGTCCATTATTTCGATGATGATTAAAGTATGGATGCCCTTGATATTTTGCAAGCCGATAAGGAGGATAACAATGAGTAGATGGCAAGTTGATCAATTGATGCTTAAGAAGCTTAGGAAGAATGTCATGTTGCTTAGCATTTAAGTCAAACTTGAGAGGTGTCGGTAATGGTAAATATTGAGGCGCATTGATATGAGCACATGTAGAAGACATAGAATTAGGATGAGGAGAATGAGATGTAGAAGGAGAACTAGCATGAGCCTGAGAAACATCCTTGAGATGTTGAATTTCATATTTAAGAGATGTAATCATTGATTCCATAGCTTGAATTTTATCTTGAAACAAAGAATGTAAAGCTTGAATGGACTCTAAGATGGGTTGATTGGATGGAGGATCACGAAGGCTAGGGTCATCAGAGAGACGATTGAAAATGGAACTTACTTGAGCGGGTGGTGTATTGCGAGGTAAATACATAGTGTTTAAGGATTTTTGAAGAACATATTTACAAGGAGGGTTCATTTAAATAAATTGATTCAAGGAGACTTGAGGAACCTTAGTAGCCATGAAAGAAGGACCGATAGAATAGGGATCCAAATGACCAATCATGAGTGGGGTTCCAAATGATTTAACAAAAATAAATTTTTATAACCCTAATATTACAAAGTCACAGATGATAAATATATGTTAAAGTACATATTTTGACACAAGTAATAAGATAGATAATTATGAAACCCTAAGTGCAAGAGAAGGAAAGAATGACTTAGCTGATTCACGATATCCTTGGAACTGATCTGGACTGGAAATATGATGAACATGATGGGTAGACTATCACAACTAAGTACAGGAAATTCTCGTAGCTATTGGATAATCCTGGACTAGGGCGAGGGCATCTAGGCACTGAGACCTCTGGGCATTCGTGACTATATAAGGGCTCAAAAATTGATTTTTCCGTGTCGCAAGATTCTCATTAATAGTTGTTATTGGTCGCATGTATGTCACACTATGACCACAAAATTCACCTATAACCTGTAAAGAGATGATCACCTGTAAAACTCTCAAACTACATCAAATCCCAAAAAGAAAAGATACAATATGGGGAGTCTGACTAACCCCAATGGTCACCCAACTGAGTGAACTTACGACGGAACACTGCACTACATATTAGAATCCATGTAGTTCTTATGTGTGTGTGAAATAATCATGCCCTAAGAAGCCCTTATGCAAGTACACATGATAGCGGGTGATAGCTAGATATACCAATGTAAATAGATGTGTGGATGGAAAAATGAACTTCCCTTCCTATGAAGTGTATGTAGAAAATGCAGTCCCTTGTCCCTTGTATGGATGCTAGATGGATTCCTTTGATGCTCTTAGATGCCTTTGATGCAAGCTTAGGTGATGATAATAGATGCTTAGAGCTTGGTCCCTTATTTTGATCACATAGCTTTGTATTTATATGATTCCCTTGGTTGAATTTTGTAATTGATAACTAGAAGGCCAACCCATAAGAAAATAAGATGCCCAAAAGATAAAAGAGACCCAAAAGAAGCGAGTAAGATAGAAAAGGGTCAAGGGTGCTCAGAGGGGACGAGAGGGCCTAGGCATTGGCGTCCGAGCTAGCATTGGTGTCTCGAACTCATAAAAGATAAATGAGTAAAGTACTTGATCGGGATGTAGGGTGTGTAAAACCAAATAGAAAATAATAAACACAGATAAAAGGCCAAATATAATTGTCAATTACTAGTTTTCTCACTTAGGAATCATATGAATGCAAGTATGATTTTAGGACCTAGAAATGTACCCAAGTGTGTGATTTTGTTTCTACAATTGCGAAAAAGTGGGCATTGCAAAGAGATAATTGAGGTATAGTACATACTCATCCCAAAAGGGTTGTTCGACAAATAGAATAGTAATATCAAAATGTGGTATGAATCATCAACATAAGAATTAGGATGAGTGGAAGAAGCCTCACACACTGGTTGTGGAATGAAGGCAGATGCAATGAAAGTATGAGGTTGGGAACATGATTGTCGATGTTTGATGGTTAAAAATGAGGTTCAACATTATCTAAAAGGTGGTCGGGAGAGGGAGGAGAGGTATCCTCATCAATACTCTCATCATCAAAACTAGAAGAACAAACCTCATCATTAGGAATATGAACATGCAAATATGTGTCGTGAAACTATCATCACATGAAGTAAGTGAGGAAACAATTGTATCATAAGAGGCAACAACAATGAAAATCTCTAAAGGGTCTCCAAATAAGAACTGAAGAATGATCCAAACAGTACGAGGACACTCTATGTGTGCCACATGATGGTGGAGAGGCCTGAAACATGTGTCAATAAGCGATCATAGACTTGATCAAAAGTGTTGAGCCAATATTCAAGATGATAAGGATCACTGTGTGCATGCACTTGTCTATAAAGCCTTTGTGAGTAAGGTAATGTTCCATGTTTATATGTCATGATGCATAATTCTCTCTACCAATAAGAAGTGGTGGAGGCTAAGAAGCAATTCTATGAAGCTCAAGTCTGGAAATAACATCCTCCATGGTGCATCCACAAAAAGAGTAAGGAATGCATAAGAGTCACAAGGACAAACACACTAAAAAAGACGCTGAATCAATTGAAAATGCATCCGGAATGCAAGAAAAGAAGGGTGCAAGAACACACATAAGGTTACAAAATGTCAGACTTATTCAAGAATATGTTTGCATGTGATTACAACACCCAAGAACAATGATAACCCCCCTGTTTGCGGCACTTTATAAACATTGTGTTAGTTATAGTAAGATGTGTTCATACGCAACGTGAAATAGTTGGCCGCTCACTTTGTAGTGGGTGAAAAATCACGTAAGAGTGGAGGCCATGATAATTTTTAGTCAAAAGTAGAGGAATAACACCATAAACAAACACAAAACAAGGTTGAAAGCAAGAAAAAGGAACAAAACAAATGTTTCGTGTGAGAAAAAGTGACTTGCATTGCATTTGGGGCTCCTTTCCGCAAGGATTTGGTGGTTTTAGTCACAAGCCCACAAGTAATAACAAGAACACTACAATCCAAAACAACTCGAAAACGAGTCAAAAGGCTCCCAAAATTCAAAAATAACCCCAAAAACGTGCAAAAACCTCCTAAAAAGGCCAAATAACCTCCACAAGGGGCCACAAATCACATAAACACTACACACCTCCAAAAAATCATTAGTGAAAAAAATTGCTAAGAACACTAGTTTTTAATATATTTGCCCAATTAATTTATTATCAAAAATGATTAAAAATATTAAAAGGGGTTGAAAACTAGGTTTCCCTTATATTAATTAATGACGAGATAAATATATATTTTCCTTCCTTTTAGAGCTTCACAAGGCCTTAATCTTAGATTAAATTCATGTAAGTTATTTTTTTATCATTGGCAAAATATTTTTGACTGGGATCCTACCTAGATTACAAGAGGCCCCAATCTCGGATAAACAAGAAGAACCAATACAAAGAGCAAAATCACAACGAAGGAGGGACATCACAAAGAAGTTCGAAGGCGTAGCAAAACCACAACAGAATAACAACCAAACTACAACCAAACCACAACACTACTACAACAAAATTACAAACCAAGATCAACAAAGGTAAAGATAAAGAGAACCAAAGCACATGGCAGACCCCACTACCGATTTCATGATCTTGGAAAAATCCTTCTTGAGGTTCTGCAATAAATCCCTAATGTCCTTAAAATAAGTGTTGTTCTTAGATTTTTCTTTACCCTTGCTAGTTTCAAGCACAAGAATGATGTATGAAAGAATGTCCATGTTACCTTTCAGGATGGAAAGGATGTCACACTGTTTGCTCCTACTCCTGTCATGTTCTTTTTCCATAAGAGAGATTATTTTTCCTAACTCTTCTAGCAACTAGTCATCCTTTGAGCCACTTTATATTACAATTTTACAGCCCCTGAATTTATCATTAAGCACTCTACATTCTTTCCTCAACCAAGTTAACATGTCATTATGAAGTTCTAGCTCATCCCTCATGCTTCATGTCTAAGTTTTGTTCAAGCTTCTAATCAACGGTTTTTGCTTCCTTGTCTCTTTTCTCCCATGGCTAACAAATAGAGAGCAACATTACCCTCACCAATAGGGGAAACATGGGGAATGGGAACATTGATAGGGTTAATATTATCCCTTTTGCTATGGAGAGAGTGATTAGAGGGCGGGGAGGGGTCTTTTGTCAGGGCAACCAAAGTGGGGAAAGGGGAGGGGACAATGTTCACAATGAAAGATCAAAATGACTCGTAAAGCAATATAATAACAACATGATGCAAAGGCAGGCTCTTTTCCCTTGCAAGACCAATTTCAAATAATTTTCTAGGAGTGGAGCAAGTAGAAGGGAAAATTAACAACTACATTCCTCCTAAAATGGTTGAGAAACACCAAATGGAAGAAAGGGGTGACTTTGAATCGACCATTGAGTGTGAGATATTTCATTAAGGTCGCACCTACCTTGTTGTAGGGTTTGGGCATAAAATCCCTCAAGAAACCACTTTCGACATGCGTGAGACTCTCCTCTTCCTCTAAAAATTTGATCTCTTATTTTTTATCATAATTTTTTTGAAATACAACATGCCTTTTGGGTGAAGCCCAGTGATACCAGAAATCATCTCCTTTGTGATTAGAAAGTCCCTATTTCAAGAGCTCACTTTCCTATCTCTCCAATTCTTCATAAACTATTGGGACATATGAATGTCATGCCCTCTCACTGCATTCATAAAATTATTAAAACCCCATTTCTTCAAGATTTCTGAGAGTTCAACATCCTCTTTCCATTGCGCATGGCCGACCAACACTACCCCGCAAATATCTCCCCATATTTCGTGCACAAACCCTAGAATCACCTTGAGAGAGTGTGCAGGTCGAAGGAGTTTGGTATGAAAGAAAAATAAACTCTAAATCAAGTTTAATAGAAAGATCAAACACCCACTTAACGTAGGCATTAAACCTGTGAATTCCTTTTTCCAAATTAATAATTGCTTGAACATTAGGGGGTAAAGAATTAAAATTATGCCAAGTTGTGTAATTATGGGAAAGGACCCCACATTGGCAAGAGAATCAACTAGCTTATTACCTTCCCTATAGATATGATGGAAAGAACAACTAGTGAAGGAATTGGAAAGGTGAATAACTTCTTCAATGAAAATTTTTATAGTCCAACTGGGCTTTGGCTTTACCATTCAAGCAATTAATGACATTCATATAATCACCTTCAATAGTCAAATTCTGTTATTTAAAGGTAGAGGCAAGTTTAACACCCCAAAGCGCTATCAAAGCTTCAACAAAGTGATTGGTATTCATGCCAATAGGTACAATAAAAGAAGCTATAAAATGACCACCTTCCCCTCGAATACACCCTCCAAATTTTCCAGGGTTTCCCTTAGAGGCTCCATCAAAGTTAAGCTTAAAAATCTAGGAATATGAGGGGACCAATTAACGATAGTTCTCTTAACCTTAGGGGATGAAATTATGTTAATAAAACAAAATACATTCCACTTTTTAAGAATTTTGGACTCCTCTTCATTCTAGCTAAGATTTCTTTTAGGCCTAAATCTGAAATGTCATGTTTAATACCTTCCAAGAGTTGATTAAACATCCTGCTAACGAAAGTTTTTTTATTTTTGAAAATACTATTGTTTATATCCTTCCAAATATACCAAATGATGTATGGGAAGGACAACTGCCAAATATTTTTCACCGCCAGACACTTAAAAGGGGAATTCCATTGCGCCAAGCTGAAAGAATGTTATCTGGAAGGACCCAATTAACACCCATATAATTGAAGAAGGCATTCCAAACCTCAGTGACATAGGTACAATGTAGGAATATATGATTGATAGACTCTCCAGAGATTTTATAGATGTTGCACCTGTTAGGAATATGTTGCCCTCTTTTGATCCAATTGTCGGTAGTTAGGATCTTATCCTGAATTTTGAGCCAAAGAAATATGTTTATTTTGGGAGTCACTCTTTGAACCATACCTTACTCCACTCAATTGAAGAAGACTGATTGACTGAGAGTAGATTGTAATCAATTTAACCTGAGTAATCTCCTTCAATGGAGTCTTCCTAAATGATTTCATCAGGTGTATCTTTAGCATCAATATGATGAGTAGAGAGTACCTGTAAATTATTAATGTTGTCAGAGAGATTGTGTCCAATGAATGGAAATTGAATCCAACCTTTACCATCCTCATTACATCTGATAAAGTCCTTGAATTTAGTTCCAATCATCTTAGAATAAGGAGCAACCAGCTAAGACCAATCTTTCTTGTTCTTAAGCAGAGATTTAGTAATCCATTTATCCTCCCAAAAAGAGATATCCTTCCCATCTCCCAAATTCCATTTGCTTCCCTTAATTAAAATCTGTCTAGAGTTAAGCATGGCATTCCAAAATTGTGAACCAACAGTAGATCATCTCTGTGTAACCAATTGTTACTTCTAGTGTTCTCAAGGTATTTGGCTCTAACTAACCTAGTCCACAGTAAGTCTTATTTCATCAATCTCCAACCCATTTTTGTAATCATAGCTTTATTCATCTGCATCATGTTTTTAATACCAAGTCCACCACAACTCTTGGGTTGACATACCTTATCCCATGCAATAAGATGGAATCTATCATTTTCTTCCACACCACTCCATAAGAAACATTTTTGAATTTTCTCAATTATTTCAATGATCTCCCTGGTAAACTTGAATAAAGACCTTAGATATATAGGGAGATTTTGGAATGTGTTATTAATAAGAATGCATTTACCTTCCTGGGAGAGGAAAACTCCTTTCCAAGAAGCTAATTTCCTTTGAAATATTTCAATAAGATTGTTCCACACCTCCGAAGGAATTTTACCATGAAACAAGGGCATACCGAGATAAGAGGAGGGCAAGGTGTTGATGTAGCAACCTAAAATATCATAAATCTTATTTTCCTGGAGACAAGAGTATGAAGAAAGAATAGAGAGCTCTTGTCAAAATTGATCAGCTGCCCCAAAATAATTTCATAATCGGTGAGAATAGATTTCAACATCATTGTTTCAATCACTGAAGCCATGAGAATAAAAATAGTGTCATCAACAAAATACTAATTAGTCATCTTCAAGTCTCAAGAGGATGGATTAAAACCCTTCACTTCACTCCTGTGAATAGAATTAGCCACTCTTCTACTTAAAATTTCAGCCATCAAGATAAATAGAAGAGGTGACATAGGGTCCCCTTGCCTTAAACCTTTTTGTTTTTGAAGAATCCGGTGGTAGATCCATTGATAAGGACAACAAACATAAAGTAGTAAATGCAGCTGAAAATGATTTTTCTAAAGTGGTCAGGTGAAACCAAACTTATCAAGAATTTTATCTAGGAAGTTCCAGGAGACTTTGTCAAATGCTTTGTTCATATCAAGCTTGACTAACATACCTTCCTTTTTAGCTTTCTTCATTACATGAATGGCTTAATGTACAAGAATAATCCCATCCTGTATCACCCTTCCTTTGACAAAACCCCTCACTGCTACGAAATAATGCTCGAAGGAGGGGTCAGAGTCTAGAGGATATAGTTTTGGTGAAGACTTTGTAAAGGACATTAGAAAAACTGATAGGTCTAAAGTCTTTGAAGTTCCTAGCACCTCTTTTCTTGGGAATTAGCACAATAAAAGTGTTTTTAATTTCTTTAAGTAATCTGCTTGTTCTTAAGAATTCATTTATGGATTTAAGAAGGTCAATTTTACAAATTTCCCAATACCTTTGATAAAATCTTTCTAGAAACCATCGTGCCATGGCATTTTATCCCCATCCATAAAGCAAAAAGGTTCTTTTGAAGCTCCTCCATATTGACCTTATCTGTAAGTTTCTTGAAAAAACTCTTGTCCACAAGATTATTGGGGATGTCTTCAATAAAAGGGTCAATATTTACTTCTTCTTCCTGTGTTTGATCTCCATTAAGGAGATTCTTGTAGAACATCACAACTTCTTTCTTTATAATATCAAGATTTTTGCTAGTTTCCCCATTCTTTGTGGTAATCTCACTAATCCTATTATGGATTTGGTGTTGGATAATGGTCATATGAAAATATTTGGTATTACGGTCCCCTTCTTTCAACCATAAATCCCTGGATTTTTGCCTCTAGAACTCTCCAATTCATATAATTTATCCTATGAACATGTAAGATTAATTTTAATATAATCTATGATTAATAAAAAATCCAATGTTATCAAACACAGTCACGAAAAGAAGGGAAAAATAATTTTGAAGGGTTAAAGGGCTACACATGGGTGCCACATGGAAGAAGTGCATTGCAAGAGGTAGAGAGGTCAGGGATAGCTTGGCGGACACATAAGATTGAAATGGATTAACGGAAACGAGTGGTAGGGGGATTAGGAAGGGTTAGTTGGATTGCTTATGAGGAAACGGTCAATAGGGTCTAGAAAGGGGAGTGAAATTGACGGCGAGCACTCAACCAAACACAAGACAAGCCCATAAGGAAAGGTTGGGTATACATGTTCGGTTCGTCTCGGGAGCAGGGTGGGCCGAGTGAGCTCGAACGAGTTGAGCCAAGTTAAGGCCCGAGTAGGACAAGAAAAAATGCAAAGTATGTTGAGTTCATGGGGTTAGCACATGGCCGAGCCTAACAAGGATGGAGGGTTGAGCTTGAGTGGCGAGCACGGAGTTCGTAAATAGGAAGTTCGACAATTTGGGGAGCTTAGCGGTTTGTAGGGAGGATGATGACATGGCCGAGATCGGGGAACATAAATGAGGTAGGGCCAAGAAAGGGTTGAGATCGACGATGACCGAGAAAGGAAAATAGGTAGGGTCCGTTTAGTCCAACCACATGACAAAGCTAAGCACAAAACATGGTCGATGTGAAAACATGGGTCGAGCTAAGTGGAGACCCAAACTAATACAAGCAGGTAAAACCCAATGCATAGACCACAGATTGAGCTACAAAGGGAGAGCTCGTCGAGCCAAGTAGGTATCTCATCGACCTTGAGAAGGAGCTCGCGAGTTAGCAGAGAGCTCAAAGGAGTTGGGAAAAGAGAAAGGATAGCTCGAGGAGGAGAAGATGTGGCCCATGGGTAGAGTAGAGTCAAAAGAGGTTGGAGAAGAATGCAAAAACCATGAAACATTCCAAAAAAATATACTTTTAATGTAAAATTTCCAATAAAACTAGTAACATTAATATCTCCAACTAGAGATTTTCACCAAAGATGGTCGTAACTAGCCGTATCTAGTGAAGAAACCCCTTAAACTCCAAATGTAACCTGCGCACATACACCAAAAAGAACACAAAACCAAAAAACTCCATGAAAACAAAAATAACACCAAATTTTAATGCAAGTAAAACACAAATCAAACATGCTTAAAACCTTGCACAAGAAACTAGTAAAACCACAAAACCGATAAAGAGGTAACAAATGCGGATGAGTGACATGAATCCCAACAATGTGCTCTGATATCATGTGAGAGAATGTGAGTAGCGATCAAGTGGGAAGGTGCGCACATCAACCAAGTTACACTCGAATGGAACTAGACATAGCTCCAAGTAGTGAGGAAGCGATCAACCACCATGAAATTGTGCATGCAAGAAAAAGGTTTAATCATTCTCATAGATTAGAAAAAAAGGTACAAATAGGAGTGTTGTGTAACTCCCAATGCAAGACCCGTCATACCTCCACAAGGGAGAAAGGAGCTACGATCTAAAAATGGAAAGTAACTCTTGTATGATGCATTGACACACACTGACGCATATGAAAAATTCTATGATGGAATCTATCATAGTTCCTAAAGATACCTAAGACTCCATGACCTCACCTAAGGCGAGATGACCTACCATGTGTGAGGGAAAGATATAATAAGAGGAAAAGAAATCCCTCACACCAAAAAAATTAAATATTTTATTATAAGACCATATGGAGAATGTTACATCAAAGCATGCATGTGGCGTTAGTGATCAGAAACATGGTATGATTCATACACCTCTTAGTCATTCATATGCCACCCATTACCAATTCTTTAAAGGCAACTCGCTTAAACAAGGAGGATGTTAGGTTTTCCATCATTATTAATATCGTGGACTCGTGAGGGAAACAAAGTATAGTAAGGTCGTTGCAAATCAAAGAGAGGGTTACGTCATTCCACAATGATAACACGTTGGCCCATAATTCTTTAGCCTTAAAGACGAGGCTCGACAAGAGAACAAGAGGTAATTTCTTTGGAAGTTGAGTGACTTCATAACTTTAGAAAGATCACCTTCAAACTCGGGAACCACATTAACAAGACTAGGTTAGGAGAAGCCTTCACCATGTTTCTACTTCATTTTTAAAATTTACGGAACGAAGTTCAACATGTTATCCAAGACAAATTATTACAAATCTCGCTTGCCATGATATTCACCATGGTCGCTGAGGTTAGTTTCCTTCAATTTTGTATCAAAGGAAGATAATTGTTTTTGTCATTTCATCAAATCCCCTTTCCTCTATATGTAACTGAACATGGACCTCAATTCATCTCGTATTCCAGTCTTTTTCTTCAATCTACAAGAAATCCTCTCCAATGACCCTTCTAATGTATTATGTTGCAAAATATGAGGAACGATTGAAAACCATCTAGATATACTTGTTTTTTTCATGCCCTCTACAATGATTTTTATTCGAGGTCCATCAATACCCACTTCCTAATTTTATTCTTACTACTCGTAATCGAGATCAAACATATTACTTCCACTTTATTTTTGCATTGAGATTCGCCATCAAGAAGTCACAAGGATCAGTAGGGATGAAAAGAAAAGTGTGATCCATACAAACAAGAATTCAAAGGCATTGAATGAAAATAAAAACATGGGATACATCTCATCCACTCGCCTCTATTAAATGCCTTGTAATCATTCTCTTAGAACACACACTTTTAATCGATGATCAACCAAATCAATCTTTTGACTATAACAAATGTAGGAGATAACAACGTCACATTTGGATTAACAATCCAAAAATTATTTAGGTATGTCATTATTTACAATTTCAATATAGTTAGGGAAAAATTAATATCATATGGTATAATATGTCATCATTCTTTTATAAAATTCCCCTTTGTTTTCTAAAATCAGCAAGAGAATCAAGATTTCTATATCATAATGCATGAACACGATAAAATTGAAGAGTTGCTTCATTACCTTGATTTCCTCAATAATATTTCCTAAACAAAATTTGTTCAAGCCTTGATACTTACAATATTACCGATAATCATCAATCACTTTCCACTCTTATTTTTTATTCTTATATACCTAGATTCACAAGGTATTTTTAAAGAATGAGATTTTGTTAGCAGTATATTATTGTAGATGAATATTTTTAAATTGAAATTTGGGAAACATATGTCTCGTAAGTAAATTCTAAGAAAAAACATAGCATTTTCTTATTAAGACATGTATATTTTGGTGAATTTAAAAAATTTATGTATATTTTATAAGAATATTTGGAAAAAACATTTTGTAAAATAAATTGATTGCGAATCTAAAATTTGAAAAAATTAACTAATTGCTGAAATATAGCGGATAGCCCCTAAAAATATCATGACCTAGAATCAAATCCAAAATTTGGCCATATTATTGGCACATTTTTGGTGGTCTATGGAATATTAATAGCAATATACTTGAGGACTTCCCATTTTTCATTTTTTATAACACCTCTAATGTCAAAGAACCCCCAATTTCCTTTGGAATCTCCATCTAATTTGAGGAGAGGAAATTCTTCATATTACTTTTTTCTTGTTATCTTTAATCAAACTAATCATATTTCCCACCTTCCTAGAGATTCTATTTGTTTAGAATACACCTTTGTTTCCCATACCTTTAATTTTAGGTGTTGGAACTTTATCCTTAAACACTTCTTGCATAATGTTTCAAATATTTAACAAAAATATTTCTTGAGAAATTTCAATTCCCCTTAAAATTATATTATTCATTCCCTTTTAAAAACTCCACATTATTATAGTTGGAGCTATCTCTCATATCACGCCCATGGCCCCACCTACAAGTTTCCCGCCACCTCCCAACAAAAACTAGGTTAAATTTCATGATATATCTCGAGATGGACTTGGGTCCATAATTTTAGAGAGTGTATTTTTTTGGTTCACATTAAGAAGTTTGACCCCTACCTTCAAGTGTCCCCATAACCAACTTGAAATACCCAAAGCACATAGGAATGAAAACTTAGTTAATGGTGTGGAACTCATTACATTTTCACACCACTAACTCCAAGTTTGTTGACAAAATAATTGTACGTATTACCAAAAGAGAAGGAAATTTGGCTCTATGTCCATGCAATTGAAAGTTAGGCCACTTATCAACCACCATTAACTATTTTAAAGCTAATAGGTTTCAAAGAATCTTTATTTACTCCAATAAATAAATTATATCTAATTAAGCATTCATAATACAATAATAATCTTTAAAAAAATAATTGATATATTAATATAGTAAATACAAAGGAATGAAAATGACATATTTTTGTGTAAACATTGTAGAATATATTTTTTTGCTAGAAAATTGAAAGTAGAAATGCATAACCAAAATTAATTAGACATTAAAATATAAATTTAGAGATATATAAATTTAGAGATGATCGAACACATCTACTCGGACTCTCAACTTCACTCTAAATAGTGGTTGGACCAAATTATACAATCTAAAAAAGTGTTTAAAACTAAAATTTGATCTCTAGGTTTGATTTGTCTAGTGTTACTTTTCACTTCCATACCCTCACATTTCACAATTTGTAGTCGCACTAATTGAATATTTTCTCCCTTAAGTATTAAGAAAAAGAAAGTGTATTTTGGGAAATGTGTTGAACGGGGTATCGTTGATTCACTAGGCCCTAAGATGGGGAATAAAGATATCAAAAACTATAAGCTACATAAGTGAAATAAGTGAAATAACTTCAAAATGTGTGACAACACGTCATGATCTATGATAGGATACTAGTTATGTAATTGATAATGTTTATGTCTAATAAAACTTGTCTATTTATAGGTGATTTTAAATTCAAAATTTACAATATTGGTGTGCACACTAATTAGAATCGATGGCGCAAAAAGTGAATAACCCCACCTTGAAAATGAGGAGAGAAAAAGAGACTATATGAACCATATGGTTCACCTAGATAGGTTGTCATGACTACAATTCATTCTAAACCAAGACAAATATCTTAAATACATCTATTTAAAAAGTGTCGGAGAAATCAATCTCAAGGTTCTTATCTTGATTTTATGCATATCACATTGTTTAAATAATTTCATTATATTCTCTTCATATTTCCCACTTATTGATAACAAAAATCTTCCCTAAAATAGGGCCCAAACTCTACCATATGGACAAGATATTACAATTTGTTATCGAATTTTCAAAGTCATGGAAAAAAACCTTTTAAGTGATGGTTAAATGGATGTCAAATTTAATATAGAGAATACAATTTACACAATCACATCATTAAATCCCACCCCTTGCTACCATCAGAGAAGTCTATATAAAAATGAGAGTCCAGACTTAGAAAGATTATATAAACAATCATATTGGGAAGTCACAGATGGAAATTCGAGCTTCAAAATTGACAAAATCAATAATATCACTCAATTTAGACCAAATAAACTATAGATCAATGGGTCAGGTCCAATAGTAGTGTGTATGATGATGTAAAATGTGTTGCCTAGCCATCCACTAGGGTTCCATTCCCAAGAGATACCAAGTAATAAGGGATGAGGCCGTGATTGTGCCGGACGACTTTGGCGGAATGGAAACCCCTCAATCCTTGGCAGCTAAGCCTAAAAATTTTGTGTAGCTAATCCCTGCAATTTCGAATTCAAACAAAAAAACTATAGATGGACAAAAACACTAAACTAACATAAATTAATTTAATATTAAAAATAACCATTTTAGGATAACACACTTTTTTATAAGACTTGTTGAGGTTTAAAGGGATGTGCTCTTGATTATAAATTTAAATAGGAAAGAAATGATTATTATTTTGATTCTATGGATTCCTCCATTTACAATTCATGAGGAAAAACAAAGAATTATTTTTAGATTGGAAAATACACTTTTATTAATATAAAAATAAGGTATAATACAATAATTACAATGTTTTTGTGGGCTACTTGATTGCAATCTTCTCGCATCTTACTTAATCAAGCGACCATATTCTTGTTTAGAGCCCAAAGGGCCATTTTGGCTTTTGTTTTGGCAATTGTGATGAAAAAATCATGGCACCTTTCGTAATGTAATTTTATATCATCAATAAATGCCAGAACTTGTGGGCAAATTTTTATTTTCTTGCAAATTTTGTAGAATGTTGAGCATTCTAGAAGCCAAAGATGTAACTAAATTTAGCATAGAGTTGGGAGATCGGTTTAGGCTTATTTCGAACTCAAATTTGATCCCAAACCAACGGTAAGTATTCCTTGACATGAACAAACTTTGGTAACAATGTTTGGTTTGGACTTAAGTAGTGGTTGTATTTTACAACCACATATTAGCCTTTTAGAAGGGGAAATATGATAATTTTAAGATGTGTATAACAAAACATTAATGAATTTATAAGATTCTTCACTGTAGAAATATATGGATTCCATATCACTTTTGGGAGAAGTCTCAAAGTCGGATCAAGCTATCAAGTAAATTATGTGCTCCAACGTTTTTAAGTTGTCTTAGTGTTTAACACGATTATCTTTTATGGTATGTAATTTACTACTTACTATTTACTATACATAGAATCTATTTAATCAGTTTTTAATATAACATATATGTAACCTCTTATCTTACACAAAAGATGATATTACTACTTTAGATGTTTCGTTTCACCTACTTTATAATAAAACAAATCCAAAGAAACTTTACATTTACATCCCTTACACCTCAAATGCAATTATTAATACAATATTTATCATACTCTATGTGAAACATTCCAATAATACTAAGACATTAAATTAATTATTGAACCATCAAAAATGAAAAAAACAAAAACTCATAAACAATTATAAATTGAGTTATAATTTTTTATTTATCAAATATGATTTTCTAGATAGTGACTAATGTTCCAACCATATAAAAAATGGGTCCCAAGACTTAAACACAGTGACCTCACTTTTCAAACTTAACAACTTTACCACTAGTATCGGTCTTACTTATTTATTGAAATGTCTTATCAATCTTTTCCTAGTTAAACAATATTCTTTATACGGGCCAGCAAATTATGAAATGATATGCACTAAAGACAAAGAACCACATTCTAATTTCATATATCTTATCAAACTAAATTCTACTAACAAATTCAATACCAATTTTTTATAATTAGATTCTTAAGAATAATCTTTATTTATGTTGAGAATTAATTCAATTGTCATACCAATTTTCTATATGTTTAAAATAGTTTTGAATTGGTTAGTCGTTTACATGTTTTTCATGTTTTTTTTTATAATTGGAAAATATTTTGTTTAATTTTAAGGTGGTTGTTTCTTTTAATTTTACAAATTTAAAATATGGCAATCTATTTTTATCTAAAATTATATACAAATTATATAAATGTGTATTAAAAATTGTTAAAATAAAAGAAATTTGCTTGTTTTTGTTTTTTTAATACAATATTATTATTTTATATAATTTGAAGAGTAATATTAAAATATTAATTATTATCGACAATTTGTTTAATGGACATAAATCAACACAAATTTAAATCCTGGTCTAAAGTGTCAACTTGTAAAGAAAGTTTATTTTAATATATAAGAAGGTATCGTAGGTGTAAGAACCGATTTTAGATACACAAAATACTAAACTAATCATATATAATAATAAAATTATGTATAATCATATATAAATCAATAATACATTATTATTTGTTGCAATAAAAGTTGAATTTAAATCTTAGAAAGTATATGATAATTTTGAAATTATTAAATATTTGGTAAAAACTATAGAATTAAAGTTAGGTACATAAATACATTGAAATCACCTGAATATGGATTGTAGTAGTTAGTGCTAATATTTAGAAAACAAGTCCATAAGGCAAGACAAACAACTCTTAGAAAATTTATAGACACGAAAAATTGTGATGGGTAGTTTCGTGGAGATCCGATTAGATTCCTAGACATTCCTAAAGTACGAAATTAGAATAAATCCTACGAAAAGACTTTATTTGTGTAGGGGTGAACTTGATGGCATGAACATGTTCTTCATGTCATGCTACACAAAAATTTCTCTCGCTTTGTCTATTTTTATCACAATTCCCAAGAATCCGATCTCCTTTATCAAAACCCTAATCCATGTTCGGTGCCTTTTAAAACCCATAAAAATTGGGGATGCTAATGGGGCTCTTTGTTATCCTTTGATTATTTTAGGGTCCCTTATGATTTGACAAAATCACAAGCAACACTTTCAGTGAGTCAACAAATCAATCATGTGTACATGTAAGTGTTATAACCCTTATATTTCAAATGCAATATGCAACAATTAATATAGGATGGAATGAATTTCTAAATGTTTGAAGTAGATTTTTCATCATGGGGATGATTTAGAAATAGAATAGATTATGCTCATACAACTTCAATACCACTTTTGGCATTGATTTTCCATAATTAAATGATTGTCTTAAATGTACTAATGCTCTTGTGTAGTTATATACTTGATATTGATTTCAAATTAGGGCCATATTGGCATGCAAGTCAACACATAATGGGTAGGAAAGCCAATCAAAAAAGGCACAATCCTTAAGGAAACTAGGTTTGGGGTCAAAAGAGCCCAAAAGACCAAATGATTAGGTAAATATGCGATGAGAAATGTAAGAACATAATTGGTCTCGATCCTATGAAACTTGTCAAAATGACCATACTAGTGATTTTCCATGAGTATCAAAGATTGTACAATGGAAAACAAATAGTCGCTTTCGTAGGTTTTTGGGTGTTTAGAGTCAATTGGTGATATTTTAAAGGGCCTCAGATAAATAGAAAGGGAGGTTTCATAAATGACCAAGGGGAAGAGAGAAATAAGGTGAAATGGAAGTAAACATGATCAAATAGAGAAAATCATGACTCGACAAGCGAAATATATAGTCAAGGACTATGTAAAGTGGAAAGTTTCAAAATTTATACACTTCATAAGGAATTTTTTTAAAAATTCAACAATAAAATGAACACATTCTCACAGAGCCTAAATCGAACGAATTATGAATAAACACATAAATACTTTAAAGACAAAAATAATTAATTAATCTTATATAAATTTTTTTATAGATAATCTCTTTTGACCGAGCTATGAACCGGAGTACAATCAACCAAGATATATCAATTAAGCTCAACAATTAGCGAACCACAAGCCGCCACACTTGAACACACGTCTAGCGAATCACGAGCTACCACGCATGCACACACCACAAGCCGCCATGCTTGAACACACATCTAGCGCAAGTCTTCTCGATCCAGAAACTACCTTAGTGAAACCAACCTACCAGCCGCACCACCTTGGACATTACCACCCCGAACAGGATCGTGCCTTAGTGGGATTTGAACTTGGGTGGAGCCAGAAACAACCATCTGACTTAACGGCTCCACCCAAACCCCATCACCTATCTTATACCAAATTTATGTATCTACAACTATTCACATTTTAATAACAATCATTATTTTTCAAGCACAAACATAATGTGGGCCCATATACAAGATTATTTGTGTTACTATTTTCGAGTATAAAGGTCCTCATATTGTTGAGGAGGTTGATATCCAATCACCATCAAGTTATCGGCCACTTATTCTACAATTCGCTTTCAATTCTTAATAATGTTTTGGTTCATTCATTTAATTAGAAAGTCCAACCTTAACATTTTTTCCTCCTAAGATGTAATTCACCTAGCAAGCGTCCACCTTCAAGATGGCCTCACTGAAAGTGTCAAATTCCGACTACTCCAATATTTACCGTCTTGCCATTTTAGATATTTTAAAGGTTGCCGGATTTTAGATATTTTTCTACAGTCCTAGATATTTACTATCCTAGATATTCATCAATAAATCCTAGATATTTAGTATCCTAGATATTTCTACATAGTTGAATGTTTATGCATTCTTTCATGCGGTTCATGTACAAAACAAGTGTATATATCTAATAAATTTTCCCCTTTCATAATGCATAATTTTTGGATCATCAACCTACTGGCTTATTGTCGTATATTTGCATATGTGCTTTCATTTTTGTGGGCTTGATAGTGGCCTATTGCACTTTAGTGCTTGGATTCAATGTTCTCCTTGCTTGAAAATGATTATGCATAATGTTTGATCTTATTCAATTTGTGTTTCAGTGGAGTTTGACACCATTAGGACTAAGAAGGAATATCCATTCTTATTGCTTGGAACTGTCAAGTGTGTGATATGCAAGACATTTTACCTTTTTTCAAATAGTTGATTGTTTCTTAGGCCGAGATTTGTTTCCTATAGTGCTGACATTTAATAAGTCTTCTAAGTTTACCTCACTTCTAAGCTGTTTCAGTTGTCAAATTTCCATTTATTAAATGTGGTTGTTAATTTTGTATTAAATTGGATCAGTAGAGCTCACTATCTGGGAGTGACTGACGAATGCCAAGGCAACAATTCTTTCTGCATATTTGAAAGTGCTTGCAATAAATAAAAGAATAGCTGAGAGAAATGGATAGCCTTTCAATTTGGTAAATCATATTGAATTCGTGCCTCAACCACAATTCATTATCCGACATGGAAAATAAAGGAGTCCATATTCCATATATTTTGCACTTTCCATTAGTGGAAGAATGCATCATAGTTCCAATTGCAGAGGTCACAATGTCTATGTAGAATTGTAAGCGATCCAAACAAGTGTCCTCATATATGGACTTGAGCTTACATATCTGATTTTGATTTTATTCTTCATAAAGTAAATTGTATAGTTTACTTTTTGGAAAATAATATTGGTCATTCATTATGTCGATGTTCAACAAGATAAACATTATGCAGATTTAGATGTCTAATATCATGGCAAGTCTAAATTGAATGTCAATCCTAATTTCCAAAATAAATTTTATTATAAGCTCCACAAAATTAGATTATTGAATATGCCTTAATTAAGTTTAATTTAAATATATTTATGATTTTTTTAATTATTGGCAAATAGTTTTTTAAAAGGGACTATACCCTTATACAAGAAGGCTCAAAAAGCCAGATGTGAACAAATAAGGCCCAACTCACAAGAGCAAGAATAGAAGCAGGAAAAAACCTACACAAAATAAAACTCAAGACTGACAAATGCAAATCAGCCAAAAACAACCGGTTTACAATGATCAAACAATTGCTGTCGACAAAGAAAGTGAAACATTGATGATCAAAGCAAGCAGACCGAGAAACTAGCGAGGCGAGGAGCGGTATTCTCGAGAATAATTTTTTATTTTTACGCACCGTAATCCACTGTCAGAAATGCCTCCGTGATTAGGGTATTGAAACAAGGAGGCGTATTTTCCTTATCCTCCATAGATCCAACTCGGGACAAAGAGATTCATTATCTTCTTTTGTATCTTTCTTAATGCCACCAACAGAGTGAGATTCTTTGCGCATTCAACAACCTGGACTTTCTACGAAAGAGGGGTTTCAAGACAAAATCATCTTCAAGATCTCGTACTCCTCTCTTGGCTTCAAAATTAGGTGTTCAGAAGGGCATTTTTCCACCAGCTTGTTTTTTCCATTCTTTCGCTTTTCTACTCCACAAACATCAGCGATATGCCCAAAGAGAAGAAAACACTTTCTCGCATCTAAAGGGCAAGCCTTCATAATCTAATGATTGTGTCCAATATCCGCTTTGGACTATAAGCTCTATATTTGCAGTAAATTTTTGGATGTGTCAAGCTCAACAAGGATTCTAAAGAAAGGTCAGTGTGTGAAACCAAAGGGTTTGGGGGTCAATGAAAAGGGTATGACCCAAAGTATTTCCAATAATTGAAGTAGACAAGTACGGTCCCGTAATCGGAGCGGTAAATGGGGCATTCTAATCCGGACGCTGGTTTTGCAGCAAATGATTCAGTGATTGGGTTAAAAGTGCGGGAACCGTGGTTTCAAAACCAAGTAGTGGGATCAGAAGCCCAGAGTTTTTATCTATGACTTCCTTATCCCGAATTGAGGAAAAAATAACAATAAAGTACCTTTCGCACATGGATAAAGATCTAACTTACCGTGATATAATCGGGATCCAAAGTGCTTTGTAATCTAGTCATGAAGGGTAGCTAGGTTTGGCCAGAGCAGCCCGCCGAATCTCCCGATCGTGGCATGCTCTAGGTAGAAATGTTCAATCAAGGACTTCATTCCCAAATGCAACGCTGGGGTCAGAACACAGGGGTCAAAGGTGTGATGGGGCTCGTCCTCGCGCGATGTTCCCGCCTCTATAAAATATCTTTAAATGTAGTCGATTTGTGTGGGTTATTATTCGTGACATGAACTCGTATCGGACACCTGTCTTAGTGAGCTTCATGTGTAAATCCACTAAAGAAGAGCGGTTCGTAGGTCAGTAATGGAGATCCACCGCCTACAGCTCTACCACTATCAGAAACCCCAATAAAGCAAGCAGAGTGATCAAAGATAGGAAGATCGTGTCTTCTGTAAAGGCGCGCGATGAGATCCGTCCCCATGAGAGGAACCAGCAGGGTTGGGAGCCGCCTTAAGATCACTGCAATGCCCGATCAATCCACGAAAGGACATGATTTGCTTCAGATTCGCAATAGTTCCCGAGCGCATCCGCCATCATCCCCGCTGCTTTTTCAGACCGCCATGGCCGCCGTGCCTTCGCTTAACCATCTTGGGTTCTGGAGAGGTCGCAGAGAGGCGCGAGTAGAGGGCCAAGGGCCGAGGGCCGAGGCACGGCAGAGAGAGGGCCGAGGGCCGAGGGCGTGTTAATATATAATAGTTCAATTTTAACACAATTTAAAATACAAGTCACACCGACTTGTATGAGTCTTGAGAAAGTACCATTACAAGATAAAAAATTAGTTATTTTAGGATATATTTAATTATAGAATATTAAATAATTTAGAACAAAAAAATATAGAATAATTGAAAATGTTCAAGATAATTAGTCTTTAATATAATACTTGATTTATCATGAATTTGGAGTTGGCCATCAATAATGGACAATAAATAACATGTCCAATCAAATGAGGCTTAACAAAACATAGAAATTCCAACATAAACAAATAACTTGTCCTAGGGAGCCAAATTTATACAAGTATGAAAATGTTGAAGCCAAGACTATAGAAGTACGAAATCGGCGCATGTATGTAGCCGTGGAGGAAAATAAACAATCTATTATTTAGTCTTCGAGCTTTAAAACCTCTCACACAATTTTCTAAAATTCATTGTTACCCAGTTGGAAAATGTTCTTCTTCAAAACCTTAATATGATCTTTAGGCCCGTGTAAAGGAAAATAAATATGTTTTGCAACCTGTGCTAAAATAGAGAAAATTTGAGATTCCTTGATCTTTATCAAGCCTCCGTAAAGTTAAACAAATTGGTAACCGCCATACAATTATTTAAAGTAATATAGTGAATATATATAGTGCAAGTGTCCCAACCCTTAATCTTTTTGATGGATGCAAACAAATAGTAAATATTATATGTTTCTAAATTCTTCAACTCTATTTTTAGTACGGGGTGCTTTAATAATAGAAAGATTCTTACCTTTAATTTCAATAATATATTAATATGATTCAGCTTTTTGTATTCGCTTGTAAATGCACAAGTGCACCTCTATATTTAAAGACCTAGTCAGAGAATACTTAATAATATAGTAAGTAGGAAAATTGGAATAATTGAAAATGTTAAATATAATTAGGGGTTTTAGGATAATATTTGATTTATCATTAATCTGGATGTCACGCCAAAGAATAAATAATGAAAAGAAATCCTAGTCAAGAAGTTTCGAATGAAACATACAAACTCTAACACAAATTGAGAACATGTCATGATGAGACAAATCCATACAAGTACAATAATGTCAAAGCTAAAATTGTAGAAGTACGTAAATGGTACACATTTCCAAAAATGAAGAAATATATATGATTTGATATTCGGTCTTTAAGGTTTGATACCTCGTGCACTTTTCTAAAATTCATCATGAGCCACTAAAAATTATTCTCCTTCTTCAAAATCCTAATATGAAATCTAGGTATGTAAAATGCCCGATTAAAACAAATATGTTTTGGAGCCCATGCTAAGCTAGAGAAAAGGTAAGCTTCCTTGATATTTCTCAAGACCTCGACACTTGAATAATTTGGCAATCAAGATATTACAAGTATAATGCAATTAAACATATAGTCCATCAGAAGAAAGTTTCTCAACCCTTAATTTTTCTATGAATGAAAATAAGTCCGTGTAATGTTATATGTTTCTAAATTTCTTAAAATTTCTTTTGGCATGAGAGTGCTTTTAAAATAGAAACATTCCTTGCAATTTAATTTCAATAAGATCTAGTCTATGTGTATTCATGTGTCCTAAATGTGTTGGTGAACCTTTTGTATTTATAGATTTCTTAAGTTCAAATTTAGGACCCTATCGAAGCACATGCCAAAGGTTCTTAAGTGTCAAAAGCCCAAGGCACCTCAGTCATGGATAAAAAGGACCCACAACCTAAAGAGATAGATCCATATAAGTACAATTATGTAAAAGTGTTTAAAATAATAAGAAATATTTGGGAGAGGGATAAAACTCTGGGAAGAGAGATAAACTAGAGGATAGGAAAGTATATATGGACAAACCAAGAAATAATAAAGAGTTAAGACGATGAAGACATAGTCATAAAGACTACACAAAGTCAAAAGCATCAAAATTCACATGAAATGTTAAGGGGGACATGTTGAAAGTTGAACAACACAATAAACACACATCAAAAGAGCCTAACTTAGACTAATGATCAATAAACACATAAATACACTAAAGCACCACAATAATAAAGTATCCTTTTACTAAAATTAAATTCTTAAAAATGCCCCACTTTGGTGTGTCTCAGTATATGCGCGCGTGCGTGCATACACATTAAAGTAAAACAAATAATCATGTGGATACAAATTAGCTTTGGTTGCCTTACCACATCCACTCTCTTATATCCGGTGAAATTCGTGCATGCGAGTATACATAAGTGAATATGTATCTATATAAATATCTAGTTAAGGAACTATTGAAAATATAGCAAAAATCAAGAGAATATGAGAAAATACATTTTGTTTTGTTGAAGACTATGAAGATGCATACGTGAAATCCATAGCTTAAAATATGTGAAGTGTCATAATCTATTTTGAGAGTCTTGTGATGATAATATGTAGGAAACATCAGTGTATCACTATGTCATTTGCTTCCATATGAGGCATCAATAACATTTCATAGAGGCCTAAAGATTAGAGATAACATCGGTGGAATGCATGCACCCTTATGAGTTGTGTGATGAACATGTGAATTACATATCTTAGAAGGAAGGGATTATGTGCACCATGTATATGATAGGAAAATACAACTCTAATATAAACATAGTAAGATATCGTTTTGCAAGTATGTATGTAATAAGAACATTTCCCCACATGTGGGTTTGATTATACACAAGATAAACATTCTAGTAAAATTTTCCAAGATGGAAAATATATAATTTATGTAAGCACAAACTAGGATAAGTGCCCCAAAGTGAGCAAGAAATAACTAGTGTAAGCACAAAATGAGATAGTAATCCAAGTGGGCAAAGTGTAATATGTGTAATCTTACGAGAATAATGCCCTATGTCAACAAGATGTAAGTAAGATGTAACTAAATGTAATTAGAACACATTAATTAGACAATAATATATAAATTTAGAGATGATAAGAGACATCTACCCGACTTTGAACTTCATTCCAAATAGTGGATAGACTAAATTATAAAATCCAAAAAAATGTATTTAAAATTAAAATTTGAGTTATGGGTTTTATTTGCCTAGTGTTACTTTTCGCTCCCATACCCTCACATCTCACATGCAACCTTTGTGTACTTGAAATACTTGAGCCATTTCTCGAGGAGAAGAGTATTCATAAAAAGAAAGTGTATTTTGGGAAATGTGTTGAATGGAGTATTGTTGATTTACAGGGCCTTGTGATGGGAAATAAAGATGTCAAAAACTATAAACTACATAAATGAAGGAGCTTCAAAATGTGTGCCAAGAGCGATGTACGACATGATACTAGTTATGTTATTGATAATGTTTATATCTAAATAGCACTTGTCTATTTATAGGTGATTTCAAATTCAAATTTTATAATATTATGTTCACACCAACTAGAATTAGTTGGTGCAAAAAAGTGAATAACCCATTTTGAAAGTGAGGAGAGAAAAAGAGACTATATGAACCATATAGTTTGGTCTAGATAGGTTGTCATGACTACAATAGTACACATACCTTAAATACATCTATTTACAAAATGTTGATAGATATTTATCTCAAGGTTCTTATCTTGATTTTATGGATATCACATTGTTTAATAATTTTATAATATTTTCTACATATTTCCCATTTATCGATAACAAAATATTTTCCTAAAAAAGACCCCAAACTCTACCATATCGACAAGATATTACAATTTTGATATTGAATTTTCAAAGTGGGAAAAAAAAACCTTTTAAGTGATAGTCAAATGGATGAAAATTTAATATAGAGAATAAAATTTACACAATCATACCATTAAATCTCACCCTCTTACTACTACTATAAAATTTTTATATAAAAACAACACTCAAAACTTTAAAGGATTATATATAATTATATTGAGAAGTTAGAGATGGGAATTAAAATTTCAAAATTGATAAAATTATAACATCACTCAATTTAGACCAAATATATTATACATAGACAAATACTAAACTATTATAAATTAATTTAAAATTAAAAATAACCATTTAAAATGACACACTTTTTTATAAGACTTGCTTCCAATTAAAATTGAAAAGGGTAATACACTTTATAAATTTAAAATAGGAAAAATAATTATAATTTCGATTCTATAAAACTCCACATTTACAATTCATGAAGAAAAACAACTAATTATTTTCGATTGAAAAAAACATTTTTATTAATATAAAATAAGCATAATACAATATTACTATACTTTATGCAAAACATTTCAATAGTATTAAATGACTAAATTATTTATCAAACCATACAAAATGAAAATATTTTCATCTCAAAGATTAATATACTAGCAATCGCATGTGTACAATGCAACGTGAACGCCAAACGGTATATGTTATTTGATTTAGAAGGATAGTTATTACTTGTGTAGTTGATGTTGATAAGGGGTGTGATTGATTTTGTAAGTGTATGAATAAAGATGAAGCATTACATTTAAAGGTTTTCTCTCTACATTTCAAATTTGTTGCAAATTCGTAGATATACATTTGCATATCTTATATCATGAGGAATAAAAAACATGTTTTATTGTTCTGTGTATATTTGAGCAGTTTTGACTGCATGTAATTGCACTTCTATTTGAGTACTAACAAATTTAAAAAACTGGTTACAAATTCCACTTCAATCCCCAACTACTGTCATTCTTGACTTCACAAAATTAATACAATAATCAACTACTATACTTTTTTTTTTATTATATCAATTTAATCCTCCAACCAGGTGGAAGTTCATCACAAGATTCATACTAAACCTACATTCATGCTTTTCCATGTCAACATGACCTAGGATCATGCAAGCAAAGCATTTAAAGAGAACACAAACCCAATAAGCATATTATTCTTGTCATTTATCTGTAATTATATCTACAATTAAGTTTATCTTGGTCTAACTACACATGATGCTCTCCGTCCAATGTAGCAAAAATTATATCAACATGAGCTTGCTTGATGTCATTTGATGAACCCGTACCTGTAACCTAGCAACATAGGGTATGAAAGAACCCAATTATGCAGGTTCAACTTTTCAAGAAATGAATTACCTGGTATTGTATTTTCCTAGTAAAGAATGAACTTGGTAGTGTATTTTTGTAGAAAAACAATGAACTTGGAAGCAATGTAGCCCATACACACATTATCGAAGACTTTGATAGGCCAAGTAGAATGTTAATTAGCCCAAATGCGATGGCCAATTTCTCACCATGATGCTAGAGAAGTTTCTTTCTGTTCTTAATACACATCATGTAGAACAAAGTTTGTGTTAGGTGCACACCCTGCTACTTTAGTTTGTGCCGACAATCTCTCCAATGTTGCATATGCTCTCTATTTGTGGGTGTGATCTATCTTCACCATACAAAAATTTATAGTATTGTTGATTCAATCCACTTAGTCCTAGCTCCTTTCTAACTCCCATGTCTTTCATCATATATCTTACTTTTCTTGCATCATTTCACCTGCCATCCGGAGCATTGATATTTGAGTAAAAATTACACATACACCAGGAAAAAGATCCATGTCTCAAGGTATAAGAGTCAAATAATTACTGGAAAGCTTTTATTTCGGTTAAAAGCTGCACATTTTCTAATTTTAACTACTCAAAACAAAGAATTATTTCTCATACCTTGAAGTATTTGTACATGGATTTGGTTCATGTACTTGTTGTTTGCATTCTTCACAACAGAGAGAATGTATAAGAACACAAAAAAATTATAACCAAGCCTTCAAAGTTGTGGTTAGTTTTCTTCCTTTACTGTCACCAAGACCAAGACCCCTCACAAGAATCCAACTCGTCCTTGAAATGATGGAAATGATTGTTCTCAGAGATGAACTTGGTAGCAAGTATGAAAGTCACCGCATGCTCGAGATTCTTAATATTGTTGGTTGGTGTTCCATGCACGTTACTGATTAGACCAAATGCAATGCTCAACTTTACACTGTGATGGCAGAGATAAGTTTCCTTTGGCTCCTGCTCCATTAATGAAGAGGAAGTTTGTGTCAGGTACATACCCTGCTGCTTTAATTTGTTTCATTAATATCTCAAAGACTGTGTATATGTTGTGTGTTTTGTGGGTGTGATATATCCCCTTACTGTAAAACAATTTATTATATTGTTGACTTAATTCCAGCTTAGTCCTGGCTCTTTCTTAAGTCCCCTATCTTTCATCATATTTCTTACTTTTCTTGAATCGTCCAACCTGCTGGCCGAAGCATAGATGTTTGAAAGCAAAACATATGTGCCAGAAGTGTGAGGTTCAAGCTCTATGATGCGTGTTCTTCTGCATGCTTACCCAATTCCAAGTTCCCATGGATTCTGCTGGCTGCGAGCAAGGCACACACACAACCGCATTGGATTCAACTCTCATTTCGTTAATGAAGTGTTCTGCTTCATCGAGACACCCAACACGACCAAGAAGATCAACAATACAGGCACAATGCTCTACTTTTGGTTCAATGCCATGATCTCTAATCATGGAATCAAAGTATTGACAACCTTCATCCACTAGACCAACATGGCTGCAAGCAGATAGAACAACGACATAGGTGATGTGGTTTGGTTTCATTCCTTCTTCCTGCATTTGACCAAAAAGTTGGAGAGCTTCTTTCCCACGTCCATACTGAGCATATCCTGAAATCAGCACACTCCATGAAACTACATCTCGCTTCAGCATTCTACCAAACAAAGTCCCTGCATCATCTATGCTTCCACATTTTCCATACATGTCAATGAGAGCATTTCCTACAACTACAAGCAATGCATATCCAGTTTTGATATTGTGGGCATGGATTTTCCCGCCCTGTTCCCGAGCTGCTAAGATGGCAGATGCACTTAGGACAGTACATCGAGTCAACTGATCTGGCTTCACCCCTTCCCTAAGTACTTGGAAAAAGAGTTCCAGGGCTTCTTCGCATTCCCCATTCTGTATATATCCTGAGACCAATGCAATCCAGAGACAATATCTGGTTTTGGCATTTTACTGAACCATTTTCGTGCATCTTCTACTTATCGGCATTTGGCATACATATCAACAAGAGCACTTCCCACAAATTAATTTAATTCAAGTTTACCCTTTATGACGTGATTATGGACTTGTTTTTCATGTTCAAGAAATTCTAGGCTGTTGCAAACTCCAAGAATACCAAGAAAGGTAAAATGGTTAGGCTTCATCCCTATCCGTTGCAGTTGGATAAACATATTAAGTGCCTCCTTCCCATATTTTTGACTCAACTCAACATCTGTAGTCTGGAAAACACCTGTAATCATTACATTGTACGTAGCCACATTTCTCTCAGGCATTTTGTGGAACGCTACAAGTGCATCCTCTATACCCTCACATTTAGCATACATGTCAACTATTTCAAACCCAACATAGACATCTGATTCAAATCCAGTTTTAATGAAGTGAGCATGGACCATTTTTCCACGCTCGTGAATTCCACCACCACCACATGCCTTGAGAATGCTACCAAATGTGAAAAATGAAGGCTTCAAACCGACTTGTTGCATTTGGCCAAATTGTTTCAGTGTCTCCTCATCATGTCAATTCTGGGCATATCCTGTAATCAATGCATTCCAAGAAACTCCGTCACGTTCAGAAGCTTCATCAAACACGCCTTGAGCCTCATCCAGCCTCCCACACTTCGCATACATCTCAACCAATGATATAAAATACCTCAATTCGAATGGTACAATGATGTGGGTGTGAACTTGTTTGCCCGTGGTCAAAACCATTGTGCACTACCTGCACTCAACGTCTAGATGAAATGGTCCTACCTTCATCAAACATTTTTTGATATATGAAAATTCTCCTTGAACATCCTTATGATGTCCACATTGGGCATATCTTGAAATCAAATGATTTCCATGAAATTATATCTGGTTTAGGAATTTTGTCAAACAAATGATGCATCATCCAAACTACCACATTTATCTACATAATTTGACAAGCTTTTCCGCCACAAGGCCTAAATCCAAGATTGTCCAATGAAACATCTCTTCAAGTTCTTTCAAGTTTTGACCATACAAACTCCTCATAATGATCTCCATAAATGTCTCTCAAACATCTGAATAACCATTTCGTACAAATACAAACCTGACACAAAACAAACAATAGCCATTATCTTGTTTAACTTGTTGAAGCTATCAATATGTAATAAACTCACACATCTAACAATTTTTTCTGATTTTTCTTTTACATTTTCCTGACATTGTGATCTATAAACTCACACATCCAACAATTTTCACTATTTTTCATTTACCAATATGTAATAAACTCACACATCCAACAATTTTCTCATCCATATCTATAATGAATATAACTTACTTCCTTCTTCAGCTTGTGCAATGCACTCACTGGATGCATTTCGAATTGAGCCCAACGTTCTAAAAATTTTTGGTATCAATGCATTAGCCTTGATCTTGTATCTATGGGTGTATTTTCTCAATAACCACTGCATTTTACCAATTCCAAGTTTAGATTTATCTAAAATCTGGACAAAATGGCATATGGAAACAAACCCATTTTACAAAAATGTGTATGGAAACAAACCCATTTTAGAGAAAAAACATCCATGCAATATTCCAACATCAGAAACTACTTTATCTTCCACCCATTCTGAGAACAACAAAACAAAAGGGTGTGGTGTAACAGATAAAACCATTCATTATTGTCTTAATTAATGAAACTGTTTAGTCATTCATGTACATGTTCCTTTACCGTAGTCCAAGCATTGGTTTTTCTTGGATTGTGACACCTATTTGGATTGATCAAATTATATTTGTGTGTTTGTTTTTCACTTTTCAACATCACTCCATTGATAGTATCCTTACATGGAGCTAACGCTACGTGAAGCCGTGTTAGTTATTTTTGAGTTATATGATCGAAATCACCAAGTGGATTCACCTTGTGGTCCACACACTTCTTCAAAATTTTACGAACATCCTTATGATGTCCATGTTGGGATATCCTAAAATCAATGAATTCCATGAAATTATATCTTTTAGGCATTTTGTCAAATGTTGTATGTGGGTACATCCAAACTACCACATTTTTTCCACATACCTAAGCAAGATTAGTGGAGAAAAAAGGTTACAAGGCCTAAATTTATTTTCGATCACATTATGTGGGTATGAATTTTCTTACCTTCTTCTTGGGTTAGCTTTCAATTTGATACAACCTTAATAGAGTTAGTATATGTATTGTGTTGAAAGTAGCCATTCTCGTATAAGTTAGCTTACTAGTCTTTTGGAGTTAACTTAACTACCAAATTAATGAAAGAGTAGTTCTTCACCACCGATTTAGGTAGTAGTTGCACTTCCTCCTCCTATATGTACATCTTCTTATTGAATAATTCAAGTCATTCTATTGTAATGTACCCAAGAGAAAATTGGGTTTCCATATACACTGGTAATTTCACAACACTTGTGGACATTTGACTTTCTAAAATCAAGCTGTGCTATTTCACAAGAGCGGCTGAGATTCAATATGATCCATAGTTGAATTTCAAAAGCCAATGCCATGGAGGAAATAAAAACCATCTATTGAATGAATATATGTATGCATACATGAAAATTGGTGTTTTCTATGTAAGAACGTCCTTTCAAAATTTGTCGTATTTCCTTGCTTTAAGTCTATGTAGAAAATTTGCAACAGATAACAAAAACCATCTTCCATAAGTGCGAAAAACAAGCAGACCTTGGGGTTTTGACTTTGTGGTACGAAGACGGGATGCAATATGAAAAACCCCATCCACGCCATTCACTGTTTCATCAAAGCTGCCTTCTTCTAGCAGGTTTGCTTTCATTATTTTTAGTCTCTCCTTTACGCCAGGCATCTCCCACCGATACCAAATCTTCTCCACAATATCTAATTACAAGAAAATATAGGATTTGAAAAAGAAAAATAGAGTTTTCATAAACCCAATATAAGTGTTTTTGAACAGGTAGCTCGCTTAGGCAAATCGGTTGTTTCGAACCCCAACCAATTTCAATTATGTGTGTGGCTGATTACTCGATTCATAGCTAAATCCCTAAATATGTAAATGTACGACATTGGAATACCTGAATTGAGAACGATAAGACGAACTATGTAGCCCTTTTGGAGCAAACCACGAATGAGATCACCCGAAATCAATCATGTGTCGCCTATCACACACATCTCCACACTGTTGTCTGCCATTTCTCACGGCCAAATTAATGCTAGATATATCATGCAGCATGCAAGTGCTAAAAAAGGAAAGCTAAAAACAAAACTGCTACAAACAGCTCCAAAATAACCAAAAACGTCAAAACGCCCGTCTAAAACGTCAAAAAGACTGGCAAAATTAATCCCTTGAGAAAAACGTCCAAAAGGCCGTCAAATTTAACATCATTGCAGAAACGTCCGAGGTCCTTTACCGTAGGGGCACGCCTTCACGTAATTATAAAAAATTATAAAGTGAATTATAATTCTTATTTTTAATGAAATTATCACATATGATTTTCCAAATAGTAGCTAATTTTCCAACCCTAACAAATATGGGTCCCATGACTTGAATACTTTGACTTCACTTTTCAACTTAACAACTTCACGAATGAGTATTGGTATTGGTGCCCTGTCAAAGCTAACAAGTAGTGGTCTTACCAGAGTTAAATTTAATGACCGTTTAGACCTTTTTGTGATTTTATATGTAAAATATTTGTAAATATTTTATGAAACCGTCGCATGCGCGCATGCGACTTGCATATTTAAAATATGACCGTCATTTATATATATATATATATTCATATGTAAATTATATTAGTATATATTTAACATAGTTAAATAAATATGAAACAATTGTTTATACATCTTATAAGTAGTATATAAATACCATTGTTTCGTATTTTTACCTGGTAATATTAAAATTTTTCCATCACCTCAAAATTGTTTGACAAGCATAGGTGGCCGTCAAATTTAACCCCTGAGTCTTACTCATGTATGAAATGTCTTATCTTTTCATAAACAATATTTTTTATACGGGTGCAATGGACTAAGTGAAGAAGTTAACAAGTAGACTAGAGAACAAAGGTTAGCATGGAGTGGGTGGTGATATGCAATATAAAAATAATATGAGAAAGTGCTACCATTATAAGGCACACAATATAGGTACGTAGTGTAATTGGCCCAACAAATTGTGAAATGATGTGCACTAAGGACAAGATGTGAAACTTGACAAAGAACCTAATTCTAGTAACACACCCGACACTAATTTCATATATCTTATCAAACTAAATTCAAGTAACAAATTGTGAAATGATGTGCACTAAGGACAAGATGTGAAACTTGACAAAGAACCTAATTCTAGTAACACACCAGATACTAATTTCATATATCTTATCAAACTAAATTCAATACCAAATTGTATAAAATAGATTTTCTTGAGAATTAATTTAATTGTGCATCCAATTAATTTAATTGCATTCATTTGACTATTAAAATATAATTTATGTTAAAATTTAATGTTTATTTGATCGTTACTTAAAAAGTGAAGTAAAAAAAGCAATATTTATATTATATGGTAGAGTTTAGGGTCTTTTTTGGATATATATTTTTAAAACTAACACAATGATGTAGCTAGATTGATATTATTTGTCATTATTTAATGAGAAATTCACAAATAATGTAATATAATTATTAGTAATGTGAAAAATACAACATAAGATTCTTTATATTGATATCTCTCTACATATTTTACACAATACTATTATTATCTACAATTTGAATAAAAATATTAAAAATTAACTGTCTCAAAAAAATTGATTGATGAATATAAATAGCCATCAAATTTAAATCATAATTCTAAAATCCATGTAAATTTTTTTATTTTAATGTGCAAGAAAGTATTCTAAATTTGAAAAGTGATTTTAAATAGAATATTAATCTAGTCATACATAGGTATGATCATAACTAGTTGGGCCACTCTTTCACTCTAGTAAGGTCCTATTGCTAACTAGGTTGATATGCAATCACCATCAAGTCTTAATAATGTTTTGGTGCATTGCATGGACGCGTCTCCCACTTATATAGTCCAACCTTTAGACATTTTTTTCTCACCTTAGATGTAATTACACGTGTAAGATGGAGTCAGCAATTTTGGACATACCATATTAATTTCCTTTTGTCATAAACAAAATATGTAAAAAAACACTTTCACATAATCCAAACAATAATACCCATATCAAGAATAGTAGTGTACACTCTGAGTAGCAATATTCGTGAAAGAGACATAGATATATTTATCTCTAACATTAAAAAAATTATCCTTTCATCGAGAATACCTACTTAATGTTTTATTGTACATGCCGAAAGAGTTTTTGCCCTAATACTGAATCATAAGACTTTCTAATTAAGTTTGGTTTAAATATATATTTATGTGTAATAATATATAATACTAGTTCAATGTTAATCCTAAAAGTACGTGGAAAAATTATACCTCAAAATATAAGTCACTTTGAGTTATAGAGGGCTTTAGAAAGTAGCATTGTAATATCAAAGACATGAATTGCAAATTACGTCGACGGAAATACAAATATTTATTTTAGCACAACAAAGAAACGACCGAGCGTTGTTCGCCTTGTCTGAAATGGTTGGACACAAAGAGAAGAATGGCTCAATAAAAGCTACTTTTTACTTGTATTTATATTGGAAAAAAAACAATCGATAATAAACACTTTCTCAGTGAAAGAAACATATCTCTACAATTGATCGTGTTTAATGCTAACAATTTTTTTGTTGTTGTAATTTCAAAGCAAGGAGAAATCTATAATGTAACTTATAAGTGTAAAGAAGTATGAACCCTCCAAAATTGTCTCCAACTTAGATTGTCTCCTCTATTTCCTACTACAATTTGTTGTAGGTGCAGCTCTTTACATATAACAAAAAGACAGAGCTTGTGAATCCTGTTCTGTTCAAATAGTGGCTAAACTTTACCCTTTGATTTTCTCCTCTTTTCAATAACATCATTGGCTTTTTGAAGCATGGAAGCCATATCCAAATATGTTAGCACGAATCTGCGGTTTTAGGTTGGGAAGAAGAAAATAGAGCTCACCAACCTACAACAAGTCATCCTCATGGAGGACTTTAGAACTTGTTCACTGTGGGCCTTTTGTTCTTCCTACATTCTCCCCATGGGGACATTTATGAGAGATCCACCTTTTGTCCACTAACACCTACAATTGGCTGCTACACTTATAGGTAGCCGCTACACTGATAATTGGCCTCGACACCGCCATCTTTACCACCAAGAGTTTGAAAAATTTAGTTGGAAATCTTGTCGGAAAAGAGACTGCTTGAAAACATTGTTGGATTTTAACACTTTCAAAGAACAACATCGCCAAAGTGGGCGCTTTATCGACGAATTATAAAATATATTTAACTATCAAATATGGATAATTTAGAATACATAAAAACTAGAATAATTGGAAATGTTTGAGATAATTAGTCATTAAGATAATACTCGATTTATCATGAATATAAAGGTATTCGTCAATAATAGACGATAAAAAACACATTTGGTTCGTGAGGTGAACAAAATATAGAAATTCCAAGATAAATGGAGAACTTGTCTCAGGGAGCCAAATCTATACAAGTACGAAAATGGTGAAAGCCAAAGCCATAAAAGTACAAAAATGGTGCATTTCTACAACCGCGGAGGAAAGTGGACAAATATATTCTTTAGTCTTTGAGCTTAAAAAACCTCGCTCATAATTTTTGAAATTCATTGTTACCTAGTTGGAAAATGTTTTTCTTGAAAACCTTGATATGACCTTTAGATTTGGGTAAGGAAAATAAATATGTCTTATAGCTCGTACTAAAGTAGAGGAAAGATGAGGTTCCTTGATAATTATCAAACCCCTATAAATTTAAATGCAATTTAGTAAACAAACATGTGTAGTGCAAGTGTCTAAACCCTTATCTTTTTTTATGGATGCAAACAAGTAGTAAATAAACTTATATGCTTCTAATGCTTGGACCCTATTCTTAGTAGAGAGTGCTTCATAAATAGAAATATTCCTTGCTTTTAACTTCAATATGATTCAATTTTGTATTAGTGTGTCTTAAATGCATAGGTGTGCCTCTTTATATGCAAACCTAATTGCAAAATATTGGACAATCTAGAACATATGAAATTTATCATAATTGAAAATGTTATATATAATAAGCATCATTTGGTAATATTTGATTTATCACTAATCTAGAGGTAGCCACCAATAACAAACGATGAAAATAAAACCTAGTGAGCAAGTTGAACAAAACATACAAACTCCAACACATACCGAGAACTCATCACGAGGAGCCAAATTTGCATAATGACAAAACTAAAAGTATAGAAATGTAATTTAAAGGTGCACGTCTCAACAATGAAGGAAAATAAATGAACTTAATACTTAGTCTCTAAGATATCGATACCTCATACACTTTTCCAAAATTCATTGTGAGCCATTGGGAAGCTATTATCCTTCTTCAAAATCCTAATATGAAATATAGGTTTGTAAACTACCTAAGAAAAATAAATATGTTTTGGGAGCCAAAGCTAAACTAGAGAAAAGATGAGATTCTTAGATATTTGTCGTGTCCCTAGCAATTGAATAGTTTGGAACTCAACATAATAAAAGTATAATGCAATTAAACATATAGTCTAGTGCAGTGCAAGTTTCCCTTATATTTTTTACGGATGCAAATAAGTGGTAAAGTTATATACTTTTAAATGATTGAACTTTGCTTTTAACATGAGATTTCGTTAGAAATAGAAATATTGCTCATTTTTAACATCAATAAGATTTAGTTCATGTGTAATCATCTCTGTCTAAATGCATTAGTGTACCTTTGTATGTATAGACTTCTTGAATTTAAATTTAGGACTCTATTGGTACACGTGCCAATAGGGTCCTAAGGGCCAATACCATGAGGCACCTGAGTCACACGTGGATAACAAGTGCCTACAACCTAAACCACTAGAACCTTGTAAGTACTATTTTGGAAAAGTGTTATACAACAATGAGAATTCTCAGGGACATAAAAAACTAGGGAAGAGAGATAAACTAGAGGAAAAAGAAGTATATATGGACAAAACAAGAAATAATAGAGATTCACATAGAATAATATAGATTTGCAAAGGTCTATACAAATTCAAAAGTGTCAAAATTCACATAAAATGCACCAAAAAAGAGTAACTTGGACTAGAGATCAATAAACACAAATAAATTAACACCACAAAAATTATGTAGCTCCACACCAAAATTGAGTGTATAAAAAATGTCCCACTTTAATGTATATCTGTATGCATACATGTCAAATTAAAACAAATAATCATGTGGATAAAAATAGACTTAGTTGCTTTCACGCATCCACTCTCGGATGTATGGTGAAATTCATGCTCCCGTGAACATACATAAGTGAACATGTATCTATATAAATCTCGTGAGCATATATTAGTGAATACATATCTATATTAATCTCTAATTAAGGAACTATTGAAATCTATGAAAATTAAGACTATAAAATATGGCTAGTTGTGTTAGAGACTATGAAGACACCTCTATGACATCTATAACTCGAATCCTTGAAGTGTCAAAACTTATTATGGGTGCATGTCTTATGAAGAGAGAAACAAAGAAACATTGTGTATCTAATTTTCTTCCATATGATGGAGAGCATAAATTTATAATAGGTATATAAATAGGAAGTGGGGAAGTGTAATTACCACCTTAAAAAGGTAGATAAGTGTAACTCCCATCGATCTTAAAAGGAAAAATGAACATGTGGAATACCACAAACCGTGACTATGTCTATTTTTCATATGATGGATCACCAACCAAATCATCTACATCCCGTAGTGTATATCGAGTCCAAATCACTAAAATTTAGAATATTAGAAGGAAGTTGTTTAGAAGTCTGCACGAGATAGGAGGGGGTGGACCTAAATGTGGAAAATATAAAGGATATTCATCAACCTATGATGCATGACTAAGAGATAAGTGAGGAAATTCATGATGTGTGTAATCATCCTTTGAAACATGACTAAGAGAGGAGGGAGGTGATTCCTCATCATTTCTCTCATTGTTTGGACTGAAATATAAATCCTCATCATTAATACTCTCATCATCTGCATTGGAAGAAGAATCAACATGAGTTTTCCTAGGTGAATCCAAATCCTCATAACTATCATCAATACCTAGTGAGTACAATGTGACTAGAAGTGAAGTATCGGGATCCAAACTTGAAGGACGTTCCTCATATGTAGAGGATTCATCATCATGAGAAAAGTGTGAGAAGAGATTGTTATCCATTTTTGCACACTGGCAAGATTGGACAACGAGGTCAAAATAAAATAATAGTCCCGTGAACCCACCTTCGGTTATTATCGAGATGCAATAATTAAAAATAATTCCTAAATCAGCATATGAAGAGATCACCTAAGCATCGAAAGGCACCAGCTTGATCTCGACTCGGTGAAGAGTTCAGGTCGAGTTGATAAAGAACCCGATGTCAAATTGATAGTCATCTCGTAAAATCATCTCGGTGGAGACTCTCAGTTGTAAGAGCTCGACGATGGTCTTGTTAATGCAAAATATAGCTCGTTGAAAATTGACGAATGAAAGGAACTGTACAAGGATCTCGGTGGAGATCGATGCAAAAAGCTCTGAAGGCCAAGTCAGGGAGAGTCAAAGTCAACATGATGCCAGGTTTAATCCATTGAGACAGTGCTCGACCAACCACTTGGGAGAATTATCTTGTTTGACCGAGATGATATGAAATTATGCAGATATGGGAGGTTCAACATCATTGAATCTCGGGTTTGTAATTACATAATGGAAGGACTTCTATCAACCCAGGAAGAAAGTATAAGCACCATCGAATACCAATGTAAAATTGAGTCAAACCGACATCTTAAAAAGAGCTGTGAATTATAATGGTGTTCAGACCTTCCTCGGCCAAGCATTTGGTGCACAGGCAGTTGACATGTTGCAGTATAGCAGAAGCCTTTTTGAGCGCTTCCAACAAGCGGGTCATCCAACTATGTATTTATCTGATCAGCATCGAATGCATCCTCAAATTCGGGATTTTCCTTCAAGATATTTTTATGAAAATCGATTAAGTGACAGTGAGAGTGTTACCAGGAAACCTGAGGAAATTTATTACAAAAATTCTCTATCGAGATCTTACTCGTTTTACGATGTAGTTCATGGAAGCGGATCTCATAGAGGTATAACTGTTTCATATCAGAATATTCATGAGGCACAATTTGCTTTGCAATTATATGAGCATCTTCAACAAGTCACTAAGTTGGCAGGCATAAATGATTCTGTTGAAATTATCACACCTTACAAGCTACAGCTTAAATGTTTGCAGTGAGAGTTAATGTTATCCTCAAATCTGATGAATCAAAACTCGGCAGGAGGAAAAATCGGGAGCACGATCATGGCAGACTGAGTAGGTAATCCCGCAAATGGGAAATATTTTACTATCTTGCCAAGGTTGCGTGGCAAAGCTAAGGCCGGGGCCCGTGAAGTAATTTGGCCGATTCCGGACGTGGGAAATAAGGAGCAGCACCGCCAAGTGGAAATTTCGGGATGGAGAGCCATGCTGTTCACTCCGCGTAGGGGAGAAATTGGATCAAACTGCCAAAAAAGGGGAGAAATCCGGTCAAACTGCCAAGCGTGGAAATATTGGTTTGGCAAACCATGATCAAACCTCCACGTAGGGGAGAAATCGGATCAATTGCCAAGCGGAAATATTACAATGGCAATCCGTCATGAGATTTCCGCACAGGCCGTTTAAACAGGTCCGAGTCTTTGTGCGGGTCGCCAGGAGGAACGAGTCAAATGCCGAGTGGAGCGGCGAGTGCATGGAGATCACAGGCAGCATGCATGTTGCAATACAGTAGAAGCCGTTTTCAGCGCCTCCAGCGGGCAGTTGCAGGAAACAAACATTCACTGCCGTGTATGATAGATTGGAGTCACGCCATTCAAGGCTTCATAAAGTTTGCCCGAACCAGGAGATGAAGTTTTGAAACGGTGCAGAATGAAACGATTCATATTGCTCAGCATTCCTTCTCCTAGAAACGAAACGAATGCGAAGGTCAACTCAAGATACCCGGTCACCGTTTTTTCTTTCAGTAAATGGTCTCTTCGAGAAAATCCGAGAGCAGAGGCAATATTTATACCTTTCCATTATGTGCGTTCAATCAGACAATAAAATATTCTTTTACCAGGTTCAGAGAAGCTCGTTTTTAACAATGGACGATTATACTGTAGTTTCGAGCCGGTTTTATCGGCTTATTAGCTTTGATCCACGACTAAGGAAGAATTCATATAGTTGTTACTGTACATTTTTTCCAAGGTCCTCTTGGCTGCCCCAGTTGTTCAATGTATTTTTTGAAGAGCTTATTTCACGTGTTGCAAATTGTAACATAAAAGATCTTTTTAGTTTCTGAAAAAATGAGTATATTGTATAGCTCACGGCTACCTATGCCATAGGTTCCAATAGTAGCATAATTGTCGATTGGAGCTGAGATTTCCGGGTGCACTGCCAAAATACCAAGGGGCTCTTTGGCCAAAAAATCAGTCTTAGGGTGTCTATCAGACATGTTATGGGCATGAGACTGTGTCATCATCATGGCAGCATTAGGTCTTTATTAATAATGGCATTTTCTCATCGTTTGGAAGGTACAAATTGTGCTTATTATGGCAAAGCTAAACATTCTTACTACAAGTGTTATATGATAAGGAAGAACCGTGAGCATTGTGGTAAAACCATTCTTAGAGGCGTGAAAATGTGAACATGATCGAACAAATCTTGATATTTCCCGCAGATACAAAGCACAGAATAGCTCAAGAGATCGACCGAATCAAAGAAGAGCTCAATGCATGAGCTAGTGCTTGAGTTTATAACCAATGAGCATAGACCCATTGTTGTTCAGGGAGTAAGGAAATCAGATGTGCAGGATGGTAAATATGAGCTCGGTACATAGACATGTGAGAGTCCGAGTTGAGACCGGGTGCTCGGGTTGATATGCAAAACAAAGCCAGGTCGAATCAGTTGGGAGCTCGTGGTGATGTTTCATGAAGTTTGAACGAGGAATGCATAAATGGTTTCGAGTTAACAGAGCGAAATGATAAGAATCAAGTTTGATAGTCCACCATTCGGAGGACTCAATGCAAAAGGGCCCGATTGCCAAGACGAGGAAAGAGTTGGTGCGGGGTCAAAAATCGAGTGCAATACCGAGTTAGAGGATTCGAAGCTCATCAAATTTGGCTATGTGCAGATTCTATCCACATGGACCCCCCTCCTCTTCAAGTCAAACGGGTCAACGGGGGGTCCCAACATTATGTTAATTAAATTAATATTTTTATTTAAATATTTTAATAATAATATTTATTATTATTATTTAAATATTTTATTTAAATATTCTTTTAATTAATTGAGAAGACTTGGTCATCAGGCAATTAATGACCCATGATGGAACCTTCTCGTAGCAACTAACCGCACCGAATAAATACATCATGGGCCTTCATTTTAGGAATGTAATTATGACCATTTCCTCTTCTTTTCACATATTCTTCTATAAATGTAAGTTGGAAGCTCATTTCAAAGGGTTCCAAAGTTCGATTCAGTGCATAAGTTAGACAGTTAGATATCTCGCATAAAGAGTGTATACTTTTCAAGGGTCCTCTCTCTCGCAAGTTGTTCTTGTGTGTTGAGAGAACTTTCAAGCCTCCTCTTCAAGACTGTAATGGCAACTATTGCCTCTTCTGAATGTATGATGCATTGTGCATGTTATTGAAGCAATAAAAGTGTGTGTTTTGTGACTAATCTCGGTCCTTTCATCCTTCTATGCTTCTTTGTGCCTTTCTCATACTTGCAGGTACACTGTGCAAGTTTAAGTTCTATTGCAGGTTCTTGGAGTTCTGTGCTTATCGAGTGGTGGAGTATTGCATGCAGTTGAGTTGTGGTGTCTATTCACCCTTCTTGAGTTCATCCTTCTTCGCTGGGAAACTGGTATATTTCTCAGTCTGATACAGTTTAACCAAGGGAACGCGTGTCTCTTAGTACAGTGGTATCATGTACCCTCTAAGTTGCAGTAGGTGAAGTTGACTGTGGTGCACACACCCTCTTCAAATTAACCCTTCCTGAATCAAGACACCCTTTATTCGGTGCATCACCATCCCTAGTGTAGTTTCATTTACAGAAATCTCTTTCCCTAAACCCCATGAAAATGTTAGCCTAGGACTAGATAATCATTTTTGTTACACTAGAGTAAGTCAACACTTAGTTTAGGAAGAGGAAGCCGGCCTTCTCCCGGAGGTTCACCTCGAGCCCAAGTCCCACGGCTTGAGGTGATCCCATGTGTCCCAATCGCACCCGAACGTCCTATTCACATCCTGGCCATTCGGAGGGTGCAAAGGTGATTTGGCGACAACCCAGAGATAAACTTAGGATGGTGATCTTCTCTCCCCATTGCCGCTTATGGAATCAATGTGCAAATCCCTAATAACCACAACATCAAGAGTGAACTTAACCCACTTGCCAAAACCGTGGTGTGTGATCTAATATACTAATAAGATATTAATTGATAATGAAGGTACAAAAAAAACATCATAAAATGCCCCATCGCTTATGTCATAGTACCCTCTCCTGATACCTCAACATAAGTGTGGTCACCCATAAAAATAGTTGATGTAGAATATGGCTCAAGGAAGTGAAGGAAACCTGTCATGAATCCATGTGGTGTGAAGACCCCGAGTTAAGAACGCATGTGGAATGATTGGGTAGAAGCTATTCTGAAGTGCTTTTCCATTAGATTTTCTATTATTGTTTTCTTTTACCTTTGTAAACTCTTATCTTGTTGAAATTTGTGTCCGAACCGAGAACCACGATATTGTTCTTCTCTAGAATGTGTGTTAGGTGATCAATCTTATATGCATACACTTATGTTCATCATGTCTAGGTTTCTACAATAGGCACATTTGACCCTCTCTTTCTTAGGTTTGGCTTCAAAAGAGGATGTCTCGTTTGTTACTTTTTGATCCTTTTTTTCTCATTGTCTTGTTTATTTTCATTGCTATTTGAAGCCTTTTATTTTTCCTATCCAACAAATAGGGCATGTGACTTAGAACAGATTTATGGTACCCATTTGTATAAGCTTATCTTTCTCTCTAGTCAAGGAGGTAACAAAACCATATAAGGAAGACATTTGACATGTGGTCCAAGGGCACTCTTATTGGCATAGAAAGTAGAAAAACAAATTAATAGTTAGGACCCAATGTGGCAAGAATAAAAAAAAATCAATTATTCATCCTTTTTATCTATCCCACATTATTTCAACTATAATCTAAGTGATTTGAATTTTATGAAGAAGTCTTGTATAGTGTCAAATTTATCTAGACTCAAACTAATGAGCTCATTCTCTAATTCATGACCCCTCATTACATCATGATTCCTAAAAATCCTTCCAATGTGGTCCAAGCATCATGGGTGTGCTAGCATATTCTATGTGGAAGATTAAATTACGAGATATAGACATGCATAATAGACCATATACCTCATCACATTTGTTAAACCACTGACTTTAACTACATCCGAGGTTGGTTTAGTTTCAAGACCCATTGTGATCCAGTGTAAACCCTTGCTCCTCAACAAGATTTGCATTTTTATTTTCCACTCATAATAGTTAAATGGTGTGAGAATCACATTTTGATCCATAATGTAGAAAAATACAAAACAAAGATGATAGTCGTAAATAGCCTCTTGGAATTATCAACCCCCAAAATTGGAACTTTATAATTGATTTAACAAAAACATAATTTATGATAAACCCTAGTTACTGAGTAACTAATGGAAACAATGAAGTACATATGCTATGATGTAATATGATGCAAACAATAAACAAGTAAATATGGAACCCTAAGTGTAAGAGAGAGAAAAAGGACTTAACGATTTGCACTTGATCCAGGATGGTGTAAAAATTGTTGAACAGAAGTGAAATGCGTCTTCATAGGCCTCTGTAAATTTTAGAGCTCACAGATAAGGCCAGAGTAGGGCACTTGGAATGGGGCGAGGGCGCCTGGTGCTAGAGGCCTCTACTGGGTGCCCGTGACTATGAAAAATATTAGAACTTGATTTTTGTTGTATCGTACGAGTGTCACTAATATTTTTTGTTGGTCACATGTATGTCGCACTTTGATCGCTACATATTCATGTAACCTACAAAATAAATGTTCACCTACAAAACCCACAAAACCACATCAAATCCAAAAATAAAGATGCAATATAAGAGTCGATTGACCCCAATAGTCACGACATAGTGAACTTATGATCAAAAATTTCCCTACATCTCAGACTCCATGTAGTTCTTGTGAGTGTGTGTAAGAATGGTTCCCTAGGATGCCCTTGTGTAAGATGCACTAGATATCAGGCTATATTGACTAAAAGATGCAAATGTGAGTAAGGAATAGAATGAAATTCCCCTTCCTATGTAGTGTATACGCCCTTGTCCATGAATGGATGCCTTTGAGTTCTTTGAATTCCTTTGGATGTAAGCTTAGGTGATAGTAAGTATGCTTAATGCTTGGTCCCCTTTTTTTGATCACATAGCTATGTATTCATATGATTCCCTTGTTTGAATTTCATAATTGACAACTTGAAGCATGACCCATAAGAAAATAAGATGCCCAAAAGATAAAAAGGCCCAAAATTAGTGAGTAAGGTGGAAAGAGGTCGGGGCCACCTGGCGTTGATGTCTGAAGTCAAAAAAGATAAACAAGTAAAGTTATGACTGGGATGTAGGGTGTGTAAGACTAAAGAGAACATAAAAGACACATAAAAGAGGCCAAATATAGTTGACAATTACTAGTTTTCTCACTTAAAAATCATGTAAATGCTAATATGATTTTAGGACCTAGAAATGTACCCAAGTGTGTGATTTTGTGTCTACATTTTCCACCACTTTATGTTGTTGAGTGAATACTCAATAACATAATGTAGATAATATATACATACCGATAATCATGTAGAGTGTGCATCGAAGTGTGTGCGGAGTGGACATGTGAAGCGTGGATTGATACAAAAATATGAAACATGGAAACTAGGATGAGAAAGTGACCCTAAGGGTGTATGCATATGTGTTGTGCCGTGTATGTCGTTGTTGTTAGTTAAGAAAATATTGAAATAAATAAATTCTAAATCTAAATACGTACCCGCACAATGATATAGACAATTAAGTACAAATTTGACCCAAGTAAGTAAGCTAATAAAGTATGAAACCCTAATTGGAAATGAAGGGATAAATTACTTAGCTAGTTCACAGTGATGCCGAAATTGTGCCGAGCGATGAAATGATGAATAGGAGGACAAAAGTGTTGCAGAAGCCCCAAAAATACAGGAGTGTTTGAATAAGGCTTGGACTTGGGTGCTTGTCTTGTGTCGAGGGCATTTGTGGTGCTGCATAACTCCTCTGCAGGTTCTGTGACTACTTAGAAGCTCAAAAAACTAGTTTCGCAGGTCACGTGATGTTCACTGGCTTTCACCTTTGATCGCATGTATGTCACCACTTTGCTTTATTTTCCTGAAACTTGCAATGAGAAAGAAGCACATGCAAAATCCCCAAACTACATCAAATCCTAAAAATAAAGATGTAAAATAGGAGGTCACTCTGTCCTTGGCTTTCAACAAAAAGAACTTATGACCAAGGACTATACTACATTACATACCCTATGTAGTTCTATGTGTGTGTGTGAGAAGAAATCGTGCCCTAGGTGGATCTTGTGCAAATCGCACTTGATAGTGAGCAAATAGCTATATGTAAAAGATATATATATAGATGCGTGCATGGAAAAATTAACTTCCCCTCCTATTAAATGTATGTAGAAGAATGTTGTCCCTTTCCCTTGTGCGGATGCTAGATGGATGCTTGAATGCTCTTTTAAATGCCTTTAGATGCAAACTAAGGTGGTAATAGATAATGCTTAGTGCTTGGTCCTTTATTATTGCCACATAACTTTATATTTATATGATTCCCTTGCTCCAATTTTGTAATTAACCACTAAAATATCAACTAGTAAAAAGAAATATTCCCAAATGGCTAGAAGAGACCCAAAAGATGCGAGAAAAGTACAAAGAGGTTGGGGCGCCCCGGAGGGGAAAGGGGTGCTGGCGCTGCTGGTGTCCAAAGTCGAAAATGGTGAAGTATGAAAAGACAGACAGTGGGAAATAAGGTGTTTAAGACCAAGAGAGAAAACAAAAAGCAAGCAAAAGCCAAAGAAAATGGTCAATTAGTACTTTTCTTATTTAGGAATCATATGAATAGTAGTATGTGATCAGGACTAGATAAATACCCAAAGTGCGTGATTTAGTGTCTATATTTTCCCCCACTTTATGTTGTTGAGAGCACATGATTGATAACATAAAGTAGATAAGAGATGCATACTTGATAACCATGTAGATCGATGGTAAAAGTGTGCTGAGAGACAAGGAAAAATGTGGAGTGATAAAAATATGAAGTGTGAAAGCTAGAGAAGAGGAAGTGAAAATGATGATGATGACCCTAGGGTGAGAGTGTATGTGTAGATGTCACGTTTTACCTGTTGTTGATGTAGCTTGATGTGTGATAGATGTGACTACTGCTCCCATAAGGAAAAACTTGCAAAAGAGAAGAATAAACAAGTAGTCAACTACGCATATATGAAAAATTTGATCAAAACGTGTAAGAAGTATGTAAGAAAATATGTAAAATGTGAAAAAGCAACATGTGCACATGATTCGTGATGAGTGAAGAGATATAAAGGATCTTGAAGATGTTGTAGAAGAATGAGTTTTGGGTCTCATCTCATGTCGGTTGTCTTCTCAGTATAAAAGAAGTGTAGGTAGAAAGGTCTAGTGTTATTCTCCAACCTTTGACTACTTCCCAAAGAGAAAATTCCACTATAGATGGTGTGTGAAAATCGGATCCATTTCAATTAATTTTGATCCAACGTGAAAGTAGAAAAGAAGGTGTAATGCATGCATGCCGAGTGCTGAAGGATTATGCGTACTGTAAAAGCCGCAATGTAAACTGCCAAAAAATGTACTGAAATGAGAAAAGCTGTGTAACTACCCCTAGTCATAGGAACCCAGGAAGGGTAAGTGGTACCTAAGCGCTATTGTCTCTGTATCAAGGCGCTAGTGTTTGTGATGTGTTGAAGACCCAATTCAAGTTCTAGGCATTTTGAGACTAAATACTGTGTTGTATCAGTATTGAATTGTGACTATAAATAAATGCTATATGGGGTAAACCATTCACCCAATGATGCCCCCTCGTTTGGGGTGCATGTGACATCTCTAGGAGAATGTGGCCCAAAGGAGGACCATACGCTGAACTAAAACTAAAGCCCTACAGGGGGAAGGAATGTGATTGGTAGAAACCAAGGCACACGTAAACAAAGTGGCTGAAAAAATGTGTTAGTGCAAACAAGATAAACATGTATGTACACAAAATGTAAGCTAGAAAGCAAGTAGACAAAGTAATAAATAGTGTAGAAAAAATAGACCATGAAAAGAGGGTTTCAAACATGGGACATCACTCATGATATCGCAAGATAATCGAGGCCAAAGTGGTCAAAAGTATATAACGTGCACACAAGACAGGGAAAAACCTACAAATAATGGAAAACAATGACATACAAGAAAATCAATGTAACAGAGATAACCATGGTAGTAAAGAGTTCCTGTAAAGAAAATGTTGCACATGAAGCACTTATTAGCATGTTATAAAGATATAAATTATGTCAAAGAATGTATAATCCGATATAGTAATGTGATATGAAAAATGAAAAAATAACACCTGTAGTGTATACGAAAGTGGATGCCCTCAAGAGTCTGCTGTGGGGATTGGTAAGAGGTATCTGCCAAACATCCATGCTATATGTCATGAATAATTTGTATAAAGGATATGATCAAAACTAGAAGACAAGTGAATGTGCATGTGTATATGGAAAAGATAATGACATACAATGTATCTAGCTAACATATTAAGTAAGATGAATCATGCGAGAATAAGTAAGCAAGAACAATGTGTAACCATGATATGCGAGTATGTTGGTGAATGTGAATAGAATGAAATGCAAGGTGAGTGTGATAGGAGCAGTGTGCCCCCGAGTGAGTGTGAATGAGTATGCATGAGATGAGGCTCATTTAAAAATTCCCCCTCAGTAGTCGAGAATGAGCCATAGAACAAGAGTGTGTCATCGGGAAATGGTTTGAATTATATGCTAGAAAGATATGATTGTCAAATAATGGAGCGTAGAGAGTGTGTGAGTGAGTGAGTGAGTTTGATGAGGTTCATTTTTAAATTTATATCCTCAGCATTTGAGTATGAATCATGGAACTAGAGTGCATCATAGGGTAGTGTGTTGTGATGAATTTGTGTGAGAAATATGTGTTGTGAAAGTGTCGAGTGTGAAATGTGCAATGTGTATGATGTGAGGAGGTTATGAATGTAGTAATCCCTTCACATCAGTCAAGTGTGAACCATAGCACGAGATTGCATCATCGGGTAATGATGATACACGTTTAGTAAGTAGTTTGTATTGATTCTTAGGAGATATTAGATGTTAAGCGTAGAGCATGAAGTGCATGGGATGATAGAGACATTTGATAACAATGCAAGGGGGAAGCTATGGTGCCCCAAGTATGTAAGTGATGGAGATATAGTTGATGATGCTAAGAAGATCAATGTAAGGATTAGTTTCCTTGACAAAATTAATTGGACGTTGAAGTGGTGATGGTTTAGGAGCCTTGAGTGGTGGAATTTGAAAGAGGCTAGCTAGAGTTTTCTTGTCTTGCATAGTGAGTGGTTGCTTATTTGGTACATGGTAGAAGACTTGAGAGGAGGAGATGTTGGTTTCTTTGTTTGACTTGGTAATGTTGTAGATGACTCAGTAGGAGGAGGTAATGAAAAATGGACCTTGAGAGGTGGTTGCTTAGTTAGAGTGGGTTAAATAGGTGGTGCTTGACTGGCCAAAGAATACATATTAGAATTGATGACATGATGTTTATAAGACATAGAAGGAGAATATTTAGGAGCCCATTTGGACGTAACATTTGTAAATGAGAACACATAAAAAATTTTGTGCAGCAAATGAGATAAAGCCTTGACACTCAAGATGCTTGATTCTTTTCTATAAAGCATAACAATCATTGTCATTATGTCCATTGCTTTGATGATAAGCAAAAATGGGAGACCTTGATATTTGATTAACCGATAAGGAGGATAGTAATGAGTAGTTGGAAAATTGATCAATTGATGACTAAGGAGCTCAGTAAGAATATCATGTTGCTTAGCATTGTGATCAAATGTGAGAGGATCTAGTAATGGAAAGACTTGAGGCTCACTTGATATGAGCACATGTAGAAGACATAAAATGAGGATGAGAAGAAGAACTAACATGAGCTTGAGAAGCATCCTTAAGATGTTGGATTTCAAATTTAAGAGATGTAATCATGGATTCCATAGCTTAAAATTTGTCTTGAAATAAAGAATGCAAAGTTTGAATTGTCTCGATGATGGGTTGATTGGATGGAGGAATAGGACGAATAGACTCATTAGATAGATGATAAAAATAACACTCACTTGAGCGAGATGGTGTATATTTAGGGAGAAACATGGTGTCTAGGGCTTTCTGAAGAACTAATTTTCAAGGTGGATTCATTTGAAGTAATTCAGAAAAATATATTTGAAAAACCTTAGGAGCCATGATAGAAGAGATGAAAGAAGAGAAATGAGGATCTAAGCATGTTTGAATGAGTCGAGTTCACCAAATGATTAAGCAAATCTTGAATTAAATATATGTTAAATATAAATATGTACCATTACAATGATATAAATAATTAAGTACAAATTTGAATCAAGCAAGTAAGTAAATAAAGTATGAAACCCTAGTTGAAAATGGAGGGATAAAATACGTAGTTGATTCACACATGATGTCGAAGCTATGCCGAGATGAAGAACTGATGAATAGGATGGAAGTGTAAATGTGAAGCCCATACAAATGTAGGCATGTTAAAATAAGCTGGTATGGGGTGTTTGGATTGGGTTAGGGTGCTGGGGTGCTGAACCTCCTCTGGGTTCTCCTATGACTACTCAAAAGCTCGAAAAACCAGTTTCACAAGGTCATGAGATGTTCACTTGGTTGTCACCTTTGATCACTTGATGTCACTGCACTTCGTTTTTATTCACCTGAAACCTACAATGAGAAAGAAGCACCTGTAAAAACACCAAACTACATCAAATCCTAAAAAAGAAAGATGCAAAATGGGAGGTCAAAATATCCTTGGCGCTAACAAAGTGAACTTACAATCCGAGCCTTACACTACATTATCGACCCCAAGTAGTTTTGTGTGTGTGTGAAGAAATCATGCCCTAGATGGCTCTTGTGTGAGTCACACTTGATAACGAGAAAGTATATAGATGTAATAGATGTAGATAGATGTGTGCATGGAACAATGAAATTCCCCTCGTATGAAGTGTATGCAGAAAAATGTAATTCCTTTCCCTTATGTGGATGCTAGATGGATGCTTGAATGATCTTGTAAAATGCCTTTGGATGCAACCTTAGGTGGTGATAGATAATGCTTAGTGCTTTTTCCTTTATTATTTCCACACAGATTTATATTTATATAATTCCCTTGCTCCAATTTCGTAATTAACCACTAAAAGTATGACTAGTAAAATGCAAGATGCCCAAATGACTAGAAGAGACCCAAAAGATGCGAGTAAAGTACAAAGAGGTTAGGGGCATCCAAAGGGGACGAGGGCACTTGGGCAATTGAAGTCCCTAGAGTGCTTTGGTGTCCAGAGTTAGAAATGCAAAAGTATGAAAAGATAGATTGGGAAAGAAGGTGTGTAAGACCAAGAGATAAAACAGAAAATGAGCAAAGAGGCCAAAGACAATGGTCAATTATTACTTTTCTTTCTTAGGAATCATATGAATAGTAGTATGTGATCATGACTAGATAAATACCCAAAGTGCGTGATTTAGTGTCTACAATTGTAGCTTGTGATTACTTGCTTGTTGTAGGTTGCTTTTTGTTTGTATTAAGGATAGACCTACAAAAGAAGAGCGAAAGAGTATTCAAAGTCATGTATTATGAAAACTCTGTAAAAGTATGTAAAAAGAAAGTGTGCACCTGATGTATAAGAGTGTAAAGGATAGAAAATGTCCCGAAAATGTTGTGTAGAGTGATTTTTGGGCGATCTCATACTAAGAGCAAGTTTTTTTGAGAGATATCACACTAAGAACAAGTTTTTGGGCGATCTCACACAGAGTATAATTTTTAGACGATCTCACGCCATGGGAGAAGAGTGTTGGGGAGAGAGGTCTAGTTTTACTCTCCATCCATGACTACTTCCCAAATAAGCACCACTACGATGGCACATCCCTGTTTTGTTCTTCCTGTCTCAATTGTTATGAATTGTTCCAATTGAAATAGAGAAAGAATGCATTATCTTCTTTAGAGGAATGTGCCTATGTCTTTGTTAAAATTACTCTGTGAAATTCTATGAATTGTGTTGATATGAGTAAATAACTATATCTGCCCCCATAACATAGGCTCCCAGGCGAGGTCGGGAGTGCCTAGGAGCTAGTGTCTAAATTTGGGTCTTTGGTTTCTATGATGTGCTAAGGACCAAATTCAAATTCTAGTCCCTTCTAAGACTGTATTTCTACTATATTCTGTACTTATATCTCTGAGCTTCTATATGGGATGATTGATTCACCCAATGTATGGCCCCTCGTTTGGGGTACATGTGACATTGATAGGAGCATGCGGTCCAAAAGAGAGGACTTGAAACTGATCTGAAGTGGATACCCTATAGGGGGAGGGGATGTACATGGTAGAAACCAAGGCACATGAAAACAAGAATGGCTAGAAACATGTGTTAGTGTAATCAAAGCTAGTATGTAGAATACAATGTTCAATCAAGTAAGAAGGCAAGAAAGACCACGAAAATTGGGTTTCAGATATGGAACATCATTCACAATATCACAAAACAATCAAGGCCAAAATGGCCAAAAGCACACATTGTGTATACAAGACATAGGGCATAGCTTTTGAAAAATAACATACAATAGAAAATAATGTCAAATAAAGTGTAACAGACAACCATTGTGGCATATAGTCCTGTAAAGAAAATGTTGCACATGATGCACTCGTTAGTATGTTAGAAAGATAAAAAGTATATCAAAGTGTGTATGTACCGATAGAAAGTAGAAGTAGTAAATAATGAAATAATAACACCTATAATGTCTGAGAAAGTATATGCCCTAAGAGCCTCGATTGGACTAGTAAGAGTACAGATGCCAAATATCATTACAACGTGTAAAGTCTTGTAAAAAGTATGCATTCGCAAATAGAGAACAAGTGAACATGTATGTGTATATAGAAAATATATTGACATATTAAGTATCCGTCTAACATGGAAAACAAAGTGTACATGTAAGTATAAGTAAGCAAGAATAAGTGCAACCAAGATATGCAATATGTTGTGTATGAGTGGGATGGAATGGTATGCAATATGAATGTGATAGGAGTAGTGTTCCCCCCAATGGATGTGGATGAGTATGAGATGAGGTTCATTTATAGAAGACCCCTCAATAATCAAGAATAAACCATAGAACAAGAGTGCATCATCGGAAAATATGTTTGAAAGAGAGATGCTAGGAATATGAGCACAAAGCATGAAGTGTAAAATGAAGTGAAGTTCATTTTAAATTTAGATCCTCAACAATCGAGTATGAACTGTGGAACTAGAGTGTGTCGTAGGGTAGTGATGATACAAGTTGTGTAATAATAGAGATGCTATGCAACCGATGATGTTAGGAGGAGAGGAGTAAACATGATGCCCCCAAGTGTATGATGAAAATTTAGCTATCTAATCAAAGTGAAGGGCAAGGGACCTCACCGATGTATGAGGAGATAAATGCATGAGACAAAGGTGCTCTAAGATCGATGGTTTATGAGGAAGTGATGATGTATATGTGAAGGATGCCTAGGTAGTGAACACCTTTGTGAAGGAGACTTAGGAGGTGATGAAAACCTATGTGAAGTATACCTAGGAGGTGATGAGAACATATGTGAAGTAGACCTAGGAGGTGATGAACACCTATGTGAAGGGGTTTCCCAAGTAGGGGACTTAGGTCGATGGATATGGACCAGTGGACCGATGAGAACGAGTGGGTCGTGTACGAATAGGAGAGATAGGTGCAAAATGTACCTTAGATTTGAGAGGCCCAGGGGCCTAGATGTTGCAACTAGTGGAAGGACATCCTCAAGAGGAGGCTGAGGTAACGATGTGGATGGTGGAACACCTTTGAGAGTGATAAATTTCTTATTATGAATGAATTTGAGACACAAGTGATTCATGGAAAGGATAGCTTGAGTGGCACGGAGCTAAGGAAGACCTAAGAGCATGTCACAACCTTCAATTGAAGGTGCCACAATGAATGACACAAGCATGGTGAGAGGCCCAACTGTAATTGGAAGCTTGATGTAGCCATAAAATTTTGGAATAGGATATGAAATATTAGAGAGTGGATAGTTGATAACAATGAGGAGTGAAATAGATCACACAAAAATGGGAGTTGATGGATTGATCATTGTGTTATTGATAGTATGAGGTCTGATAGAAGCATTTATGTGTAGTGAATTAGAAGAAAATGTAGCATGATAATCATGATCCAGAGAATGTAATGAGTGGTGGAGATGCATCGGCATTAAAAACTAGAAAATCAAGAGGCCCCGATGAAGGAGGAGGCACATCACAATATATATGATTAGCAAAAGAATAATCAAATTGCGTATCATGCTTAGGTAATGGGTCTTTAAAGATTTGTTAGCTTTTGATTGTCATTGAATTGCTTGGATTCCAAAGGATTAGAGAGATCGATTGCATTGTTGTCAATAAGATCTTGAATGAGATGCTTAAGTTTGAAACAACAATTGATTGAATGCCTAACACATTGATGATAGTCACATTTAGCATTTTTGTCATAATTGCGGCCATGAGGGTGAGATGGATCAAGATTGAGTGGTGGTGGAAGTGTAATAAGATTTCTTTCAATAAGTTATGGCAATAGAAAATGAGGAGCATAAAGGAAATTTTGTGAATGTACACTTTGGAGGTTGTCATTGAATCTTTTTAGGAGTAGAAACAACGTTAACAATAGATTTTGCTTCAATGGGATTAGGAGATGGCTTGAAAGTATATTTTCTTTGAAACCGATTAGAAGATGATGAAGCATGATCATGATATTTGAGCTTTCCCATAGATAAGAGTTTGCTTTCGTGTAACTTAAGTGTATGGCATAATTGATCAAATGAGGGAGAGGTTTCAAAGATAACACTCTCTTGTAATGGAGATAAGATAATTTGGATGAAAATATCTCACAATTCAGAATTTGTGAGAACATTGGTCATATTAGCTAGATTATTCTTATAACACAATACATAGTCAGTTAGATGCTCATTAGATCCTTGTTTGATTTGTGCAAGTTGAGCATATGATATTTTAGAACTGATATTAATTGAAAATGTGCAAGAAAAGCATCGACTAAATGTGTAAACGATGTTACCAAGTGAACATGTAGATTGTAAAACTAACACATGGTGTAATCTAGAAGACTTATTCGAAATAGCTTAGTGAGAAAAGTATGATCATCCACATAATCAAGACATGCCACATGAAAATATCTAAGATTCTCTTGAGGGTCACCATGGCCATTAAAGGTGGGAAACTTAGGGGTGAAGAAATTTGGAGGAAGTACATAAGTGGAAATGGCAGGTGTGAAAGGAGTGTGGAGTAACAAAGAGGATTCAAGAGATGGAGATGCACGAGAAGTAGCTATCTAAAGTTGACGAATAAGAGTTTGCAGATCTTGATATAAAGAAGCTAAGTTAGGAGTGTTTGAAGAAGATCTAAGTTCTGCATTATAAGAATTGGGTTGAATGAGTGGAGTGGTAGTAGTAATGGAAGTAGGAATGTGTAGCGGTTGAGTGAAGGCCATGAAAGCTGAGGAAAAACCTATAAGAGGTGCATAAGCAACATCTTGAGATTTTTAACAGCTAACAAAGCATGGAGAATATGCGGAAGATGCGTAGGATTGTTGTGTAAAGCTTGACGAAAATTAGTAAGCTTTTCTAATTGTTCTTGATCAACATTGGTGTCCTCGTCATATGATTTTCACTATCAATTTTTTCAAGAGGAACATTTTGTGAGTTGGCAAAATGGTTATAGAATTCATCATTGATTTAGAAAACCTACGGGAAGATAGAGGAAGCTCAATATGCTCAAAAGATCCAAATCAAAAACTACGGGTGATTGACATAAGAAGGACGGGTTCAGATGATGGGTTCACCAAATGATTTAACAAAAATAGAATTTATTCTAAACCCTAATTACAGGGTAACTAATAGAAACAATGAAGTACAAATGCTATGATGCAAGCAATAAACAATTAAATATGGAACCCAATTTGCAAGAGAGAGAAAAAGACTTTGCTAATTTATGCTTGATCTGGGATTGGTGCAAACTTGAAAATTTTCTGAACATGAAGTGAATTGTGTCATTACAGGCCTGTGTAAATTTTGGAGCTCATGGATAAGGAAAAAAAGGCGTCTAGATTGGGCGACAATACAGGTGTTAGATACCTCTATTGGGCACCCGTGACTTGCAAAAATTCTTAGAACTTAATTTTTGTTGTGTCGGATGATTTTGTTGATATTTATTGTTGGTTTCTGTATGTCACACTTTGATCACCGAATATTCTTGTCACCTGAAAAATATATGTTCACTTGCAAAACCCATAAAACCACATCAAATCCAAAAAAGAAAGATGTAATGTGGGGAGTCGGACTGACCCCAATGGTCACTTGATAGAGTGAACTTACGACCAAGTGTTGTATTGCATCTTAGACTCCATGTAGTTCTTGTGTGTGTAAGAATGGTGCCCTAGGATGCCCTTGTGTAAGATGCACTAGATAGTGGGCTAGATTTTCTAAAAGATGTAAATGTGTTTATGGAATAGAATGAACTTCCCCTTCCTACACGACGTATGCAAAAAATACAGTCCCTTATCCCTTGAATGGATTCCTTCGAGTGATTTTCATGCCTTTGGATGCAATCTTAGGTGATATTAAGTATGCTTAATGTTTGGTCCCTTGTTTTGATCACATAACTATGTATTTATATGGTTCCCTTTTTTTACTTTTGTAATTGACAATTGGAAGGCCGAACCATAAGAAAATATGATTCCCAAAAGATAAAAGAGGCTTAAAAAGAGTGAGTAAGTTGGAAAGAGGTCAAGGGCACCCAGAGGGGATGAGGGTACCTAGGCGCGACGTCTGGTGGGCATTGGTGTTTGAAGTCACAAAATATAAACAAATAAAGTTTTGATTCGGATATATGGTGTGTAAGACCAAAAAGAACATAAAAGACATAGAAAAGATGCCAAAGATAGATGTTAATTACTAGTTCCCTTGCTTAGGAATCATGTAAATGCTAATATGCTTTTAGGACCTAGAAATGTACCCAATTTCATGATTTTGTGTCTACTGATAATTTATTGCATATATAATTTTTCAAGGACAAAAATAATATTCTATAGGATGAACAATGAAATGAAAGATGCACTAATGAGAAGATTTTGAAAAACTACACACTTTAACAAAACAATGCCTCAAAAGGATTTTTTGGAAAAAAGTTATGCCTCTCACAAATTTATTCTACTTTCTCATGTACCTACAATTGTTTTAGCATTCCTTGACATCTTTCAAATTTCAACACTTGCTTGAGATTTTTTATAAAAAAAATTATCTCATGGGTTAAGCCCCTTTGGGTTGGGAGTGATTAGGGGCTAAGCTCAATGTGACAAGACGATAAGGCTAGGAAAATTGGTGGGATACCCCTTTCCAAAATTTTAAACTTATACACACTATGATGTCACTTTTGGGGGAGCTGCAAAACTACTTATTGATCTACCATCTTCCTTATAATGTCTATGGTTAAGGTGTCCACATATAGCTTTATCTATTACTAGTGCCATTTTCTCGAGGTGCGTACAAACCAATATAGCCACATAAAAATAGTGCTATCGTGATTTCCAATAACAATACTTTTACCTTGACCTACATGCAAACCAATATTACCACATGAAAACAATGTCACCTCCACATCTAAGAGTTGTTATACCACCTCAAACTATAATAAGTATAACTGAAGAACATGTACAACCACTTTGCCACAATATGTACATACCAATCGTCACCACTTTGTAGGTACAAAACAAATTCAAACACCCATAAAAGATCTCAAAAATATTGAAATTTTTTTCTCCCAAACTTTTCCTTGGTATGGAATACCACCAAATAAGCCAACGATGACTATAAAAAAACATGAAAAAACTAAATCCAACTTGCTTCAATTGATTTTACTGTCGATCCTAGGGTTTTGACACGTATGAACTCAATGGTATAATATATTTCTTTAGAAAATACATGAAATGAGTATTGTCATGTGAAACCCACTCATACAAGGATTTTTCCTTCTTTTTTTGATTCTCTAGATTATTCAAAGATGCAAGAAAAGAGCATACTTAGAGAAATAGGAACTAAAACAACAAACTTGAAATAACTCAAAATTCTAACAAAAAAATACAATGATGCTTGATTACTAGAGTGAGTTTTGATACCATATGAGAATGTGGGCCAAGATTAAGCACTGATAAAATACAAATGCATAAAGAGTGTAATGTTGCGAGAGAGAGGTAGAGGAATTAAACATGATCTAAAATATATCTTGTGTATTCAATGCATCGAAAATAGTTTTATAATAGGTCTAGAAATAGGAAGTGGGGAAGTGTGATCGCCACCTAAAAAGGTGGAGATGTGTAACTTTCATCTGTTCTCATGACACCTAAGAAAGATAAATTAATCAGAGGAAAAACCATGCAATGGAGTAATAAACCAACACTAACAATATATGATAGCAAAATAAACTCTAATACAAACATGGTAAGATATCATTGTATAAGTATGTATGTATAAGAAAGTTTACCTTATGTATTTTAGATTATCCAAAAGATAAACATAATATTAAAATTCCTCAAGATATAAAATATATAATTAGTGTAAGCTCAAATAGGATAATTCCCCAAATTGAGCAAGAAATTGTAGACACCCTAAAATTACACACATGTTTCCATATGTTCCTAATGTTATCCCATTACATCCTGTTATTCAACCATTTGTGATTAATTGATTAAATTGATTAATTCATACACATTGAACCCTTTGAATTCATTAAATTAATGTTATCCCATTACATCCAGTTATTCACCCATTTGTGATTAATTGATTAATTCATACACATTGCACCCTTTGAATTAATTAAATTAATTCATAGTACCCTATTTCCCCTTGTACTAAGTTAATTATAATTTATTAATTAAATTATTAATTAATTAAGTGTGCACATTCAACAACCACATGGACTCCACTTAGACTCCATATCCTTATCTTAGTCAATTCCACCTGGACTCCACTTCACCAGTCCAATCAACTGCACTTCTAGAATCCTAGAAAGGTGGGGGCAATTGAATTGCATGTACACCCACCTTTCCGGATGCAACTTCTGAAATGAATTCATTTACGCCCTAAATTCCCATAACTACTACAACCTCCTCCAATGTTTTTTTGCATGTGCATTCACCCACTTGTAACCTATTTTCAACCACTTATGTCTCTATAAATTGCAGGCCTACACTATATCAAACCCTCTTAGATTTACAACACACTTACTCTGTCAAATTGCATTCCAACTTCTGCTATTTTGGAAGCAATAATCCAAGCCAAATCTCTTTGTTCATAGCATTGGTCAATCCACTTTGGAGGTCACTCAAGAGCACCCACAATTCCAAGCTCTAAGCTCTCACAACCTACTTGATGTTATACGGCTTCTAAGCTCTCACAACCTACTTGAGGTTTGCTTTAGAGGATTACAAGAAGGTTTTTTATGTTTACTTTGCTTTCCATTTATAATGTTTTCCATAGTTTACATTTTGGCATGCTCGGTGGGACTCGCACCCCCCCTCATTTTCGTTTCATCTATTAGTGCATATGGTTCTCATTTGTTGTTTAGTGCGTTTCACTATTTTTTGTGTTTGCACGGACATTTTGGAGCACTTAAGAAAGCTAGATTTTTTCCCTTTGATATGTTTGTGAAAATATTTTTTTGAGAGGGTTGTTTTACTGATTTCTAATTCATTTTTTTGCAAATTTCTAATTCGTTTGTTTGCAGATTTTTGTGTATTTGTTTCTGATTTTTGGTTTTCTGGTTCTCTTTGTTTTTGTTTGCATATTTTCTGGCATTCCATCCTACACAAACACAAAAAAATCAGTTTTTAGATTACAAAAACAACAAATTTTATTTAAAAAAATACATTTAGTTTCCAATTTGGTTTTATGAGTCATTTTTATGAAATGTTCTGTGAGAGGTCTTTTACTGTATTTTTTGTTTATTGTTAACAAACCTACGAAAGTAATCATAACAGATTAGATTTTTATTTATTAAAAAAATAGAAACCGAAACTACAAATCTAATTTTCTTTCTAATTTTTTCTTGGGATAATAAAAAAACAATTTCAATTTTTTTCAAAACCCTAGTTTTTAACTACCCTTTCCCGAGTATGTCTCTTACCTCTCCCCACCCCTACTCTACCCTACCGACGAGTTCTCTCCCCGAACTACGCATATACCCCTTCTCGCGGACCCCGATGAGCTAAAACCTACCTCGTTTAATGCCTTACCTCCCCCGGACTTGATCGACCCCGCACCCCTACCAAGCCAAGCCTAGAATCAATCCCCTCAAATTCCCCTAGCCTTTACTGATTTCGGTTTTCTGGTTTTCTTTGTTTTTGTTTGCATATTTTTGGCATTCCATTCTACACAAACACAAAAAAATCAGTTTTTAGATTACAAAAAACAACAAATTTTATTTAAAAAAACACATTTAGTTTCCAATTTTTGGTTTTATGAGTCATTTTTATGAAATGTTCTGTGAGAGGTCTTTTACTGTATTTTTTTGTTTGTTGTTAACAAACCTACAAAAGTAATCATAACATTAGATTTTTATTTATTAAAAAAATAGAAACCGAAACTACAAATCTAATTTTCTTTCTATTTTTTTTTTTGGGATAATAAAAAAACAATTTCATTTTTTTCAAAACCCTAGTTTTTAACTACCATTTCCCCATCTTGGCCGAACCTTGGCCAAGTTGTCTCTTACCTCTCGCCACCCCTACTCTACCCTCTACCGACGAGTTCTCTCCCGAACTACGCATCTACCCCCTCTCAGACCCGATGAGCTAAAACCTACCTCGTTTAATGCCTTACCTCCCCTAGACTTGATCAACCCCGCACCCCTACCAAGCCAAGCCTAGAATCAATCCCCTCAAATTCCCCTAGCTTCTGTCCCAAACTCAACACCCCCTTTGCTCAACCGCTGCGCCCACACCTTTTAAACACTCCCCTTCCCGAGCTCCCTCTTCCCAAATCCCCTAAATGACGAGTAGCTTGCTCTCACCCCTCCGTGTTCTGTCGATCTCAATCTTTCCTCACCATACAACAACCCTTGCACCATTCCAACTCAAACTCCCGGTCTACGTACTCTCCAACACCCAACAATGACTTTCCTTACCACGCACGCTTCCTCGATGAGTTCCCAACCTTGTTGCCTCCAAAACCACCGCACAACTTGCCGCACTAAGCTCCCCGAGTGCCCCTTCCACTTCACCCCGCCATACATCAAAAACATATCCCGCATAACTTACCTTTTAGGTTTATAGTATATGATTTTGAGGTTAGGGTTATTTTTATTTGGGCTTTAGTATAAGTTTAAACACGTAGGGTTCTTTTTCTTTCTTTTGTTTTATTTTATTTTACTTTTCTTTTTCTTTTATAGTTTTTAACTTTAGTTTAGGTTATGTTATTTCTTTCATCATTACTTAATTAATCATTAATTAGTTTTTCATTACTTTAGGTAGTTTGTTTTCATTAGTTCCTCATAGATTTAATTAACTACTTTAGGACCTTTAACTATGCAATTAAGACCTTTTCTTTTTATTAATTTTCGTTCATTTAGCTTCATAGGACTAATTGTGAAACTCGATTGTGCGGGGCTAGTAGACGCTTTACACTTCACTCTATTTTCACTCCTTAAAGACATTTTCTAAAATTATCAACTCACTTTCGCACCTTTTTTATGTAATTTATAAAGCACTTTCGCCTAATCGTGAAATTTGCTCATATAAGGTTCTTGGATGTTTCATCCACCTTGTTGTCATTTTTAGCCACTATTTCACACGTTTAATCATTCTTGTCTATTCACTAACATTTTCTACCATGTTTTGCATGATTTTTGTTTGTCATTTTTGTTTTTGTGAGAATAATCACAACATGCCCACACACATTCTCTTTCCTTGCACTTCTTAAGTGATCCTAGAAATCGAAATGTGGTTGTTTCTCTTTGTTTTTGGGAATTAACACTTTGTACTTAATCAAAGCCAACGCAAACATACGCTCTTTCCTTGTGTTTTTTAAGCGACCTTAGAAATTAGAAATTTGGGTTTAGTTATGCTATCTTGTCCTCTACCTACCTCAGGTGAACATTCTAATCCTTCAGTGCAGGACCCACTCTTATGATGATTGAAAACAAACACTTCAAAAATACTAATTGCAGGTTTTCTTTGCTCATGATTTTCATTCTTAAATCTCATTCTCCCATCATCTCACATCGTCACATTGCACATTCACTTTGTTGAATTGACGACATTCTTTTATCTCACTTCCACACTCTTATGTCATCACATTTCACATCAACTTTGTTGACTTGCGACATCTTCCATTTTTCTTCTATCATCTTACATTGTCATACTTTGCAATCATTTTGTTGCATTGTTGACATCCTTGTTATTTCTTCACTTCTCTCTTTAAAGCATCCACTTTTCTTTGATTTGAGATCATTAATCAAGATTTTCTTTCCCCTTGGCTCTTATCTCCACTTTTACGAGATTCAAACCTTCTCATTATTGTCTATTCACTTCTTATGATGACATTCAATTTATCATTCTTATATTACTCTCATTTCGTTATTGTGTCTCCTCTTTTAACACGCTTTCGTTAAAAGTTGGCTTCCTTCATAACCTTGTTAAAGGTCGAGAAAAATCATCACCTTTCCTAAGTCTCTTTCCTTATCAAATTTTTGTTAAGAATTGAGAATATTTCATCGTGTTGTAAGTACCCTCTTGTAGCATTCAATTTGTTACAAGTTGAGCACACTTTCCCTCTTTACATTCACCTATTAAAGGGCATGAGAAACCTTTCATACGCTCTTTTCTAAGCAATCATTTTGTTAAGAGTCATCTAAACTAAAATCTTGATCCCTCTTCCACTTCAACATCACTCATTTTATTAAGTGTTGTGAAGTCCACCTTCTTCGTCACTCTTACAACTCATTTTGGTTAAGAGTTAATTACATTCAATTATTTAAGTCTCTTCCACCTTAGCATCACTCATTTTGCTAAGCCCTGTTAGTGAAAATTCACAACAACCCCAAAATGACCTATGGATCTGATTTTCTAAGGCAATGTCATTTGGTGTGAATACAAAACATTGAGATTTCTCAAAGTGTGGGACCTTTGCAAATGGGGAAAGCTCTCCAGAGAAGGTTGGTTCCTCTTCTTAAACTACCCGCCACAAGCTATTCTAGTGCAGACAAGCTAATCTAATCCTAATCTAACTATTCCAAGGAGACAGAGAGAGAGAAAAGAGGGAAAAATAGAGCCTACACTAAAATGGTGATACACTAGAGAAGGAAAATGTTGAACATCTATCAAAACTGCCATGGAAACAAAGAGAGGTGAGCAATGGAAAGGATGGACAAGTGCATCACAAAACCAAGGATGGATTTCACACAAAAAATGTTCCAAAACTCCATGAACACAGCTCCAAAACCTACAATGAACATCCAAACATGCACAAATACCTACAATGAAGAGAGGTAAGAAGAAAACAAGCAAAAATGAGAAAGGATGGACAAATGCATCACAAAACATGTTTTTTATTGCTCCAGAAGTTTGCACAAAACATCATTTCATGGGTAAGAGGAAAAATTCCATTACAGAGTAGGGGAGGAGGTTTAAAATCCATTTTCAACCCCGGGGAAGAAAAGAAGGGAGAGGCAGAGAAGAATGATGAACAAAACTTTACAAATGAGCAAAAATGGCTTTTAACCATTGAACAAAATGAAAGAAATGTGGAAAACGTGGGAAAATAAATTTGAAACTCCAACCACCAAAAATCCCTTCAATCTCACCTGCAAAGTGATGGGATTCATGGAAAAACCCATACGCCAAAGTACATTGCTCTGCAGAGCAAAACAGAGGCCCATACTTCATTAATTTTGGTGGTTGGGAACCATTTCTACATTTTTACATGCCAGAGATGTTTTCCCATTTTTCTCCCACAAATATCCATCAAAAATAAAAATTGAACCCTCCATCGTGTAGAGGATTTCACAAGATTTCCAATGATATAAAGAATGTGAAAATCCAAGCTCGGGATCGAAAGTTATGCCCCTCTAAAGATTTAGGGCAAAAATGGCAATTTTAGGGCAAAATTCGGGTTGGCGGGCCGAAACTTGAAAATTTTCCTCTTTTTTGAATTTGGGAAATATTCCCAAAATTCTCCACACCCCACTACTCCTTTGCCATGTGTCACCCTCTGGCTGATCTGCGGGCCTCAGGATCACTTTCTGCCCTTTTGCAATTGGGAAAATTTTCCCAAAATTCTTCGCCGACCCGACCTCCGCTACCGACATGGACACGTGGCACCATTTGATTGGTTGATGGGGCCACGGGTTCAATGCATGCCTTTGCACCTTTTGTGAATTTGGAAAAAATTTCCAAAATCTTCCGCTGCCCCGACTCCCGCCTTGATACGACATGTGGCACCTTCACATCGCTCGGCGGGGATGCGCTCCAACTTTTGCCTTTTGCGCACTTTGACCAAAAGGGCTAAGTGCCAAAAAATTCCCCTAATGCCCACCACTTTGAGACATGTGTCAGCCTCTCATCTCCTTGTAGGCCCTTGGGCCAAAAGTTTCCATTGAGCTTTTTTTTTTTCCCAAAAGGGCTAAGTGCCAAAATTTTTCCCGCGGGCCCGCCTTGGGAAAATTTCCCCTCCAAACTCCGCCGAGCCATAACTTGCAAAATATTTGGAGTTAGGAGGACTTCTTTACCTTTCTGGAAAGGGGAAAGAATTATCTATTTGATGAAGCCATTTCTAGAATCCTTTGAGTTCTTGAAATGTGTGAAAATTGAAGTTGAAGCACAAGGAAGGAAAGAATGAAGGCAAGTTAGCCAAAATAAGCGGGGGCTCATTTTGGATAACAGTCCCCCTTTGTCACGTCTGTTAACACTCATTATGTTAGGAGTTAACCTTTTCACATCTTTTTTCCACTCTTATAACTCATTTTGATTAAGAGTTGATCGCATCCACTTTGTTACGTACTTCCACCTTAACATCACTAATTTTGTTAAGTGTTGCAAAGTCTCCCACTTATTCATTCCTCTTAACACTCATCTTGTTAAGAGTTCCTTTTTTCACCTCTTTTCATCTCTCTTATCATCCATTTTGCTAAGATTTGACCGCATTCATCTTTTCTAGTCTCTCTTCCCTTAACACCCATTTTTATTAACGTGTAGAGTACATATAACCTCATTTAGTCCCTTTCCTCTTAAATTTCATTTTTTAAGAGTTAGGTACTCAATTAACCTTTTTTGCTTCTTCCCTCTTACCACTCATTTCTCTAAGGGTTGAGATTTTTCACCTTCTTCCCTCTTCCATCTTAACATTTTCTTTGCAAGGGTTGAGTTTTCCTTCACATATATTTTTGTTCCTCCCCTCTTTCAACAATGGTGGGAACATGACATCATGAATATAGTCCTTTTCGATGGGAGGAAAAATCCTTTGCATATCATCACGGATGAAGAATACAAAGACCAACTTAAAAATCCTTTTATAGATGCCACTTTACGATAAAATAAGGATCAAATTCTTCGTCTCATCGCAATGGGAGAAATGTTTCCCTTGGAATTTTATGAGGACAAACTAAAAAACTTAAAAGGGTAACCTAAATCCCTTAAGGGTCCACCATTTGAGTCAAAAAAACATAATGACGAAGGACTAAGTAAAAAAAATGCCAATGATAAAGGTAAATCTAATGCTTCATCCTCTAATCCCAACCAAGCCTTGCTTGATCAAATCAATGCAACAATGAAACAATTGGATCATATATCTTCTACATCACTAACAACGATACCAAAGGTATCAAACACATGAAGAAAAGTGATGACACATTCAAACATCATTCTAAGACCAATAACAAGAACAAAAACATACAAATGATAAATCACCATTCATTCCACAAACTAATTCACCATTTGCTTAAGAGTGGAAAATGATGAAGGACACCATTTTTGGTATGCAAAAACAATGCAAACAATTAAATTTTGATGAATTGTGTCCATACCCTTTTGACATGGACATCTTACACATACCCTTCCCATGCTCTTTTGAGATGCCCAAATTTGACAAATACAAGGGCAAAACTGATCCTAGAGAGCATGTCAAGGAATTTTTCATGGCATGCCAAGAGGTGGCTTATAATGACATCTTTCTCTTACACCTCTTTCCTAAGAGTCTAGGTGGACAAGCTTTGGACTGGTTCTTACACCTTCCAAAGGGATCTATTTCTACCTTCACATACCTTTCAGAGAAGTTTGTCAAACACTTCTCTTTCAACCTTGATTATGAAATAACCATGATGTTGCGCCCTCACACTTCCAACCATATTGACCCCGAAATAATGTTGCACCCTCACGCTTCCACGTCTTCTTCTAAAGCATCTACATCTATGGCATCACCCGAGGTTACATTCTACCATAAAGGCCTAGGTGAGTACGTGCTTCAAAATACATTTCTTATTGGAAAACTCCCATTATCACCTCAAAAATTTTGGCATCCTAACGTCCCCATCTACGAGAACCTCCAACTTACTATCTTTGAACAAATATTTGGAGACGATATGGATATCTAGCAGATGAACATATTCAAATCTCTTAGGTGGTTATACATGGATCGAAATACCTATGTGATGTTATAAGAATATTTTCAATGCGGGGAAAGAAGGATGGATCTCTAGATGTATACCCAAGGTTTCTTGTAAGCCGTAGAGAGGAGATATTCAATGTTTCTCCTTCTAGGTTGTGAATGAGTTGACTTGAAAAAGATTTACTATTAAATCTTGAAAAGGTTATCAAGGATATTATTAGGTATATGCGCCTCAAAGAATGTATGCATGTAGATGTCTTGAAAATTAGGAAGAATCATTGATGAGATGCTTGCAGATTGATCGTTTGAGGTGTAATGGACATAGAAGGTTGCATTGTCACAAGTGTCTAAGATTGTTGTGGTTGTATTTTGACAACAAGACTAGAGATGTTAAGCGTAGGATCCAGAATGAGAAGAATGGAATCAAGCTCAATTGTGCTTGATGAAGGAACCTCTTCTATTATTTCAAGGGTTGAAAGAGATTCTTGGAGAAAATTCAATCTCTTGTTACGTGTTAGAAGATTTTTGAAATAGGTTCAATGTCTGTTAGGACTATAGGAATAAAATATGTAGAAGAGATAGATTGGTTTGAAGGGAGAGATACTTGAATTTCATCGTGATCTCATGTAATGTCAACATGTACAAAAGTGGGGACAACAGTCAACTCTTCATTAGAAGTAGAAGTTGACATGTCATCATTTTCAATTAAGTCTTGGACATAATAATGAAGAGGTGTATAATTATCAGTAGAATTTCCATCCATGTGATGGTATTAACAATATTCAAATGTATTAGACACCGTAATATTGGGTTCTCCATATGAAAAGGGTTTCGTAGGTGGATATTCAATCATATTAGCCTTTACTAATTGTTGAAAGGAACTAGATAGAATCTCTCCAAGAGGTGTAAACTGACATTCAATGGTGCATAGAGTAGTGTCATCAATACAAGAAATGATGGATTTATAATCAACGTTTTTCGATTCCCCATGTTCATGAGATTTACCCTTTGTATCATGGTTAGGTGGTAGGTCTTCAGCCACTATGTCTCCATTGTCAATGAGGTCTTGGATGTAGTTGCGAAGTTGTTTGCATTTGTTTATTTGATGACCATCTATGTGATGAAAATCACAATATGTGTTAGGTCTATACCAACTTGGCTTAGGTTCTCCTTCAGGGAAGGGTTGTGTAATAGGATAAGTGACCATATTGGAACTTTCCAACTGTTTTAAGACATATGTCTCCGTTTTCAATGAGGTCTTGGATGTAGTTGTGAAGTTGTTTGCATTTATCTGTTTGATGACCATCTATGTGATGAAAATCAAAATATGTGTTAGGTATATACCAACCTAGCTTAGATTCTCCTTCAGGGAAGGGTTGCGTGATATGATAAGTGACCATATTGGCACTTGCCAACTATTTAAAGACATTTGAAAGAGATTCCCCTAAATATGTATATTGTCTTCGATTGTAGTCACGAGGAGGAGGAAAGGTTTCTCTTTTTGGAATGGTGATAGATGGTTTGGAATTAATTTATTTTAATGGATTTTTACTGTAAGTGTTACACTTTACGATTATCTATGACACCATTATTGACAACAATATGGTTGCAGTTGATGTTCCTAGGTTTATCGTGAGAGGGGATATGGTTTTTGTTATTGTTGTGATGATTATGATTGTGCCCATTATCTTTATAATGAGTGATTAAATAAAATGTGATAATATCCTATAGTTAATTTAATCTAGAACGACATGTAAATGTAGTAAATAAACACAATAAAGAAGCTTGTAAATGACCCAAGCAACTATGCAAAAGGAAATGCTAACCCTAATGTGCCGTAGAGAGAAGAGGAAAGAACTCGAGATGATTTGATGATATTGTGGGAATATGTCAAAGAAATTATTGGAGGAACAAGAAACAAGAACGACTATGTAGATGTCCTAAAAATGATGGATTTGGGTTGATTAGCTAGAATGTAACGCTTAGAGAGGGACTGGGGCGCCTATGGGTACTTTGGTCTATAGAATGGGTGCCCTAGTTTGTGAAATAGGTTCAAACCGAGTTTCATAGGTTTGACAGGTGGTCGGAAACCCTCACTATGTGTCATATCAGATTTCATTGCACTATGTGCAGTGTCGTTGATAATCCAAGATGATAGATAGACCTGCAAAAGACCAAAAGAAGTATCAAAACCTAAAAAAAAAGAATGCAAATGAATGGGTCGACTAACCTTAGTTGCCACAACAATGGGCTTACTAATAAGTGATGCACTACATTTCAAACCCAAATGTAGTTCTTGTGTGTGTGTGTGCATAATGTGCCCTAGGTGCTCTTGTGCTAGTCATACTTTGTGAAGTAGCGAGTAATAACTAGATGTAGAAAATGTAATAGAATGTGTGCATGGAATAGAATAGAATCCCTCCCCCTATGCTTGTGTGATGCAGATGAACCAACCTTGTCCTTGTGATGGAGCTAATGGATGTGATCTCCAAATGGATGCAACTCTAGGTGGATGATAGTAGTGACTAGTGCTTGGTCCCTCATTATGGTCTCATAACTTTATATTTATAGGGTTCTCTTGATCTAATTTCGTAATTAACCTTGAAATGGTTGACCACCAAAAAGATAAAGATCTCAAATGACTAGAAAGAGCCCAAAAAGTGGCAGGGAAAGTGGAAAAAGGATCAGGGTGCTATCTCGGGACCAGGGTGCCCCATGGGTGCCCCAGTACTATTCTGGCACCTAAGTCGAGGTTAAAATAATGCAAAGCGATGAAAAATCTATTAGGTATGTAGGTGTAAAAGGTCGAGAATGACAAAATAAAATAAGAGAAGATGACCAAAAGATGGGGGTTAATTAGTACTTTCTTCACTAAAAACCTTCTAAATAGTAGTATGAGATCGAGACTAAATAATGTCTAAAGTGTATGATTTTTTGTCTACATTTTCCCCACTTTATGTTGGTGAGAGGAAATCTTGGTAACATAAAGTAGATAGAGATGCGTACCTGATGTCCATGAATATTATAGTAGAAAATGTGCCAAAGGACTAGACAAAGCGTGGAATGACAAAAAGATGATGGAGTGTGGAAACTATAGATGAAAATGTAAAAAAAAGTGATGAGAGTGAACCTAGGGTGAAACATGTGTAGTTGCTGATGTGTGTGATGTACCTGCATGGTTAGTATAGTGTGTGATATCATAAAGAGTTGTTGTTGTTACGCTTGTTGTTGTTATTGCCCCCATTTGACTATTTGTTTCTCATACAACGGACTTACAAAGAGAAAATGATCAAGTAGTCAAATATGTATGTATGTATGTGTAAAAATGCAATGTAAAAGACACATGTAAAAGTATGTAAATGTAAAATACGTAAATGAAAGAGTGTAAATGGAACATGTGCACTTGATCCATGTCGAGAAAGAGAGTGTAGAAGGATATCTTGTATTGTGAGTTTTTGGGTGATCTCACGCCACCCTAGCCAAAGAAGTGTAGGGAGAAAGCTGCATTATTCTCCTTCCTGTAACTACTTCCCTGAATGTGTGTGAAGAGATCTTTGTACGTCCTAGTTTTTTGGTGATCCGATGCCACTGGCAAGTAGTGTAGGAGGCACACCCACTTGTAACCTCCAAGCCTATAACTACTTCCCATAATGCTAAGGATAACCATGTCCTATAAAAGTAGTTGTGTATGGGGTTCGTTGAGTGGTTTGAACCCACTCATTGTATATAACTAAACCGAACCAAACCAGTGTAGAATCTCTATGTAGTGTGTAAAAAACCCCAAATGATGTCCCCCTCTTTGGGGGTACATGCGACATCACTGATAGGAGAAATGCGGCCCCAAAAGAGGACCAACCACATGAACTCTGAAACTCTACCTACATAGGGGAAAGGAATGCACTTTCTAAAAAAAAAAGCATGCAAAAACAATAAGGCTAGCCAAAAACAAGTGTTAGTACGAAAAAGCATGCATGTAAAAAAAGTGTATAAGCTATACAAACAATGTATAAGCTACCAAGCAAAGTAATGTAAACACACAAGAAGACAAATAAGCTACACAAAGTGGGTTGCAAACATGGGACATCACTCATAATGTCGCAAGACACGTAAGGCCATCATGGCCACATACAAAAAACAAGTGTGCACACTAAACATAGGGCAAGGCCCACATACAAAAGCAAATAATAACAGATAATGTAACAAACAAGTATGGAAGCAAATATCCCTGCATAACAAATGTTGCACATGAAGCACCCATTAGCATGTTAGAAAGATAACTAGTATGTCAAAAGTGTGTATAACCAAGTAATGTAAAGTGCTAAGTACAAAATGAAACAATAGCACTTGGAAGAGATGAATGTGGATGCCCCCAACAACCAATGTAGGAAGGGTAGAAGGATGAGCATCCATGTTGCATGTAAGAGACCTATATCTGTGATCACAACTAGAAAAAGATGTGAACGTGCATGTGTGGATGATATAGATAAATGACATACAAGTAATCTAACTAGCATGTGTAATAAAGTGACCATGAACAAGCAAAAGTAAGCAAGAGTAAAGAAACCATAATATGCAGTATGTTGTGGATGGATGAATGGAATGCAAAATGGAGTGATAGGAGCCACATGTTCCCCCCGAGTGAATGGAAATTTATGTAGTGAGGTTCATTAGTTTTCCCCCTCAGCATCTAAGAATGAACCGTAAACGAGAGTGCGTCATCGGGAAATGGTTCGAAGTGTGTGTTGTGTCTAATACATTGTGATGAATGTGTAGGTGTAGTGATGAGATGTGACCTAACATGATGTGTGTGTGAACCATTATAGCCAAAGCATATATCATGACAAGATGAATGTATAAGTGATGATTTATCCTAAGCGTATATCACTATAAGATGAATGGATGAGTGATGATTTAGCCCTAAGCGTATATCACTACAAGATGAAAAGAGGGAGTGGTGATGTAACCTAAGGTGTATACCACTAAAAAATGATAGAATGGGTGACCATTTAGCCTAAAGCATATGGAACTAACCTAGTAATGTCACATGATGAAAGGTTGAATGATAAATGTGTGATGAAGAGAAGGTCCATTTGATTTGTAAACCCTTAGCAATCGAGTATGGACCGAGGAACTAAAGTGTGTCATAGGGTAGTGAGTGTAATGCATAGAAGACAATTTAGTATGTGTGATAATAATTGATGACCATATAATGTGTAGGATGTGTGATATGCAATGTATAAGATGCAATGCAAAAAGGCATAAATAGACTAATAGTGTGAAATGTGCATATATGATGTGTATGATGAGTAGTATGTGATGCGAGATGCAAGTGTGACACATGTATGATGATGACTAGTAGTATGATGATGAGTGTAATGTGTAAATGTCAAAAAGATGTGTAAAATGTACTATAGATGTGTGTGTTGTGGAAGATGCACTATGTGTAATACCTATTATTGTGCAGTGTGTGGGGTTCATGTGTAGTAATCCCTCAACAGTCAAGTGTGAACCGAAGCATAAGAGTGTGTCATCGGGTAATGATGATGCTAAAATGTATGGTGAGTATGCCTATGATGATGTATGAAAATTCAAAGATGAGACATGTGTAGATGCTAAGGTGAGTGGGGAGATGTATTAGATGCTATGCCCCCAAGTGTGTACATAGGAATGAACTATCCAATGACAATGAAGGATGAAGGTCCTTCATCCAATGTATGTGATGATGAAAGCATATGATTGCTCTAATAGTGGTGGTATAGTAGACAAATGCTTTATTGGTGAATGAAGTCTATGTACATGTGAGGGATGAACATATGATGAAACTCATGGTGTAGTAAAATGCATCGGTGATGGAGATCTACATGATGTTGAGTGTGAAGGTGATGAAGACCTACGTGGGATAAACCGAGGTGGTGATCTATGTCAAGATGCAATAACTATCCTAGGAATGGGCCTATACCTATGTGTAGGAATAACAGAGTGGTGAGGTCATGTAGGTAATGTGCGAGTAGGTGAACTAGGTGTAGATTGTGCTTTGAGTAACATAGAGTGTGATGCGCTAGATGAAGTAGGTGGTGTGCTAGCCACTGTGTGAGAAGATGATGACCATGGAGTAGATGGAGGGACACATCAATAGAAATAACCTGATTGTTGTGAATAAATTTAAGTCACAAATGATTCATAGAAATAATAGATTGAGTGAAAATCCAATTGAGACCAAGAAGCATGTCGCAACCATCAACCATGTTTCCAACGAGGAAAGGAACAAGCATTGTAAGAGGACCAACTATAACATGTAGTTTGAAAACACCAAAGGGTTTGTTGAAAGGGAACTCAATTTGCGATGGAGGATAACCGATAGCCTTGAGAAGTGAAATAGATCATGCACTAATGGGCCATGATGGGTCAACCTTAGTGTTGTTAATGGAGGTTGAACCAATAGATGCATTGATATGCAAATGATTAGATGAGAAAGTTACATGATAATCGCGGCGGAAAAAGAAATGATAGGTGGTGAAGCGTCAGTGTTGGAAACTAAGAAATCAAGATCTCTTGACGTAGGAGGAGGCATTGTGTGATAGACATAATTAATAGAGGAATCAAGTCATTTTTGTATTGTGTTTTGGTAAGGGGTTATTAAATATTTTAAGTTTATGATTTTCATTAATAGGTGTAGAGGTTGTAGATTTTGGAAGCTCAATTTGACCATTTTCAAAAAAATCCTAAATGAGATGTCGTAACTAGAAACAATGATCAATGGAATGTCCTATGCATTGATGATAATCACAATAAGAACTGTCATCAAAATTACGCCCTTTGGGTCGAGATGGATCGAGTTGTAGAGGTGATGGTAGGGTAATAATATTACTATCGATGAGTTGTGGTAGAAAAACACTTGGAGGTGTACTAATCTTAGTAAAAGTACATGTTTGTATGGTTGTGGTCAAAGCTCCTAGGAGAGTAGAGACTGCATTTACAAGTGGTTTTTCCATCCATAGGTTTAGTTGTAGAAGGCTTAAAGGCTGGCTTATTCTAAAAATGTGTGGATGATGATGCTTGCTCCTGATATTTAAGTTTTCCTATTTCCAGAGTTTAGTCTCACGAAGCTTGAGAGTTTGAAAAGGTGATCAAATGAGGAAGAGGTCTCAAAGAGAACACTCTCCTGAAGTGGTGGTAATAGACTCTGAATAAATAAGTCCTAAGCTCGGAATCCACTAAGTACGTTAGTCATCTTAGCTAAATTGTTTTTGTATCACAAGACATAATCGGATAAGTGTTCATTGGACCCTTGCTTGAGTTGTGCAAGTTGAGCATAGGAGAGCTTAGAGCCAATGTTGATAGAGAAATGTGTGAGAAAGGCATCGGCTAGATGCGTGAAAGAGACTACCGAATGGACAAGTAGGTCATAAAACCAACACATTACATAGTCTTGTAAACTATGAGGAAAAATCTTAGTGAGTATGGTGTGATCATCCGCATAGTCAAGACATGCTATGTGGAAATCTCAAAGATGTTCTTGTGGGTCACCATGGCCTTTAAAAATGGGTAATTTGGGAGAGATGAAGTTAGGTGGAAATGAATAAGAGAGATAACTGGCATGAAAGGGGTATGTAGCAATGAAGTAGAATCTAAAGATGGTGTTCCTCGAGAAGTAGCGAATTAGAGCTGGTGAATTTGATTTTGTAAATCCTGATATAAAGATGTTAAATCAGGAGTGTTTGAGGAAGATCCAAGCTACATATTAGAAGTGCCAGGGTGGGTGATGGGAGTGGTAGTTGTAATAATAGGGGTAGAAACATAAATGGGTGGAGTGGAGACCATGGAGCCGAAGAAGCCATGACAGAAGTGGAAGCATCATGAGTTCATTTAGCGGAAATTAAAGCATGCAAGACATGAGGAAGATGAGTAGGGTTTTCACGCAAAGCTTTTAGAAGTTAGTAATAGCATTAAGTTTTCTTGGTCAACATTGGTGTCTTCATCATAGGACTTCTCACTATCAGATGCTTTGATTTCATGGAGAGGAACACGATTGGAATTATCTAAAGGGTTTTCAACCATAGATGTAGTTGTATCAGCCATGAACTTAGAAATACGATGGGTAAATGAAGGGAGCTCACAATATTGAAGAGACCCAAAATGACCACTATGGGTAACGGGCATAAAATGAAAGAAGGAAGACAAATTCACAAGTCGGGTTCACCAAAATGATTAACTAAAATGTGGAAATATCCTATAGTTAATCTAATCTAGAATGACATGTAAATGTAATAAATAAACATAATAAAGAAGTATGTAAATGACCCAAACAACTATGCAAAAGGAAATGCTAACCCTAATGTGTAAGAGAGAAGAGGAAAGAACTAGCCGATTTGATGATCTTGTGGTATTATGTCACAAAATGATTGGAGGAAAAGAAAAAGGAGGAGACTATGCGAGAGGTCTTGAAAAGGATGGATCTAGGTTGATTAGCTAGACTAGAACACATAGAGAAGGATTGGGGTGCCAATGGGCACTCTGGTGCTCAGAATGGGTGCCCTTGGTCTATGTAAATAGGTTTGAAAGTAAGTTTCACGGGTTTGGAAGGTGGTCTGAAACTCTCATTGTGTGTCGCATCAAATTTTGCTACATTGCGCCGAGTGTCATTGATAATCCAAGATGATAGATAGACATCTAAAATACCAAAAGAAGTATCAAAACCCTCAAAAAAAAATGAATGAATTAATGGGTCGGAATGAACTCAGGTTGCCACAAAAATGGGCTTACTAACTAATTGTTGCACTACATTTCAGACCCAAATGTAGTTTTGTGTGTGTGTGCATAATGTGCCCTAGGTGCTCTTGTGCCAATCACACTTTATGAATTAGTGAGTAATAACTAGATGTAGATAATGTAATAGAATGTGTGTATGGAATAGAATAAGATCCCACCCTATGCTTGTGTGATGAAGACGAACCAACCTTGTCCTTATGATGGAGCTAATGGATGGAAATGATCTCCAAATGGATGTAACTCTAGGTGGATGATAGTAGTGACTAGTTCTTGGTCCCTCATTATGGTCTCATAACTTTATATTTATAGGGTTATCTTGATCTAATTTTGTAATTAACCCCGAATTTCCCAACCACTAAAAATATAAAGATCTCAAATGGCTAGAAAGATCCCAAAAAGTGGCGGGAAACTATAAAAGGATTGCGTAAGCCCCCCTTGTGGGGAACAAGGTGCCCATGGGTGCCCCAGTAATATCTTAGATGCCCCATTCGAGGCTAAAATAACGTAAAGAAACGAAATCTTACTAGGCATGTAGGTATAAAAGGTCAGGAATGACAAAATAAAATAAGATAAGATGGCCAAAAGACACGGGTTAGTTAGTACTTTATTCACTCAAAACCTTCTAAATAGTAGTATGAGACCCGAGACTAAATAGTGTCTAAAGTGCATGATTTTGTGTCTATAATGAGGCTTAATCAAGCCTTTAGAAATGAGGGACTTTTCAATTTGAGTTCCCTTTTTGATAACTTCCTTAAAGTTGTTGAGGAAGTGCATCTGCATGTGAAAGAACAACTCATCATTAAGGTTAGGGATGAAGATGCTAATCATCTATTTTTCAGGGAGAAAACTTTGGAATCGACTTACGATTCCTCGCCATCGTTGTAAAAATTGTGCAAAGATCTTGTTTTGTCATTGTTTAGAATTGCAAAAATCCATCATGGTTATTTTAGAATCATTCCTTGATGTTGATTATTGTTCCCTCACCGATCAGGACCAACATTGTCATATTTCCATGGACCTCTTTAAAAGCGATGAGGCCATCCAGAGTTCCTTGGGGCTTGGAGAACCTTTTCAATTTTTGGATCACAAGAAGGGTTTCAATATAACCTTGATGCCACCACCTACTTTGGCGAAGAAATTGCAATCTCCAGTCCTGAAATAAATTAATAAAATATAAAAGGAATCAAAATCATATCTTGCATAGTAAAAACCTTTATGAGGCACTATCTATGCTAGAACAAAAATTGAAACAGAAAAAGAAATAAAAAGACACATCTCCTAGTGAAAACCTTTTATAGGTGCTAGTGAGAGGAGATTTAGATCCAAAAATATCAGATAACCTATAGAAGCCTACAATATCATTTGAATATAATGACACTTTTAAGTTGTTAGTAAAAGAGATGACAACTATCAACATTGGGACCGAAGACCAACCAAAATTGTTACAACTAGGTGCCAGTTTATCAGAAATTGAAATCAAGGCCTTCATAATGCTTCTAATTGAGTTTTAAGATGTATTCACTTGGTCTTAAAAAGATATGTCAGGCCTTGATCCCTCTCTTGTGGTTCATCACCTTGTGGTGCACCTAGATGCCAAGCCCATAAAGCAAAAATGTGTAAGATGCACCCCAAGGTCACATTTCTCATTAAGGCCGAACTACAAAAATTATTGGATACAGGATTCATACGGTGCATTAAATACTCGAGTGGATTTCTAATGCGGTACCAATTGTGAAGAAGACCCCTGGAATCCATATTTGTACAGATTTTGTGACATTAACAAGGCATGTCCCAAGGATGACTTCCCTTTGCCTAATATCGACATGATTGTCGATTCTACTGCGGCCAATAGATGTTATCTCTTATGGATGGATTTTCAAGGTATAACCAAATTCAAATTGCTGAAGAATACCAACATAAGACAACTTTCACAACCCCATGGGGACATTTTTTTACAAGGTCATGCCTTTTGGCCTTAAAAACGCTGGCACAACTTATCAACGTGCCATGACTATTAACTTTCCACGACATAATGGAGGATTATGTTGAATATATTCTTATAAAATCAAAGACTAGAGTGATCATCCAACAATTCTTAGGCATACATTTGAGAAATTAATGGAATACAAGGTTCACCTTAATCCAAAAAATGTGTCTTTGGTGTCACTTCGGGAAAAATTTTGGGATTCATTGTCTCACGAAGAGGAATTGAAGTGGACCCTACCAAGGTTAAAGCTATAATGGATATGCCACCTCCTCAAAACCTTCAATAACTAAGAGGCCTACAAGGAAAAATACATTCTATCCATCGCTTCATCTCTCAATTGGTAGATAAGTTCCATCACTTCAACCAATTGCTTAAGAAGGATGTCCAATTCAAATGGACACGGGACTATCAAGACTCCTTTACAAAATTGAAAGAATACTTGTCCTCTTTGCTAGTGCTCATGCCACATATATAGGATAAACCTATGTTGTTGTACACTTTTTCAACATAACATGCCATTAGGGCATTATTGACGCAACACAATGATAAGGGTCAGGAACAAGTTATGTGTATTATTTGAGTAGAACTCTCCTTGAACATGAGACCAAGTACTCATAGATTAAAAAGGCTTGTTTAGAAGTTACTTATACTTTTGGAAAGTTGTAGCACTACCTACTAAATCATACCACCAAGCTAATTTCAAGGGTTGACCCTCTTAAGTACCTACTTTCAAGACCAATAATAACATGAAGAATATCTAGCTGGATTGCACTCCTTAGTGAATTTGACATTGAAATTATCAATCAAAAGGCTATAAAAGGTCAAGCACTAGCATATCAAGTGACCACAAAGTGCCCAAGTAGTTAGGTTCACATCCATTAAATTTTAAATTTTCAGATGAAGACCTCTTGTACATAGAAGTAATCCCCTCATGGAATTTATTCTTTGATGGATCTTACAACATCCATGGTTTTGGAGTAGGAATTGTCTTGTGTACACTAGATGGGGGCCTCATACCTAAATCTTATCATATCTACTTTCCTTGCAAAATAACATAGCTGCTTATGAAGCATTGATAGTAGGCTTAGGCTTTGTTATCTTGGTGCCTACAAGAATTAACAGTTTTTAGTGATTCTCTTCTCATCGTTAATCAAGTTAACGGAGAGTATCAAGTCAAAGATGAGATGATATTACCGTATAAATGATTGGTTGATATCTTTAAAGGGTATTTACAGATTATAAATTTTGAACAAGTTCCTCGTGTACAAAACAAAGTAGTGGATGCCATGAAAACTATCGCTTCCCTTCTTTCATTTGACACTAATCAAACTCACAACGAGTTCCTCGTTGAACATATTTTGGTGTCTCAGTATACAAATTACTTAAGTCCACCATGGTTTGTGAGATTATGTTTCTTGATCATCCCTGGTATCAAGATATATACCTTCATTCAAACCAAATCCTACCCTCCTAATTTAAATTCAGCCAATAAAAGATCCTTAACACAATGTGCTTCACACTACACCCTTCTTGCTGACACATTATATCAAAGAGGCTATGATGGGACTCTTTTAAGATGTCTCAATAATGATGAAGCTAATTAGATGCTAGTTGAAGTACATTCAAGTATTTGTGGTGCGAATACCAAATAATAGTCCTTGTGAATAAGATCTTTCGTGTTGGATACTATTAGCCCACAATGGAGACAAATGTGTGTAACTTTCTGAAGAAATGTCAGGCTTGCCAACAACACGTTAATATCATTCATGCACCATCCCAAGCCTTACAACCCATCACTTCACCTTGGCATTTTTCAAAATGGGGAATTGATCTAATTGGAAAAATAAAGCCCACATCTTATGATGGCCATACATTCATAATACCAGCCATTGAGTATTTCACCAAGTGGGTTAAGGATATGCCTCTTACCTATGTTTCTAGATGCAATATCTTCAACCATATTATCTGTTGTTTTGGCATCCTGTTGTTATTGTCACTGATAATGGTGGTTCCTTAAAAAATAATAATGTCAAGGCCCTAGCTAAAAATATAATATCCGCCTAAAATGGGCTACACCCTATTATCCACAATGTAAAGGCCAATCCTAAGCGTCAAACAACACTATCAAATATATTATGGAAAAGACAGATGATAAACATAGACGTAATTGGCATACATAGTTGTATCTTGCCCTGTTCGCCTACCGCACTTCCTTTCATACTCCTATCGGAGCTACTCCATTTTCCTTGTATATGTCTCTCAAGCCATATCACCTATCAAAGTTAAATTTCCTTCAATTCATGTCTCCTACAACACCTCATTCATGAAGAGAGTTACCATGTTACGCACCTTACAGATCTTGAACTACTATATGAGAGACTGATTCATGCCTTAGATCATCTATAAGTATATCAAATTCAATTGTGCCATAATTATAATTGTAAGATCAAACCTTGACATTTTGAAATTGGTGAATTATTTCTAAAGGAAAATAAGAAGAACACAACTAAACCATGAGAAAAATAGGGAAAATTTGAGCCTAATTGGTTAGGTCCTTATGTTATAACTGCTAAATTTGGATCCGACACATACAAGTTGTCTAATGAGGATGAAAAAGAGCTAAAGGATCCAATAAATGCCATTCATATGAAAAAGTTCTACTCCTGAGTGTCCGAAGAGTAAGCCTTGTGTTGGGGGAATATCAACATGTTCACCTATTTCGTCATTTCACCTTGTCTCCCGCTTATATTTTTCTACCTCACCTTATGTCACATGTTCTCCTTGTCAGGTCATCATGCCCATTGTCTACCACTCTTGTTTGCCTTCCATTATGCTTTCATCCACTATGTTCATACGTAACGTGTTGGTTACGGCTTGGGAATTCCTTTTCCCTCTTCTTTGGTGTGTGGTTAAAAATTCCAAAAAGACCAAAAAAATTCACATATGTCTCGCAAAATAACCAAAAAATAATATAAAATTATTCAGAAAATACAAAAAAATAAAATACAAAACATTTCGAGATCGCTTACCAAACACATTCACAAATTTATGTAATTTCATTCGCCACTTTCGTCATCTAATTGTTCCCAATCATCTGCATTTTCCAATCAATCAAGCCACTCTTTGCAATGTAACTTTGCTTAGGGACACCACTCAACTTTGGCTTTTGCTTGGGGGAAACTTGACATTTATCTATCTATTCATTGTGGAACACACTAGGAATGTCTTTAGACATTGTTATTGCGAACTATGTTATATTTTTGCTTACTTGTTAGTATTTAACATTGGTGTGCATTGTTCACTGGCTTGTTTTTCATCTTTTCTTGTCTATTGTTTGTACATATAGAATGTTGTCTTGTATATTCTTAGCTTAGTCTCTTTTTTTTGTTAGTTAGAATAACCAATGCTCTATGTATCTGGAATGTTTGTTGCTTATAGACCAATTGCAGGGAAATTTATTCGCATCTTAGTTCACATATAAATTTGGTGTGGATCCTTCATGTTCATATTGGGTTTGTTTACATTGCTTGTTTTGTGTCTTTTTATCACTTGCATGTGTTGTGTTTTCTTCTTAGTTTCTTTAAACCATGGAATGTTTTCCTTTTTGTTGTTTATTCATATTTGCTTGCATTTCTTGGCATTTGTATTTCTAATATTTTTCAAAACTCACAAAAATAAAAAAATCAAATATTTCAAAAATCCAAAAAATTTAAAAAAATTCAAATATTTCAAAAATCCAAAAAAATAACAAAATAACAAAATTTTCGAACAAACATTCACTTATCATAGAAATCCTACAATTGAAAAACGCTTTCCGTGAATTTTTCAACATTTCAATACAATCTTGCTAAAGTAATATCTTTATCTATTACCCTAGTGATCATTTCAATCTCACAACCAACTATCACTTTCTTCCCTTTGCATGATATGCTAACTCTGTTTATGGCAAGTCACAAAATAATTTTTCCTTTACGATATAGCTTCTCTGGCGCAATTTCTTTTTGGTCATTTGCACAATGAATCCAACAAGAGTGTCATAAGGAGTCACTTTAACCCCAATCTTTCGGTCTAATCCTATTACCACTTGGAAGCATTTGCATCTACTTAATCATCATTATGGCACGCATTAGGGGCATAACCGATTGCCTTCTTTTTCAACTTTGTGTTGCATTGTTGATGTTTAATTTTTGGACCACTCACAAGTAGTGTGATTACATCTTGGTTCCTTTATAACCCTGATGCCTGCACCTACTTTGTATATTGGGGTTGTTTTCCTTTTTTATCTTTTCCTTTTTGTGTGTGTTTGTTTATGTGCATCTGGGTTAACCATCTTGATTCTTTCAAACCACGATGAGAACTCTATTTTGCAATAACAAAAATAATGTTTCTCTAAAATTATTCTCCAAAATGCGTTCATGCTACAAGCACATCCTTCCCATCCTTTTTCCCATCCATTTTCATATTCCTATCAAACAGTCATCCACCGCCTTGCTGCATCATCCACTTGCTTGAGGGGGCATTCCTTTACTATCCTACTTCACTTTGGTGCATCCTAATGCTTCATCACTTTCTGCATGCATCTACTATCTTTAAAGTATTATTACTTTACAATAACACTTTAAAGAGGGAAAAATATAGACACCCTAAAATTACTTACATGTTTCCATCTCTGTTCCCAATGTTATCCCAATACAACTTGTTATTCACCCATTTGTGATTAATTGATTAATTCATACACATTGCACCCTTTATATTAATTAAATTAATCCTTAGTACCCTTTGTCCCCCCTTGTGCTAAGTTAATTATCATTTATTAATTTAATCATTAATTAATTAAGTGCACGCACATTCAACAACCACATGGAATCCACTTGGACTCCATATCATCATATGAGTAAACTCCACCTAGACTCCACTTCACCAATCCAAACAAATGCACTTTTAGAATTATAGAAAGGTTGGGGTAATTGAATTGCATATACAACCATTTTTCTGGATGCAACAATTTGAAATTAATTCATTTACTGCCCATAAATGCCCTAAACAACCGCTAACCTCCTTCGATGCTATTTTTAGCATGTGCATTCACTGTTTATAACCAATTTTTAACCACTTCAGCCTCTATAAAATATAGGCCTACACTATATCAAACCCTCTTGGATTTACAACACACTCACTCTGTCAAATTACATTCCAACTTTTTCTATTTTGGAAGTAATAATCCAAGCCAAATCTCTCGTGTTTGTAGCATAGGTCAATCCACCTTGGAGGTCACTCAAGAGCACCCAAAATTCCACAAGGTTCTATAAATTCTAAGCTCTCACAACCTACTTGAGGTTTTCTTTGGAAAGCTGCATGAAGGTTTGCTGTATTTGTTTACTTTCCGTCTCTACTATGTTTTCCATAGTTTACAAAAATAATTAGTGTAAACACAAAAAGGGATAGTGCTATAAGTGGGTGAATCATAATCAATGTAATCTTAGAAGAGTAATGCTCTATGTCAACAAGATGTAAGTAGAGTATTCATAAATTAGAATTATGCCCTTAGGTGGGTAACCCATAAATTTTAAGAGTATATACAAGGGTCCCTTCCTTAGATTATAAATGCATGATAAGGATCATGAAAAATAATATACTTCAAGAGATGTGTCGATACAAGACACAGTATAATACATTAATAATAATAGGAAAAATAAGTGTTAGGATGAAAAATAAACATAAAAAGAAAGTGTTTTTAGATTAAAAATAAAATGGACTCATGGGAAATGGAAGGAACCATCAATATCAATTATCTTGAAATTCAATAAAAACAATTAGATCCAAATGGAAAAAGGAATATGTGAAAACAAAAACATTAAGAAAGAAAAATGAGAGTCAATAAAAGAAACAATATGAGTCAATGTTTTCGTGTAAGTGTCTAATATTACTTAGATTTTTTAGCTAAATTTATCTCCAATAACGAAGGGACCCAACCAATTGGGCTTAAATTTTTATTTTATATCTTTATCTACATTCATATTTTTTTAATTTTATTTTAACATCTTATCTCCCACTTAAAATTATCTTCGTTTGATCTTCTTTTGATGAACCTTTTCTAGGTGATTTCAGTAAACCTTGAGATGCTCAATAGTGGGAACTGTGTCTCATTTGAAAATTCCAATTGATGATGTATGTTTTCTATGTATCTTTTTTCATCAATAATACCTTTTAATGACCCTATAAAGGAATAAATCTCAAGCTCTAAGGAAAATACTACTTCTATCCCATATAAAAGTGAATAAATTCTTTCTCCATGGTTGTTCATATAGTTTTGTACTATTCATATAAGGTGTGATATATCTAATTATGTTAATTATTGCCATGTCTATTTAGTTTATTGGATAAAATATTGAAAATAGTCTTATTAGAAGATTCTTCTTGGGCATTCCTTGTGGATAATAAGGAGTTGAGAGTGTATAGTTAATATTTTAATTGTCACAAAACTTCTTTACCACCTTTTTCTTGAAAGATGAACCATTATAAATAATAATAAAGGATGGTAGGCCAAATTTGGAAAAAGACAAGTTATGAGAAATATATTAATATCTTCACATATGGTTCACTCTAAGGGTGCAACTTCAACACATTTTGTAAAGTATTTAATAGATGTGATCACCTAGTGACCTTCTTAAGATGGCGGGTTAATATTTATAATTAATTATAATTCTTGCATGGAAAATGGACAAGGTGAAATAATGGGTTATAAATCTTGAGATGGGGTATGGGTAGCATTACTATATCTTTGAAAATTTTTGCACACTTTTGAATATGCATATCAAAATTTTCTAGAGTGTTTCAAAAATACCCATCGTAACAAATTTATATGACATGGATTTTCAATTGAAAAATCCACCACACTCACTATCATGGACCTTTTCAATGAATTTTTAGTTTCTTTTTATTGAATACATATGAGTAATTGTTAATCAAATGGTCTCTTATTACATATCCATCGATGACATATCTGCATGAATAATTTTTTAATTTCCTTATAACATTATTGAGAAATTTGTGGTAACAATCTCTTGATATAGAAATTTATACACATCCACATCCCATTCTAAATTTTGGTGCCAATATTTCTATAGACTCATTTTTTTACTATAGGTTGTGTCAATCTCTTAGTATTCAATATAACATGATTGTATGTAATATCAATAGGCACCAAGGAAGGTGAACTAGCCATGTAGGATCTATGTGTTGGTTATGTATTATGGGAATACTATCATCTGTTGGTGCCATTTTTGAGCTTGCACCATGTTGCCCTAATTTTCCAAATTTGTATTTACTCAAAAATGTTTTACCCTTTGAATTGATGGTCTGAAATTCTTCCCCTCTAGTTGAATGCTTTAAAATGCTCACAAACTTGTTGTTTTGCCCTAATTTGAAGGAATATTCCAAGTTTGCCCTTTTATGTGCCCTAGTTTTTCCAATTTTGTGGGTTGTGTCATTTTTTCCCTTTGCCAGATCGTGGAAAAATTGAAATTGATCAATTCATACTTGTTTGTATTAAAAATCCAATCCCAAGGTCGAAAATGTTCGAAATCATGCTTCAGTTGATTTAAAATAAAAATTTGCCATCCTTAGTGAAAAAAATTGAATTCTAGGGCATCTTTTAATTTTTTTGCATTTTGACGGTCATACGGGCATCATTTTCTGTCAATTTCATCCTCATAAGGTATTGGAAATGTGGTGGGTTTTCATTGGCTGAGGAGCGGTGGGAAATGTTTCTAACTTGTCATTTTTTTTTTTTGACAAATGGGGCATTTTGGGCCTAGGGACCCGTTTTTTCCAAATTTGCCTACGTGGCATGTTCTGATTGGTAGGGGATGGTGGGTGGTTAGATTCCCTTGGAAGATTTTGAATTTACTTTGCAAAAATTTTAAAAGTCAAAAATTGGCCCGAAACCCCATAGCCAATGGGAGTGGACACGTGTCCTAAAAAACCAAAAAGGAGGAGCAGCGGAGGGGAACTTAGAGTTTTTAGCTTTAATTCTCTAAATTTTCAAAATAAGTTTCAGCCTCACTCCAATCAGAGGAGGACACGTGGAAGCACGATAGGCACAGAGGGTAGAGTGGGTCGGCGGGCCGACAGAGGTAAAAGGGGATTTTTTCCCTTTTTCACAAAAGAGTTCAGAGTGAAATTTTTTTAGCGTGCCCCCGCGAGCCAATCACAGGTGAACATGTGTCCAAAAGATTCAGAGGGAAGTGTGGGCCACGGATGGAAATGGGGATTTTTCCCCTTTTTGGCAAAAGGAGTTAAAATTAAAATTTGAAGCGCCGGCTGCTAACGAATCATCGAGTGACATGTGGCGAGGGCAAGGCGAGTTAGTGGGCCAGTGGAGGTAGGAGGGAATTTTTCCATTTTGCAAAGAAGGCTTAAAATCAAAATTTGGAGTGCTGGCCCACAACGAATCACAAGGAGACACGTGGCGAGGGAGAAACTTGGGGTGTAGGCCCACGGGCGAAAAGTGAAAATTTTCCCAATTTCATAAAAATGTCAAAATGTGCGAGATTGAAGCAAGCAATCCCAATGGGACCCACCATGTGCCACATGTCATCACAAAAATCAAGGGCGAGGGGCGGAGGAAAAAGTCAAATTTTTCCATTTTTTCAAAAATGTCAAAAAGACAAAAGATGAACCCGAATTGATTTCCAATCATATTGTGACACGTGGTGGGTCCGAGAAGGAGGCGGGGACAAAATAATTTTTTCCAAATTTTCAAAAGGTCATAAAGTAAATGTTTTAAAACTGGGCCCGATCCAATCATTTTTTTCCACGTGTCCAACCTTATCCAAAAATTAAGAAGTAACTCAAGCTTATTTCTAAGTCCGCATCTTCCACGTGGAGGGCCAATATGGATAAGATCGACGGTTACTGTGCATCCATTTGTCTTGACTGCCATGGGAGCTCTAGGAAGCTTGGGATCATGATTTTTACATCAAAATTCATCAAATTTATAATGATTTTGTGTCATCTTGGCCTTCCAGGATCATTGGCATCACTTTCATGGCTTAATATTTTGATTTGAGCTGTTTTTGAAGTAATCTTTGCCCTCGCCCGAGAAAACACATGAAATGTCAAATTATAAAGTTCTGAGAACCAAATTGGGAAAGGATAAGATGAAAATGATGAGTAAAAGGTGTTTGCATGACTCAATGATGAAAAACGTGCCTCTAGGAAGGATAATGATCTAGATATTTGCAATGATTTTCCATTTTAGAAACACCTGACAACTCTCGTTGTAAATTTGTTAAATGTCATTTTCGGTGAATCATGAAAAATTGTTGTAACAGAATTGATCCCTTGGCATGTTATTTTCTTGGGAAAGAAGGATCAAATGTGGCAAGAGATATATAATGCATTTTGGGAGAAATGCGAAAGGTTGGGAAAAGTTGAAAAATCACGAGCACATTCTGAGAGAGAGAGCTCATTTTTGAGAAACCCACCAAAGAACCAAAATAATTTCTTCTATGTTGGATCTTCATGTATGTGAGTTGGTTACAAGTGTATAGCCATCACACAGCTTTGAGATTGTTCATGAAACTCTCCCTTGCTGATGAATCTAACAAGCTTTTGAGTTAATCTGTGTTTTTCTAGGCAATATGATGTCTGTTATCATTTTTAAATGCCTGCAAATAGTTTTCATTGTTCTTGTTGCAATCTTGCATTGAAAGTCTTTAGAAATCACATAGAATCTCCATTTCTTGTTGATAGTTTAGTGGCATTTGCAATCTCATGTTCAAAAGAGCCTTCATCTAATAAAGAGATAAACAAATTTAAAATCACTTTACCTTCCTTGACTACAGAGATTGCTTGTAAGCCTTTGGGGGCACCTTAGGCGTGGTTTGATCAAGGATTTTGTGTTTAATTGAGTTCTTTACTTCAAGCTTTTGTGGTGAGTTCTCAAAGATTGTGTGAAGAGTGTTTCTGGGCTTCCATTTATGCCTCTTCTGGTTGAAAGAATGTCTTGATTATTTGAAGCATTTTATCTAATAGTTGTTTCAAGTATTGTAGAGGTTGTCAAAGATCTGATATATCCCAGTTTGTCTCATCAATACCCCACCAAAAAATCATTCTAAACAACCCATCCTACCCATACTACCCCTACATCTGCATTGTGTGTCAACAAAAGAATACAATCCATTTACAAAAATGCACAAAGAAAATCAGGATCATATAATGTCTTCAGTAACCCTTGCCTTGCATTGAAAATATCTCCATAATCTAGGAGTGACAACTTGTGAAAGTCATATTTGGAGTGTTGATCATATTTTCCCAAGGCCTTTTCATACTATTTGCATAAATTGAGGGATATCTTCATCTCCTTCACCATTTGGGGGTTATAATATGTAGGTTCTCTTACCTTGGTTGAAAGGCACAACCTAAAATAGTGAGGGTTAGATCAGATCCTTTCAAGGTGCTATCCATCTCTCCACAAATCTGAGTGTCAATTAGAACAAATCTCCGGCTACAAAAGGACACACATCAAGATCTATCTGACTTCAAGCTTCATGCCATATCTTTGATGTTGCTCAGACTGAAAAGGAGAACAAATTTGGGTACCAACACTTTTTAGTACCGTTGCCTAGGACTTCTTGGAATTTCTTGGTGTTTGTGGAGTGTTTAAAGAGTTTGAGCATTTGTGTATTCAAGTATTTGAGCTGCTACATTGTTAAAATATCATTCTATGCTTCAGATCTGCAAGTTTTAAACAAGGGTTTCAAGTTTTGTCTACCCTTTTTCCATTTACTAGCAGTTCATACACTTTGGGTGCATTGTGATTGATTGATTTAAGAAGAATAAGGTTTAATTTATAAATCCTTGTAAAGGTTTTAGTACTAGCAAACATTTGAAAAATTATTTTAGTGCATTCTTGCACAACTAAGGTGAAATTCCTTAGTGGTGACTCCATGCTGATTTGATCTTGAAAATACCAGTTGTCTTACCTTTCTGTCATTTATAATTTGTTGCTCAAATCTACAAAACTGGAAGGAAGAAGATCTCTCTTCATCAAGGACTCTGCTAAGAAGTTGTTCTCAGATTCAAGAAACTTAGAGTTGGAAGGGAGAAGAGTTTGGAAAGTGGTTAAAGGTCAGACATCAGGCAAAGATATAGCCATTGGTGAGAGAGATCAACCTTTGGTAGAGGATTATCACTCTTCTTCAAGTGATTTTGATTCAAGAAATCCTCTCATAAACTTGTTTTCCTCAGCTAGTGAAGGTCCTTTTGCTGTACCTAGTAAGTTCCTTCTCCAATCTGCACCTTTGTGTTTTAATTCAAATAAAACTTTCCAAGAAAATCAGCATTTAGAGAATACCAATCTTGTGAATCACATTCTTGAGCCCCAAGGATCTTACACTCCTCATCAGCTTGTTTCACCTCCAAGATCACCTCCACCAAACAATATGGCTCAGCCTAGACCTCCATTTGTTGTTAACACCTTTGGTCCCATATATTTTAGAGGAATGGATGGTTACCCGAATGCTTTGTTCCACAAGATGTCAAAAATAGATTACCAAAATTTCAAGGCAACAATGCAATAACTGGTGATTAGCATCTCAAACTCTTTGTTAATATGATGGAAGATTTTGAGATAGAGTTTGAAGATGTGTATATTAAGTTGTTCATTCATACACTAGAAGAAGATGTTAGGGATTGGTACAAGGCTCTACCTAATAATTCTATTGATTCATGGACTGAAATGAAAAATGCATTTAGGTTGCAATATGGTGACAAGACTGATCCTAGATTTATTTTGTCTGAGTTTGAGAATATCAAGAAGAACCCTAATGAATCAGTCCATGACTTCAACACAAGGTTTAACAAAACTTTGAGAAGGCTGCTTGTTGGTTTGAGGCCTTGTGATGAATCTTGTTTAATCAAATATGCAGATGCATTTGATAAAAATTCAGCCTATTACCTAAGAGACAAAAACCCTACCAATATAAGACAAGCTTTCACCATGGCACTTCAAATTGAAAACAAAATCAAGGCTATTGGGAAACCTCTCAAGAGAGATGGTGTAAACTTGATAAACCCTGAAAAACCTCAAGCTAGAAAAGGTGCTGATTTAGAAGAGGTAGTGAAAACTTTGGTAGGGGCTATCAAAGAAATCTCATACAAGTTGGCAAGAGTTGAGAAGGGAATTAGGCAGACTTCACAAGGTTAGCCTAGGCAGCAAACACAAGAGAGATTTGGCAATCACCATAGGAATGAGCAGAGGTTTGATGACAAAGGTAAAGCACTGTTGGATTTGAAAATAGACATCCTCAAACACGTGAAGGAAGAGTGTTACCTGATCCCTTAACTGCTAGGGTTGTTGTTGTTGAAGAGGTTGCTGATATTGATTGGTGTGATAGGTGTTTTCTGCCCCATCCTCCATGTGAAGCAAACCAACAAGAAGGTGAAGCTAATAATGATGATGGTACTGATGATGATATTTGCATGATGGGCTGTTCTTCAAGCTCACAAGGAGGAGCAACATCTACTGAAGTAATAAGTGATAGGACAAGCTGTAAATTTTTTGGGATTGCATCAAATGGGTACAAGTCTTTCTCCTTCCTCATGCTCTTGAAGTTGATGTAGTGCAAGCTTTTGAAATTCCTAACAATGACTTTGAATACTTAAGAGCTTTGATGATTAAGAAGTATGATGGTGGTATCCCTTCAGAGGAAGATAGACAATTGTTGATGAATGTTGTTGTAGCTCAAGAGAAAGATTATAACACTAGAAGAAAAGTTGTTAAAGGAAGTGGGCCTCAAGCCAAACCTAAAACACCCTTGCTCAAAAGCATTCCAAAAGAAGCTCTTAGGAAAGAAACAATTGCTAAAATCTCTACTGTCCCAAGAAAAAATTACAGTCCTCCTCATGCCCAAGCTGCCAAGAATCCCTTGCCATATAATTAATCTTCTTGTCTCCCTTCCAATGCTGTTTTGCCAAAGAGTTTCCCCTATGACATAACCCAAGTATTGAGCCAAATTAAAGTGAGTGTTCCAATCATTGAGTTGCTTAGAATTCCTGAGCATAAGAAGAGAGCATTTGAGTACTTGGGGTTGAAGGAAGAGAAGATCACTCTAGACAGAAATGTAAATGTTGTTGAGACTCCTCCTCAAATCATTACTAACCTTGAAACACCACAAACAATAGAGGATCTTGGAGAGACACCTGAGGTATATTTGGGGACATCTTTGGTTGATTCCCAATTGAATGTTAATCCATTCTTCACAACTTTGATTATAAAGGATAGGCTACTTCACAATTGTATGTTTGATTCCGGTGCATCATGTAATGTCATGCCTCTAGAAGTCATGAATGAGTTGGATATCAAAGTGACAACAGCCTATGGAAAGTGTCTGCTATGGACTCAAGATAAGTGTCGGTAGTTGGTTGTGTAAAAGGTTTGGTTGTGCAGCTTGCATCTTATCCCGGAGGAATTTAAAATTGGATGTTGTGATTATTGATTGCCCTGCCAAATGGGGTATGATTTTGTCAAGAAAGTGGGTTGCAAGTGTTGGAGGGAGTGTCCAAATGGATATGTCTTTTGCCACCATTCCCATTGAGGGCAGCCTAGTCAAGCTATATGGAGAAAAGAAAATGTTGCATCTAGTTGAGGACCCAAACAATGCTAATTATGAAGTATTATTTGCTGATGTTGATGTTGATAGTTTTATTGGTTTTGCTGATGGAAAAGAACACAAAATGGATCAGTCAAAGTTCCTTGAGCAGGTATGTTCTCCTTAGACCTTGCTATTTGATGGAGCTTGCTCCAAATTTGGAAATGGTGCTGGTGTAATTCTGATTTCTCCTATCTTGGAAGAATTTGTTTTTTCCTTCAAGCTTAATTTTGAATGTACTAACAACATTGTTGAGTATGAATCCTTGTTGTTGGGTTTGAGAATTGCATGGAAGTATGGTGTCAAGGACATCATTGCAAAGGGAGATTTAGAGCTAGTTATCAAACAAATAAGAAAATTGTATGCTACAAAAAATCAGCGGATGAAGCAGTATAAGCATGTAGTTTGGGATCTAGTTGAGATGTTTGATTCCTTCAATATTATGCACCGTGAAAAAAAAGTTTGAATGCTTTTGGCGACAAGTTGGGGGTTGGGGTCAAGATTTGGGGATTGCACCATTTCACCTTATTGTGAGTATAATGTGGAAGTGTTAACTAGACCAGCTATCCCTGATAATATCAAACATTGGCAAGTCTTTGATGATGATGCTCAAGTGCAAAGGTTCTTGCAAAATCAAGGTGAGTTTGTAGATCAGCATATTGATTGGGAACCAATGGTGTGTATGACTGAAGGAAGAGAGACTTTGTTTGGAAAAGATATTATCCAATTGAAAACTAACACCATTCCTAGAGGCCTTGTTGCTCTTGAGTCTAATTTTAACAATGCTGATTGCATCATCAATAGAAACATGTCTACCTCAAGGGATGTGGAAGAGCATGACTTGGGAACAAAGGATAAACCAAGAAAAGTTTGGTTGGGCAGCAGTCTAAACAAAGAGGAGAAACAATCTTATGTTCAGCTGTTAAAGAAATATCAGGATTGTCTTACATGGTCATATTCAGAGTTGAAAGCATATAGAGAAGATTTATTTCAGCATGAGATCCCTCTTGAAACAAATGCCAAACCATTCAAGAAAGCAAAGGCCAATTAATCCACTCCTCTCCATGAAAATGCAAGATGAATTGAAGAAATTGAAGGAGGGAGGGATCATTCAGCCCATAAGGTATTCATCTTGGGTTGTAAACCTTATGCCAGTCAGAAAGAAGAACGGAGACACCAGACTTTGTGTGGATTTTAGAAATCTAAACAAAGCATCCATGAAGGACAACTATCCCTTGCCAAATATGGAAAATATGTTGTAGCTTGTGACAGTGGTCACGAGTTACTTTCTACATTGGATGGTTTCTCCGATACAATCAAGTAGTTGTCAAAGAATCGAGAAAGACTTAAGACAACATTCTTTACTCCTTGGGAACATATGTTTTTGTTAGGATGCCCTTTGGTTTGATGAATGCTTGGTGCCAATTTTCAAAGAGCAATGGATGTTGCTTTTGCTGGTTACATCAATGAGTTTATTGTAGTTTACCAAGATGATGTGACTATGTTTTCAAGGCAGAGAGGTGATCATTTGCAGCACTTGGAGAAGATGTTGATCAAATGTAGGGAGTATGTCATTTCTCTTAATCCAAAGAAGTGTCATTTTGGCATGTAAAAGGCCAAGCTACTTGGTCACATTGTGTCAAAAGATGGTGTTATGATAGACCCTAAGAGAGTGGAAGCAATCAACGAAAGTACCTATCCCAAGAACTAAGAAAGGCATCCAATCTTTCTTTGGTCAAATTAATTTTATTAGAAGGTTTGTGTCCAATTTTGTTGAGTTGACTCTTCCTATCGCATGCATGCTAAAGAAAGATCAGGTTATCAAATGGGAAGATGCTGCTATTCAAGGTTTTAAAGGAATCAAGGAAGCACTCAAACATGCACCGGTCTTGGCAGCTCCGAATTACAATAAGCCTTTCCAAACCTTCTCCTTTTCTTACAAAAATACTATTGCATCTGTTTTGATCCAAAAGGATGAAGATGGGGTTGAGAGGCCTATTGCCTTCTTTAGTAAGGATTTACAAGCTGAGTGAAGTATATAATCATGGAGAAACAAGAATTTTCCTTGGTGAAAGCAACAAAGGTTTTTAGGCCCTATATTTTAAGTTCAAAAGTTGTTGCTTATGTTCCCCACACCATCATAAAAGACATCTTATCGAGATGGAGATATCAAGCAAAATATGTAGGTGGGTGAACAAGTCTGTAAGAGTATGATATGGACATCCAAACCATAAAGTTGGTATGTGGTTTGGGCCTTGCTAAGCTCATGGCTGAGAGCAACTTGCAGAATTTGGAAGTGAATCAGCTAGAGGAAGAAAGGGTAGATGTGCTTGCAAAGTTGGTAAGTTTTGAGTGGTAAAAGATGTGATCTTCTACCTCAGACACATGTGCTGCCCTAGTCACTTAAATAAAAATCAAAAAAGAGCCCTCAAGCTGGCTTCTCAAAAATATATCATCATAGACCTTGGGCTGGCTTGGAAGAACCCTAAAGGTGTCCTCTTGAAATGCATAATTGAAGATGAAGCTCCCAAGATAGTTGCTGATTTCCATGGGGGAGTTTGTGGAGAACACTTTGCTGGAAGAGTAACAACACATAAAATTTTGAGAGCTGGTTATTGGTGGCCTACTCTCTTCAAAGATGCAACCCAGCTGGTTAGAAAATGTGATAGTTGCCAACGTTTCTCGGAATACTAAAAGCTTCAGGCTCCCTCCCTTTGTAGCCTGTATCAATTGAAGCTCCTTTCAAGCAATGGGGGATAGAATTCATTGGTGAGATTTCAGATCCTTCTAGTGCTAGCCATAAGTGGGTTATCTTGTAGCCACTGATTATTTTACAAAGTGGGTAGAGGTGATCCCCACCAAGAAAGCAACACACCAAATAGTTATGGACTTCTTGTTGAATCAAATCATATGCAGATTTGGAGTCCCAGTCAAGATTGTAGCTGATAATGCCATGTGCTTTAGAGCCAAACCTTTAATGGCAATGTGCAATGAATATGGAATCAATCTGACTTATTCTTCAAACTATAACCCCCAAGGGAATGGACAAGTTGAGTCTAGCAATAAGAATTTGTTGAAGATCATTAGAATAACCTTGGAGCAAAACAAGAAGAAATGGGGTGAACAATTAAAATTTACAGTTTGGGCTGATAGGATAACTCCTAAAAGAGCTACTAGGTAAAAGCCCATTTGAATTGGTGTATGGAACTCAGGCTTTTCGCCCTTGCACCTGTAATTATCTTCATTTCATTTTTCCCAACAGTTGGAAGATCAAGAGCTTGGCCCATATGAATCAAGGATCAATCAGATTATTGAGCTTGATGAGGAGAGAAGAGCATCCCATCAAAGGCATGTCAGATTTAGGAAAAATTGAAGAGATTGTTTGACAAGAAGGTCACTCCTAGAGCCTTCAATGTTGGAGATCTAGTTTTGTTGTGGGATAGTAGGCATGAAGACAAGGGCAAGCATGGAAAATTTGATGCATTATGGATGGGCCCTTATGCCATTGATATTAGAATTGGTGAACATACCTTCTTTCTCAAGGAATTAGATGGGGAATTACTTGAACTACTGGTTAATGGCGGGCATCCAAGCATTTCTTGGATTAATCCCCAAATTTGAGGTATGCACTAACTTGTACGTGTATAGTGTTTGGTTTTTCACTTTGTTTTTGGTAATTTTTGGTTTGTGGTTGCCTTGTTTTGTGCACCATTTTTGTCGGGTTCTTAGCATTTTTGGTTTTTGGCTCTTAGCTATCCTTTGCCCAATGGATATTTTGGCTCATGTTTCCTTATGGCACTTTGCCCATCCCCAAGCAAGCGCCGATGTTGGTGCCATTTTGAGCTTGCACCATGTTGCCCAAATTTTCCAAATCAGTATTTGCTCAAAAATGTTTTACCCTTTGAATTGATGGTCTGAAGTTCTTCCCCTCCAGTTGAATGCTTTAAAATGCTCACAAACTTGTTGTTCTACCCTAATTTGAAGGAATATTCCAAGTTTACATTTTACGTGCCCTAGTTTTTCAAATTTTATGGGTTGTGTCATTTTTTCCCTTTGCCAGATCATGGAAAAATTGAAATTGATTAATTCATACTTGTTTGTATTTAAAAATCCAATCCCAAGGTCGAAAAATGGTTGGAAATCATGCTTCAGTTGATTTACAATCGAAAATCTGCCATCCTGGTGAAAAATTGAATTCTAGGGCATCCTTTGAATTTTTACATTTTGATGGCCATACGGGCATCATTTGCCCATCAATTTCATCCTTAGAAGGTATTGGCAACGTGGCGGGTTTTCATTAGGCCGAGGAGCGGCGAACTTGTCATTTTTTTATTTTTTTGACAAAGTGGCATTTTCGGGCCCAGGGACCCTTTTTTCAAATTTACCTATGTGGCATGTTTTGATTGGTAGGGGATGGTGGGTGGTTAGATTCCCTTGGAAGATTTTGAATTTACTTTGCAAAAATTTTAAAATTCAAAAATTGGCCCGAAACCCCGCAACCAATCGGGAGTGGACACATGTCCTAAAAAACCAAAAAGAGAGGAGCAGGCCGAGGGGGGACTTAGAGTTTTTAGCTCTAATTCTCTAAAGTTTCAAAATATGTTTCAGCCCTGCTCCAATCAGAGGAGGACATGTGGCAAAGACAACAGCAAGCGCGAGAGGGAAGAGTGGGTCGGTGGGTGGTGGAGGTAAAGGGGATTTTTTCCCTTTTTCACAAAAGAGTTCAGTGAAATTTTTTTAACATGCCCCCACGAGCCAATCATAGTGGGCACGTGTCCAATAGAGTCGAGAGGGAAGTGTAGGCCATGGAGGGAAATGGGGAATTTTCCCCCTTTTTGGCAAAAGGAGTTAAAATTAAAATTTGAAGCACTGGCCCGCTAGCGAATCATCGAGCAACACGTGGCAGAGGGCAAGGCGGGTCGGCGGGCTAGTGGAGGCAGGAGGGAATTTTTCCCTTTTGTAAAGAAGGCTTAAAATCAAAATTTGGAGCAACTGGCCCGCAACGAATTAGAGACACGTGGCAAGGAGAAATCGAGGCGCGGGCCCGCGAGAAAAAGTGAAAATTTTCCCAGATTTCCAAAAAAAAAGGTCAAAATGCGCAAAATTGAAGTGTGATCCCAATGGGACCCACCATGTGCCACGCATCATCACCAAAACTCAAGGGTGGAGGGGCGGAGGAAAAATCAAATTTTTCCATTTTTTCAAAAATGTCAAAAAGACAAAAGATGAACCCGAATTTATTTCCAATCATATTGTTACACGTGGTGGGTCCGAGAAGGAGGCGGGGATAAAATGAATTTTTTTCCAAATTTTCAAATGGTCATAAAGTAAATGTTTTAAAAATGGGCCCGATCCAATCATTTTTTGCCACGTGTCCGGCCTTATCCAAAAAATTAAAAAGGTAACTCAAGCTTATTTCTAAGTCCGCATCTTCCACATGGAGGGCCAGGATTAAAAGATGGATAAGATTGATGGTTGTTGTGCATCCATTTGTTTTGACCGCCATGGGAGCTCCAGGAAGCTTGGAATCACAATTTTTACATCAAAATTCATCAAATTTATAGTGATTTTGTGTCATCTTGGCCTTCCAGGATCATTGGCATCACTTTCATGGCTTAATATTTTGATTTGAGATGTTTTTGAAGTAATTTTTGCCCCTGCCCGAGAAAACACGTGAAATGTCAAATTATAAAGTTGCAGAACCAAATTGGGAAAGGATAAGATGAAAATGATTATTAAAAGGTGTTTGCATGCGTCGATGACGAAAAACGTGCCTCTAGGAAGGATAATGATCTGGATATTTGCAATGATTCACCATTTTAGAAACACCTGGCAACTCTCGTTGCAAATTTGTTAAATGTCATTTTCAATGAATCATGAAAAATTGTTGTAACAGAATTGATCCCTTGGCATATTATTTTCTTGGGAAAGAAGGATCAAATGTGGCAAGAGATATATAATACATTTTGCGTGAAATGCGAAAGGTTGGGAAAATTTGAAAAATCACGAGCACATTCTCGAGAGAGAGCTCATTTTTCTGAGAAACCCACCAAAGAACCGAATAATTTCTTCGTGTTGGATCTTCATGTATGTGAGTTGGTTACGGTGTATAGCCATCACATAGCTCGAGAGATTGTTTATGAAACTCTCCCTGGCGATGAATCTAACAAGATTTTGAGTTAATCTGTGTTTTTCTGGGCAATATGATGTTTGTTATCATTTTTAAATGCCTGTAAATAGATTGCATTGTTCTTGTTGCAATCTTGCATTGAAAGTCTTTAGAAATCACATAGAATCTCCATTTCTTGTTGATAGTTTAGTGGCATTTGCAATCTCATGTTCAAAAGAGCCTTCATTTAATAAAGAGATAAATAAATTTAAAATCACTTTACCTTCCTTGACTAAAGATTTCTTGTAAGCCTTTGGGGCACCTTAGGTGTGGTTTGATCAAGGATTTTTGTGTTTAATTGAGTTCTTTACTTCAATATTTTGTGGTGAGTTATCGAGATTGTGTGTGAAGAGTCTGCCTAGGCTTCCATTTATGCCTCTTTTGGTTGAAATAATGTCTTGATTATTTGAAGCATTTTATATGATAGTTGTTTCAAGTATTGTAGAGGTTGTCAAAGATCTTATATATCCCAGTTTGTCTCATCAATACCCCACCAAAAAAAAATCATTCTAAACAACCCATCCTACCCATACTACCCTTGCATCTGTATTGGGTGTCAACAAAAGAATACAATCCATTTACAAAAATACACAAAGCAAATCAAGATCATACAATGTCTTCAGTAACCCTTGCCTTGCATTGAAAATATCTCCATAATCTGGGAGTGACAACTTGTGAAAGTCAGATTTGGAGTGTTGATCATATTTTCCCAAGGCCTTTTCATACTATTTGCATAAATTGAGGGACATCTTCATCTCCTTCACCATTTGGGGGTTATAATGTAGGTTCTCTTACCTTGGTTGAAAGGAACAACCTAAAATAGTGAGGGTTAGATCAGATCCTTTCAAGGTGCTATCCATCTCTCCACAAATTTGAGTGTCAGTTAGATGACATCCCCGTCTACAAAACGACACACATCAAGCTCTATCTGACTTCAAGATTCATGCCATATCTCTGATGCTGATCATACTAAAAAGGAGAAAAAAATTAGGTACCAACACATCCCAAACCAATCAAATAGTTTTATGAAGTTTTGTACTAAAGTAGTATATGGAATCAATTTTCTTTATTTTGTTTGATAAGGACATGTGACATGGTCAACCACAAGTTTAGAGTCTCTATATATTATAAAAATCTAACATTTAGAAATTTGTTTCAAACCTTGAGATGGGATGTGTGTAAGCTTACCACATGTTTTAAATTTATTGCACACTTTTTAATATGCATAGAAATCTTATTCTAGTAACACAGCTTCATGCATAAAAACATCAGTCTATAATGAGCTAGGAAATAATAGCTCCTTGATGAGTGATTAATAAATTTTACCCCAACCTAAATCACCTTTAGATCCATAAATATACACTCCAAATCTTATTTCCTACTTATTCATAGCAAAATCATATTGATACGTGTCATCAAGAAGAGTATGGTCTATTGGGGGTTTAACTAATTGAATGAATATTAATTTCTCTTTAAATAATTTACATGATAGAAATTTATTATGAAACTCCATTAACAATATGACCCACTTTAATCTTTTCTAGATAACCATGTCTTAGAAATCATGTAATTCAAAGGATCAAACTTGAAAAAACATGTGTTCCATTGTTGAGCATATAATGTCTAATATTTTGTTAGAGTAGGTATTTACCTTAGCTCATGTTCACCTAGGTAATTTATTTACCTTTATTGTATTTATCCTCACCCACTTATGTGTGTGGATATTTCTTTTTATTTATTTAGATATTAGGGGATATTATCTAGTTATTAGGTATAGTTCTTTCCTTGATCTATGGTATTGACTAGATCCTTGATGTCTAGTTCTTTCCTAAATCTATGGTCTTGACTAGTTCTTTGATGACTAGTTCTTTCCATTATTTATGGCTTGATCTACGACCTTGATTGGTTCTTAGATTGTTATTCCTTTCCTATATAAGCAAGGCCCATTCTCATTGTATTTCATTGAGTTCCATAATAATATATGATATTGCTTTGCTCATTTGTTTGCAAAGGTTTATGTAAAGTTATTCGGTGAATTAATTTCATCTTATTGATCGTGGTGTTTGATTAGTATCTGAGTTCTTGGCTTGGTATGATTTGGTTATCGTTCCTTTTATATTTTACATTACAAGCACGACATCAAAGCATGATTTTTACATTTGATATGTAATATTTTTTTAATCCACTAGGGTTATGTTGTTGTAATATATCACTTATTCTTTGTTGGCATCATCATTTTGTCCAAGAAAATTTCCTAAAGCATACTTGATATCATAAACATACACAAACAAGAGTATGACAAGGATAAGTAACTTAATAACAAAGGGATTAGATAAATATTCCTCTATTGCATTATAATCCCTTTGACGGTGGTCATCCCATTTGAATTTTGTGTATTTTTTGGTAATATAAAAAATGGTTTACGATGATTTGCTAATTGAGAAAAATATTATAAAAGCTTGGAATTTTCCTTGTATATTGTTTAGGTGCTTAAGAGTTTTAAGAGACATTTCAACTATAGATTGTACCTTATTAGGATTGGGTTTATACTTATCCTAGAAAAAAAATAAATCCAACAAATTCCCGATGTAAATCCCAACACACATTTATAAGGATTTAACCTAATCATTGTTTAGACTATTTTAAACACAAGGGTCTTACTATGCCTAAAATGGACCAATCAAACCTCAACATAGACACAATAAACATGTATATTAATAATATATAAATTTATTAAAATAAAGTGATGAATATTAGGCGAGTGAATAAAGCATGAAGAAGTTACGATCATCCATGATTGTGAATCAACTAAGGCATCATATCTCCATATTTCTCTAGTGGTTTTCCATTCAATATTCTTGAAAACTTATCATAGAATTAAGAAATATTTCATATAAGAAGGTTTGGAATGAAATATCTATAAATTTGTGGCATAATTCTTAGTGTGTTAGTGTAACAAGGGTGAAACTATTAAGTCTCCAGGACTTTTGTAGCCTCTATCTATTCCTAGTGAGTGGTGGGTAGAGGTTTCCATGGATTTCATCACAAGATTTATGAAATAAAAAAGGGAAAAGTGTAATTATGGTGGTTGTAGATAGACTCACCAAGTATGCTCATTTTTGTTCCTTGTCACATCCATTTACAAAAACTACAATTGCCATATCTTTTATGGATATGGTTCAAAATATACATGGAACACCTAAGATTATAGTCAATGATCATGCTCTTATATTTAATATCAATTTTTGGATTGATTTATTCTCATGTTTAGGTACTCAATTGGCTCATAATTCATCATATCATCCCCAATCTGATGGATAGATGGAGATTGCAAACAATTTTTTGAGGGGTGTCTATGATTCTTTCTTAATATAAGCAAGAGAGATGGGTTAAGTGGATACCACTTGTAGAATGGTGGTATAACACTTCATTTCATACTTCATCCAAAATGTCCCCATTCTTGGAATTATATAGTTACCATCCACCATCCCTCACTTCCAACTTAAGGGTCTAGCCTAAAGTAAGAGAAGTTGAAGATCACATTCAACACCAATAGGAGGTGCTCTTTATCCTTAAAGAGAACTTGGTAATGACACAAAACCGCATGAAGCAAAAATTTTATCAACACCATAGTGAGTGAAGCTTTGAAGTTAGAGACTTTTTATATGATTGCAGGCATACAAGTAACTATATTTGAAACAACAAAAAATATATAAAAATATTTCACCCAAATATTTTGGCCCTTATCAAGTGTTACAAAAAATTGGTAGTGTGGCATATAAATTAGAGCTTCTGTAGACACCTATAATTTAACCTGAGAAATTTAAATACTTAAATTGTGCTAATTATCCTCTTTCTGCAAATTGACGACATATCGTCAACATAGCACACTCCTCTTCTATCACCGTTAATTAGCTACATTATGCTAGTTAATTAACTCTTCTATCCAACCAATACACCAATTAACGACCTTCCATTAATCAACTCCCCTTTCTATCTAGATTAATTAATTATTTCTAATTAATTAATCTCCTTTCTATCTAAACTAATTAATTATTATTAATTAATTAGCTTTCTCTTCCATTAAATCAATAAATCATCATTTATTTGATTAAATCCCTCTCATAGTCTAAATCATGCTAATTATTCCTCTAAAAAGCTTCTATAAGCTTGCACACCTATTAATTAATCACTTGGATTAATTAATAAAGCCCCTCAAACCCCATGGGTCACTAAAGGAAAAACTAAACTCTCTTAAGGTTGACTCAACCCTTTCTAAACCTCCCTTATCCATGACTAACCCAACCTCTCAATTTATCCCACATGAAGGAGGATGTAGAGATTCTTCTATTCATTGAGCTATATAAAGAGCCCTCCTACCTTTACACTCACACCTACTCCTTGATAAAAAAAAGTGAGCATATAGAGCATACACTATAGTCATTTTTATCATCTTTGAGCATTTATCCATTAGAGTGGAGCTAAGCATCATCCTTTTGCATTCAAACAACCAAGTTAGTGTTGTGAAGAAAAATGGAGTTAATCAAGAAATTCCTAATAAGCCATGGCTTGATGAACCTCCATCTTTGATCATCTTGGATCAAGCAACCACTATCTCTTTTTGATAGCTAAAAGATCTACATAGGTCTAGTTTATTGATTTAGCTTTCTAAAGAGTAGAGCAATAAATGTTAGTATGTTAGCTTGAGGTTTATTTTCAAGATTTTAATGCATAGTATTGATGTTTATTACTTGTTTAGCTCTTAGCATGATGATGTATTGATATTTGATTTAGCTTTGTTGTAAGACTACTAGGTGTTAGTTATAATCTTCTTGACTTAGCTAAACAAATACATGCATACATATGACATGTCCGTAGGACGGGTCATTAGTCCCTTAACATTCTAGCTCAAATTATATTGTTTTTGGCTAACCTTTGATATACACATATGGAAAACAATGTTCAATTTCTTAGAATTTTGCTAGTATTACATGTGTAGGTTTTCATTTAGAGCTTTCATTCTAATGGGTTGTTGTCAATTTCGAGCTAACTTACTAAAATTTGGAGTGTTTTGAGATTTTTGGTGTCTTTGGCCATATTTTGACTTGCAGGATGGGCGTAGGCACACTAACCTTGCGCGAGACATACTAAACTGACGACATAGACACACGTTTTGGTGTGTACACACTCTACTCATCTTTGTACCTTCACTGCACTGTTGGAAACTTGTTAGGCTAGCACACACCCTAATCTGGCGTAGGCATCTCTCGGGTGGCGCAAGCACACTGTCTGAGTTTCCATACCTCATTTTGATACCCCGCGTACATACCATAATCCTAGCGTAGGAATCTCTTGCGTGGCGTAAACACACTATCTGAGTTTTTGTACCTCCTTTTTGCTACCCTGGCGCACACGCCTAAACCCTTGCGCACATACCATCACCACCGACATAGGCATCTCTTGAGTGGTGTAGGTGCAATGCAGATTTTAGTTTACACGAGAGCGCAGAGATGCCTAAACCAAACACAAAATTCCTAAACCACGCGTAGGTGCTTGATGCGAGTTGGCGTATTACTTTCAGATTTGTGAAAAATTGGTTTCTAAGGTACTAACATCATTGCAGGTTTTATTTTGTTTGAATGTATATGCTAGACTAAACATAGGAATGAACCTTGCATGTTAATTATAAGAGTAAGATCACGTATGCTATTCCCTTACGCCTTTTGGGGCGATCTTGGGAATCAGAAATGATTCTTATGTCTTTTGTTGCTTTAAGAGTATGTTGAATGTCCAAAATTGAAAAAGATGTATTTCACGTTTGAATTAAGTGTTTCCATTTGTTAAAATCTTGGATTTTACGTCGTGTATGCTCTTCTCTTGCATCTTAGGGTGATCTTGAGAATAAGAAATGATGTTTATTCTTTTTATGGAAAACTACTAATCCATTGTGCAGAACCAAAAATGCTTGTCAAAGAAAGGTGGAGGTGAAACAAAACCAAACTACTAATACAATTTCATGCAGGTTGCCAAAAGGTGTTCAAGTAAACCACACCAAATTAAACAAGATAAAAAACACACCACATTCAAAACACTATATTTACAGGTTTGGATAAGGGTACGTCCCATCCGCTTAAAACTAGGACATAACCCCTTTGGCATAAGCCTTAAGCTACAACAATGGGGGTGGTCCTAGGAACCCTAAAGTAGTCCATGCAAGAGGGAACCTTGTGGATGAAATGGGAAGTGCTCCACACAACCTACTTGACTAGTTGTTCCTTGTGAGTTAGCATTACCGGTTGTCCGTATGATGACCCCAGTGATAGTACACATGGACGCACTAGTTTCCCACTGTGCTTGAAGGGGGTAAAGTAAATCTGAGATACTCCCAAATTAGTCATTGCAAATTTTTGGGTAAATCGAGCTCGCTTAAGATAACTTTGTAACACCTAGTTGAGAGAACCACCTAGGAAGATATCTTTGACCAAGAGCCAACTTTGACCATTTCAAAACAATTTTGAGTTGTGAGCCATTATTCATCATGAAACATGGGAAGTGTTACTTTTGCTTAGTTTTTCACTTACCCTAAGGTAAGGTGAAACTCTGCCGAAGTAAGGCCAACATTTTTCACCACCAATTGATCTACTTCCTTCACTTTCTTTTGACACTTTGTTGATTAAAAGAAGAGTGACTACCTTTGCATTATCACCACTTTTATTTTTGTTTACACCCATCCATGTTTGTGGTTGGGTTGTTAAACATATAAAGTGTGTGGAGACATTTTTATATCATTGGTATCCTTTTTTTGATCTTGATACTGAAGTCAAGACCATCATCATAGTTAGGATTGGTTCATCACTTTGATTCTCCTTTGAATGGTTATCTTGTTTATATCGTGACACTACAATTTTGGTATTTACGTCTTATTTCTTGTAAACTTGGCCTAAATATCTATATTGTAAGGTTACGCTATATACACTTTAACAATTCCTAGGTATACTATCACTTTAGTTTGATTTCAATTATTACCTTGATTTTGAAGAGTGTTAAGCATTACCACTTGTGCGTGTTATATCAATATCATCTTGATATTAATACCTTAATTTCTCATAAATTTTGGTTCACATATCTTGGTGAAATTGTTGTGTCACCCACGATCGTAACTGACACCCTTTGGAATAGGTCTTGATTGAATTTGGGCTTGCTTCTAATATACTTTGATTGGAGGTCACATTAACTTCTTGTTATTACTTACGCCTTGTTCATTTCTTTGAACTCAACATAAGTAGGGACATTTTTATTCATCATACGACACCAACTACCTTTTCAAAGATAAATTTAGGAAGTACTTCATTTGATCATTTGGTTTAAGGCTCAACATTGTGTGACTGATTCTTGCTTGACTCATTCATTTAAGAGATAACTATTTAGTCACATTGGTACTTTAACATTTATTAAATTCTTGACATTATTTTTACATTTCACTTAGGTTTGATAGAATTTTTTGAACACATTCACAGATACCTTAGTGAACCTATTACACATCATGGCTCCTAAAACAAGATTAGGACTCAAAAGGTAGGCTTTGGAAACTAGACAAGTGCAAACTTGGGAAGCCTCAAACAAACAAGGGTCAAACCCTTTTATTGGGCATGATCTTGGGCCTTTATTCTCCATGGAAAAAGAGGTAGAATAAATGATAGATCATAGTGGTGACGAGGTAGAATAACTACATGCATAATTTGACTTCAACCCCACCTTGTTAGATGAATTCCTTCTTAGAAACAAGGATAGGGTGCTGGAATGAGTTGTAGAATTGGGAGCCAAAATGCCTATTGAACAAGAAACAATCCACCTACAAATGATGCTAATGAAGAGGAGCAACCCCTTATTAATATGGATGATATCTTAACACATGGGCATGCTTCTACTTCTAATGTGGGAAATGATAATGTAGTGGGGTATAAGATACATTTCCTTAAAGTACCACATAAAGCCGAGGGTAGAACATGAAAATGTTGAACAACCTCCACAACATGAAGAAGAAGAGGAACCTTTTGAAGAAGAAGTTACTACTCAAAAATATATTAGCAACCTTAATCGACAATTGGCTTTGTTAACATATCATGTATGAAAAGAAACAACCAAGAATGTACAAAAAAACCAAAACCTAAGGTCAAAAAGAATGAACTTCAACTAGACAATCAAGGAGAAGACAATATGGAACATCATCATGTGTATATCCTTACTTCTCTTAGCAAAGAACAATTACTCGCTTAAGACATGCAATCCATGAAAGTGAAACTTACAAGCCTCTAAGAGAGCACCGTGGGGAATAGCAAAAAAATCAATACGAAGAGCTATGTCCCTACCCATTTGACAAAACTATGACACTTCACCTTTCCCTAAAAATTTTGACATGCCAAAATTTGACAAATACAAAGGGAAGGGTGACCCCGAGATCATGTAAAATATTTTTATATGGCATGCCAAGAAGTGGCCTACTATGACAACTACCTCATATGACTCTTTCCAAAGATTATAGGGGGAAAAGCCTTAGAATGGTTTACTCACTTACCTCGTGGATCTATTTTTACATGGCTCGAACTGGAAGAAAGATTTGTACAACACTTCTCGTAAAATATAGAAATCAAAATAACCATGGAAGACTTGTGTGGCACTAAACAACATCCCAACAAAACATTCGCTAGCTTCCTACAATGATGGAGGGGCATAGCTAGTCGCTTCCCCTATACATTCCTGAAAAGAAGCTTGTAAGTATCTTTGTGCCCAATATCAACCTATACATCACTTTTCATCTACAAATGCATTGTGTTCACACTTTTGAAGAGGTTATTGAGAAAGACATTCAAATAGAGAAATCCCTTGTTGCCAAGGGCACCATTAAACCTCATTCTAAGGATAACCAAAACATGAAACCTACGGAAAAGCCAAAAATATTCAAGAAAAAAAACGTGGTGGTAGATGAAATCACAGATTCTAAATGTGTGCAAATGGTTCAAACTGGTCAACCTTTTAAAGGCGACCAAAGGACCTATTCAACCACCACCTAAATGTAGAATGTTCACTCCTCTCACTGATTATTTGTCGGTCATATTGAAACATTTGGATGCACCTCACATGGTGACTTATCCCATGACACAACCCTTTGATGACAATGCTCCAAAACCATCATGGTATAAAGAGCATGACTATTGTGAATTACATCGTGTCAAGGGACACAAAATAGACAAATGTCTATGAATTTTTCACTACATCCAAGACCTCATTGACAATGGGGAGATAGAATTGGACAATCTAGAAAAAATCATATGCCTAATGAAAATATGGGAATATTCAAAGAACCATTCCCTAAACATGGTAAGTCAGATGAGACAAATCCGGATCGAGGAGAGTCATCCAAGAGTTATAAAGCGGTGAATTATCTATATACCAAGAAATAGAATAATCATTACGATTTGTTCATTGGGTGTAACCACTCCCTAGTGACCATGTGAATACCATACGGATCAAGGGAAAATATTGCCTCAAGGAACAAGGCGGACCCGCCTCACAATTCCCCGAACCCTCTTTTTTGACCCTACAAAATGGTAGGTAAAACCTTGTAGAACAGCTTGAGAAGACATCTTCCAAGATTTCAATCTTAGATCTTCTCAAAATATAAAAGGTACACAAAGACATCTTGTATAAAAATATCTAGGGGTTAGGAGTGCCAATGGAAGTAGACCCTTCACATCTTCAGTCCGCGGTGGCAAACATTGCACCAACTGAGTATATATCCTTTAGTCATAAGGAGCTTCTTAGTGAGGATCCCACACATAATCTCCCCTATATATAGAGGTCTTTGTTACCCGCAGGAAGATAAAATGAGTGCTTGTGGACAACGGGTCAGGTTTGAATATTTACACATTGAAACTAATTAAACAATTAGGACACATAGAAGAAGCTCTAGAGTCCCACATCATTACCATAACTACTTACGGAAATTTGGAAAGAGAGTCAATTGGCATAATCAATTTACCCATGGAATTCGGGCCTACTTGTCATCACACAAAGTTTCGTCTTGTACTTGGAACTCCCATAGGATATGCTTCTAGGCCAACCATGGATTCATGCCATGCATACCATGCCATCAACATTCCATCAATGCATCAAATTGAAACATGAGGGACACACTGTCATGATATAAGCAGATCCAAATCCCTTCACTCACTTTGTAGAGCTCTCAATAGTTTTGCGTGTAAGGGTTCTTATACGTGTCCCTCTGTGATATATAGCTGTTCCTCTTCAATTTGAAGCCATGGAGTCCCGAGTAGATTGAGATTCCCTTAGTTCTTGCACCCGTGATGCCTCTACATCAACTTCCCCTTTTGAAACATGGGAGATGAAGGTTTTAGAATACGGTTGTAGGGAGTATAATGTACAATAAGCTATTTTAATTTCATACCTCTCCTTGTCACCTAAAACTAGAGGCCAACCTAACTATCGTTTCGATGGCCTAGAGATGAGCGAACTATTAGGTCATTTTTACTTGGAGGGTTGCTTGTTGAAGGAAAATTGTTGGATCCACCTACAACTTGGGTCCTGGAAGATAATCAACTAACTTGCTACCAAATCCGTGAGTATGAGAAGTCTAGCCGAATGATGTATTCTATGGGCTAAAAAGGCCTAGGATGTGGAAAGAATGATCAAGAACTGAGATAACCAGTTGCTCTCCCACACTTCAAGATGGAAAGGTATGACATCGGTATTACACCCTATGGATCACACCCTAATGATCAATATGCCACTTGTTCCGAGCATGAAGATATCTCTGATTATTTAGATAGTGATATAGATTCCCACTGTAGCCAATACGAGGATCTTGCCTCCATGAACCTATTCATGAATACCGCTGTTTGTCCTTACCATAACCCCTACTAAACATAAAATTGACCTTGTTTACCCTTGCCTTGTCAAATGGGACCAAATGTCATGTGCCAATGGATCTCTTTGAAAATGATGAAGCCATTGCAGAATTCATGGGCATTCGGGATACAATCCCTATTAGAGATCACAAAAAGGGTTTCTACATTGACTTAGATGCCTACGCCTACTTTGAAGAGGAAGTTGAGCTTTGTGGTCAAATTTTTTTAGAAAAAGTGAGGGAAAATTTTCCAATGAAAATCCTCAGAAAATGTCAAAATCCAAGTCACACAGTGAAAACCTCTTTGAGGTGTTGGATGAAAAACAAGTACAAAAATAAATGGACAAGAAAAGTGATTGCGCCAAGGGTGAAAATATCATAGAGACATCCTTGGAAGAAGATCTTAACCTTCCTCCCAATCCTAAGCATATGGAGGGTTTGGAAACAATGCTAGTAGAAGTGACCATTGATGTAAACATTGGCACAAAAGCTGACCCAAAAATGGTCAAGTTGGGAGCTTCGCTCTCGGCGAGAACAAAAAAATTCACTATGATTCTACGAGAATTTATACATGTGTTCATATGGTCTTATAAGGATATGTCAAGCTTGGATCCGACTTTGGTAGTGCACAACTTAGTTGTACATACAGATGCCAAACCCATCAAGAAAAATCTTAGAAAGATGCACCTGAGGGTGGCTCTCCTAGTTAAGGAAGAGTTTGAAAGATTGCTCGTGGCAAGATTCATTCGACCCATTGATTACTCTAAATGGATATCAAATATCGTCCCTGTACAAAAGAAGTCTGTTGGGATCAAAATTTGTACAGATTTCAGAGACATAAATAAGGCATGCCCAAAGGATGATTTTCCATTACCTAATATTGATATGATTATTGATTCAACTACAGGATATGAAATGCTATCTCTTATGGATGGATTTTTAGGCTACAATCAGATCAAGATAGCTGTGAAGATCAACACAAGACGTCCTTCACAACTCCCTAGGGTAATTTATGTTATCGGTAATACCATTTGGCCTTAAAAATGCGGAGCAACCTATCAAAGGGTGATGATGGTGATTTTCCATAATATGATCCCTGACATCATGGAAGACTATGTGGACGATATCCTTGGGAAATCCAAGATGAGGGCGAGCACCACGATATTTTGCAAGTGTATCTTCAAATGCCTGTGGGAGTACAAAGTCAAATTAAATCCAAAGAAGTGTGTGTTTGGCGTAATGTCGGAAATTTTCTAGGATTTATTGTATCTCGAAGAGGAATTGAGGTGGACCTCACTAAAGTTACTTGCCATTACTAAAATTCCTCCTCCCAAAAACATGAAACAACTATGTAGATTGTAAGAAAAGATACGAGCCATGTGCCACTTTATTTCCCAACATGACGATAAGTGTCATTTGTTCACTCACCTACTTAAAAATGATGTTTCCTTTATGTGGGGATCGAGCAAAAACATGCTTTCACTTTTCTTAAGATGTACTTAGCCTATCCTCCTATCCTCATGCCTCCAACTCTTGGTGAGTCACTCATGTTGTGTATTTTTGCCACACAATTTGCTATTGGTGTGTTCTTGCCCAACATGAGCTCGGCCATAAAGAAAAATCTATGTACTATCTCATTCGTAGTCTCATTTCTTATGATATCAACCACCCTCCGATTGAAAAAGATTATTTGGTTGTAGTTTTTACCTTCCAAAAACTTTTCCATTACCTGTTAAATACTAAAACCAAGCTTATATAAAAAGTTGACCAGCTCAAATAACTGTTGTCTAAACTCGCCCTTATCGGTAGAATGACTCACTAGATCATTCTCATGGAGAAAATTTGACATCAAATTTGTGCACCAAAAGTATTTCAAGGGACGGGTTCTTGATGATCAATTAGCAAAAGCACCTTTACAAGGAAAAAAACCTATGAATGGATCTGCTTTAGATGCTTCATTAATGTACATTGAGGAGTCTGTCATGTGGCGGTGAAATTTGATGGATATTTTAGTTTTCATGGTTCTCAAAGTAGGTGTTGTACTAATTACTCCTTCTGCAACCCCATACCTTAGGATTTTTACCTTGGTTTTCCTTGCACGAATAATATTACAGAGTATGAGGTGCTCATCACTTGGGATGAAGCTCACAATCAAATGGGACATTCATCATGTTAAGATCATTGGTGACTCACAATTAATCATCAAACAAGTCAATGATGAGTACAAAGTCAAGGATGAGAAGCTCATCCCTTACAAGAAACTGGTTAAAACTTTGAAAGAGTATTTTGTGCGTATCATGTTTGAATAGATTCCAAGAGCACAAAACAAATCTGCAGATGCTATGGAAACTATAGGTTCTATGCTATGCATTCCACCGGAAAGTAATGATATGCCTTTCTTTGTTGAAAATATATGCCAGACCTACGTATGACATGCCAGAATCCTATCTGGCTTGTGATGTTGTTGGTCCCAATTCCCCATGGTATGAGCCCATCTTCACTTATCTTAAAGACAACATGTTCCCTTGACATCTCCGGTTTTGAAAAACAAAGCCTTATCCACTAGATAGCCCGTTATACCCTCTTATGAGGTACATTATATCATCTTGGATATGATGGGAATTTATTATGTTGTCTCGATATAACAGTCAATCACAAGTGATTAAAGAGGTGCACGAAGGGGTGTGTGGGGCCCACACAAATGGGATGGTTCTAGCTAAGAAATTGTTAAGAGTGGGATACTATTGGCCTACCATGGAAATCCGACTCTTCTGAACTATGTGCGGAAGTGTGTACTCTGTAAAAAGTATGGAAATTTCATCCATGCCACGTCATAGCCGTTATAACCTATCATGACCCCATGGCCATTTTCCAAATGGGGACTTGATTTAATAGGGAAGCTTACCCCTACTTCATCTGATGACCACACCCACATCATTACAACTATTGAATATATTACCAAGTGGGTGGAAGCTTTCCCTTTGACTTATGTAATGGTGCTCGGATCTCAAAGTTCATCATGAATCATGTTATTTCTTTGGTATGGCATTCCTACAACCATAGTTATTGACAATAGAAAATTGTTCAAGAACAAGACCATGAGATATCTCTATCATCGGTTTCAAATAAGATTAAAATGGTCTACACCGTATCACCCCCAAGGCAATGGATAGGCCGAAGCCACTAACAATACTTTGGTTCGAATCATGGAAAAGATGGTAAGTAAGACAGGTCACAACTGACATTTAGAAATCCACCTAGTTTTTGGGCTTACAGGACCTCTATTCTCACTCCTACTAGTGTGACACCCTATTCCCTAGTTTTGGAGCAGGAGTCTATCATCCTGTTAGAAATTGAGCTTCCCTCCCTATGAATTTCTCTTAGGGATTATCTGGACAAGGATGAGGATTACAAAGTGGCTAGACTAGTAGATTCGAACTCCTAGATGAGAAGTGCATCTATGCCTAAATCATCTTAAAGTGTATCGAACAAAGTCTCTGCAATTAAAACAAAATGATCATACCTTTTCGGTTTGAGGTCGGAGATTTGGTCATGAAAGAAAATCAGTTCAACACAAGGGCAAAAAGAGAGAAGAAAGGGAAGTTTGAACAACATTGGCTCAGACCTTACGTCATTGTGGCCAATTATGGCACATGAGCATACAAACTTGCCCACCCAAATGGTGATGAGATTTGTGAACCTATGAATTCCATGTACCTTAAGTGGTTCTATGCTTAAACATGACGCAAAGATCATAAAAGCAAAAAAAAGAAGAGTAAAAATGATCAAAATACAAAAACAAAAAAAAAAGAGAAAAAGAAAAAGAGAAAACAAGTCATCCATAAGTGAAAACCACACAATTTTGGCACTTTGGATAAGTCCTTGGGTGAAAAATAGTTTCTGGCGCCTTAGGAGGATTCATTGTTCACAAGCATCTTACATCTGGGAGTACCTTTACTTAGCCTAGGGCTAGTCCCATGTTTGCATCTGAGATTCCCTATGAACCTATCCCCGTCGAGCCTTGATCTCCCTTTTCTCCTCTTGATTATCTATGAAGGGATGGTATATTTCTATTCCCCATCTACCGCTAGGGTACTTTTGTGATTTCACCTTCCTGTTTATAAACACATGGCACCTACCCTTTTTATATTCTCTATTTGACACTACGGGCAGCCATGTTTCTCGGTGATCGAAAACCAAATTTAACTAGCAATTGTGCACACACATTTTTCTTGCTTTGTATTGATTTTCGATGTAAAATTTGAGCATTATATCCTTTTTGTATTTTTAATAAAAGAATAAAAACTACAAGTACTATGTAAATATTGAAAGAAATGAATAGGATTCACCAAAGATTTGTGCAAAATTGATAACGCGAGTTTGGTGCTTGAGGCCTACGTCTCCGGGTCCGGTTGAATGGGACCGATCTATTAAAATCTTGAAAATAATTCTTTACAAAGAATTCTACAAAATTATGACCTTCTCACAGTCTTCCTCTGTCGAAAATAACAGGGGTTGCTTTTTACATCTCCTCCAAATTCCACTCCTAGCTCAAGTTATGAGCATTACAATAATTTTACACAGTCCCGAATACAATACAAATATGATATACCTCCTTTTATATTGTTTCCAAACAGCTGGCGCATTGGTTAGGCACCTATACTTTTGGATGGGAGGTCAGCTATTCCAATCCCCTCCACTTCTCCTCCTTCTCCTTAGGCGCATTTTAAGAGTTTTATCCCACATTGTGGGTGTGAAAAAAGGTAAGCATTTAAAAATGCATGGAGGGCAGTTTTGTATTGGCTAAAGAGCCACCTATATGCTTTATGTGGAGGCACATTATATGGGACAGCGCATGGTTTGAGTTTTAGGTGCTAAAACAATCCCAAGGATAATGCGTGGTAGTTGGATAAGGTTTAATGCGTGAACAGTGGTTTAAAATGCGTGGAAATTAATACAAAAATGCGTGAAATGGTAGTTAATACAAATAGGCGTGGGAAATTTGCATAGTTTAAATAATGCATGCCTAAATGTCCCACATGCATGGCACAAAGGCAATTATAGGAGTTTATATACACAAGTTGGTTTAATGATTAAATGAGAAGGAGGCCAAGGCACCCCTCCATAATCGAGTGTGTCGAACCTGGCTGAGGGCCCCCAGCCAGTAAATAGCGGGGTCCATTTGTCTGAGAACGAGTGTCCAAGACCGGCGTTCCAAAACCCATTTTTTTAGTACGTCACACAATTCATCCATGTGTCGCAATATAATCGAAACACTTGCAAGCGTGCACACGTCCAACTGCACAAAACTCCAAATTTTGCAGGTTGTCCAAAAATTTCAGCGGGCTATAACTTTTGCAAACGAGCTCCGTTTCTGCAGACAAGATGTTGTCGGAATCGTATAATTTTTCTCCACGTTTTAAAAATGACTACAACTTATTCGAGAAGATCTTAGATTAGTGTTTCTCTGTGAGGATCCTCTTGATCACTCGATTACCTATGCACCGCCTTGGAAAACTTTGGAAAAACATAAAAACATTCAAAAATGTTTCACAAAAATCAAAACAATAGAAAATGTTTCACAAAAAATCAAAACAATAGAAAATGGTTTCACAAAAATCTAAACAATAGAAAATTGTTTCACAAAAACACAAAAATAGTAGAAAAGTGCTTCACAAAAACAATCTTGTAAAAACATAACGTTAGTTGCTTACTGTATCTTGTTTCTTGCTTTGTTTTCTTGCTTGTATAGTTGCTTCTTGTTTGTACATTTGTAGAGTTTATTTCTTGGACATACTTTGGTAAGTTTTGTCTTTTCTTGCTTAGATTAGATTCATTCTTACTTGTACATGAGTGGTGTGTTTTTGCATGCTTGTAAATAATTGTACATAGTTGTGTTAATTCGCGGTTGGTTGTACTTTGTGTATGTTATGCGGTTGGTTAACATTTGACTATGTTTGCTTGTTGTATGTACATTGTTTTGTTATCACGTCATCATCTTTCCATCAATATCATCACATCTAACATTATCTATAAATCATATAAATTAAAAGCTAAGTATACATCATACATGAATGCTAAGCTAATCATCACATACCGTATCATCAATGGGGGCAAGAAGGATCAAAAATATCAAAATCTATCCCCCGCACCAATATCATCATGTCATCCCATCCGCTACTATAAAGCATCAAAGTATAATCAATTGATATCATCTATGGATCTATCATATCAAAATTAAAACACATGTGGTACAAGCATCTCAACTATTATCATGGTACATACACAATGTGAAATCAAATCATATAACATCATAACATATTCATAAATCCATGTAATCAATCAATACAAACATAACATCCATCATCTCATAACAATGGTACCACATCAAAATGTCCATATATACAAGTATAACAGGTCTGTCTCACAAGAGATATACATCATTGGTACAAAATGGGCCATCAAAGGGGCACAACTAAATAATAATGCCTTCATTAGAGGCATACATAAAAAAAACTATACATTGATCAAAAGAATAAATCCTTCATTAGAGGCATGCATCAAACAAAAAAATGGGTACATCATATACACCTATCTAGTATAACACCTTCATAAGAGGCCTGTATATCATGATACAAATACAATCAAAGAACACAATGAAAATCAAGGCTGGTTAGAACCCTCAGAGGGAATGGCTGGTATGTGCGAATGGAGGACCCATAACATGCGTCCTACAAAATCCTATAGGCTGATCTCATGGCTGCTCCATTGATACCTGCGGCCTCTCTAATCTCGTCGATCCACTCATTGCGCTAACTATAGGTTGGTGCCTACTAGCCAACTATAACTACCTCATAGTAAAGAAAATGGTAATATGAGGCTCTACCCTCTGATGTAGCTAAGTCTCAATGATTACGAGTGTCACTACTATCCCATCTGCGTGCATCGAAGGATGCTACCTCTATCGATAATCGAGAAACCTCGGCCTAACCCATTGATTGTAGTAGTCGATCTCTCTCAACTATCATTGGTCACAGATGGGTTTGAGCTCTGCTGTAATAGGCTCATCAACTCGAGCCATATTAGAGGCCATCTGACGTATCTAATGGAAATGTGTGGACCCATATCCCCCCTGACCAACCTAGGCTTTGGCCTTGGTCACACTTTCTTTGTCACTTCCGAATATGAGATCGAGCTCGATCTCACTCGGCATCACCTACCACAAGTGCTGATGTAGGGAAGCTAGTTGTGTACCCCTAGTGGCACCACATGAGCCTATCCCTATACCTGTACAAGGGCCTATCCCGATCTCACAATCTAAGCCTCGAGACCACTGTGCATGTCCTTTGCTTGCTCCTACTTCCTCTGTCTCTCGAACTTGTGTTGGACCCTACCCATCATGTGGCTTCCCATCAAATGGATCATCTGGGCCACGTGATACTACATCATCTCCTCGTCACTCATTTGTGAGGGATCTGCGGCGGGGCCCAAACACCTCCTGCCCATGCCTTATCTGGTATGGTCAATCGTTGTGGTAAAATAGTGGCATACCAACCCATGTAGTCACTTTCGTACCCGGGTCTCGATCTATCGGGCTAGGTTGCATGCCTGTGGTACCACTTGTAAAAATCTAGCCCTGGCTTGAGCCACCTATATACGTGGCCCCATGGTCCACCTCTCCGCATCCCGACGAGCATACCACAAATCTAGTTGTGGAACCCCTGAACCTTACCCAATCTGTCATCCTTGACATTGTTCTACCTTGTACAACTCTGTGATATAGCTGCAACTACCTAGAAGGAAGTGCTCTACCGCATAGATGCTAAGCTCCACTCCATCCTCGGGCCACTGTATATGCCTGTAAGGCCTCCATATATTGTCTCTATCCAGTAGCTCATCAAAATCTTGCTGGTAATAGTAGACACTGCCTAAGTGCCCTCGTACGTCACCACCCATAGAAACCTAAGCCATGAATGTAGGCTCCTGGGACTCGGACATGCAATGCACCTACTGGGTGCCTGATTGCTATATGGTCCCAAGACCAAATATTTAATAAGGAGGCCGGCCCCACCATATTCTGATGGTGGTAGGTAATTAAGTACAAATCCCAGTATAAATGTGCCAGTATGCACTAGCCCCAACAATATCACTCACCACTGAATACTCCATGAACCAACGTGATCAAACCCATCGGAAAGGATGTCCCTATCTCATCAGTGAGCAGAAACCTCACGATAAGAGACATCAAGTAGAGTGTCCCCAGTGTAAAGTCATATTAGCTATGCACTCATGTAACGAAACTATCATACCCTCATTGGGTATCTCGTCACGGCCAAAAAGGTCGCTGATCGCTGTTGTAATTCGACCAAAGTCACTCGTATACTCGATCATCGAGCCTGTAATAGGCACGTGCATGATCCACCATACATCCTTCAATGTGATAGTCATCTCCCCTGTCGGGATCCTAAAACAATGGCTCTCACTATGCCACCACTCAATCAAAGTGACCAGTAGGCCATGGTCTACTATAATAAAAGGCATGCGAGCTACAGGGCCTAGGCCTACCATCTCCAATAGTATCACCATCACGCGCCAATCTCATTGGCGCATGTTCCCTTCATCTCTACTATGTGGGTGTGTCATGCTCACGTTTGTAGCATGGGTAACCATCTCTGCAAGAGCATGATATGTGTTAGACACTAACAATTTATTTTAAGTCCTATCATTCTTCTATCCTCCGCTAATTTTTCTCTTTCTTCTACCTATCATTTTTGATGTTTCCTCCCTCTTGTTTCTCCTATATTCCTATATGCTCGCCCTCTTTTGAATGCATGCACATGTGCATAAACATGTATGTGTGCGCATGTGCACATACGTGTATGCACTTCCCTTTAAGTGTGCGTACATGCGTGCATACATCTAAGGGCACTTGTCTATGGTTTTTGGGCACTATGTGTGTGCGCTAATGTTTTTGTGCACGTAGATGTCATATGTATATGTGCGGACGTGCATATGTATGGTACCTACACCCCTATGCATGTGTGCCTACGCCATACCCTACACCTAGACCCCTATTTTCACATTCATTAGAGGCATACCTAGAAGAAAGGGGTACTAGGGTAGTAATTAATTTTTTTCTTTTTTCACCATCTTTGGGGCATTTTTGGCCGTCTGGTACCCCTTTCTTCTCATTAGGACAATTTTTATTGCCCCTGGGCGATTTCCTTTCCTCTGCACACTCCATCGAATAATTTTTTTATTAAATAATTATTTTATTAATTTTCCATTATGCTGGGGCATTATTTGTCACCTGCTGCTTCCTTCTTCTCCCTGAAGCATTTCTTTTACATTTGGGAGATTCTTGCTGATTCTTCTACTTTCTTCTACGCATCCACCATCCACCAAATTTGGGAAAACAAAACAATATATATATATATATATATATATATATATATATATATCCATCCAAAAAAATCCTAAACATTATAACAACTACAAAATAGGCAAACCCGCCCTAGCAGCTAAAACTCGTGTCTTACGCATGGTATTCTTTCCGTATCTTGCTGGAAATTTCACATCTTCATAGATCAAATGACTCGCGGATCATCAGATTTAAAACCATTTACAAATCTAGCCTTCTTTCTTTGTCGGTACTCTAGGGCATATGTAGTCGCATGGTCCTTCATCATCTTCCCTTGCATGTATCCTTTCTCGGGCATCATTTTTAACCCTTTTCATCAATCACAAACATTCGGGATCTTCATATTGATAATAAAACATTTGTACAACCATCTTGACTATTGTTGGTTGGAATATGTGTGTTCGTACTTGTTTTCCCTGTTAAATGAGCTTGTTTCCTTCTCATATTGCATTGCTTTTTGTATGTTGCATTGAGTGGGCATTTCAGCAATGGACAATTGTTCGTAGTATGGCTTTTCATGTCATCCTAATTTTGTCGTATGCTTATATTTTTAATAAATACCGATGACGTAGATCTTTGGCAACATGATGACGGTAAAGTTGTTTCAATACACTGGATGAAAGCTTTCTCTTTTCTTTCCATCTATCATTCCTCTTCTACATCATTCTCCTCTCAACACTATTCTTCTTATTCACCTAGGGCATCCTGCTCCTACCCATTCTTCTATTTTCTTTCTCTCACCTTTTTGATTGTCGATATCCTTCTTTCATCACCCCATCGACACTCGAGGGGGCATCTACCACTTCTACTAATTTTTCTTCTACACTTTCAAAATTTATTTGTTTACTATCTTTGAAGTGGCGTCACTTACTCCACCCCAAAGAGGGTCAAATGTAGACACCTATAATTTATCTTGAGTAATTTAAATACTTAAATTGTGATAATTATCCTCTTTCCACAAATTGACGACATATCGTCAACATAACACACTCCCTCTTCTATCACCATTAATTCACTACATTACGCTAGTTAAATAACTCTTCTATCCAACTAATACACTAATTAACAACCTTCCGTTAATCAACTCCCCTTTCTATCTACATTAAATAGTTATTATTAATTAATTAGCTTTACTGTTCCATTAAATCAATAAATCATCATTTATTTGATTAAATCCCTCTCATAGTCTAAACCATGCTAATTATTCCTCTAAAAATCTTCTATAAGCTTGCACACCTATTAATTAATCACTTGGATTAATTAATAAAGCCCCTCAAACCCCATGGGTCACTAAAGGACAAACTAAACTCTCCTAAGGTTGACTCAACCCTTTCAAAACCCCCTTTATCCAACACTAACCCAACCTCTCCATTTATCCCACATGAAGGAGGATGTAGAGATTCTTCTATCCATTGGGCTATATAAAGAGCCCTCCTCCTACCTTTACACTCACACCTACTCCTTGATAAACAAAAGTGAGCATATAGAGCATACACTATAGTCATTTTTATCATCTTTGATCATTTCTCCATTAGAGTGGAGCTAAGCATCATCCTTTTGCATTCAAACAATCAAGTTAGTGTTGTGAAGAAAAATGGAGTTAATCAAGAAAGGCCTAATAAGCCATGGCTTGATGAACCTCCATCTTTGATCATCTTGGATCAAGAAACCACTGTCTCCTTTTGATAGCTAAAATATCTACATAGGTCTAGCTTATTGATTTAGATTTCTAAAGAGTAGAGCAATAAATGTTAGTATGTTAGCTTGAGGTTTATTTTCAATATTCTAATGCATAGTATTGATGTTTATTACTTGTTTAGATCTTAGCATGATGATGTATTGATATTTGATTTAGATTTGTTGTAGGACTACTAGGTGTTAGTTATAATCTTCTTGACTTAGCTAAACAAATACATGCATACATAAACTAAAATACATCCAATTTTCCATGTTTCTTTGTTGAAGAAGGTCATTTGGTAGAAGGTTTCTTCTTAGTCATTGTTACTGGAGATTGATGATGATGAACACATAATATTGGATCGTGAAGGAATCCTACAGACACATTCTAAGAAGTTAAGGACTATCTAATCAAATGGAATAATTTGAACATTGAAGATACAAGATGGGAGGATGAAACATTCTAGAAACAACATCAAGAGATTACCAACAAGGGGAGGGAAAAGATACACCCTTAACCCTAGATCATGTATCGAGATATGGATAGCTTACATATGACAAAAATAATATCTTATCATTTTATTCCCTTGACCCTAAGTCATATATCAGGATATGGATAGTTGACATATGAATAACATAATATTTTATCATTTATGCTTATTGGGTTGGCCTTGGTTCTTTACATTATATATTAGGGTATATATAGGGGTTAGAGAATAGGATATTATCATCATATTGAGCACTTGATTCTTATTGTATGGTTTGAAGGTTGCCCCCTCAAAGTGTATAAGTGATTATACTTTCATTTATCTATATTTTGGTGTTCTTTTATGTTATATTGTTGATGATATTCATATCTATTTGAGTAATTTAATTACAATTTTTCTCCTCTTTGCTTAAGTGACTTTCTATTTCTTCATTGGGAAAAGTGTTTTCATCACTTAAGTGATTTTTATATCTCTGTTGGAAAATGTGCCTCTCATCACTTAAGTGATTTTCATGTCTTCAATGGGAAAAATAATTTTTGTAAATATTAAGTGACTCAATTATAAAGTGACTTTAAGTTGTAACTTAAGTGAAAATGAAAAAGGTAAAAGTCATATTCTTACCATGAAGGTAGTTACGAGGTGGTCACATGATATAAGTATAAGTAGGGAAGGCATCCCATTGTAAAGGGTTGTCGATTTCCTCTCTTTTTATTTGAATTGAGAATAAACTATTATAAATTTATGTGTATTTATTTTGATTTAATTCCATGAAATATAGAATGTTAACCAAGAATGAGAATCATGTTAGTTTCCTTATAATCTTCTGATTATGAACTTTGTTTACTATTCATGACCAAAGATATATTTTCAATGTTGATTAATAGTATGGGATGTATTAATATATAGACTTTATGCTACTTATTCTTGTTTATGGAATTTGTGTTATGTCCAACAATCCATTAACCCAAAATAATTGTGCTTCCGATTGATTTCTATTCTCGGTGTAGATTCTTGTTAAATTTTCTTCCATGTGAAAGAGAGAATTTTTTAGTTTATGTATTCCTAAAGCTATCAAATTAGATTTCCATGTTTCTATTTTTCTATGGGGTTTCTCCCTTTTTCCTATTTCCTCTTCTTTCTCCTCTCTTTCCCTTTCTTAGTTTTGTCTCCTTTGCATTTTCCAGTTAAAATCACTAAAAACCCAAATACCCCCTTTATATAAGGGAATTTACCCTCTCAAAAGTAGAAGACCATTACTGTTTCAATAGGTGATTTTCCTTAACATTTCAAATTTTACACCTTCATTTTGCCATTTCTAAAAATATAAAGCGACATAGATTTTCCAACACCACTAAACTCAAAAAATTAGTCCAAATTGAAAATGATAGAAGGAATACTATATCTACCACTAAAAAACTCTAAGAGGAATAATTTGAGAAAGAGGAAGACACAAAATACGTCTATACTCCTAATATTCACTAATTCATCATTGGTTAACTTGACTGATTCAATAAACCTTCCAAATTCATTCAAGCACATATGGAGGCATATAGCTCCTATTGAGGAAACTATTCTAACACCAATTCTTCTCATCTAGTGGGTGCTACCAAAATATTTATCCCTAAAAACCAATCCTCTTCAAAATCATCCTACTTAAGATCCAACCTAACTCATTTTACAACTCGTTATTTGAAATCTATAACAACAATATAACATTGACAACCGGTTTCTTCAAATGAATGTAAATATCTCTCACATGCATAATAGACCTAAAAAAATTTAGTGGGGAATTCCTAATCATTTTCCTACCCCACCTCCTCTAGTAAATCCCAATGGAATTCCAAATTTGAAACCCCTTATAACCAATAAGGTGCTATAATATATTCGAAATAACCTTTTCCTCTATATATAGTTGTTATTGATATCGAGGAGTATCACCCATTTCCTTACCCGTAATCATTCCACGACACCTAAATTTTTCATTAAGTCCTTTGAATTTTTTTACAATTATTGGATCAAAGATAATTTCTCTTCCACTACCAAAATCTTAGCCAATTCCATTATGGGCGATGTTTTGGATTAGTACCATACTCTTCCAAATTAACTCCATTATTGAATTTAAAGGATTGTAATTTTTTTTGAAGGGATTTCACTCTCAAGATCTACATGAGAATAATTTTAACATCTTTTTCATTATAAAAGGGTGAGAATGAAACCACCCAATCGTTAATAAAATGTTGAAAAACCATTAACAATATAATTGATCACACCTTTATGCTGACACTATTTATCAAATCTTCCTTGGTGCCCTAGAGTCGTAGCTTGAATAAAATGTTAGGTATTTTTCTCCTAACAATTTGGAGGATTCCATCAAGCGAGATAAGAAGAGAGACAATGTTATTCAAATTTTTGAGAATCCTTAAGAAAGACGTCTTGAACCTCAATATTTGGGTTAGAAGAACATTAATGTTCTAATGATACCTCATAATCGAAATGTTATGGATGATGGAGTCTCATACCCTCCTAATTCTAGAAATTATTTCCAAAATACTATCAATAATTTTTGTTTAGCCCTTCCTAGATCTAATGGAGGTAATTTTCCTCATCCATTTTCTTCCTCATATATGGATTTCCATCAACATCCCTCCGTGGAATAATTAAGGCATCATCTCCCCAAGTCTTATCAAATGCTTTTGATTACCTCTCACCCTACCCACACATATTATAATGAGAATTTATGTTATTTTTGGCACACAAATTGTAGTCGTTCACATGAGAAATTAGAATTTCTCTATGCTTTCACATATATTTTCTTGATTTTTCCAATTTTGATCATGATGTTATGGTCCGCAAGAGACTTCATAAATTTTTACATCCTATGACCATACTCAAAGGAATAATTGTCACAATGTCCCGAATCAATCCAATAAACACCATAAATTATATATCAATCCCTTACCTAATCATTCCAAGGATAAGAAGTATCCTCATCCTAATAATGATAAAAAATGATTTTCTTCTTATGATAACAATATAGAAACAACTTAAAAATCCTTACACAAAGCTCCTCGAGAGTGTGCTTATCATGAATGCCATGATATATTTGATTTATACTATCAATAACACGTTCTTTTTATCCTCATTTCCAAAACTCCAAAACTATTCAATCCTACTCTTAGGTTATTTTATCTAAGAATCATCTTCAAAAAATCAAAATTCTAAAAAAATCTCTTTAATTTAAAGCCATCAGCCCTCCTAAAATAGAAATCTCAATGTAATCTATCATAGAATATGTCATCCTTGATGACAATGGCCAATAGGAATCCTAGATGGCCAATACCATATAGTTAGTGAAAAATAAAAAAATTGATTCAACCTAAGCTTGGGGTCCCTTCATATCATATTTAGACCTCTCAAGTCCATACCGATATCTCATCAACTACCTTCATGGATTAGGACCCAATCATGAAAATCTTAAACCTCTTAATAAAAATAGCATGCTTCAAATTAATCAAATCTTATCCTAAAATCGTAATCGACTTAAGAAATCCCTCTTCAAGATCAATATACCCTTACCCCAATATTTGGGGCAAGACTCCCTCTTACATGGTTTTGATGAGAGTATGCTTCAACAATATGAAGAGATTGCAATCCATAATTATATAGATATGGATCAATCTCTATTTCATCACCTATCTATTAAATTTATGATCCCATATGAGATTATCTTATAACAAAATTATCCTTCTCTCTTCATATCCATCAATATTGGAAACATGCAAGTCGAAGCATAATCTCATAGACAAGGGTTTAGGCACATCTTCACATCCTTAGAATTCATAAATTCCTTTAGTTATTCAACAAATAATCTCAAATCTACTCATAGAATGTGTCAAGGGCATGACTAAAGGAAAATAACCCCCACAGGATGCATTTGGATATCTATCATCATGCCTCATCATACCATTAGATTGAAACTCATGATCTTTACATTTATTATTTTATATAACATTATTCTTGACCAACCATGGACACATCATATACATGGAATCACCTTGTTTGATTGTTAGTGTGTTAAGTTTCCCAATCTAGGCTTCAATTTTAATATTCAAGGTGACATCAACCAATGTAAAATTTAATACTTTCAGCATTTACGTGTCTATAAGATCCCAAATCTTAAGGAACTTGTGTGTTATTCCTAGAGTATTTTTTTCTTTAATTATCCTAAGTTACCCCTTCATAAAAATTTTGAGCACCCCGAACTTTTTGGAATATCCCACCTATCCTCCTTAGATGATGATGATCCTAATGAAATTGATCTTAATATAAAGACTTATGAACCTCTTGAATCTATCATTGCTTATTTTCCTCACTTTCAACCCCATTCTCTAAAGAAGGTGACTAATGTAATTCTCATCACTATCTCTTCTTCTTTTTCTCCTCCTAAGGTACTACCTGATTTACCATGTAGTGAAATAATTATGGAATCCCTTAACATTGGTATCCCCACATTGAGTATGATTTTTTTATGACCCATTCTTGTTGGGATATTCCCATGCTAAGAATATATAGGTCCGTTGATATAAGGAATTTTTATGCTCTCTTATCAATACTTGTGATTATTCATCTTCCTTATAATCACTATAAGTTCCCTTTAACAATAGAATACATAAGATCATAGTTGATATCCCTACCCCACATTCTAAACACTAAGATCATAGTCTCTCCTCCCGTGTCTAGCCATGATTATATAAAATAGAGGAAAACATTACATTGAAAAATGTAATATGTTACCTTAACTATTTCCACAAGATCTAAATCCATCTCTAATACCAATTGATGTGAATCCAGATGCAAGAGGTTGAAATACCTCCAAAAAAACATAAATAACTTTGAAAATAAAAACCAGGAGCTTCAAAATAGATTTCTTCTCATTATGGAATCCACACTAATCTTTTACATCATTACAATCCATCTTTTATTTCACAAATGCCAAAAACCCTAAATTGCCAAAAACCCTAAAATGCCAAAAATCACGTACTAGCAAAACCACTTAGATGGGCCCCAAAATTTTCATGCCAAATGTGACTTCATAAATTAAGGCTCAAGTGAAATTTTGACTTATTCCAACAAGCACAACAAAAGTTATTAAAGTTCTAAGAATTAGTCAAAAGTGAAAAAATGTTTGGAGCTAATTCTAGACCACTAGATGAAGGAATCCGGGCCCTAAAATGTGCCAAAATGGCCACAAAGTTACAAGGAAAGTCACCCAATCATAGCACTAATGTATATCTACCACCCTGTAAAATTTCAAGACGATTCAACGATCGGATCAAAAGTTATGGTCTCCATAAGTTATGCTCGATATCACTTTCATACCCATTAGATTAGTGTTTTGAATCCATATGGAGGAGGAATAGTAAAATCCAAAAGAAAATTTAAATTCCATAATATCAAACAAAAATATAGCATAATTTAATTATTACAAGCAACAAAATTTAATTGCAAATGAGATAAACATGATATAGCTAGATTTGGTACATCTCATATCCTATTTAAAATATCAAACTCCAAAATTGGCCTCCTTACAGATCTTGATGTCCTTTAGGGTGCAATATGTTTTTTTGATTTAGGTAGGATGTCTCATATTTATGATTCAATTCCATCACCTTTTCACACCAATACCTAATCCTTGTAGTAGGCCTATATATCCTTAAGTGATGTCCCGAGGAACAAGGAAAACATCATTGGAAGGTAGGATATAAAATATAATATCATAGTTGACATGGTATATATCTCTACACATCACTAGTTAGCCTAAGTTGAATCTACTTACTTGGGTTCCTTCTCACTTAGATGGAAAAAAACTTTAGCCATATTATTTGATTATAGTGTCTCATCTTTGTTAAGGATCTTGTATTACCATCATGGTGCCTTAATTTTTCCTCCTTCAAGGTCACTCCCTTTATTGTCCTTGATGGATACTATTAGTAGTTGTCCATGATTTCTATATATTACTACACATTACTATCTTATTACAACCTTGACAACCTTGTCATATATATTTGAGTACGATTTTAATCCTTATAGGCCTTCCTAAAAAATAGTTAACCATATACATCCATTCCATATTTATTGATCCTATTCATGACATTAGATGGTAGTGTTTTATCTCGTAATAGATCTAGCACAAGCATTGATTGTGATACTATTACTTTCATTTCTTCTTTTTTTATCATCTCATATTTTTATTTTTCCTTTACTTAGATTACATTTGATAATTAACATCACCATTTTTAGCATGTATTTTTTCCTCATGACTTATATTTAGGGTTCATTTTAAGACCCCCTCCTAAAAATTAGTTTAGAATGGGTGGCGAATCTCCAAAATTGACTTTCGAATCGATGGTGAATTTTTGAAAAATGTTTCGTGGTAAAGGCGATTTGGTAGGGCACAATTTTCTTGGATGAGGTACAATGATAAGAAACATTGGTGAAATACATGCATAAGTTAATTTAACATATAAATATTAGGTGAATTCACCCATATAAATGAATTATCGGTGGAAATTTTAGGCGAATTGGGTGGGAACCAACTGCTGAAAATTAGCCATTTCCAATTTCCAAAATCCCTAATATTCGAGTTTACGAAAATTCGCCACTAAAATTTTCCTTTCTTATATTTCATTTAATGTTTATTATAACTTTACTTGCATATTTTTAATTTCTTTGATTACTTCTTAGATTATATTAGGTGTCATGCAATCATTACCATTCCTTAAAAATATTTGATTTTATTTCTTAAATCTTATTCGGTTTCTTACAATCTTGTAGAGTATCTTTTAGTTACTTTGATTGCTTTATTAAATTTTATTAGATACCATTTTACTGAACTAGTAGGGATATATTTCACGAAAATTGTAAACAATGTAAAAATTAAAACATAGGAAAAACATAAGTAAATATAAAAACATACATACAACTACATAAGATGTACACAATGAGTCAAAATATTCTCATATACATATATCCAATGTTTTATCATCTTTATATTATCCTTTAATCGTATTTACATCCTCTTTTATCCATATTACTCCTACTTATGACCTATTTTACTCATCTACTTACTTAACTAACACCATAATATCATCCTTCCATGAGATCCCCCTTAGCTTAGGGCTTATTGTTTATTTATCTAATCTATATTCTATGGTTTCTTTTTAATGATGTATTAATTAGGTTCTCATAACAACACTCTCCACATTCTCATGATTCACTATGTGTACACACTCACCAAGGTAAGTATGTAGGTAGACATTGTATGATGGGAAAATATAGGTTCTGGATATGTTATCAAATGTCGGGATCAAATCTAAGTCAACACACATAGTGCATATATCAAAGGTGCTCAATGATAACTAGTGTCTTAATTTTAGAGGATAGTGACCTAACTATAGTATAACTACGGGTTTCTAATTCCTATACCTTAGATAATGATAAGTATCCTAGTAGGATTGCAAATAGAGATAGATCGAGGGATGGATAAAGAAAGGTGCATACTATAATAAGATAATGTAATAAATCAAAGAAAAAATACACATATTCTAGTATATATAAATGAATGAAAAATAAACAACATACAAGTGCAAGATAAGATACTAATAAGGGTTATAAATACTTACATGTAACATGTGTTTGACCATTGATGCATAATCATCCCCAAAGACAAGAACACCTTTGAAAGAGAATCACTATGGGTGGAGAAGGGTAAAGATCAAATAGTAGAACTCAAACCCCAACTCATTACGGTGACCTAAATGCAAAAGGTAAGATTCAAATCCTCAAATCCAAGAAGTGTGAAATAATACAAAAATATGCAAGCAATAATTGCCTTTATGTATGATTCATTGATGATGAATTGGTGAAAATAATATAAAGGTGGCGGGGTATATATACCTGATGCCATCACTTGTGGGAAATGGTGTTAGATGGAGGAAAATAAAACCAAACATCATCGCCCATGGTCATTGGAATTAGCCTTAAGGGAAACCTAAATTTAAAGGGGTGGAAAACATGTGAGGTATAAACTAGGAGATAAATGCAGTAAATTATGAAGGTCTAGGGTGACCAAAAAAAGGATATTAACATACATGAACATTAAGAAATGAATATAATGAGAGAAGTAGGCATAATGGGCGTCTTGAGTGAACACATGTAATACACTAGGAAAGAGTAGGGAACTATGGAATAATAACAACATCTCTAAAATGTTTTGGGTTATCCCACATGAATAATTCATATCACACCCCAATCCTGGTAGGCCCTTTGAGGAATATGTTTAAGAGGAACATGCATTAGAATCCACTACATAAGAGAAACAATTAGAAAATGTAAAAAATGAGGTGTATACATATGCCCCAACAAAATGTCATCACGGGTCACCATAGTGAAACATGAGATGGTATTTGGAAAAAGATCTATGCAACACCGAAATTGAAAGTAATTGTTGAAAGTAAATCAATAATGAAATCATTGTAAAAATTAATGAACTCCTCCAAATGAAATATACCTAGCTCATACTTACATGAAGGTTTTCTCAACTTTCTTGTGGTGGGAAAAATAGTTGTTTGGAACCCTATAGAAGAAATACTTGAAAAGAAACACCGAGAAGATAATTAGTAAAATAACACATAACTCACATAGCTAAGAGGACATGGGAAGGATGTAATTGGGCATCGAGAAGATGAAAAAATGGGTATTTTGGCGGGGATTTTTAGAGGTACATATTATATGTCAAAATTATCAATTCACTACCACAATCATGGCATAATTTACATAATATTTTTATGGTTTGGGATAAGAAATATATGAAAGTTTTAATATAACGGAAATGTCATTGAAATTAGTTATAAACATTACTATAAATAGTAAAGGGAGGAATTGATTTTCAACTTTGCTAATTGAGATTTGAGATTCCATAATTTGAGGAATTTTAGTGATGATAGTGAGATTGCGAGGTGGTAGACAAGGTAGTTGTGACAAGGCATGGGCATGGGAAATATTATGGTAGGTTTTATTTTTACATTAATAAATGTTAACTAGGATTAAAATGTGAAAATGTATGTCGGAGAAAATTTAGTTAGTGAAAATTTACACAAAGATAGTCAAAGTGTAGATCAAGTCAAAGTATAGGTGGGTTTGTAGAGTCATTAGCTTAGGTTTTTAAACTTAATGCTTAGAAAAGTTCACAAAACCTTGACATGGATGGGATTGGCCATGTTAGAATGATCAATCACATCATGACCAATGTCATTGGGTTTGTACAACATTGAGGATAGCATTGAAGCTTTGGGGGCCAATGTCGTTTAGCTAGGGAGACTTGTACCTAGCTAATAGAGTTAAGCCGGGTGACCAATGTAGTAGAGAAAGTGACAAAATGTTTCTCAATATCCAATCCTGCAAATTCTTATAGGGCCGATGGTGTTTGGAATTATTTGATTGTTGTGATTTTTAAGAATTTGAATTTTATTTATTTATTATAGATTGATATTTTGTAGGTTCCACAAAGGATTTAATTATGAAGGCTATTGGATGTGGTATGGTTACAAAATTTATTACGTCATTTATCTTCACATGTTGCAACACAATTATAGAACCTTATTTTTTGAGATATTATTTATATGGTACAAATCTCATTGGATCTAGATTTGATACATATGTTTTTATTCCTTTGGTAGTTTTGGCCCAACACATTCAAATGGATGTTTGTAGGAAAAATTATAGAGGTCACAATGACATTATATGATATATATGTAATTCTTTAGATACCCATTCAAGCTGTGTGGAAGCTTCTTGATGTTCTAGAGAAAGAGCATAGTGGGCCAAAGAGCATAGTGGGCCATAGGTAGCGAGAAGGATCATCCATGCCCGAATGGTCTAATTGAGTGTTGTATTTACTATATAGATTCTAGATATTCGAAATGTGATCATTGGTATGGTTTTGTAATGGGTATTGTGCCACAAGAAAAATGTAGTGTCATTTTATAATTTTTTACTAATAGTAGGTCTTTAAGACACTTTATATTATGTCTAACATGTAAAGATGCATTATATTCTAACATGTAGTTTAGTTTATGGGGGCATAACCACATGGATGGAGTTATTATATTATTTGATATATGATTTTTTAAAATTGGCAAAAATAATCTTATTGGTCATTGAAATGGGGTCCATCATACTTTTTAGAAACTAAGCCTATTATGAGAATTTCCTAATGTATAGGACTACGGGGATGACCCTATACTCCATAGGTTTATATTACTAACATGTAAAGATTCCCCATGAGATTATAACAATGGAGTTATTATATTATTTGTGAGAAAAAGAGGCCCAAATGTGAGAAATTTCCTAATAGTGGGGTATGGGTGATTAATGTAGGTCACATAAGATCAAGAAATATATGGATTAATCGGTGACCTAGTTGGCTTACTACAATGGTTAACAAGGGTGCATTAGATATTGGTTCCCAAGAGAGGTTAGAAAATTTGGTGGGGGACCATAGATCTATATATGATTATGTGAGGGTATTTTTAAAGGTTAGGAAAATGGAGCCATTGTGGTAAAGTGACTTAGTGATCCAAGTGATTCTTAAAGTTATTTAAGTGGATTTTTTTCATAATGTTATGATAGAGCATATTAGAATGTTGTATATGTTGTTAATGAGTTATATGGTTTTGTGTTTTTAGAGAAGACCGAAACTAAGTGGTACTCATTGATTAAGGGTGCACATCACAAAATATTATATAAATCTAATAGATACATTTGTGATGGAAGATCCAATATTAACAATGGCCTAAGACTCAACAGTGTATTCAAGCTTGTAGGAGAGCAAATCTTAAGCTTAAAAGGTATATAGATGCTCCAGAGGTAAATTTTGGAGATATAATGTCATTGGTTTAGGTTATTCTCAAGGTATAGGGGAATTTACATTCGAGTAGGTAGCGAGATTGGTATATGCACAAGTGGTGGTTGCACTCTAGATAACATATGTAACCTATATTTCATAATTGTAGATTCACATAGCTAGAGTAAAGTGAGAGGCTACATGGGCTCGGTCTAGAGCCACATCACTAATATGATCCTTATGTGCTAAGATTTAGGAATCATCATCTCAAATCATCATACAACCTTTATTTGAGGAATGAGGTTCTTGAGGGATGGGTGTTGTAGTTTTGAGATATAGATTGTATCCGATGATGTATTGAATGATTCATTTAAAGATATATATATATATATATATATATATATATATATATATGAGATAACATTTTTGTAATATCATGTGTATGTATGTGTCTCATATTGATGTATGCTTACTTTTATGATTTCATCTTCTTATTTTTGCAGCAATTTAACAACATTCGTGACTAAGAGAAATGAAATGATTAATGGTTTAGAAGTATAATCATAGAGTAGGTAAAGCATGAAAAATTTAATGGGATGGGGGCTAATTAGAGGACCAACCCAAGAAATAAAAGGTAAACTAAAGTAGAATATGATAGGAAAGTAATTACCAAAGTAGTTGTTAACCTTTAAATCTTACTTTAAGAAGAAGATGTTTAAAAAAATTACTCAATTATTTCTAAGATATTTCACCTGAAAGTGTTTTAAAATTTTGAAGTTTTTGAAACTCAGAAGTCTAAATTTCGGACTTGATTTTAGAAGTTTTTTTTTGTTTTATCTTTGAAGAAGTCACTATGAAACAAATTTTTGACTTTGGAGTTCCGAACTCTGAAAGTATGAAATTTTAGAGTTTTTGGTTTCGGGTTTGTCACCTTTGGAATTTTTTCACTTTTTCAACTTGGAGTTATGAAGTCAGATACCCTAAAGTTCTGAAATTTTGGAACTTCAGAGTTTTGGATTTTGGAGTTATGTGTCTCCTTTTTGGAAAATTCCTTACCGGAGTTCTGAATGTCTAACACTCTAAGGCTCCAAAATTTTGGAACTTCAGACTTTTGAGTTTTGGAGTCTTCCATCATCTTTTGATAATTTTGTCCCCCGAGTTCCGAAGTCTGAAACTCTGAAGTTCTGAAATTTTGGAACTTCAAACTTTTGGGAATTTCGGCCTTGGGTTTCATATTTCAAAACTCACATTCCATTTCAGAGTTTTGGGGTTTGTGATTTTGAGCTTCTATGAGCATTTAATTTTCAACTACCCCCATGTGTCGGCTTCTGAGCATTAATTCTAGGTTTTTCTATATAAAATCAAAATTTTACCTGTCATTTTCACCTGGATTTTTCTCTAACACTCTGATTTTTACCTTGAAAATTTTTGTACTTTCGAGGCATCATTTTCAAGGTAATTTTTGTTTTTGGGTTATTTCTTCTTGGTTTATGATCATTTTGGGTTTTCTTTGTTTGTTTATTCTCTTTTTTGTTCTTCTTTTCTTATTTGAAAATGGAACCCTCATCATCCATCATTTTTCCTTTAATCATGTTATTTGATTCCCACAACTACAAATTCCAATATGTGTAGGCATCTAGTCCAAATTATGCACCAATTTCTTCCATATCTTCACAAGCATTCGATTTTCGTTTTGTGCCCTTTGGCAATTTCATGATTCACATTTGCTTTTTTAGAACTCTGTTTTTCAGACTTTCAGAGGTTTATTTTTCAGACTTTTGGAGGTTTTCATTTCAGAGGTTCAGAGGTCTACCTTTCATGTTTTCGAAGATTTATACTTTAGAGTCATATCCTTTTTAGAGTTGTTGTTTTCAGACTTTCAGAATTTGGAATTTCGGAACTTTTAAAGTTTTTACGAAATTTTCAAAGGCCATTCGGATTCCAAACTCCAAATTAAATGTCAACCTCCTCATCTAAGGGCAAAGAAAATATGAAGTACACATTTTAAGGAGTTTCTCCTCACTCATACCTTTCCTCAGATTTGGGAAACATTGGGGATACCAATCTTGGATAAGTAAATTTTCCAGACTTCTAGGTAGGCTTAAAGGCCCCTAACAAGAAGTCTTGGATGCAGGCTATATATGATAATGGGCTTGCTCTCGCTACCAGTTTTCCTACATCTATGCATTGTCCTGAATTCATCTTGGCCGCAACATCCCATTTTGAAAAATATTCCAGATCGGTAAAAAATGATGATGGAAAGGTAGTAATTAGACTAAACACTTGACTTCTTTGATAGATTTATTTAAACTTCAAGATGTCGAGGGTATGTAACAATTTCATCGAAGTTATAATTGAACATTGGGACAAGGAAATAGAAATGTGTACAAAATTCATGATGAAGAGTTACTTGGCCAAGAATGTCACCAAACTCCTAAGACAATGTTTCGATCGGATTTCATCTAGGAAGTGAATGATCTCATTGTTTTGTTGAGTAGAGTTTTAGGTCTCGCTTCGGTGAGAGAGTTTCAAGAATGGATGTTCATGTATATTTCCACTATAAAAAAGAACAAAGAATTCATATGATGGGGAGAACATATTAGAAACTCAATTTTTTTCAATTGAGTAAAGTCTTGTCTTTAAAAAATTTTTACATGACTTCTTTCTTGGTTTATGCTGCAACGGCCATGGGGGAATTCAATGGTTTAAATAAAAAAAGTGTTAGAAGTACATCACATATTTATGAATTTTATCCTCAAATCATGATGGATGAGGGAAGAAAACATTTTTAGGGTCAATGATGCCTTTTTCACTGTTCTCCTTTATCATTTTGACAATAATTTATATAATCGAAGGATTTCTGATGAGGATTTTAAAGAAGTACAGGAATGAGGATCCATTTATCTTCAGTTTCCAACATTTACATACAATAGGATTCCCATTTTCTTGGGTGCCCCTAACAAGCTACCAAGATGAACTAATGATAAATGGGTTTTATTAGAATTGGTTTGGAAATTGTTGGATTATCACAAAATCTAGAACAAATGGCATAAGGTAGGAGTCTAGTTTGCCATTTCATCAAAAGGTATAATTGTGCCAATATTTATAAAGCAAAAGAATTTGGATGTAGAAATGTCTGAAGTTACTTTGTGAACCTTTCATCCTAGAACCAACTTTGACTACTGGGGTAAGTTCAGTGAAACAGTTTAGCTAGTTCTCATGTGCCTCAGCTAGAGGATATTTGGATTCACTGTCGGGATGAGGTTATCATCAGGAAACAAGAATACAAAATATTGACTTTGGATGAGGTTAGAAAATTTGGTATTGTGGAGATTCCAGAGGAGATGGAGGATGATGATGAAGTGTTGGATCCAATATACAAGGATAATAATGTTTCCAATCAACCTTTTCCATGGATTGATTGGTATCAAGAGGAGAATTGCAATACTAAGGAAAGGGAGGGCCCATTTTACAAAGAACATATGATTGGTTGGCTACCTTGGGAATTTCACCCAAAGGGTTGGATCAATCTATAAGAATAGAAGCCCAACCAATAATAAGTCTTCCTACACCCACAAAAGGAAAAGGTCTACCCAAAAGGCCAATATAATTCCTAGGAATATTTCATTTGTTGTTGGAAGTTCCTCTCTTTCCAAGGTCCCTTCTTCCAAGGTTGTGTCTTATGGAATATTAGTATTAGAAGTTGTTGAAGTTATTGATTCTCTAGTTGTGTCACAAAATCTTCCACCCCTCCTTCCTTGCCATTATCACTTCCTTTATCATTACCTTACTTCTCCACTCATTTCTTATTTTCCATCCCCATCCATGGCCCAAGTATTTTCATCCCTTCCTATCCTCTCAGTAGGGGAAATGATTGGGTCTCTAGTTTCCACTTCATTACCTCAACAACTTTCATTTCCTTCCATTTCAACTTCCAACCCCATTGCATCTGCTCTTGAGGCTATTCTCACATCCACCCCATCCATCATTACCACCTCCATTTCATTGCCAACTAATGTTACCAGTGCTATTGTGTTATCTAGTGCTTCAGGTGCTAAATCGGTTGTACCAATTTCATCTTTCATCTACATTTGCTATACTACAAATGGCTATATCACCAAAATCCAAAGCAAAAGAAGAAGGTGCCTCTGGTAGACATGATATATCTAAGTGTGTTGGAACCTACTCAAGAGATAAGAAAAACAACCAAATATCATCTCTAGTTTATCTGTAAACCAATCAGGAGAGAGAGTCATGGAAGTTGCTACCCCCATTGAGGGGAAGACTAAAGATACTATCATACAAGAAGACTATCAAATCTCTAGGTTTTCACTAGGGAAAGCAACACACAAAGGTGCCAAACAAGATGTGTAAGTGGATCTTGGGAATTTGTTAGAGAAGTATGATAAAGATAAAGCTTCCAAAGATGAACTGAAGGCAAAGGTTGAACAACTCACTACTCTGTTAAGGAAAGTAACACAACCCACTCCAACCACTGATCCTTCAACTACAACTGCTCTAAAAATTTCTTCCACTCTGGATGATATTTCATATCATGAGATTAGAATATAGGTTAGAAGGGAAGATCAATGAATGGATGGATAGAAAACATGCTTTAGGAAGCTAACCCTTTGATTAAAGAAGTTGTTGAATTATATAATGATTTACAAACTGAAATATCATTCATTCGTAGGATAGATGAAGTCCTCTCTGAGGATAACAATAATTTGAATCTAAATTTAACCACATGGGGCGAGATTAGAGATGAGGATCCAAATTTACTTCTTCAAGAAGAAGTAATTGATGATATTTCTAAATTTTTTGAGTTTTAGAAGGATATGGAATTTAGATCCCAGGTGTTACAAGATTTGATCAAGAAGTTAGATGAAAACACACGGAAATAATGGATGGTCTAAATGATATCTCAGAAGAGTTTGATAATATCAACTAAAATTTTTCAATGAGAATATTGATGCCCTTCCAGTGGATCAAATTAAATCAAATTTCAAAGATTTGGTAAAGAAAGATGATGAGGTAACTAGGACTTTCAATAGTGATTCAATTGATAGGTTGGTCTCATGCCAGAATTTCACAAGTCGACTGAAGAAAGTGGTGAGTAAGTTAAAAAGGTTTCCAGCTAAAGTGGCAAGAGAAATTGAAACAATAGATGTGGTGAATCATTACGCATGTGGACCCGAGAAGAGGAAGTGAAATGAATCATCAAGTGTTTCATTAATTATAAGCATTAGATGGCTATGTGGGAGAAAGAGTAGGAGAAAACCGAAGAGGAAAAAGATGTTGCAGGACCAAGCTAAGATAGGTGGCCATGAAAGGATAGTTCCAAGCTCTAGATCAGTCCAAGTTGTAGGGTTGACTTAGTCAAACCTTTGCAACTACTTTGCTATTTTTATGGGAGCTTGTTCCTAAAACTTAATTACATTATATTTTTAGTAACTTGTTAGTTAAGGTTCAACTATAATGGCTCAACCTAAAAAACTTATAAATAGTTAAGTGCATAAAGTTTAAAAATACTTTTAGATCATTGGGTAAGTTACTCTTAAAGCTTGGAAGAGCAATTTGAATACTTTAGATCCTTTCAATTATATTTAGAACAATATTTTTCTGTGAAATGTCTGATTTATTGTGTTAATATTTGATCAATGTATGCTTTGTGAATGTGTAATTCCTTAGTATAAGTGATTCACCTACCTTTATTTTAGAGTATCTTATTTCAATCTGGGAGAATGATGTGGTTATCTTGAATATTAGTTGTGAAATATTATATTCCTTCTGTTATAAAGTTACATTATCATTAACTATCATGAAGAGAAAGGGATGTATGACATGTGTATATCATATATTATTATGATTTGTTGATTGTGTATTTGAGTAGGTTTGATCTATCTATTAGGTATGCTTGGGGTCTTATAAGGAAATGCATGCTCTTATGTCTGTGGTATATTATTTGCCTTGTCTAAATAGCATAAGGTGAATTGGATTGTGATGTTTACTTTATCCTTTCCAAGTTAACCCTTTCTGGTGTGAAGATAATTTTTATCTAATTATACTCTCTTGGTGTATCACCTTATTTCCTTATTTGTTATTTCTAACTCTGACCCCATGAATTGAGTAGATTAGAGTCATTTTAAAGTATTTTTAGCCTTGCACATTGATCTTAAATAAAGTGCTCCAAGTTCTAAAGGAATCCGACCTTCTCTAGAGGTTCATCCCAAGGTGACAAGGTCCCACACCTTGGGGATGTTCCAATGTTGCACAAGATCACTCACCAATTTAACGGGTGCATGATCGTGCATGAAATTTTTTTAGCACGCTCGGTGGGACAAAAAGAGTTTTTATTCTCTTCATATTTGCATAACTCAAAGTACTTGAAAACTACATATATCTAGATTTTTTTATCTCGGTGTGTTAACTATGTGAAGAATTCGAAAAGATATTCTTTCAGACAATAAGGAAATTATCAACATATCAAGTTATCCTTGTCTCCTCCAAGGAGAAGGAGAAGAGGAATTTCAACATCACCAATTGTAACATCACCTCATAGGGTCATTCAAATCCTCCTTATGGAAGGTTTCCTCCACCTAGGAATAATCAACCTTTCATTCGTTATGAAGGAATTAAGGAACCAATTTTTCCCCTTTCAATGCAAGTAGTCCTCTTTAGTTGGCTTAATGTGACCCTATACCTGCTACTACACTCAAAATTTTACCCTTATACATAGGGGAAACTCACGTTACTCCAGTGGAACATATTATTGATGTAGCCAGCATTTTTGCAGTACATAATATTACATAGAAGACAATGTTGTGGTTAGACTCCTTGCCACTTCCTTCAAGGAAAATCACTTCAGTGGTTTTGTGGGTTAGAAGATGGTACTATAACCACTTGGGATGTGTTGGGAGAAAATACCTATAAAAATTTGAAGACAAGAGTGATAACATGTCACTCTTGAACAAGTCACTACCATGAAGAGAGCTCCCCAAGAATAAATGAGTGATTTCAACTTTCAATTCCAAAGGACTTGGAATAGGATTCTGACACTCATCAAGCCTTCTCCAAATAATGCATTCTTGTACTATTTGTGAGCCTTGAATAGAGATGTAGAACTTATGATACAGTCCATAGGAGGGACTACACTACCCGAAGCCTACGAAGTTTCCATAAGAGTGATAAATGCCTTAATTCAGGATGGAAAGATAGCTCCACGACCACCAATGCCATTGTCTCCAGGATCTCACGAAAACACTAACCTCCTATTTAACCTATCCCATAGTAGCCTTTTAAGAAACTAGTTCATTCTACCCCCTCCTTTCAAACTGATCTATTTGAAATCAAGTCATTACTGAAATTTTTGAAATGAATATCATTACACTCAAGAGGTAACAATTTCAATATAATCATCCATACCAACCACAAAATCAGTAGTATCGGGCCAACCATCCTCATTTTCAAGGGAACAATCAAGGACAAAAATCAAAATTCACAATTTAAATGTTAGGCCTTTGAACTTTCAGAACCCTCTTGCTTCTAGCTCATCTAAAGCCATAATACTTGTCTAGAATAATCTATTTCAAGATTATGAATGGTTTATCCTAGTCTCAACCTCACAATCAAAACTTTTCCCAATTTAAGTTATTAGCCAAGCCCTTATGGTTCAAAGGGTATCTTCCCCTTCAGAGCCAATAGAAAATTCATCTATGTAGGAAATAAGATATCAACCGCATATACCCGAAGAAACCACTTTGCTAAATTGGCAAGAAAAATATTTTTGTGGGTTAAATACATATTCCTCATCAGTGGCGGAAAATACTCATTCTAAAAAGAGAGTAATGGAATCTCAACCTTCTAAATCTAATCAAGCATCCACTTTGTAACCTAGGTCATAAGTGATGTTTGATAAATATGTGGGAAAGAAACCACCAAAAACACATCTTTCCAAGACATAAGAAAAGGAAGGTTCTTCAGGAATCACGGTACCCAACAAGCACTTTCCAAAAGAGGATTCTAACACCCAAAGAAATGTCAGCAAAGTAGGAGCAATTCCCTTCAACATTATATAACAAATGAAGAAGACCAACCTAAGTGTTACTATGTGGGACACTCTCAATTCATTCTCAAAGAAACTTGGTGCGAGAGGCTCTGAACAATTTTGGCATAACCAATGGATTCATCGGGTTGAGGTGAAAAAATATGCAACAATTTTGTGTCAACCAAAAGGGAAAAATATTCCTAAGGTGAACAAACCACCACCATTCTATATTTCTTTGATCATTGGTGATCATTTGGTACATAATTGCATGATTGATTCTGGTGCCAGTAGTTTCAGTTATGCCCAAGAAAATTGTAGACATGTTAGGAATACAATATACGTTGATTGTAAAGGGGAGTTGTTTAGTTGGATGGCACAACCATTAGAACTGTTGGATCATCAAAGGACTTCAAATTACATCCCATGCATGCCCAAGTTTTCATTTCACCCAAGACATATCCATTATCGATCTCCCCTCCTCTCTTTGCCATATTCCTATCACGAGATTTCAATGCCAAAATGGGCAGATATCTATCATGTGATTAGTCATATATGATTTTAGGACTTGATATAGAACTAAAGTAACTATAAGTGAGGAACCAATTTTTCCATAATCATGTGAACCCTACACGACTAGTCCTATAAATGGGAATTATACCATCCATGACCCAGGGGAAGAAGATTGCGATCATGAACCAACCAATCTTGTGGAAGAAGTTCCCGATATATGTTGGATGAAGTGAGTGGAGATATTCAATACATGATCCTATGCTGATTTATTGGCATAGGAAGAATAGGTTTCACTACTTTGGAAGAGACAGGATTGGGCACATACTACATCCATGAAGAAGGTACAACCATAACAAAACTTGTCAAAACACAAAGCAATCCTAAAGGACCATGGTAATTGTTTTTAATGGCTCAAGGATTAAGAATTGATCAGGTGCCATTGTTATGCTAATTTCTCTAGAAGGAGATAAATATTTCTCATCTTTTTGGTTATAATTTGTTTGCACTAATAATGTGGCTAAATATGAGGCCTTTGTGTAAGGAATTCAACTTAGCTCAAAAGAATGAATCAAAGTCCTGACTATTTTTGGAGACAATGAGTTAGTTGTTCATCAAGTGATGGCATGTAGTACATCCAAAAATGATCTTTTAAGATCATACAAGAACCAAGTATGGGATTTGATTAAAGATTTCAAAGCTTTTGGGATCCACGTCGTTCCAAAAATCAAAATCAAGATGCCAATAGGCTTGTTACAATTGGCTCATAATATGACATACTTGGTTGATATCAAAAAAGAAGGATGGAAATATGTCAAAATAGTGGTTTGACCTACAGTCCCTAATAATGTAAGTAGTTGGCAAGTGTTTGATAGTGACCAAAAAATTGTCTTATTTCTACAAGAGAGAGCAAAATTTTCCACGAACATCAAGATAAGTTGCAAAAAGAATATGGTGATAAAATCATACAATTGAAAAGTAACAAGATACTAAAATGCTTAGTTACTCTAGAATCCATCTTTAATTTAGATGATCAAGCCAAAAGAAAATCTCTAACATGGTGGTCAAAGAAGAAGATTTTGAAGAAGTCAAGGTAGCAAATGAAAAGTTTCTAAGATTGGTAAAGTATGTACTTCCTAAGAAAAAACAAGCTTTCATTAAAATTTTCAAGAATATCACGATGATTTTTTGTGGATTTATAAAGATTTATGTGGCTTTGATCCGGTGTCTAGCAAAACATCATCGAACTAGATCCTAATGCCAAGCTAGTTCACCAAAAATAGAGGCCAATTAATCCCAAAATTGAGCCACTAATGAGAAAGGAGCTAACCAAACTCATTGAGGCTTGTATAATTTTTCCTATTAAGCATTCCTCTTGGGTAGCCAACCTGGTCCCCATGAGGAAAAAGAATGGAGAGATTTAGTTATGTGTGGAATTTAGGATTTAAACCATGCCTCATTGAAAGATCATTATCCTCTTCCATCAATGGATAAAATTCTTCAAACGGTGGTAGGAGCTCAAATATTTTCTTTCTTGATGGATATTCAGGAGTTACAATTAAATTCTGGTCCAAGATAATTTGATCAATTCAAAATGACCTTGGCTTCACTACCAAGTGGGGCACGTACCCTTACAACAAAATGCCATTCGGATTGTCTAATGCCAACGATACTTTCAAAGAGGTCCATGGACATGGAATTTAAGGGACTAATCAACAATATCATTTTGGTTTACCTTGATGATATAACTATATACTATAAGAATGTAAAGACCACATCACACATCTAAGAAAAGGCTTTTCCGAAGGTGTAGGGAATTTGGGGTTTCACTCAATCCTAAGAAATGTTATTTTGTAGTACATGAAGGAAAGTTGTTGGGGTGTGTTGTTTTAGTTGGAAGGAATTTCAATCGATCCAGCCAAGATTATTCAATTTGTCCTTATCTCTCCCAAGTCACAAGAAGGGTCTCTAAAGTTTTCTTGAAACCATAAATTTCATGTGGAGATTCATCCCTCAATTCGCAACATTGGCTAAACCACTGACAACCATGCTGAAGAAAAATATGCCTTTCTCATGGACAAAGGAAGGAAGGATAGCTTTGAAGCCATCAAAATGGCCATTTATCAAGCTCCCACTCTGGTGAACTCCTGTTTTGATAAATAGTTTTTTCTTTAGGCTTTTGCAGTCAAGAGAGCATTTCAGGGTATCCTCACCCAAAAAATGATGATCTGATGGAGTAAACAATTGCTTTCTTCAGTCAATCCCTCATAAAATATGAGCTCAAATATTCATTCATTGAAAAATAAGTCTTTACAGTTATTCGATATTTGAATAAATTCAAGCATATGTTGTCGAACAACAAAATTCATCTAATGGTGTCTCATCAGGTGTCAAGGAATTTTTCTAAACAAAGAGATGAATGAAAAGCGTGTTGGATGGATCATGAAGGTGATGGAGTATGACGTACATATCAAAGTTACCAAACTTGTTAGAGGTAAATTTTGTGTCAACAACTTTCTGCAGACATGGAATCAAAAGGTGATGAGGATGTGACACTCCTAAACACTAATGAAAGTGATGATCAAGTTGACTGGTTATCCAAAATGAGGAATTTCCTTTTCTTAGAGAATATCCTGTGAACATCAATAAAAATCAAAGATAGAACTTCCATCTTTAATCTATTCCATATGTTCTAATAGATAATGTTCTCTTTCGAAAGGATTTGAATGATGATGTTCTCTTCGGTGTATGGGGCCAAACAAATAAATAAGATTTTGCAAGAGTTTCACAATGGCTTATCTGGAGGACATTATTTTGTATGAAAGAATACTACCAAAATCATGAGGGCTGGTTACTTATTGGCTATTTGTTCAAAGATGCCCATCTCTGGGTAAGGAAATGCAAGGAATGTGCCTTTTTCATGGGGAAACAAAGGTTGGCATCCCTCCCTCTTCACCCAATTCAGGTCGATCAACCTTTTTCCAATGGGGACTAGATTTCATCGTGAATGATTTAATCCTCCATCTAGTGATGGAAATAAATGGTTCTCACCTGAACAGATTATTTTATTCGATGGATGGAAGTTAGCATTGAAGAGGGAAATGAAAAGGTTGTTCTTGATTTTCTAGAGGGAATAATGACACGATTTGGAGTTCCATTTATGGTAATTTCAAACAATGCAATGACATTTCGGTTTGAAATTTGAAATGGTGTCAAGAATGGGGTTTATCTCAAAACCTCATCAAATTACTACCCATAGGGAAATGGATTAACTGAATCCAATAATAAAAATATCATATGGATCATCAAGCACAATGGAAACCAATAGAAGAACTTGGCACACTCAACTTAAAACCACCTTATGGGAGGATCGATCACACCTAAACGGGCTATTGGTAATTCACCTTTCATGCTAGTTTATGGAAGGGAAGCCAAGCTCACACTATCTCTAGAACTACCTTCCTTAGAATTAACATATCAACTAGAAATTATGGAAAATGATTCAGTGACCGGTCATATGTATTCCAAATTAATGGAGTTAGAAGAAATATAGAATAAAGCAATGAAGACTTAGAACAACATCAATCTCAAGTTAAAATATCTTTGGAAAAAGGGCGCATCCAAAAAGGAATTTCATGAAGGAGATTTGGTTCTTAAATGGGATGTTGATAGGGCCAAACCAGGGTATACATACTAAATTTGATTCCCTCTGAGAGTGGCCATACATTATCACAAGTTGTATAAAAGAAAACTCATTTTTCTTATCAAGACTCAATGGAGAAGAATTTCCCATTCATGTAAATGGGATTCATCTCAAAGCTTTCTTTTGACAACAGTTTTGCTTTTGTACAATTTAGTTTGTTTCGTCTTTTCCTCCATGTACTTTGCACATTTGATGTTTTCTTTTTTGTTTCTTTTGTTTAGTGTGTGCTCTAAATGTATTCTTCTTTCAAGAACATTTTTCCCATTGGTTTTTATAAGTTTACTGGCCTAAAGCTTAGTAGGAAAGCATTCCCTAGAGGTCACCAAAAATATTAACCTTTAAATATTACCTTAAGAAGAAGATGTTTAAAAAATTGACTCAATTCTTTTTGAGATCTTTCACTCCTGAAAGTGTTTTAAAATTTTGAATTTTTCTGAAACTCAAGTCCAAAATTTTGGACTTTGGATTTTAGAGTTTTTTTCTTTTTCTAGGGTCTTTAAAGAAGTCACTACGAAACAAAGTTTTGACTTTGGAGTTCCAAACTCAAAGTCTGAAAGTCCAAAATTTCAGAGTTTCAGACTTTCAGGTTTCAGAGTCACCTTTGTCATTTTTTCACTTTTTCAACTTAGAGTTCCAAAGTCTAAACTCTAAATTTCTGAAATTTCAGAACTTCACTTTTGAGTTTTGAGTTTTGCGTCACCTTTTTGGAAAATTCCTTACGGAGTTCCAAAGTCTGAAACTCCAAAGTTCCAAAATTTTAGACTTCGGACTTTCGGTTTCAGAGTCTCCCATCATCTTTTGATAATTTCGTCCCCTGAGTTCCAAAGTCCAAAATTCAAGTTCAAATTTTAAACTTTGGACTTTTCAGTTTTTAGACTTGGGTTTTGTATTGCAAAACTCACATTCCATTTCATAGTTTCGAGGTTTATGATTTCAGAGCTTCTATGAGCATTTAATTTTCAACTACCCCCACATGTCGGCTTCCAAGCATTAATTCTAGGTTTTTCTATATAAACTCAAATTTTTACCTATCATTTTCACTTAGCTTTTTCTCTAACACTCTAATTTTTACCAAACCATTTTGTACTTTCGAGGCATCATTTTTAAGGTAAATTTTGTTTTTGGGTTATTTCTTCTTGGTTTATGATCATTTTGGGTTTTCTTTGTTTGTTTATTCTTATTTTTTTCTTCTTTTCTTATTTGAAAATGGAACCCTCATCATCCTCATTTTTCCCTTAATCATGTTATTCCCATTCCCACAACTAAAAATTCCAATACATAGGAATCTAGTCCAAAATTACACACCAATTCCTTCTAGATCTTCAGATCTTCACTATCATTCGATTTTCATTTTGTGTCCTTCGATAATTTTTGTAAGTTTCCTTTTGAGGTTAAAGTTTTCAAAGTTTTGGAGGTTCTACTTTTCACACTTCAGAACTTGGAGGTTTTCTTTTGAGGTTCGGAGGTCACCTTTTTCATAGTTACCTTTTTTCGATATTTTTTGGGTTTTTAGAGATTTATACTTGAGTCTCCTTTTCGAGTTGTTTTTTTACTTTTGACTTTTTTATTTTAGACTTTAGGTTTTGAACTTTTACAAATTTTTACTGAAATTTCCAAAGGCCATTCGGATTCCAATTCCAATTAAATGTCAACCTCCTCATCAAGGGAAAATAAAATATGAAGTACACATTTTTAGGAGTTTCTCCTCACTCATGCCTTTCCTCAGATTTGGGAAACATTGGGGATACTAATCTTGGACAAGTAGATTTTCTAGACTTCTTGGGTAAGGTTAAAGGCCCCTAACAAGAAGTCTTAGATGTAGGCTATATATGATAAGTGGGATTTCTCTCACTACTAGTTTTCTTGCATCCATGCATTTCCTAAATTCATCTTGGCTGCAACATCCCATTTTGACAAAGTATTCTAGATCGGTAAAAATGACGACGAAAAGGTCATAATTAGACTAGACATTGACTTCTTTGAAGATTTATTTAAACTTCCAGATGTTGAGGAGTATGCAAAAATTTCACCGAAGCTTGTAATTGAACATTGGGACAAGGAAATGGAAATGTGTACAAAATTCATGATGAAGAGCTACTTGGCCAAGAATGTCACCAAACTTCCTAAGACAATGTTTTGATCAGATTTCATCCAGGAAGTGAATGATCTCATTGTGTTGTTGAGTAGAGTTTCGAGTCTTGCTTCGATGAGGGTTTTCAAGAATGGATGTTCTTGTATATTGCCACTATTAAAAAGAACAAAGAATTCATACGATGGGGAGAGCATATCAATAACTCAATTTGTTTTCAATTGAGTAAAGTCTTGTCTTCAAAAAATTTTACATGACTTATTTCTTGGTTTATGTTGCATAGCGGCCATGGGGGAATTCAATGGTTTAAATACAAAAGGTGTTAGAAGTACATCATAGATTTATGAATTTTATCCTCAAATCATGATGGACGAGGGAAGCAAACATTTCGTAGGGTCAATGATGCCTTTTTCATTGTTCTCCTTTATCATTTTGACAAGAATTTGTATAATCAAAGGATTTCTGATGAGGCTTTTAAAGAAGTACGGAGTGGGGAGCCATTTATCTTTAGTTTCCAACATTTACATACATTAGGATTCCCGGTTTCTTGGGTGCCCCTAGCAAGCTACCAAGATGCCCTATTAACAAATGGGTTTTGTTAGAATTGGTTTAGAAATTGTTGGATTATCAAAAATCTAGAACAAATGACATAAGGTGGGAGTCCAGTTTCCCATTTTGATAGAAGGTATACTTGTGCCAATATTTATAAAGCAAAGAATGTGGATGCAGAAATGTTTGAAGTTACTTTGCAAACCTTTCATCCCATAACCAACTTTGACTACTGGGGTAAGTTCAGTGAAATGGGTTTAGCTAGTTCTCATGTGCCTCAGCTAGAGGATATTTGGATTCACTATCGGGATGAGGTTATCATCAAGCAATGAGAATATGAAAGATTGACTTTAGATGAGGTTAGAAAATTTGGTATTACGGAGATTCTAGAGGAGATGGAGGATGATGATGAAGTGTTGGATCTAATATACAAGGGTAATAATGTTTCCAATCAACCTTTTCCATGGATCGATTGGTATCAAGAGGAGCATTACAATACTAAGGAAAGGGCGGGGCCCATTTTACAAAGAACATATGATTGGTTGGCTACCTTGGGAATTTCACCCAAAGGGTTGGATCAATCTATAAGAATAGAAGCCCAACCAACAATAAGTCTTCCTACACCCACAAAAGGAAAAATGTCTACCCAAAAGGCCAATATAATTCCTAGGAAGATTTCATTTGTTGTTGGAAGTTCCTCTCTTTCCAAGGCCCCTACTTCCAAGGTTGTGTCCTTTGCAATACCAATATTAGAAGTTGTTGAAGTTATTGATTCTCTAGTTGTGTCACAAAATCTACCACCCCCTCCTTCCCTACCATTATCACTTCCTCTATCATTACCTTCTACTTCTCCACTCATCTCTTCTTTTCCATCCCCATCCATGGCCCAAGTATTTTCATCCCTTCCTGTCCTCTTAGTAGGGGAAATTATTGGGTCTCCAGTTTCCACTTCACTACTTCAACATCTTTCATTTCCTTCCATTTCAACTTCTAGCCCCATTGCATCCACTCCTAAGGATATTCTCACATCCACCCCATCCATCATTACCACCTCCATTTCATTTCTAACTAATGTTACCATTCTATTGTGTTATCTAGTGCTTTAGGTGCTGAATCAACCGTGCCACTTTCGTCTGCATCTACTATACCAGAATGGCTATATCACCAAACTCCAAAGCAAAATAAGAAGGTGCCTCTGGTAGACATGATAGATCTAAGTGTGTTGGAACCTAATCCGAAGAGATAGGAAAATGGCCAAAGATCATCTCTAGTTTATCTATAAACCAATCAGAGAGAGAGTCATGGAAGTTTCTACCCCCATTGAGGGGAAGACTAAAGAGACTATCATGGCAACAAACTATCAAATATCTAGGTTTTCACTAGGGAAAGCAACACATGAAGGTGCCAAACAAGATGTGTAAGTGGCTCTCAGAATTTTTTGGAGAAGTATGATAAAGATAAATCTTCCAAAGATGAACTAAAGGAAAAGGTTGAATAGCTCATTTCTCTATTAAGGAAAGTAACACAACCCACTCTAACCAATCCTTCAACTACAACTACTCTAACAATTTCTTCCACTTTGGATGATATTTCATATCATGAGATTGAGAAGATAGGTCAAGAAGGGAAGATTAGTGAATGGATGGATAGAACACATGCTTTAGGAAGCTAATCCTTTGATTAAAGAAGCTATTGAATTATATAATGATTTGTAAACTAAAAGAGCCTCCATTCGTAGGATAGATGAAGTCCTCTCAGGATAACAATAATTTGAATATGAATTTAACCACATGGGGTGAGATTAGAGATGAGGATCTAGATTTACTTCTTCAAGAAGAAGTAATTGATGATATTTCTAAATTTTTCAAGTTTTAGAAGGCTATGGAATTTAGATCCTAGGTGTTACAAGATTTGATCAAGAAAGTTGGATGAAAAATGCATGGAAATAATGGATGGTCTAAATGATATCTCAAAGAGTTTGATAATATCAACTGCAAATTTTTCAATGAGAATATTGAATCCCTTCCAAAGTGGATAAAATTAAATTGAATTTCAAATATTTGGTAAAGAAAGATGATGAGGTAACTAGGAATTTCAATAGTGATTCAATTGATAGGTTGGTCTCATGCCAGAATTTCACAAGTTGACTGAAGAAAATGGTGAATAAGTTGAAAAGGTTTCCATCTAAAGTGGCAAGAGAGATTGAAATAGAAGATGGTGAATCATTACGCATGTGGACTAGAAGAAGAGGAAGTACAAGGAATCATCAAGTGTTTCATTGATTACAAGCATCGATGACTATGTGGGAGAAAGAGTAGGAGAAAATCGAAGAGGAAAAAGATGTTGCAGGACCAAGCTAAGATAGGACCATGAAAGGACAATTCCAAGCTCTGGATCAGTCCAAGTTATAGGTTGACTTAGTCAAACCTTTGCAACTACTTTGCTATTTTTATGGGATCCTGTTCCCTAGAACTTAATTACATTCTATTTTTAGTAACTTGTTAGTTAAGGTTCAATGTAATGGCTCAACCTAAAAAACTTATAAATAGTTAAGTGCATAAAGTTTAAAAATACTTTTAGATCATTGGGGAAGTTACTCTTCAAGCTTGGAAGAGTGCTTTGAATACTTTGGAGCCTTTCAATTATATTCGAACAATATTTTGTCGTGAAATGTATGATTTATTGTGTTAATAGTTGATCAATGTATGCTTTGTGAATGTGTAATTCCTTAGTATAAGTGATTCACCTACCTTTATTTCAGAGTATCTTATTTCAATCTATGGGAGAATGATGTGGTTATCTTGAATATTAGTTGTGGAAATATTATATTCCTTCTATTATAAAGTTACATTATCATTAACTGCCATGAAGAGAAAGGGATGTATGACATGTGTATATCATATATTGTTGTGATTTGTTGATTGTGTATTTGAGTAGGTTTGATCTATCTATTAGGTATGCTTGGGGTCTTACAAGGAAATGCATGCTCTTATGTCTGTGGTATATTATTTTCCCTATCTAAATAGCATAAGGTGAATTGGATTGTGATGTTTACTTTATCCTTTCCAAGTTAACCCTTTCCGGTGTGAAGATCAGAAAATTATCTAATTATACTCTCTTGGTGTATCACATTATTTCTTTATTTGTTATTTCTAACTCTTAACCCCATGAATTAAGTACATTAGATTCATTTTAAAAAAATATCCTTACACATCAATCTTAAATTAGGTTCCCTAAGTTCCAAAGGAATTTGGCCTTCCTCTGACACACCTTGGGGATGTTCCAACATTTCACAAGATCACTTAACAATTTAACGGTGCATGATCCGCGTGACATATCCAAGGTAGAAATGAATGGTCATATAAAACCAAGAGGGACATGAGATGTAAATTACTAAAGTATCTAAGACAAGAAGAAATGGTCGTAGAAACCCAAGTCGGAGAGTGTAGTAATTAAATTGCCAAAGTATCCAAAATAGAAAGCAATGGTTTTAGAAACCTAAGCAAGAGAGTTTAGGAAAGAAATTACCAGATTATCCAAGTAGTTTAAGAAATGGTTGTATAACCCCAAGAAGGAGAGATAAACCCAAGAAAGATATATATAAATAGCGAGTACCAAGTAAATTTGAGTGAAACAAAGGACTATGTGTCAAAGAGTGACATGTATCGTTGATGATGTTGGTTACATCATGTAGGATTTGACACTAGGTATGAACCACGAGGTCCTCAAGGTCATCCTAAATGGTCCTGATATCAAGATGGAATTCTGATCATGTGGAAAAGAGAGAAGCATCAATCTAGTTAGAGATTTGTGTGAAGACATCCTGGAAGATATCATCAAGGGACGTACGGGGGATAATGAGTCTAGAAATAACTTGATGATGGCATAAAAAGATATGGTAGAGGAGATCAGGATCAATATTTTTGTAAATGAGGAGAAAGTACTTGAAATCATCACTTGTAAGAGATAACCCAATATGTACCATCTGTATACATATAAAATCCATTATGAGAATAAAAGAGTGGTGTAATAGAAGAGGAATTGATGGATTTATTTTGTTTGTCTTGTCGAATTCCACTTCAAGTTTATTCATATGTTGTTGATAATCTCTACAATCAAAACCATCAAGATTTAGAGATTCATACCATATGCAAGATGGTTTAGCAATAAGTGGGCTAGGATCCATTATGGAAAGAAGAGTTGGTGGTGATTGTAGACACCTAAAATATGCTTACACTTAGCATTTCATCCAATTCAACTAATTAACGAAACTTCATTAACAAACTTTCTTCACTCCATTTGCGGATGCCCATTTCATGACACCTTCTCTCTCGTATTCCTCCTATAATCAACTTATTTAGCTAATATCTCTCTTACTAGCTAAAAATTCCTCCTTTCGACCATTCAAAACCTCCCTAGATCTCTCTATACCACTTCTATTGGCTTCGTAGGCTATCTATCACCACAATTGGCTATCCAGACCCTCCCAAATCTCAATGAGTCTCCAATCACTTGCTAATCAAGTGTAACTAGCCTAAAGCATATTTATCCTAATCTAATCCTAAAGTGCTTTTTGAGATTTAGTCCCACATGCACCCAAATTCCAATCTCTCCCAATTGGAAAACTATAAATAAAAGGCTAAGCCTACCCATTCAAACACACAACTTTACATAATCTAAATCCAAAGCAATCCTAAGAAAGCTTAAGAGCTCATTTGCATTAGTCAACCTAATAAGGCATTTGATCTTGGCTATCCTCCATTAAAATAGCTTCATCTTGCACCCATGATAGGTTAGTAATGAAATAGCTAAACTTGTCCATGTAGCCATTTAGTGAGATTCATTCACCCTCATGGAGTAAACAACAAAATTGATTGCTTAGATCCTTATTAGGCTCATTTTATTAAGCTTTCAAGAATAGAGGTTAGTTTCATTTGCTAGATTTCTTGTTTTATTTCAAGTTTTAGTACATGCAAATAGGATTCCTTGCTCATTTATTATCATATGGTCCATTGAGGGACTTTGCACAAAGCTTTGGGGTCTTGCCCCATATCCATAGCTCTTTGCAAAATCTTTCATTGAACATAGTGATGTTGTGGAGGATAAATTTATAGAAACATGTGGAAAAGTAAAAGGGGAAGAATTCATAATAGATTTCATAGGCATAGAGAGGATATGTACAAGATCAAGATGTGGCTTATCCATATCACTAATAAGAGGAGTGTAGTTTATGATCTTTTCCCTATAATCAAGTTTAGGAAAAACATTGTTTCCATCCTTAATATCATCGATATCGAGATCAAATTTGGTATGTGTGTCTTGTGAGGATACAATGATAGTGTTGATGTTATGAATAAAGGTGGATCATAATGAATCTTTATAATAAGGAAATTTTGCATTACTATATTTAGTATAGTCTACTAATAAGGTATAATATATATAGTAACCACAATCACAATTAGGTATACTAACATCAATAGTACATGAATCGATATTAGTCTCATAATGTATAATATCCGCTACTAGAGGATGTTTAGTGGGAGTAATAGTGATAAGAACTCAATCGACATCCTTCTTATGTGGGAAAGGTCATTAGTTATGATATAATTCCATTAGGGTGATCACAATTATTGATCCTAAGGTTAATTTCATTAGGCTCATCATCAAATAAATAGATAAGGTTGGGTGGAGTACAACCCATGACCTCAATATGACTACTATAACCATGAAGGGAGTCTACAAGATAGTTGAAGTGTTGGTATTACTTAAATGGTGGTAGGGAGTTCTTCAAGGGTGGAAATTTTAATGTCCCAAATTGTTGGAAGAGGATAAATTTTCAATTATTAGTGTCACCTTATACTGTATAGATAACCCCTAGGTGTTTCAATATACACATTGACATGTGGATGATATGATTGCACACATGTGATGAGTCCACAGTCTACCTAAAATATATTATAAGACAAGAGAAAGTTGAAAATCATGAATTACATATGGATGATTTGAGGAGGTATGGTAGGTATCCAAATAAAATTCCTATGGGAATATGTATGTGATCATAATCGATTTGAGTGCATTGTTTGGCTCATTAATATCATTTCTTCAGACCGGAAATACTCTTTGTGATATGACTTATTAGTATATGGGGATGTTTTGTGTAGTTATATCTTAGTAGGTTTGATGCATTTTCCTTGCTATTGTTTATGAAAACTGATTATCACATGAACCTCCTACTAACTTGTCTTTGTGAGATCAAATGTGATGATGTGTGCAGGGAATGATGGAAGTTGCTGGTGGATAAGAAGCCCGAGTTCGAAGCATGTGGCTGAAGACTGTTTCCATCACATTGACCTATTAGCTTGGGCTTGATTCTAATGGCCCGTAGGAATCTATGAGTTTTAATTGATATTTGATGGACAAGTGTTTAATGCCGCTTGATATGGTGGATCTTGTAACCAACATTATCTATATGAAGACTTTGTCTTCAGAACTTGGTAGTATCACTTTTTGATTATTGAAGAAGATTATCTGCATACAGTTCTAGATATCTTTTATGTGTTATGAACTTATTTCAAAGTTAATGAAAGCCACGACATTTTGAGAATTAGAATTTGTTGATCCCTCTATCCCGAGGAAGAGCAAGGGCCCACTCAACCGAGGAGATACGAGGTTACTTTGAGTTCATGCATATAGTCCTTTGATTAGTTTTACTGCAATTGTCATTTGATGAGTTTTACATGCATGCTTTGATTAACTATATCTACTTTCACTTAGAATAGATGCTTTTGTTATACAAATCTAGTTCACGAATAGTCTTGCTTTCTGCTAAAAATTCCATTTATTCAGTTGTGATTTAATTTGTTAAGAATAAGTGTGTGTGTATTTTATTTTACAATAGAAGATTAGTTGCTAAAATTCCTTTCATTGTAAATAGTTGAATTCCGTAGACTTGTATTTAATTTCCATAGATTTTAATTGCATTTCCATAGAATAGTCACTAAATCTAAGCAACCCCCAACAGACCCAACGTATAACTGGTTCTCCTAGACTCCATTGCATACTACCTAGGACACAACCCTAGTTTAGAATGACACTGACAAAGATTATGTCAGTTAAATGATTAGAATAATACAACGACCCATCAATAACCCTAACATGTAGTGGATTTTAGGTTGTCAATAGAGTATTAAAGTGTGTTAATGAAGTCAAGAGAAGAAATAAAAGTACTCGAACCTTTATCTATGAGGGTTATCTTAACCGTAGTGTGTCTAATATAGACCGAGATAAAGAGGGGAGGGTCATTTGCATGAAATAGAAGATCGTCATGAATCATGGGATTGGGAGGGAAACAAATGTAAGAAGAATAGTTAGTAAAAATTGATAATTATTCACATTGACATATGATTCTTGATTCTAAACCTTGCACGGAAGGTTCCCACCCATAAGTGGGTGGAAAAGGGATGTTAATAGTAAAAAGTGATGACATAAGATTCTCATGATGTTTATTAAGCTCTAACAATGATATTTGACTTAGAAGTCAAGAGAATTCTACAAGAGTGTCTTAATATTTAGGTCTAGACTATAAATCAATGTAAACGTATGGGGTGTCAACCTAAACAAGTTATAAATAACGAGGGGTTATAGATAACTCTATATTTTGATTTTTCCCAAGAATTTTTATGAGTTCGGTTATGCAAGAAGTATCCTCATAAAGGCCAATGATGTAGGAAATGTAGAGATGGAAATATATGGGATCATTTGTGCATAATGGTAGGGATGATGGCATATGAGGGATTTGATGGTGCCATAAACATGATCATCCATGTAGGAATGTCTACATAGGGGCTAATGTAATTTATCTAAACTATAGGATAATGTATATAAGTCTATTCATGAGATGTTTGGTTAGGACAACATGGATATATGAGTTTGTAAGATTTAGTGTGACCATAGGAATGACGTGAGGGTTTTAAAAAATAAATAGTATGTTTTAAATCTTGTATATTAACCATGTTATCCATAAATGCAATAATATAAGGATATGAAGTTTCAATAACATTAGTAGTTACATTATTTTTCTAGACAATAACAAGATTAGGTTAGTCAAACCGGGAGTGATCGAGAAGTGGATCATTTTAAACTTTAAGATGTCCATTGGCTTGATGAAACCCTTCATGGTAATCACATTTTTAGCTTTGTCATGTTCATTAATGGCCTCACATAACCTTTATTTAGTGATGGGGCATTATCAAAGTTATTTCCAAGGAGGAAGGTATATGAAAAATATTGAAGAACATGACAATTTTCATATTAATGGCCCCAATTAGCATGACACACTAAAAATTAATTTCCTCATATCTTTGAGGAAGAGGCCAAGAAGGGTCTATAACCATGGTGAGTAGTCTAGGTAGGTGTCATATTAACTCCTTTGAAAATTTTTGTGATAGTTAGCGTAGGAGGAAGAAAGAGAATTTCCTTGTGATTTAGAGGTAGATTGATCAATGTTATGGATAGTCCTATTAGAAGAAGTGCCTTGAGGAAGAGTGTCTATGACTCTGTCATCAATGGCATTCTTATTTCTAGGATGCATGAGGAATTGAATGTTCTTGGGTGGTTTTTTCTTGGGGCAAGGATATTGGAATTCATTCATGAGATAATATCGGTATTTGGATTTCTCAAATTATTATTTTAAAGAGGTAAGAGAGAAGGATATCACCTTGTAATGAAGGCAATGTTATGGGATCCTAATGAATAGTTGAAATAGACTCCTATTAGGAATGTTTTTTTAGATTTAGTGGATGAGGTATCAAAAATATTAATAAAATATTGGGAATATTCATTATCTACTTGTTTGTAATTGATGAAAGCATTGCCATTTTTTAGAAGGTCATGATACTGAAATTCATTGAGTAAGGTGGTAACCATTCAAGTTTGACAACAAATTTCGCTAGAAGATTATGGTACCAATCCAAATCATCTCATGTAAGTGTATTATCCAAGAGCTTGGTGGAAGTGTAATAATTAGATTTGACCCAAATATTTCTAGAGATTGCAAGAGGCCTTGATATGAAGGTTAGATTCAATGAAAAATTTATAAAAGATGGAAGGGGTGATTTTGCTAATGTCCATAGAAGTGTTATCGAGACCAAGAGGATCTATTTGAATGTATTGAAGGAATTTTTTGTGGATAAGAGGTATGGAAATTAGTAGTCCATTGATTCCAACTAAAATATGAAGGGAGTGACCTTGGTTTTTTATGCCCCAAGATATCATTTGTGGTTAAATAAAAAGCTAAGATAGATTGGTTTACATTTGCAAGAATTGATTTGCAATCGTAGTTTGTTGTCTTGGGCGATAAATGAGTTTCATGATGAGCTGAGTAAGATAATTATTAGGGGAATAATTTTATATTGGTTGTATTAGAGTTTAATTCATTTTTATGAGGCTCGTTATGATTGATATCTAAATCTAACTTACTATAAATATAGTATTTAATGTGCTTCATAACATATCGAGACGAGTCTCCTATATATTCAAGGAATTTTTGAAGAAAATTTTGTATACTAGGAGGATATTTAGACTTAGGTATATCCTCATGTTCCTATTATTCTTCAAATTAAAAATATATAGTTTTGTATGTTGGATATGGTCTGCACATTAGGTTTTGGATTCTTATCATTAACAACTCCTAAGGAAAAATAGTAAGTGTAAATAGGAACTAGCTTAGGAAAATCATTAGCCTGGTTTTTAATGTTTTTATATAGATATGGATTTGTATAGTATTTGAATCATCGAGTAACTATTCCATTTTCAATCAAATATTTCTAAATTCTATAAATATTCTTCTAACAAGATCACTCATGCAAAAATATTACATAAGGTTCAATGACATCGATAAAGGTACGTGTAAAATAATAGAATATTAGAATATAATTATCCATGCAATAATTTTACACATGGTTGATGGCATCTAAATATGATAATAAAATCATATAAAATATCATTCATGTAGTAGGGTTCATCACAAGAGCCGATCACATAGGAAAAGTACAAAAAATTAAAAATCACAACGAATCTAACCTAATTTAGGGTAGAGAAAGATTCAATTCAAGTTCACCAAAGTGTGTGATGAGATATGTTCCTATATGTGTTCTCAAATGTAGGGATAAAATCTAATTATAGACACACGGTGTAGATATCAAATGTTCTCAAGGAACACTAGTGTCATAATTCTAGAGGATAGTGACTCTAACCCTAAGATAGCTATAAGTTTCCAATGCCTATATGTAAGATAAATATAGGTATCCTAGTAGAATTAAAAATAGATATAGATAAATGGATGGATAAAGCCAAGGGTGTAATATAATAAGAAAATTCCATAGATAAAAAAATCATACATCTACTCTATTCTATAACAATAAACAATCAATCAACAACATACAAGTGCAAGATAAAAGAATAAGAAGGGTTGGAAATACTTACTTGTAGAGAGTGTGTGAGACCATAAATGCATAATCATCCCTAGAGACATAATCATTGATATATCATCTCTATGGGTGGAGGAGGTGAAATCTAAAAATGTATACCTCTATTCCTACTCACTATGGTGACCTAAATGTAAAAAGATAAACTCGAAATCCTCAATTCTAACAAGTAAGTTTTAAATAGTGTGAAAATGTGTTAGAAATAATTGCCTTTATGTATGATAAATTGATTATGAATTAGTGAAAATGAGTGAAAGGTGGTGGGGTATATATACTCAATTCCATTTCTCATGGGAAATGGCATTAGTTGGAGGAAATCTGAAACATGACATCATTTCCCATGAATGGTGTCATCCTTGATGGAACCCTAAAGTAAAAGGGGTTAAAAACATGTGATATGGAATCTAGGAGATATATAGAGTAAATGATGAAGGTCAGGATGATCAAAAGTAGGGATAATAATATGCATGAGTGTAAACAAGGGAATATAATGAGACAAGTAGGCATAATGGGTGTAATGAGTGAAGAAAGGGAAGAAACAAGGCAAGGGTAGGAGAAACATGGAATAATAGTTACATATCTTAAATGTTGTGGTGTATCCCACATGACCAAGTTTGATTATAACCCAATCCTAGAAGGCCTTTTGAGGCACCCACTTAGGAGTAAAATGCATAAGCAACCCATGCACAAGAGAAATGGTTAGCAAGCATAAAAATGAGGTGTATACAAATGTGGTTTATTTGAGTTCATATTTCTATGACTTATGTGTTGCTCATTGACATCATTAATTTTTATTTCAATGTTGAATTTTACTTTCTCAAAGATCATCTGATGTACAAAATTTTTGGCATGTAATTTTTTTCTTAAGCACATACATATACACCTAATTTGTCACTTTTATTTACTTTTTCTCTTTGCAAGTACTATTGGTGCATTTACTTCCATAGAGTGATGTCCTCAAGGATATTATCGGGAGAGAGGGTAACCATAAATGGTTATATTGGGCTATTTGGAAATTTTATTTACAATATGTCCTTGATGTACAGATCAATGATATGACACATTATATAGGTCTTTTTATACCTTTATAGTCATATTTTATAGTCACCTTATGACATCACCTTACTATCCTCTTATAGTCACTTCCATATCTACTTATAACACACACATACCTTCATTTTACCACATTTTATAATATTCATAGTCTTCCACCATCTCCCAATACCTCCTTTTATTACCCTTGGCAAATCATTTTATAGAGCCAATGGTATTAACCATGGTCAATATCGTTTGGCTTTCAAATTTTAATAGTTGATACCATTAGCTAAAAGAAATTTTAATGCCTAATCATGACCACTATATATATGTGACATTTGAGTGTAATTTCCATCACATAATTTTCATTCATTATGTCTATTGGTCTTTAAGTTAGTATATTTTTTTCTTTTGGAATCTACAATTGGAGTATTGTGTGCTTATGATTTGCGAGCATATGATCTACACTTATTATGGTCTCCCTTGACCTTTGGATTCTTTATGTTCTTAAAAAAGTGGATTATATAGGTTTTATCTTATGCATTTGAGATCCCCGCATCAAATATCTCATAAGTTATTGTTAACTCGGGAGGAATTTAATGCACCTATGGTGTGTGTGTATATATATATATATATATATATATATATATATATATATTATCTCTAATCTATATTTTCCTTTGTGTTATTTATGATATTATTGATTGTTTGATTTATCATCCATATGTACTAAAATCCTTAGCCCTTGGTCATATGGTATGGTCATATGAGGGCTTAAAACTTGTGATTCCTACTAGTAGGTGCTTAACTTCAGCCCCCTTTAATTTTATTTGTGTGGTGAAGGCAACAACATTTTACTTTGTTTTAGTGGCACCTAAAATAAATAACAGAGCAAAATATTAAAAAGCTTGTAACTTTTGATCGGTAACTCGGTTTTGAGTGCCGTTTTTTGCAAAAGTGCTTGTTTTTTCATGCTCTTTCCATTGGAGTTATTTATTTTGAGACTTGAACTATAATTATAAAGTGCCAAATATGGAGGAGTGTTGTAATCAATTGTGGACACAATTTTGGCTGAGCCCAACGTCCTAAATTTTTGGGAGTTATAGTTTGTACCTATCATGGATTCTGAGAATGATATGATTTTCTCTGAAGTATGTGGAATTCAAGAGGATATTGTAAAATTTGTGGAAGAAAATAGATCGCTCAAGAAGCAAAATTATCTTCTACAATCACTCATTCACGATAAGGATACAATAATACACTCCCTACAGAACAAAATTGCTAGCCTACAACATCACCATCATATTGTGGACAACCATATCCATGCTCCTAGTCCACTTGCAGCTGTTGCTCTTATACCCACTAACATTGATCTGCCAGTCTTTGAGCCTGAACCTGCTTTTGATGCTTCTAAACCTATGAGGCTTGTTATTGCATGTTCTTCCACATTTGTACCTATTACAGTACCACATGTGGTGTATCCTATACTTTCGCCGGGGTTTGCATAGCTTTTTTAAGAAGCATTCCACCGCATTGAGTTCTCACATGCTCCGTCTATGGGTCTAACTAGCAGAGTCATTAGTGGATGTTCACAGGGTATTGTTTCCTCTATTCCACATGTTAAGTGGAATTCTTGTGATGAAATTGGTTTTTGAGTAGATACTTTGTTGGGATCACACATTGATAGAGCTCCTTTTTTTGTTTGCTCAACTCTTTCTGAGGATCATGCACAACACATGAGTTTTGCACCTTCACTTAGGCTTGAGAAACCTGAGATTTCAGTTGTTAGACATGATCAACCTGACACACATTCTTATGTTCTTTTGCATGCACCCATTGTGCATTTTGCACCAAGTCATATGCATGCATCTTCTTCATCCATCCGTGTTGATTTGGGGTGGATATCTGATCACTCATGGAGACAACATAGGCATTCATTGAGAGGACTCTACAGGCATGGCTCCTCCACCATTCAACCTCTTGCTCCACTTTCTATACCTTCTACATTTTAATGCTTCTTATTTTGAGCATTTTTATTTAGTAGGTGTAGTGTATCTCTCTTGTTTGTTGAGAGATTTTGTATCTGTATTTTTGACACTTTTGGCATGTTGACAGTCTCTCTTATGGGGGAGCTATTCTGGTGGAGCCCAGTGTTAGTTTGTCAGTGTTTGAGTAGTTGTTTTGACAACTCATACAGATTTATAGCGTCACTCCACCCATTCAGCAATATGGGAGGGTGTGGTGTTGATCCTGCTTCTTCGGGTTTCATGTCTTTGCCTTGTTACCTTGGCTTTTCTTGGATCGTGACACTCTGGAGTTTGTGTCCTTTCCTTGTTGCTTTGGTTATTATTTTTAGATCATGGCACACCTATTTGCAGCAGTTGATCGAATTATGTTTGGTGTTTTTACACTTTCGACATCACTTCGTTGACAATCTCCTTGTATGGAGCTATTCTGGTGGAGCCCAGTGTTAGTTGTTTTTGAGTTTTGTGATCGAGCAGTGGATTCAGACCACAGTGCACACCAAACTTCTTCAACATTGTATGAGTTTTTTGAGCTGAGCTTCTTAGGATGCCTTGGAGTGGGTTTTTACTCTCTTTACTTTGTTGTTACTGGTTTTGGGTACCTTACAAAGTGTCCATTTTTTCCCGCTTATTATACATGAGTACCTCATCGAGGCCTAGTTCTCGGGACTCATACTATGGACATGCCACTTCTATTTTAGCCCCTAGCTTTACTTGAGGGGGTGTTAGAGTAGGTATTTACCTTAGCTCATGTTCACCTTGGTACTTTATTTACCTTTATTGTATTTATCCTCACCCACTTATGTGTGTGGATATTTCTTTTATCTTATTTAGATATTAGGAGATATTATCTAGTTGTTAGGTATAGTTCTTTCCTTGATCTATGGTATTGACTAGTTCTTTCCTTAATCTATTTTATTGACTAGATCCTTGATGTCTAGTTCTCTCCTAAATATATGGTCTTGACTAGTTCTTTGATGACTAGTTATTTCCTTGATTTATGGCTTGATCTACAACCTTGAATGGTTATTAGATTGTTATTCCTTGCCTATTTAAGTAAGGCCCATTCTCAATGTATTTCATTGAGTTCCATAATAATATATGATATTGCTGCTCATTTGTTTGCAAAGGTTTTGTGTAAAGTTATTCTGGCGAATTGCTTTAATCTTATTGATTGTGGCGTTTGATTAGCATCTTTGTTATTGGCTTGGTACGATCTGGTTATCGTTCCTTTTACCTATTGTGTGTATATATTTAGTATGGTCCTCTTCACTAGTCTATATTACCCAAAAGAAAATAAGACCTTCTATTAGGTCATTCTTTATTAACATATACCTTTAACGAGACTTAACCTATGACTTCACTAGAATTGACATGAATTTTTTTATTTACCACCTCTTCATATCTTCGCACTTTGTAAAACACATTACAAGATGGAATTGACAAATGCTTTTTATGAATTTATTTTTTTAATAGAAAATAATTCTAAAAATAACAAATTCACTTTCAAATGAATTGATTTATAAATTTAAATGAAAAATAATTAACTTGAAAATAAATAATATAAATTTATTAAAATTTGATTATATGCTATTTTTCTAGTGAGATCCATTGAGGATAGTCCACTAGGTGATAGATTTTATAGTTGTATTTCATTTATTACCCTTAGCTTTTGATACCACTCACTTAGCTCATTTAATGTGGAAATAACTCACCCCACCCCTCCAATGTGTTAGAAAACTCACTTTTATTTGTTATATCCTCGATACTTACCTATATTTTTTGTTTTATAAGCCTCAACGGTACTAACAAGAAAATAATTGGAATCAATACTTCTCACATTTTACTTTACCAAAAACACCTTCATGACATAAAGTAGAGGGAGAGCCATGAAAAAGTGTAATATGATTTGATACCACATTTTCATTTTTCATTTTCTCAAAGTGTTGGATGGATTACTTCTCATAGCTATGGGGGCATATCTCAATGCAAAGGATATTTTTGCACACATTACAAAAACTATATCTAAGGATACAAAATTTCCCCTTTTCATGTGGTCAAACAATTCAAGGGAATATTCATATGACTCATCCCATTAGAATAAAAAAATTACAAAAGAAAATTCCAAAACAATGTATAAACCATATCTTATAATTTATCCAATGATGAATATGTTCCATTTCTACCTTTTAAGGGCAATTCTTTATGATTTATCATAGATCCTATTTATCTTGTAGGTTCACAACAATGGGATTCCCAAGATATGTTGACTATGAACCTTCCCAAAAAAATGAACTCCACCTTATCACCTCCTTCATCCAACCTTGAAATTATATAATACGACTTTAAATACCAAGATCTTACCATTTGGGTGTACATTTTTCTTTGAAACTCTATGGTACACTTTTGTTTTGAAAAATTCAATGTGAATAAATGATGAAAGAGTAACAACATAGTATTTTGTGATCTAAAAAGGTAATAATAAATTATGAAATTATATTTTATGTAAAAACTGGCGAAACATCATGATAATTAATAATGACTAACAGAAAATATTTTTAATCAAATAACTGAATCATTCAAACTTATGTCATAAGATAAAACCTTCCCATAATTTTGTATTCCAACAATCTAAATTTTCTAAATATTGTAATGAATTTTTAATTTCTTACAGTTGATAGGTAATGAGAAAAAAATTAGTTCTTCCTATCATCATGTTGTCATACAATTTGACTAGCCCAAAAATTCAAAACTAAAGCCATGACAACTAAGCCACAATGTGAAATATTGCATCCAAATATTCATGAATCCCTCTCCTAATATGCCTTCCTCTTGTTTCATGGTCACCTCATCCTTGTAAGTATTCCTAATACATTGGTTAAGATTTATAAGTTTTTAAAAAGGTGTAGTAATGTCCATTGTTCCTTTCGGTGAAAAGAAATGAAAGACTAGTTCTCAGAAGCCTATAAAGGCCAATTTTGGCCATTTCGGATCTGTGTGCATCCTCCTATAGGGTTATAAAAATTTCTTAAGTATCTGGTGGTGGTATTGGAGATCCTTGAAGGTGTTAGAAATAATTTAGGAATATTTAGGAAAGGTTTGGTCATTCGGGGACAAGTTCAAAAGCGGGTTTTCGGTGCAAGGAATGAGCAACAAATAGTGAACCTGAACTTCTCAAATGATTTTGGGAGCTCTATAAGGAGTTAAAATGAAATAAATTAGTAATTGTAAATCTTTAAAAATCCTATACATTTTGGGGAGAATCCTTTTTGATACGAGATATGAATATTTATTGAGATAGTCTAAACAAAGTCAAGAGCCCCTTGTAGTTCTAAATAAAAAGGGGATTTTTTTAGTTTCAAGAAGATTAAAGGTTTGAAATATGTTATATTAGTCTTAAAATTTATTTTGGAGTCACATTAATATAAAATTTGACCCCAAAATACCATCCTAAGCCTCTGGGTGAAAGAAGTAAGTCTATAGGCTATTTTTGGCCAACCAATGCAAAAACTAACTTTCTAATTATAGTAAGGCACATATTTGACATCCTCTTGTCCCTATTGTACCCTTGTGAACATTGGTGACATTAGTGACATACAAATTTACCCTAATACTCCTCCCATATGTGCACTTTGGAGTACTTGTTGTCCCAAGTGTCTTGTGTGTCACATTTTTCGATTGGGACAAGGGGACATGAGGGACACAAAAGTGCACCCTCACTCCCTCACCATCAGAAAATTTTTCCCCTTATTTATCCCTATTTTACCAATGGAACATAGGGGAAAATAAATTGTGTATCATGCTCATTCTTAGCCCCCAGACACTCATATGACCTACATGTGCTCCACAAGTTTTTTCAGCCCCTTATGCTCATTCACTTAGCCCCCCTTTCTTTCACTTGCACCCAAATTTCCCCATGGGTGAAAATTTGTGTCCCCATTTTCACCATTTTATAGTGGGATATAGGGACAATGAAATGTGGCCATTCCCATGCTCTAGCCCCTAATCATTCATGTGACCTCTTCCGACTCTGAAGGGTGTTTTCCCAGCTCCTTCATCTCACTCACACTCACTCCTGTGATGAAACTTGTCACCATAATTATCCAAGGCACACTTTGGATCCCTTATGTCCTCATTTCACCATTAAAATTACATTTTAACCTCACTTAAATTCTCATATGACCCGGGGTTAAACCAAAGTTGCATGACAACATAAAAGTAATTTAAAACTCATTTTAACCATTTTTTCAACATAGGTGCTCTTCCTCCATTGTTTCTTCTGAAATAACTTGAAAAACATTGATTTCTACTATATATGGTGCTAAAATTTCTCTAAAAAAACCATAGCCTCCAAAACCAAGTTTTCCTCATATCTCTCTAATTAAAAATCCAATTACAAAGGTGAAAATTTTCCTAATAACTCTTCTCCAAAACACCTTTGAAAATATTATAGTTGCATACGCTATGATTCCCTATATTTTTATACAAAAATATTAAAACTGAAACTTATATATTTTCCTTTTTTATTTCTAAGAGTGTCAACGGGCAAAAAATAGTGAAAATTGGAGCACGAGATCGTGGTGCAAAAAAAAACTAAATGATGGTAGTTTTATCGTAATCCGACATTGATAAGTTAAATTAATAAAAATATCATATTCTCTAAACATCGTGGTTTTAAAAATAATAATTTTCCAAATAACAAACCTTCAACATTCGAATATCCAAAAAAATTATGAGAAACACCAAATAGGATCAACTAGGGCAACTTTAAAAATATAACAAGTCGGAAAAAGAAGATGTCTAAAAATAGAAACTTTATAAAAATTGAAAATCATCATAAACAAAAATATCCTAAGTGGATTTTGAGCTTATGAGAACAAGGATTATGTATAATCAAAAAATTCCCAAAATAGTGGCTCTTGACCCCACCTTTAAAAATAGAAATTTTCAAATTTTGGTGTAGAAAGTTGTTTGTGTCTTTGTTTTCACTCATCTTGTTATTTTTTCCATCATCATAATGTCATAAAGTTGTTTCATGGCCCAAACAATAAAATAAACCCTTTGAAAACTTTCAAAATATCCTAAAGCATCATTCTCGATCACATTTGTATTAAGGAACATATCGGGGTGTATCAAGGTGTAGCAGGGAAATCAGGGAACATTGTGAGGTGAGCTAAGAGTTTGAAAAGATTCAAGAGCTCCATTGAAATTAAAATTCATCAAGAGGGTGATTATCATAAGCATGATGTGATAAATCTCATTGTTAATGAGGAAGGAGGTCATCTCAAGAAATACATACCTTGAGAAGTGTTTCTAAACATTTGATCCATACTTGATAACAATCCCACATATTGCAAGTAAGAAGAAGTGGAATTTTCAGTGTCTTAGTGAAATTTGGGGGTAAAAACATGTAACTCATCATCAAGTTCCATTCGAGGTCAATCCATCCATCCGGAGAAGGAATTCTATTTATGAGTAAAGTGATCAAAAGGGTATTCGGATGTTGTAGGCATTTTTACTTAAGTAGCATCTCGGTCGAGGAAGTGAATTATGAAGTGAAAAAGGGTTCCATCATGTTCAAGATTTAAATCTGAATCTCTTACATTAAGTCAAGAGTCATTATGTCCTTAATATACCATCGATCTAAGAAGTAAGTTGAAGTGAACTAATTAAGTTACCAAGGCACTAAAAAAAATCATGTGTGAAGAATCAATAAATCATCCCATGTGAAGCATATGAGAAAGAAGGTATGTAAGCATCCCAAATATGATTTCATTTAAGTAATCTAGAGTTGAGAAGAGTAAATAGGTGATCTTCACGAAGCACTCATGTATTAAAGAATGAGAAATCACCTCGGTGTCATTTGCATAATAGTATTCTTAAAAATCAATCAAAAACCCGGTAGTTTGGTCATTCCTCAAAGAAAGAAACATTATAACCAAGCTTCATTTCAATGTAACTGAGGGCCATTGGGAAATAATCACTGAAAATCCCATAAAACCTCTTGATTGAAGTAATATTGATCCACCGCTACCCTTTACTCTACATTGGCATCCAAATGTGTATTTATTGGTAATAAAATCTTTCTATAAGAGGCACTGAGTGAGAAATTACACGAGAATTTTAAGTATTATTCCATTCAAAGAATATCTTAGAGCTAAGAAAGGTAAGAAGGTTATGATCTTCATTTGGAGACAAGAATGGGAAATCATCTCCATTTCATTTATCATCCACTTGGTAGTGTTCTTAAACACTCACCTAAAACCTTGTAGTGTGATCATGCCTCAAGAAGGAATAACATTTCCATCACCTCATTTCATTCCAACATGTGGCCACATGATAATAATTTCACTCAGGGGTAATCCTTTCACCTACATGATGAAGACCCATCTCAATAAGAGAAGGACAAACACCAAAAGGTTTGAGTATCATGGAGTTGGATCTTGGTCACAAAAGTGAATTGTGAAGGTCTAGAGAAATGAGAAAGTGATCCTTATGACCTAACTCTTGTTATTTATATCATCATGTTTCCATCACAACACATATGTCATAATAACGTTCTCCAACATTAATTCAATGTATTGGAATTTTCCTACACCTCATCAGAAGTGTAATTTTCAACCACGGTGTCCTAATCCCACAGATGGTCACTTAGGAAACATATGAAATCAAGAACACCATGAAAAATATGGGGTGCTGAAGCATCATAAATTATGTCATTAAGACTATGGTCAAGAGAATCATGACAAGAGAGGATTATCATTGGTGATACCAAAGTGTTCATCCCGGGTTCACTTTTTAATGCATCGAACAATGTTTCTAAACACTTATTCAACACTTTAGAGTGTTCTCACATGTCACAATAAAAGGAAGGGTATGTAATCTCGGTGTTTCATTTCAATAGGCAATCTGAGGTCAAGTTTCTCATCCATGAAGTATTTCCTCAAAGGTCATCAACAAATGCTTCATATTCATTAGATCAAAACCCCTTATCTCTCTCTCTCTCTCTCTCTCTCTCTCTCTCTCTCTCTCTCTCTCTCCTCCCTTTCTCTCCATATTCTAATTTTCAATTAAGAATGTACTTTTTGCTATTTTTTCCTATTCATGCAAGTGACCCTCAATAATAAAATTTTAAGAGTCCTTTTTCACTAATAAGAAAAATACTCAATTTTTCATCTTAGGAAGATGAAATGTCACAAGTGACAGGGATAGATGAAAAGTCATGTGGGGGCTAGATGAAGAGACAATTTGTAATTATATAAATTGTAATGGCTTCTCCATTCCAAAGGGTTGGTAATTGTTGATTGAATGTATGTTGTTGATATTACCACTATTACATCAAAAAATAAAAGCTACAATTCTTCTATTCCTTAGCTTATGTTCCTCTACTCTCTCTCTCTCTCTCTCTCTCTCTCTCTCTCTCTCTACTTTCAAACTTTACATACATGATAATCGTGTAAAACCATAAAAGTTGCTTGCACCTTTGATAAATGATTAAATGGAATTGTGTGTCTATGATTTGTTATCATTATTGTTGTTTGCATTGTTGTGTTCCTCTAATTGAGTATGGACCTACTTTGGTTACCGTATGTGAATTTTTTAAGCCTACTATCAACAATAACCCTCTCTCTCCTTATTTCCCTAACTCCCCTTTACCTTCCCTCATTAAAAATACCTCTCTTGTACCTTGTACAAGTACTTTTCCATAGGTTTATTGGAGTATTACTTGTGTGATCCCGACCTAATAAACACCCCAAAATTTAGGTCGTTTACATTCAAATATGTGAGCCTCCCCACACACGAAAGAGGGGCTTAGTCTCATTACAGTTGGTAGAAACCAATAATTTACCAACACGAAAAATTATTTTGCTAAGAGATCAAGTGCATAGTTTTTTTATTTCTTCCAAGAGAAGAATTTAGGATTTGTAAACATTTCCTTGATTATAAATAATTTCATTTTGAACTATAGATAAATGGAGCCCTAGTTCCCCAACTTAAAAGGTGTATCCATCTAGAATGAGTGTGATAAAATTGTGTGCATTTGCATCATGTGTTGCTTCTTCAACTTATTTCATAGTTTTGTCTTATTTCCCAAGGAAATATAAATTTCCAAGATGTTACATTCCATTTACCCACCTACTTCTATCAGTAGTGCATCCAATAAGCAATCACTACCCATAAGGCTAAAAAAACTACCACCTCTAGTTTATCATTTATTCTATTCATTATTACTGGTTATCTTCTAAATGATTAACCAAATACTAAGACATAGTTGCTTGCCCATGAGTCCAATAAAGTTTCAAATATAATTATTTTGAGCTAAATTGTTTGGTTCAAATTTTAGTTAAAATTAAGGAATATAATGTTTGTAAACAACAATCATCATTTTGTTAGTCCTTCCATAGTATGTTGAATAATTTTGGAAATTTCAATTAAAAAATATTAAAAATACCTACATCCATTAATTTGTAAATGGGAAACCATAGGAATTTTTATTTCCTCCAAACCATATCTCTCTCGATCCATTTTTCAAACACTTTTTTTGCATCATTCAAACTTTTGCATTTGGCATACAAGGCTAGTTTGAGCGAAACCTATTTTGTTGAATAAAAAATTATTGACTTTTTTAAAATGAGAAAATTATTAATAAGGGAAATTTAGGTTTTTGTATCACTAGTATTATATGTATGTATCATATTATGTCCTAAAGGTGGACCCTAAAGGTTTGAGAGCTTCTCTACAAATATAAGGTATTTTTCCAACACCCAAAAAAGAGCATGCCACCAAAAATGGAATTGGAACACATTATTGATCTTGACCCTAATAAGGTCTTATTTGTGGAACATTCATATAGATATAGGAATTTTCATAAGTCTTGGGAGGAAAATTAATAAGTTAAATTTTCATGGAAGATAATATTATTTCCCACAGGTAAGAGTTATATGTTATCCATGAAAATTTTTAAACAAAATTACCATTAAAAATAAATTTATTACGTCAAGGATTTATAATCTACTTGATGAGTTTATGGGGAAAAATATTTCCCAAAGATAAATATCACATTTGGATAGTATTGTATATCAATTTGAACTTAAAACTAGAAAAAATGGATTCAAAACACATCAAGATAGGTACCAATTTAGCCTTACGTCTATTAGGATCAACAATGTTCTAGCTACATTTCAAGAATTGATGAAAAAGGTATTTAGAAAATTTATATTTATGTTTTTTCTTGTATATTTTTAGTATATCCTTATTTACAATAATTCATTGACATCCTATATTGGGTATTTGGACATTGTGTTGGATATCATGGCTTAGGATAATTTGTATACCAAAGCATTTAAGTGTGAATTTTCCATGGAATTTTGGAATACCTTGGTCTCACTATTTATTTTTAATAGGTGTTCACTCATCCTAACAAGATAAAGGTCATGTTTGATTGGTATGTTCCCAAAAATTTGAAGAAATTTTAAAGTCTATTAGGCTTGGAAATGTAATATAGAAGATTCATAACGAACTTATCCTTGGTATCTCATCTTAATAATGATCTTATTGAAAAGGATTCCTTCAAGTGATATACTAAGGCATATAAAACATTTTAATATCTCAAATGAACTCTTGTCTATACTCTATTTTTAGTTACTCCTTATTTTTACTGATTATTTTTTATTGAATGTGATGCTTTTGGATCTAGATTTGGCTCATCTATTTCTGAAAATGAACCTCTCATTAAATTGGAAATTAATTTATTACAATGACACATGAAATTCAAATTTTCATTATATAACAAGGATAGTTCACCCATCTTACACAAAGAGAAAAAATGATATCAATTTATTTTTAAAAACAATTTTTTTATTAAGATTATCCATCTAGCCTTAAGCACTTTTTAACCTAGGGGAAATTACCAAAGGAGTTGCGTAATTAGATTGAGATTTTACAAGTGTATGAATTTGAGATTATTTATAAGAAATGGAAGGATAATATGGTGGAGGTTATTTACTTAGGGACATGATATTACAATGTACATGGGATGATGGAGATGTTGACATATAACGCACACCCCTTTAACAAGTAATATGTTTAGAATATATAAGGTCACAAATGTAACTTGTATATTTATTTATATCACAAAATGATTCAACCTCTATTGGGATTAGGTGTTACCCACTCAATAAGAGTAGTGTATTCCTATATAAATGAGATGGATATCATTGTGATGTATGCCATATATGTGTCAAGACTATTACTTAGTAGGAGTTAGAGGCATCCCCCTTGAAATGGAATTCCCATATAGGAGATATTGTGGAGTTATTTGTTCTTAAGGAGTATTATATGGTGTTTCCCAAACTTAACAATATTGTTATATTTCTAAATATATTAAGTATTAAGGAATCTTGGGCCCAAAAAATATTGTGTTTTCTTGATCTTGATTGTATTCTGCATATTATTTGTACTATTTATTTAATATATTGAAGATCTTACGAAGTGGTATCGAGCATCTATTTGACTAAAAATTGGGTTAAAACCCTAAGTTTTAAAGATTCCTCTATATCGTGAAAGAGGAGTTTTATTTTTATTTTTATTAATGAAATTGTTTCGTAATCTATGGTCCATTTTTTTAAAATATTTTTTTAGGAAGTTATTATGATTTTAGGGTTTTTCACAATTTTCTCCACAAGGCACACTTCTTTGAATTTTTTTATGATTTCATTACATTTTTATAAATATCTCAAAAAATGAGAGGGTCTATTTTGATATGTTTTTATTTGAGGCCAACATCTTCCACAAATCGGGAGGTCAAAGGAGTTTGTTCTTGAAACCCTATTTTTTTGCATCATAAGGATTCAATGTTTTTATGGAAATTGTGACATTGAAGCTAGAGAATGGTGGATATTATTTAGGAGACTTATTTTTCATCTTGGATGACATGGTTTTTTTCATCTTTGGCTTGGTGGTCAAGCATTGACTTGGTGATCTCATTTGAAAAGGGAGATGTTTGCTTGGCCTTGGGAGGAAATGGAATAGGTTTCCTTAGCTAGATGAGACACAAAATAAGAATAAGAAGAGGATGGGAGAAATAAATTAATTCATATGTTTTGGAAGAGGATGAAAATGAATAACAATAAGAAGAAAATATGATGATGAAGAGGCTACAAATGATACAAACGAAGAGATGAAGGATCAAGATGAAAAACAAATAGAAGATATGAATTTATAGGGTATAGCTACAAATAAGGAAGATTCAATATTTTAGTTTCATGGATGCATTAATAATAAGAAGGTAATTGTGTCTCAGTAAACCCTAGAAAATATTATAATTTCATCAACATGGATGTGATACAACAACTACATGTTCAAACAAATAATATTAAGGAAGCTCAAGTGGATTGTAAGTAGATTCAAGTTTTTAAACATTTGAAGTTATCTATGGACAAATATGTTTTTCATTAAAAAATTTATGATTTATATAATTTTATTGAATAGGCTTAGTTAGATACTTTGGGAATAGTTATTATAAATGTGCAAAATAAGTTCATGAAGAGTACAAGAGAAATAAGGTCACCTTGTAGGATATAACATTTAGTGAAAGACAAAGAAAGGCAAAGGTTGATCATGAGGATGAATTTGAAGAGGAGCAATCAATTTTTGATTAGAAAAGGAATACGAAGAAATTGAATAAAATAAAATTAAATAAAAATCATCTACTCTAAAGAGAAAGGAACTACTAGTAAAAATGTGGAAGAAGAAAAAGAAGTAGAAGAAAAGGTTTATAATCCTAAGTTTGTGGCATAAAGACATCCACATCATCATGATAGGAAACAATCAAGGAGGTATGTTAGACAACATTTGATTAACAATGAATATACATATATATGGGAATTGTAGGAACAATCATTATGGTTATACATGGAATCAAATGGGAAACAATTATGGAACATGGTGTAGAGACTCAAATTTGGAAACTTATCCAATGGAAATGACAAGTTTGAATTTTTTTCATGTTAAGATAAATTCTCACATTATAAGCTACGTTGTCACATATTTCTCTCTCTCATATGAAATTTTCATCTCTACACATAGTTTTATCATTTATTCATGTAACATTAGTTATCCAAAGAAATAATCCATCCCTATGCATCCTTCCTAGATATTACAATGATACAAATGATGGAGAGGATCATGAGAAAGTGAATTTTCTCTATAATTTTCATTCACGACTTCATGAAAAACCTCACTATATTGTGTGTATTACCAAGATTCTTTTAGGTGCTAAACTAACTTGTGATCAACCCTCTAATGAGAAATCTCTTTTTAGGATACATCATCCCAGATCTTTTATTATAGATACATCCACTACTCCTACATCTATGGTGCTTATCTCTTTGGGGGAAACTAATGTCCCACATCATAGTGTTATTTCTTCTATTCCTATATCCATTATTATTCCACACACACACACACACACACACACACACACATTATACCCATAGTGGTTTGTTTTCTTCTTCTTATAAAGAACAATATCTTATAACACTTTTTCATAGTTTAAAATCTCAAATCCTACAATTACAAATGGGTTCTTATACATCTTCTCATGTAACAAATTCTACATTACTCGCTTCATAATCCACTTGCGCCTAAAGTGTATTCTTATCCAAAGCCTTTGGGTTTTTTTCTCTCTAAGCTTCCCCTCTTTTGATGGAAAAGGTGATCATGAAGAGAACCTCCTACTTTCCATTCATATTTCTTGTATTATTCTTACAATGATACATTACTTACCATGATATTTCCTAGAATTCTCAAGGAATTTTCTTTATAATGGTTCTATAATATTCCCATTCATCCATTTCAGAATTTTTCCCCTCCAACTAATAAAATTCTTACATAATTATATATTAATATTAGGAAAATATTTCATATACAAAAATATGTAATAATACAAAAGGTTATAACAAATACATCAATGATTATGTTCTATATTACAAGACTATGCTTAAAAATATGAGAAATATTCTATGTAATAATGGGATTCAATATCTCTTCACTCAAAGGTATTCTTTCCCCTTTTCACAAATCATTTATCTTTGACAAGTTATTCTCATTTGATATTTTGTACCACACATTAAAGGAGAGTGAAGCTAATCTCCATACAATTACCAAGACCAAATATATTATAAATTCTCCCAACACATATAATCCTAAGTTTTAAGGAAAACCTACTCTCAAAATAAAATACAATGAAAATAAGATTGGCACTAAAGCTATTGTCATGTTGTATCTTATTGATGGAAATTTACATTATTTCATTGTGCACTTCACGTAATGCTTAAAAATTACTTGAGTAAAATCTTGTATCTCTCCTCCGGATCATAAGGGTTATACAAGCAAGCCTCATGGTAAAAGATTTGATGTTAATGCATTTTATGATTATCATATATTTTCTTTTCATTATACTAATTTATGTGTTAATATTTTTCATTTTATACAAGATCTTATTGATGCTAATTACATTGAATAGGACACTCCCACTAAATCATCGAAGCCTACTAATGATAATGAAAAATTAAAAATATTCAATGAACCCTCCCCGATAATAACATTACTAAGTATAATTTAGAAATACAACATGCTCATCATATTATACCTCCTTCATATTATACCTCCTTCATCACTTAGATGTTGGGATTATTATTATTACTACTAGGTAACTTTCTCGATTGGTTATTATATTTGATGATGCTAATATGGCTCATGATCTTATTTTTGATACACTATACGTTCATTATTTTGTTGGCCAATGTCCTATACATAGTGTTTTGATATATAGTAATGATGGAAATAATATGTGCACTTTTAAGTTACTTGTTTTTCTTGGATATACTAAAAAAATTGACTTTTGATACTAAGACTGAACTTGGGCATGTTTTTATACCTCTTATATTTGGTTCTACTACTATGGCTATTCAATTTTTGATTACTTATTCTCTTAGCTTGTGTGATAAGTGTTTAGGTTTCCCTCCATCTATCCTACATCAGGATATACTAAAAATAAGTGACCTTTGATACTAAGACTCGAACTCGAGCATACTATTACACCTCTTATAGTTGGTTCTACTACTATGGTTATTCCCTTTTCGGTTATTCTTTATCTTATCTCATGTGATATGCATATAGGTTTAACTTAACTACATGAGTTTAATGTTATACCATATATCTTGCATCAATGTGTCAAGTTCATTTACAATCAACAAGTTGTATGATCAAAGGTATCCCATCCGAGGCCCAAATACCTAAATTATTTAATACTTTATGCTTACTACCTCTATTCCTAGTACATATACACATATTACTTCTAGTTGGGATCTCCCTCCTATGCCTCCTAATAGGTATTTTATTTCACATGTTGCTTCTATTGGGTATCTCCTTCATAAGCCTCGTGTTTTGTCTTCTATTACACATGCTTCTTCTAATGGATTTCTTTCACCTAGGCTTCTTGTTAGGTATTCTATTACACATACTAATCCTATTGGATCTCTACATCTTATACATCCTACTATTTCCTCTAGTGCACATAATATTCCTCATGAATATTTTCATCCTAGGTCCCCTATGGAACATTTTAAGGATCATACATAGATTATACAAGATCATCCTTATTTTGCTATGACATAGTTGAGGCCCAATCCTCATTCACCCTCTAGGTTTTTTTAACATCCTAATCAGGCCCTCATTAGGTATATATTATGTTACTTCTCTACATAGACATAGATAATTTCAAAAATACAAAAACATTCAAACAATCACATAATATAAAAAAAACTTTCAAATATTTGTAAAAAATACAAAATCAGGACATACATATGACTTGGTTCTCTATCTTGTTACTTTACATATGTTGTTTGGCATGTTTATTTTATTACTCTTTACACACATGAATTCACGAGGTATGTTGAGCATGATGCATGAAACACACATATGGATTCATAATGACAGTGTTGACTGGTCCCTTTCAAGTTACTTTAATCATTTAGGGGCATCTCTCACACTATTCAAGTGATTTTGTATCATTTAAGTTATCACCACTCCTTAGTCATCCTCAATTACTTATATTGTGTATATTTTATCTTTTGGGATAACAATTATAACATGTGTCTTGTGCGGTGCTAAACTATCTTTCTCTATGTGAATTTTAACTAATTTTTTATCTACTTGATTGTTATATTAATTTATTGATTTTTTTCCTACTTTATTGCTTATTGTATGCATCCTATGCACCTTAATTGTATTATGAAACCACAAGTGTCCCATTTTTGTGTTTATATGCCTCTCTCATATGTGCACTCTTACTTATTTTTGTTTTACCCGTGTTTTCACTATGATTGTCTTGTCACCTACACTGTGGGTGTCCCATGTTTGTTGATTTATGCCTTGATATGAATATTTTTCATACTATTTATTATGCTATCTTGATTGAATATAACTTTACCTCTATGTTTTTTCCTCTAACACATTATTTATATTTCTATTATTATTTATTTTTTGTTGGATGTTTCTTTCTTTGTGTTCTATGGTCTCCACCATGCGCACCCATTTTAGATGGCCACCACAACAACCTTCCATGTGATAAAATGTAGATTTTCAAACATATCCAAAATTGGTACACATCATTTATTTTTATTCACGTGCTCTACTAATATATCTCACACACTCCAAAAGAGGGGTATTCACCAGTATATTATACATCTATAATTGGTATAAATATATTATATGACTTATACACAAGTTTTCATAGTGAACAAATCCTCAAAAATAGGAAAATATACAAAAAAATGATATAATTCATATTAGTATAGAACCATCCAATAATGGATGAAATGGTGGCACATTATGGACCATACTAGACATTTCCATCTTAGGGGAAATTCAAAGAAAATTTCAGCTTAGCACTTATAGACTTTAGGTACAAATTTAGATACATATGAAATAGTTCAATTCCACACTTAAAAGGGAGGAAATTAGGACACTCAAATTTGGTAACTTATCATTTAGCAAGGAAAATTTGACTTGGTCCATATGCTAAGACACATTCCCACATTTTAAGATACATTGACACATATTTATCTCTTATTATTTGTTAATCTCTACACACTAGTCTACTATTCATCGATGTAATATTAATTATCCAAAGTAGTAATCCATCCTGTGCATTATTATTGGACTCTATCTAATTCATCAATTAAGTATTGTGTAGGATCATACAAAACATGTCCATGACGTACTAAATTATGGTTTGACCTATATGGTACCACACCTCTTCATATAACGACTCTTTTTCAAATTGTAAAATATTACGTGTGTTACTTAATCTTCTCTAGGTCGACATAATGCAAATATCCAACACCTCTTAATATAAATACTCTTTATCAAATTGTAAAATATTATATGTGTCACTTCATCTTCCCTAGGTCAGACATAATGCAAATATCTAATCTTTTGAAGCATATATAATCAAGTTAGTTACACTTTATATCTCACTTTTTATTCTCACATGCATACATTGAAAATATATATACTAAAGTACTCAAGGATCTTCTAAATATTCCTAAAGTATTTGAAAATCATTCATAGTAGTCACCACATATGTTTAAAGCACTCAAACTAGTTTAAAAGGTATAACTTCCTCCATTACCAAGCATTCAAAGGTCATAGAGTCATGTCTTAATAAGAACAAGTCACTCCCATCTTTTTCAAAAGTATTTAAGGTAAAAATGGAATTAGTCTTAGCATCTGAAGCACACCACATCACATTACTACCATATTTGGTACATTTTATTTTATATAGTAGCTCACTTCATCTATGTCAAGAGACATGATGGAAAATATTGGGGTTGGCTTAGATTGCATACACTACTTGCACTAACACTAGGAGAACCATATAGGATTTTTTTACTCAAGGGAATTTATTGCGGTGCTTGGATTGGCTCAACAAGTGTTCATTACCAAGGCCATTTCATCCTCACTAACACACAAATTTATCCTTTTGTTAAATAATCACTTCATGAAGTTTCTTATAGGTATATATTATTTTTATTTTTTCCAAATTATTATAGGTGGTGTCAAAGTTGTATGATCCTTAGGGAAATAAAGTGACAAAATTTTCTAGAATGATGAAAGAGAAGTTATATAACATGATTTAATATAACTCTAAAATCATTCAAATCAAGCCCAGATAATAATATGCCCTAGAAGGAGCCATATTGTTCCATGCAAGAGAATTTTTAATGGATAGTTCCAAATAAGAAACATTTCTAGATCCAAATAAACCTTTTTACCCTATCTACACACCCAAGTCACTTTTTTATCACTAGGTGCAGATAAATATTCATTCCTTCTTGTGCTTTGAACAATTATTATATCATTTTATCATAGTGAAAGTATTGAATGTTTTAATATGGATTGTATGATTAATGTTTATTAATTTATTCATAATATTTGATAAGTAACATATCTTTTACATTCATAATTTCCTATTAATCTATTTAGGATTTGTAAAAACACATGGAACCATAGGTATAAACATTATGGCTATGTATGGAAGTTGACGAAGAAAAATTATGACCATGGAATATTATGGAACCAAGATTAGAGATGTACCAAGAACACATATGGGTGGTTAGATGATTGATCATGGAAAAATGTGTGTAAATAATTTAAGCACACTCTTTACATCATTTCTTTTCATGTTTTGGGGATGAAACATGTCAAGGAGAGATGTCATGTTATGTACCTAGGGAGATGATATTTCCTTCATAAGGAGTAGTGTATGATATTTCCCTACCTTAAGGGTAATTTTCTATTTCTAAATGTATTTGATTTTTAGGGAATCATGGGCCCACAAATTTATCCTATGTTGTTTAATCTTCATTGTATTATGATTTTTTTGGAATGTTCATATGTGTAGACATCAAAATTTGGTAACTTCTCCTTGTTTCCTTACTAATAAAAATGCTCACATTCAGAATTCAATCTCCTCATTTCTCAATCCTTTCTACAACTTGCTTATTTTTACACTATGCTCTATTTTCAATACTTTGAAAATATTATTCAATTAAATCATAATAAAAATTTAATATTCATGACACAAATTTAATTTTAGATGTTTTTCTCTCCTATCCAAAATCACATAGAAGGGTTGGGATATGGGGTCTAGTCCTGACAACCTATACAAATCTAACCCTTCTCAATCACCAACTCCACTTTCAATTCTAAATTATTCAATGGGTCATTTCATCTTCATAGGGTTGGAATTATCATAGTATATCACCTACAAAAGACTATATAAGCAAGTAATTATCACCTTATAACTCACCTAGTATTATTACAATATCCTATTGAAAACATCATTCCAAAAAAACCCAAATGCTCCCTAAATTTACTCAAACCGGTTTGCACATCATTTAAGGCATCCCTACTACAAGTATGAAGTACTCAACTAGGTCAAGGATTCTAGATGCATCCATATAAAAGCATGTAAACATCATAGAGCCATGTCCTAAGTAAGAGAAAAGTCCCCTTATTTACACCGATAAGTAATGGAGACGTACCTTTCATTTTTTGTACCAAAATTATTTGTTTGGCTATTTGAGGAAAAGTAATCTTTTCTCTAGAATAAAACAACTTTCTTCATTCTATCTTCACCCTTTACATTATTTTTCTCAAGTGGATCCTCCTTAGGATTCTCCTTTCATTTGCATATCTCTGATTTCTCAAGTTATAATTTATTTTGAATTGATCCTTTGCACCATTTTTGAGAGATAAAATTTCCTCTTCGATGGCCTCCCATAATGATACCTATTTTTTATCCGAGATCTCAAATACTTAAAATCATGCACAGTAACTCATAGGTATTAACTACATTCACTCAATCATGATTATAAGCAAGTATAGAGAGTGATTATAGACTCTCCTAATCACTATAATTATGGATAGATAAATCATTAACTCGTAATAAGGGCACAAAGAGGATGAGGAAAAAAATAATCTTCACACCATGATGAATCATCAATCCAAATTACCTCATTAGTTGTCGTGGCAAGAGGATCAGTGTATCTATTTAATTCCCTCTTTTTAAAACCTTTTCTCTTTGTTAAGCTGTCTATCTTAAAGGACTCATCATGTTAAGTTGTCTATCTTGATTATGTGTTCTATCATTCAAATATTGTTTATTATAAATAGGAGTCATATCTTATTCATTTCTAACAACTCGATGTGATAGGTTTTTCAATGTTCCCATCATTTTATGTATCTTTTCATCCACATTTAATGAAGTGCTTGGAAAAATATTCTTCATTGGTGGATTAAACTTCACATTAACCCTTTTAGATGGTTTTTAACTTCTCTAATGTTTCTTTCAATACTGATTACAATGGTATAATCTTTCCTTAAGATGATTGTTCCTTTATCTCTAAGATAAAAACTAACGTTAGCATGAAATGCTTCACAATATTTAACGAGACAACTTTCTTTAGGAGGTCTAACATTTTTAGGTAGATTTATCATGACTTTAGTCAATATGGAGGTAAAGTTAAACACACATTCATTAGGATGATTCTTAATACTTTTAAATGGAATCATGAGGAATCTAGAGTATATCCTTTCACTATACTACAACTTAAAATTCCCTGTCATATCATGTCAAGAATATATGATTCCATTAGGAAATTTTTTAAACCAGTCCCTAGGATTATCATCTAGAGAATGAATAAATAAATTGGTAATAATATATTCATAAACAATTTCATAATCGTCTATCAAGTTATTAAAAATTATAAGATGTTAACCAACTGAAATAGTATTATTCCCTTGAAATTCGGGCACTATTAATCTAATTTTAGTAAGGAAATCATTAGGATAACTTTTTATTTCTAAGAAATCAATTTTTTTAAACCTATTTGATCCTAATAATGGGCAAGGATGTTTGACATTACAACCAAATTCATTCAAATATTTTTTATTTCATGCCATATTATGATCTATTAGGGGTTTATATGACTTTATATGATGATTAGGAGATGGAGTGTCAAGAAAAAATGATATGGATAACAAGATCTTGTTTTTATTCTTTCATAAGTTCTCTTAGAGGAATGTTAATAGACCTTTGGAAATCAAAGGTAAAAAAGTATCTTATTGAGGGTGGGATTGAGATGATTAATTTCCTTTAAGCAAATGTGAAGAAAAATATTATGAACTTTTCCGAGGTGGGAATGTTACTAGTGTTTGCTTAATTGAAAAGAGGGAACACTCCAAGATTGGTCTTTTTACTCGAGTTCAGTTCGGGAAATCATATGAGAAGCCACAATTCACTTCATCGTTCTCAATTAAAAATTTATCCCACAATTTAAAGCATAGAAAGGAGAAATTTATACTTAGAATATTGAGATTTAGAAGTACCTCTTCCTTGTACATGTTTCCAAATATGCCTCTATTTAATTATTGACTTGATTTGTAAGAGTTTTAGATGTTTCTTTGATTAATATAATTTTAAATTAAAGTGTAACCCCTCTATATTTGCAAACTAAAATTCACAAATAGTAATATAAGGTAAAGAAAAAACAAACTAGTAAATATTTGATAAATATCCAAGATAACTAGTTTGAGAAACACAATGGAGTCTCTAATACCCTAAAGATATATACGGATGAGACATACAAACATCAGCTCTAAGAAATGTGTGATAATGTTAACAATACACCATGATCTCTTTGTTTAAAATCTAAAATACAATGATAACAACCACAAAGATCACAAATGACAACAAAATTCTTACAAATATGACTAAATCAGACAATATTCTGCATCAATTTGTTAACAATGAGTGTAAATAAAATGTATCTTGTAAGAATCAAGCACAAACAAAAATACCAAAACTAAAGGATAACAACTTATAAAGATAAAGTGGAGTAATTCCCCATAAATGGAACTAATTTTTTGGATCCTAAATTTGTACCAAGGTTGAAATGAGTGGATATAACAAGATAGTTCATTGTAGTGAATTTATTCTTCACATGGAATGGAATAATTTAGGTTAATAAATAGAAAGGTGGTTAACTTCCTACTCTTCAGGATTTGTGATACCTAGGGAAGAGACCATTCAGCAACCCAAATGATGTCAAGGGACATGGATTAAAAAAATATAACATGAATGAACCACCCAAACAACATAACCATCATGAATTCCCCCAATTTATTGTCACTAGCGGAAGGTCCCAAACCTACTTAAATCTAGGAAAGGGTTGCATTCAAACAAATTGTAGTGATAAATATATCCATAATCTATAAGATGATTACTCTCAAGACCATAAAATTATTCAAATGAAGGCTTATAAACATGAATCCATAGTTCTAATGGCTAAAATATTGAAGGATTTATAAATATACAAAGTGATATTTCAGAAATTTTAGAGGTGTATAGAAATATTAACATGAGAGGGTGATTAGACAAGTTTAGACCAGTTGTTGAATCCATTGGGAAAGAGGTTTACTAAAAATTAGATCAAGTGAGTTAGTTTTGACCAAAAGAAGATAAAAATCTACACAATTGTTGCACATACACCATGAATTCAAAAATAACAAAATCATACTACACATACCATTCATTATCTATCGAAGAATACATTACAAGATGACTACACATTGATCTTGGGACAACTTTAGAAGATATAAAGAAATGAATACCTACAAGGATTTTATAACTTCACACTTATACATGTTTACACAACACAAACAAATTCTTAATTACCAAATAATGATCTTAATAATAATAACATTTTAATAAATCCACAACATTTTATAACATATTTATTTGAACCATGAAATATTGTCATTATTCAATTGATCACACTAATAGAAAATAAAGTGCTCAATTAGGATGATGAAGTTTTCTCAATAGCCAAAACATCCTCATGGATAATTCTCCCTCAACTTATACAATTTACCTTTTTAAAGGTTCACAACAAATTTTCTCATAAAATATATCTAAAAATAAATCAAAGGCTGAGGAGAGGCCAATTGTCAACTCTAGATCAGAAAAAATCATTCACCAATGAGATAAGATAAAGAAGCATGCTCGAATCACCTTTTTCAAATAATATTTGAAGAATCACAACTTTTTCCTTGAAGTGAGCTAGAATTAGCACAAAAAATAAACCAAAATAAATATAAATGGTATTCCATGAGGAAAGACACATGTGCACCCTTGAAATTGGGAGAATGGATTAACAAGAGGTTTTCATTTGTCACTGACTAAGATTTCACCTTTGAACCATTGTGACATCTTCATGTCTCTATTCTTTTAAAATTTAAGCTCCTTAAAATTTTATGGTGGGCCATGGATGGAATATTCTATCCGAGAATCATCTTTGAAAGTAAGAGTAACAATATGGAAGCATCGAAAGGTATTTTGGATCCAAATTGATCGAGGAAGCTACATGAAACTACGCCAAATTTTGTCACTAAAATATTCCATATCTCTCAACTATTTGCTTAAAAATGGAACAAAAATGTAACTCTCTTCACAAGATTTCCAATGATACTATTATTTTCTTGATTGTAGACATGTCTCAAAAGTTATGAGAAAAAAATTGAGTCTGTGATCATTTTAATGGTGTTCACAATTTGATGTCTATGATCTTATTTCCTTTATAGTTTGGACATCAAATTTAACCTACTAAAAAAATTTCTATAACTAACCACATTTTTCCATGTGGCCTCATCTAAAATTTATTTGACTATGCTTTGATCTTAATCCTTCACTAATCCTTTCCACATGGCCTAGATTGATTTAAACTTTCCTAGGTAGCCTTAAGGCTTAGGCCATGAATTCGTATGCATAGGTCACTAATCTACGACATGGGCCCGCCATCAACACCAACATCCTCTCGTAGTAATTTGGATCCTTTCCTTCCATACCCATAGAACACATATGGGTGATACATGGCTTCCATCATTGTCACCATTCACCATAACTCTTAGATCATCGGCCTCAATATGTTTTCCTCACCGATCATTAACACATGTTTAGCATTGGTTAACTCAAGAGCCACGTGTTAATACTTGGCACATCAATTAAATGGGTGACACTTGTAACCCATTAGTACATTGTGTTTCCATGGTTTTTTAGGCTCAATTTTTTTAAAAGTTTTCCAAACAACAATGGATGATGTGTATCATCCATCATTGAACTCTTTCTTGCCACAAGTTTTAAGTACACAAGTTAAATTTGAAAGTCCTGTTGAAAAAGGATTTAAAGGTAATGAATGTCAAGTAGACAATTGGAATCCAAAATAAATTTATATTTCACAAAATGTTTTGGGAAAACTTGTACACATGTAAAGTAAGTAAGGGAACCCATTTTTGTAAGGTTAAAAACATAAGAATGTCAAAATGAGACTTTTTCACCGTTTTAAGCTCCTAATTTTAACTTGAAGGCCCCAAAATAAGGTGAGCAATTTTGGTTCCAACATATGTTTTGGATGTGGGATAAGTACCCCTTGTGGGTTTCTTAGATATCCTAAAAAACACTTATAAGAATAAAACAAATGCCTAATCCAAAAAATAGATCCAAACTCTTCATAGTTCTAATCTCTGCACTTGGAAACTCAAATTCCGAAAAAATTTTTATCTATCTCAAAACAAATCAAATAACTTGTACTATGAGAACATCTCTAAATACATAGATGAAAAATAAACATCCAAGAACTAATGGAAAATGAACAACCAAACAACAAGGCAAAAAGAAATATATATAAGCACAATAAAACAGAAAGAGACAAAACATTTATTTACACTTTGTATAAGGACTGGACTACCTCCCTTTAACTGAAAAAGTGTTTCAAATGTCTTCCAATAACAGGAAAACCTAGAATATCTCCATTCATATCCATGAGGAATAAATTATTCTTTCTAGTATGGACATCAATGGCATATGACCCCATCCATAATGAATCAAACTTACCATGATTTCCCTTTTCCTCATGCCTATTATCTCAAAGCAATATTAAGTCATTTAAATGAAATTCTCTTATAGAGGACTTTTTGTCAAAAACTCTCTTTATCATGATCTTAAATTTCAAACATCTTTCATGATATTTCCTAATTTTTCATCCAATTGTATTAAATTTATTTTATTCTATCATCAAATGGATCAATGTCACTAAATTCTACCTCTTGTAGTAATTGGTAAGTGGGAAGCTCTAAGTTTGGAGGCAAGGTAGAATTCATGCCATAAACTAGTTCAAATGGAATCATGCTGTGGCCTTTTTGGGAGTTTTTTTTTCCAAATGGAAAATCTCAACTTCTTTGTGTTTAACTAAAAATTCCTTCTAAATATTTTGATCGATTCTTGTTGTTAGACTCATTCTTGACAATTTCCTGGTAGTAGTTAGATGAATAAGATAAGTTAATTTCAAACTAGTCACATATATGTAAAAGAGGAATTAATCAAACATATAGAATTATCATAAACAATATTATTAGACACTCCAACCTTGTGATAATATTTTTTCATGAAGTCCATCACTACCTTTTGGGTTGCATTCTTTGTTGGGATGGCTTCCATCCACTTGGTGAAGTAATCATTTTCACTAAGATCCATTTTTTTCATATTTGGATTGATCAGTTTTTTCCCCAATAAAGTCCATCCCCCATTGTTGAAAAGGGGAATTTGCAACAACTAGAACTAACGGAGAGAATCAAACTCCTTAAGTCTTCCTACAAAATGTTAGCATGGATCACATACCTTCACAACCTTGGTAACATCGGAAAATAATGTGGGCCACTAATAAAAAAATTGATAATTTCATAGGTAGTTGTTTTAGCTGCATAGTGACCCCCACACAATTCATGATGGAATTCTAAACAAATTTTAATATTTCTTTTCATTTACACATCTCATAAGGACTCCTTTTGGAGTCCTCCAAGATAAACCTTATTTGGTGAGCACATATTTTTGAGCACATAATCTTAGAGATATACATTGATTCTTATCTAAATTAGGAGGGTATTTGAGATTAATTAAGTAAAATATAATAGTATTATACCTAAAAAGATCATCTTCAACTGATAAATCACCTTCTTCTTGTAATTTAACTTCAATAATATCCAAATTTGACTATGTTATAATCATGACCGTATTTTCCTCTTACAAGCTTGGTGTTGTGCACCTCAATGTCAAATTCTTAGAGTTTTCTTACCCATCTACATATCTTACCATAAGTTTCCAACTAACTTAATATGTCCTTCATTATGGGATGAGACACATATGCTCGATCTTATAACTAACTATATAAGTTTTGAATGACTTTGTTTCCTTAACGATAGTGTAAGATTCTTTCTCCATAATGGTATATTTTAACTCATCATGGTATATATATTTACTAAAAAAGGTAATAGGTTGTTCATTCCCTTAATCATCCTTCTCCGTAACAAAATATCGGTTATGGTGTGTGGAGATGCAAAGGAAAATATCTAAAATTCCTTACCATAATCAAGAATAGTCGACTGAGATTGTTTGAGATCATATTTTACATCAAAAAAATATCCTTCTACGCTTTATGTTTACATTGAATAACTTGATTATTCTTTAACATATTGGTAATGGGAATGGTGATATCTATAAATTTTGATATGAAATGTCTAAAAAGTTTATTTTCCCTGAAATATGATTAGATTCCTTTCTTGCACTCTCTCAAAGTTGATCATCACTCCATCTTTAGACACAATGTGCCCAATAAATTTTCCTTTATCCACACCAAAGATAATTTTTTGGGATTGATATATATCCCATACTCTATGAACCTATGAAACACCTTTTATAAATGTCCTACATGATTGACTCTCTATTTAGAGTACAATGTAATTTGGTCTTGGTAAAATATCATGATCTCATTGATTAGACTAGAAAATACAATCCATTTCCATTTAAAATGTTACTCCAACGTTTATGATACCAAAAGGAATGTGTAAATAAACATATGTACCAAAATGTGTAGTGAAAATAGTTTTAAATATTTCAAACACTTTGAATATAACCTGATTATAGCCATAAAATCCATCTAACATAGACATGAACTCATAACCAGTGACCCTTTGCAATAGGTGATCCATATTGGGAAATAAATAGTTGTATTTCAAATACATTTTATTCAAGTTTTTAAAATCCACACACGATATGATGTTCCCACTTTTCTTCCTCACTGGTACAAAGTGAGCAATCCATAAAGATAATCTAATTGGTTGAATAATCCCTCTTTTTCAATTTTATAAGTTTTTCCTCCATTTTTATTACCAATGATGGATTAATTGGCCTTTATTTCATCCTAAATGGTTTTACATCAAGATTTTATTGAGTTTGATGCTGAAATAGGTATTCCCTATAGGATTTCAGCTTATCATAGAACCAAGCCATGAAATTCCCTATATTCCCTTAACATCTTAATCACAATATTCTTTTCATCTTCCTTCAAGTAATTTCCAATAAACATGGTTCTAAGAGATGCATATGTTAATTTATTCTTTATCATGCATGATTGGTGTGTCTCTTTATCTTACCTTGTCATCAACATCAAAGGTTGTCTCAAGTCAAACTAGTCCTTTTGGGATTTTGTTTTTCTTCAAATAAAGGAACTCTTTCCCAAAATAATCTCTTTCCATTCCTAATTTTCAATGAATGGTTCCAAGTCCATAAGCTCATTATCAAACTCATATGCATTGTTCAAAAACATGAGGATGTGAGTGTCATCCTCAAAGACATGCCAACCATTCACAGTATATGGTATAGAAGGCCTCACTAACACTTCAAAATCATACTCACAAAAAGGGAATCCATTTTACTTTGATCTTGAGAAGTGTGGAAAACAAGTTGGTTTTCAATTATTTTTAATGATCGAAAACGTAAATGATGTTAAAAGAGTTAAAAACTCCATGGAGTCCCAGGACAACATTCCTATACTATTTTAATATCTCATTAATAGATTAATATAATTTCATCACATGTTCTATGATTAGTTATAAACATCCCTTGACTACCACATCCCGATCTGGAATTTAGAGGCCATATTCAACACAATTAGAAAAGCTTCATACTATGTTTATTATTAGTGCATTCAAAGTATAACTTGTAATAGAACTTGAAAACATTTTCTTGTGGGGAATATAAGACAATTCCAACTCCTTCCTTCCTCATGAACATGCTCCATGAATGAACATATTCCATACAACATCAAAAGAAGTACTACATACCTATGGGTAAAAACTCGGTCAATGAAGTTCTCAATGAAAAAAGTATTCCCTACAATTTTTTCCATATGTTTTTCATTGATCTTCAATCAAGTGTAGAATTATATTCTCTATGTAAATCTTGACTTGATCTCCTTTAAGTGGTATAATTTCATAAGCCATATCCATCTAAATGTTGCCTCCAATTGAGTCAACCCACTTTTCGAGATAATAAAATACCCCACTTTAGAGGGAATCCATCACAACAACATCCATATCCAAACATTTACCTAGATAAGCTGCAAGTAGAATAACAAGAGCTCTAACACACCCCACTATAGGTTCTTCTCTAGAATCCATATCATAACACCTCACATAAGTATTTTATATTCGATTCCCAACTAATTAAGGATAGTTAAAGGAATTATGTCACAAGAGGTTCTGAATCAAGTATACACTTGTGTAATAACCACCCATTAACTAGAAAAGTGGTGTAAAATGGTTCCACATCCAAATAAATTTATACTAATTATGTGCCCAAATAAATCTCAGGAACCTCCTCCATCTCTTCACTAACTTATTTATCTTTAAAAACATGGGTACTCGAGGGAATGGAGCTTTGGGCACCTAGGTAATAAAATGTTGTATTTTTATGCTCTAGCATGGGTAGAAATTCAACTAGTGGGGTTGTTATTTTCAACTACCTAAAAACATATGTCATACCACATGTATTGTATTTAGGGATTTGTGAATTATGAGGCAAGGTGATGACATTAATGTCAAGTATGCATGAGGAAAGGGCTTGAAAAGGAATTCCATAAATAAAAGGATGGAGGAGCATTAGTTTGAGTTGAACTTTCGTGATCATATTCTACCATGTCTCTTATTTTCAGAAGTTTTTTAGCACATGAATGCCCCTTACTTACACTAGTAATCAAGGAAGACTCACATTTCATCTATTTTAAATAGCTTCTTTGTTTGAATAGTTGAGGTGGAGTTGTTGAACAACAATAACCTTCTTCATTTTTATTGTCACCCTTGCCATCATTTTTCTCAAGTGGAACCTCATTAGGATTTTCCTTTGCATTTTCATCTCTCTTAATTCTAAAGTTATAGTTTATTTTGAATTGAGACTTTACGGTATTATTTAGATATTAAATTTTATCTTTGCATGGCCTCCCACCTTTATACTTATTTATCATCTAAGATCTCAAATACTCAAAGCCGTGCACATGCATCTCATAGGTCTTAGCCACATTAATTGAATCACCATCCTAATCAAGCATATAGAATCATTATAGAATCTCCAAATCACTATAATTATGGTAAGAGAAAGAACTAATCATAGCAAGGTCACAAGAAGTATGACGTAAAAAATAATATTCAAATAATGATGAGTCGTCAATCTAATTTACCTCGTTAGTTGTGGAAGTAAGAGTATCAAGTGTATCTCTTGCATTCCCTCTTTGTTCGTGCCTTATCCTATTGAAAGGGCTTCATTATTTTTTCAAATGGCCTATCACGTGCAATCCCTCTATCCTAATTATGTTGTATTTCATTGAAATATTGTTAATTCTAAATAGGAGGAACACCTTTTCATTTCTAGAAATTGTATATGATAGCTCCTTCAATTCTCCCATTATTTTTCTAGCTTCTCATCCACACTCAATGAAGAGCTTGGATAACTCTTCTATGTTGGGGAACTTCACATCATCCCTTTTAAATGGATTTTCAGTTTCTCTAATGTTTCTTTCAATATTTATTTTCATGGTATAATCTTACCTTAATTTGATTGGGCCTTTATATCTAATATAAAAACCAACTTTAGAATCAAATGCTTCACAATATTTAATGAGACAAGTTTCTTCGAGAAGGTCGACATATTCAAGTAGCTTCATCATGAATTTAGTGAATCTTGAGTTAAAGTCATGCACACATCTATTAGGATGATTCATAAGTCTTTTAAACTCACTCATGAGAAATATTGATTATATCCTTTCACCAGACTAAAACTTAAATTTTTCATATCACTCCAAGAATATAAAAATTTCAAACCAACTCCTAATATTCTCCTCTATAAAATGAATAAACAACTTAATAGCCATATCTTCATTTAAATAATGTCATAATCATCTATCAAGTTATTAAAAATTCTAATATGTTAATCACCTAAAATAACATTGTTCCATTGAAATTTGGGCACTATTATTTTTATTTCAGCAAGGACCTCATTAGGATAACCTTGTATTTATGAGAAATCATTCTTTCTGAACCTATTTATTCTTAACAATGGGTTAAGAAATATTACATAACAAACAAAAGTATTCAAATATTTATTAGTTCCATCCATATTGTGATCTATGAGGATCTTAGCTGACTCTAGAGGATGATTAGGAAATGGAGTATCAAGAACAATGATATGGATAACAAGATCTTGTTTTGATCCTTCCTTCAATTCTCTTGGAGGAATGCTAACTGACTTTGGTAAATAAAAGGTAAAAAATTATTTGAATGAGGGTTGGGATTTAGATACTTATTTTACTTTAGTCATAGGTAAAGAGAAAATATTATGAACTTCTCTAGAGCAGGGAGCTTCACACAATTGAAAAGAGGGCACATTCCACGACTAGTCTTTTCACTCGGTGGTTTAGAGAATTAAAATATGATAAGTCACGATTTCTTCAATGTTATTAATTAAGAATTTATCCCCATAATTTAAATGAGATAAAGAATAAATATACTCAAAATATTGAGAGTGAGAAGTACCTCTTCCTTGTATATGATTCCATATATGGATCTCCTTAATTACTAATTTGATTGGTACAATTTCTTGATGTTTCTTTGATAAATCTATATTAAAATCAAAGTGTGAACCCTCCATATTTGAAAACGTAAATTAAAAAAACAAAAATCCAAGTTAAAGGAATAGAAAATTTATAAATATTAAGGGTAAGTGGTTTGAGAAACATAATGGAGTCACCAATACCTTAAAGGTATATACATATGAGACATACGGACATCGATCCGAGAAATATGTGACAATGTTAATAGTACAACATGATATCTTTTTTAAACTCTAAAATATAGTGACAACAACCATAGAGATCATAAATGACCAGACAATTCTTATAAATAGGACTAAATCGACAATAATTTACATCAATTTTTAATAATGAGTGAAAATAAAATTTATAAAGTAAGAATCAAGTACAAAAAGGACCGAACCAGAGGATAACAATCACCAGATCTAAATTGGAGTACCTCCCTAGTAACAACACCAACTTGTTAGCTCCTAAATCTATACAAAGGTTGAAATGATTTAATATAGAAAGATAGTTCATTGTAAACAATTTATTCTTCACATAAAATAAAAAATTTAGGTCAACAAATGGGAGGGTGGTTAACCTCCTACTCTGACGAATCTATGAGACCTAAGAGATAGACCATTCAATAACCTAATGTTGGAAAAACAACCACCGAGAGGGGGGATGAATCAGTGGGAAATTAAACTTTCAACCACTTTAAACATTTGCATCCATCAACCATTCAATTCAACTTAATCGAGTATGCATGCATTAAGAAACATAACCATATAAGAGAAAATGAGAATCATCAATACATGAACACCACATATAAGTGTGAAAACCTCAAGGGAATAAAATCCATTGAATCAAATATTTATTAGAGATATGATTAAAATTTAGTTGAGTACCAACCCAACAAGGAGCACTAACCCCTAGGTTTAGTGAGGTACCAACCCCGCATGAGAACACTAACCCTTGGATTTATTAGAGCACCAAACCTATAAGGAGGCATCAAACACCTAGATGACTCAAAATCAAATCAAGCCACCTAGTTTTCATGTCACCTCTAAAAGTTTGCACTAACAACTGATGATGACACCAATTTATTTCACCTTCTCTCTATCTTTTAATAAACCGCCTTGAGCCTTCCTTGCTTAAGAAATTCTTCCTTCAAGATTATTAGATCATTTAACCTAGGTCGCCAACATCAAAAAACTCTTTATAAAATCACATAATATTCTCTACCATCTCTTAATGGTCACATATACCTATTACACCTCCACAAGTTTCCCTCTAGCTTGCACTTTTTGTACCCATTTAACAACAAAATAGAACACCAACACATGCTCTTATACATGAATCATGATTATAAATCATCGAGTTTAGCCATAATATGGAAAATTCACTAAAAACTTAAGAAAATCCTAGAAAAATCATAAAAAATACCATATAGGTTGGTAATAACATCTTCACACTCAAATCCTTCATTAGGACACAAGAAGGCCTAAAACACTAAATTTGCCCACCGGCCAAATCGAATGTTCTTGAGAAACCATGGACTTAAAAAATCTAAAACTACTTAGAAATATTTTTTAATTCCATTAGAAACCTTATAAAAATTATACACCTCTACACCACCATCTCTCATCATGAAGCCACTTGAGAACAAGGACAACCAAGATGCCCCAAAACTAGTCTTCAAAGATGAAGCTCAAACCCTCATCAAATCACCTCAACCATGCAATTATGATATATCAATATAAATATCATGACCTCAGGGTAATCAATAAAATCATAGGACACCATTAATCAAAATAAAACACCATCAAAATTCCTTTACTGAACCAGGTCACCCGAAATCGCCAAAACGCCCCAAAACTAGTCTTGCAAAATAAACCATAACAGACCTCCTAAGGGCTCAACCATGATCTGAAACCACCATGGACATGTATAATAGCTTCCCAAATTCCTTAAACACCAATTTAGTTAAAAGGTATAGTGTAGAACTTTGGAAAAAACAAACTTCTATAGAAACTTGTATTTTTCAGTGGGGTCCACACACATCCATGAAACCTAAATTACACTCGGAGAAAGCCGAGAGAGATTCCTATACAACCTCAAATAATCACACAATCTAAATTAATCTATTATGGTCATGAATGAGACAAAAAATTTCCATCACTTTTGACCTAGGTGTTTTTGGGAAAAACAATTTGTTGAGTGGGAAGATTAGTGGGTTCTAACCAATAATGTGTGGGAAGGAGTCCCTCGATTGAATGGGGCAGCTCCATTTATTAAAAATAAGGAAATGTAAACAATCTAAACTAATTTTTGGTTAGCCCAAAGACCAGGGATCACACAAGAATACTTCCCTAAACATGTGGCAATTGCTTGTATTTAATACAAGGGAGGAAAATTGCTTAGTGAGGGAGATAGGAGAGGAAAATAAGAAAGGGATTTCAATCAAAAATAGCATAGCAAAGTTTGTTACATTAAAATCAGAACATTTCACTTGCATAAATGAGAAGAAACCATTAAAAAAGAAAGAGGAACAATCAACAAGAAATATAAAGTTTTATTTCACCATGTTACACAATTTACAATGCTCATGGAGTATAAGTTGAGATGGAGATAGAACAGTAGTAGACAAGAAATACATGAAAAATGAAGGCACTTGTTTCTAGAAAGACAATGAGAGCTAGTAAACAAACATTAACCATCATCCTAAAAATGAGGGTACTATTCATATTTATAATGTTATGATTGACCTTTCATCTCCCCCACATGAACTTTCACCTTCCTTCATGATTATTGACCTTCGGACTTTTGTCATGACATTTTGTATTCCTCTATGATTGTTGACCTTTTGACTTCTTTACGTAACCATTTATATTCCTTCATCACTTGTGACCTTTCACCTTCCTTCATCATGTAGGTGCTCAACTACATATTTTGGCCACACGATACCATATCTCGGGTCATTCATATCCTTCCGACATGTGAAATCATCTTCTGATACACAAATACATTTTTGGTTATGTGACTACATTTTTTGGTCATGTGACTACATTATGTTGTCGCATGTCTACACTTTAGCCTTCATAACACGTGACTAGACCCTTTAGTCACCTAGGCCTCCGTGACGCATGACCGGGATTTGTGGTCATGTAAATACATTCTTGGGTCACCTAAAAATGTGTTTTTCATGTTTTTACTATGTTTTCACACGTCTTAGAGCTTTTTGATGCACATCTTGAGCTTGTTGACATGCGACTGAGCCTCCCGATGCCTAAAACTTGTTGGTGGGAAGCAAAATGGGTGTCGGGAGACAAAAATTACTATTGGGAATCTAGATTATTTCTATGAGGCATATTATGGCTCATTACATGGGTATGGAGTTGTTGACATGCATTTGGAGTTGTTGACACATGTCTTAGAGTTTGTTGATGCACGTCTAGAGTTGCCAAGGTCGCTAAAAAATTGTTTACTTCACCTTGGGAGAAAAATTTAATAAAAATTGGTCATCAACTATATGAATATTTATTGGAAAGATATATTCAATCCAATTATACTATTTATAATTCTTAAAAATGAATTATTCATCAAATTTTACCCATATTTTAAATTTTTCCTCAAGTTGTGCGCTGGTAGACTGAGTAGCAGGAAGAGTTTACGATCACCAAGGAATAAAAATCATATGGGTTATGAATATAGCTAAATATAATTTCATTTGAGATTTGGCTAGGCTCAAAAATATTCACGAGGCTCCCAAACCTTTCGAGAAAGTTACAACTTGTAGAAGGATCTTTGTGTCGCATTGTCAGATAATTTTCCACATCACAATGTTCCCAAAATCTTTCCTTAATGATTCTAACATGAATTAGGATCTATTATATTTATAATGTATAGGATATGAGATTCTATCTCTTAATGATGCTTCAAATCCTTTAAACAAGGTGACTAACTTTTTTAGAACATGCATTTCCCAATACCTTGCTCACAAAGACCCAATTTTACATAGCTTGTTCCTAAACCTTTTTTTTCTTCCATAACTTTCCTAAAATACCTTGGATGATTAAATAGTTATGTCACACACTTCTCAAATGCTTAAAATTTTCCACATTCTTAGGGGGTGTTCACTGTGTAAAAAAGTATGAAAATAGGCCTTTTTGGGACTTTGAGAGCGGTTCTTCAAAGTAAATGAAATTAATCCATGTATTTCCTCCCACTATCTTACCTACACATGAAACATAATTTAAAAATATATTTATCACTTTCCTTTTAGACATGATGGGGTTTACATAGTTAGAGATTAGCGATAGGGTAGGATTACATTACTCGGTTCAAGGATTTTCAAGTGTGGGCTTAGTTGTCATAGAATTTTTTTCAATTTTTCATGCTAGAGATTTAGCATGAAAACAAGTTTCCATAGCTTGGGAACTTGTTTCAGATTGAAAAAGTGAAAACAAGGTAAACAAGAATCCTAGAATCTCAAAACATAAGAGGACCAAAGATGCTTATCCATTGGGATATAGAAGTCATTGTAAAAGAAGGATGGATAACACAAAACCTCATTGATTAAATACAACATACAAAAAAAAAACATGACAGAAAGGGAAACACACTAGAGAACTAGAAACACACAAACCTATATTCACATATGGTACATGTGGGGGATAACCCATTTTCACTGTTTGTATAATTTAAGATATTTCCCACTGCGAGGAAATTCTAAGTGAGTGTCATCTAGATAATATATTTGGAAATTATTCTCTCCACATGTGTCCCATATCTAAAATGGACCAAGCCACAATAAATTAAAATTCCTATAGATTCCTTTTGGTTCTCTCATCTTATCCCATAGCAGGACAAGATCACCGATCTGAAAATCTCTTTTCTTTTCCTTCTTATTAAAAAAAGAATTTATTTTCAAGATCACCGAGGAGCATGCAGAGAGACCTAGGGGTCATCAGTCGTCGATTGTAAACCATATCGGGAGATTCGTAACTTATGACCATCTCACTATTCTAGAGATACATGTGGTTTTCAGGAAGAGGCTTGGTTGGTGAGCTTGAGCGGATGCTTCAAGCTTTGCCCTTATACTAGAAACACGAAAGATCGTGTTGTGATCCATCTTCTGAGGGATGGAGTAGAGTCCGTGGAGGACCGAGGAGCGAAGCTCGTGTTGACTCGAATATATAGTTACAGGAGCTATTTGAGGAGTGTTTCAGGAGCAGGTATTTTCCCAGAAGGTTTATTCAGCAATGGATAGACGCATTTCATGACCTCTGCCAGGCATCTATGACTTTAGTTGAATATGAGAGTCAAATTCTGACCTACTCTAGTATGTCGACTATATGCAGGATGAGTAGGTATGGATTCATAGGTTCATTAGGGGCCTAAACATGTATTTGGGAGGTGTGGTGCGCATTCATTGTCCACAGACATTAGTAGTGGCTGTGGAGAAGGCCTATATTATAGAGGAGAGATGGGGAAGATGTAGTAGGATAGAGATAGAGTTCAAAGCTACATCCGGTAGATTCGGATAGCAGATCAAGAAGGTTAGTTCCTCCTTCTCATGGAGGAAAGAGTTCAAGATACAATCTTCATTTAGGCCACCATAAGCAGCCACCTCGGCACCAATAAACCAGCCCACCTTACGATTTCCTCAGAGATTCGACGCATAGAGGGGGCAGAGTATGGGGCCTCCTCTTAGGGGTCCCATTAGGACACAGGGTGCACCGAGAGCTCAACGGCAGATGATCTCACAAGAAAGACCTCAACAATCCCTAGTTGGGTCATCGGGATCCATATCTCGGACCTCTGAGTACCGGCTAGAGGTACATATTACTAGAGAGGACCAGGAAATTGTTAAGGTTGTGGCATTGCTGGACATCATTAAAGAGATTACCCACTAAACCCTAGAAACAAGGGTAAGACACGAGATCTTAAAGCTTACTTTGTTGGAGACATGGGATGGAGCCATCGGATCTACACAGTGGTCAAGAACCTCCAGGATGAGCACCAAAGTACTGTAATAGAGACTACAGGTAGTATTCGTGGTATTTCTACCTCCATATTGTTTGATTCTAGTTCATCTAATTCTTTTATTACACCATCCTCGGTGGAGCATTGCAGGATGGTGGCAGTTAGGCACGGTTGTATTTGGTATGTTGAGATGGATTCTAGAGCCAAATTTTCTGTAAAATTCTTAGTTAACAAGTGTGTAGTGGATTTGAGACCCTTCACCACTAACTCATATCTTCGCATCCTTCCTTTGGGTTCATATGAAGTCATCTTGGGTATGGACTAGTTATCTACACACAGAACTAGAGTGGATTGTTACCATAAGACTATTGCTTGTATAGATGATCTAGGAGTTGAGTCAGTGATAGCAAGAGTTAGGAGGCCCATTTCCATTCACACCATATTTGTTATGTAGCTTAAGTGGTGTGTGTGACGAAATTGTCAGATGTATGTTGTTACGATTAGTGACAGATCTAAGGATGAGTCTAGTGGACTATCCCTTGATGACCATCACATTTTGAGAGGGTTTTCTAATGGTTTTCCTAGGGAGATACTAGGGTTACCTCCCCACATGAGATAGATTTTCACATAGATCTGTCTCAGGGCGTGAGCCTATCTCACGAGCACCTTATCAGATGACTACCCCTGAGCTCTGTGAGCTCAAGTTACAGCTTGAGGTCCTTCTAGAGAAATGCCTAATCCATCCTAGTGTATCCTCTTGGGTGCACCAAAGTGATTTTGTGAAGAAGAAGGATGAATCTTTGTGGTTTTGTATTGATTATTTGCCCGTAACAGAGTTACGATAAAGAATCGTTACCCCTTTCCACACATTGATGATTTATTTGATCAGATGAAGGGGGCTACAGATTCTCCAAGATATACCTTAAGTCAAGATATCATCGAGATGAGGATCACGGAGGAAGATATTTGTAAGACCGCCTTCCTACGAGATATGGCCACTACTGAGTTCGAGTGGTACCTTTCGGTCTAACGAATGCCCCACACGTGTTCATGAGCTTGATGAATGGGACATTCAGGACATTTTTGGATCACTTTGTGCTCATATTCCTTTACAACATTCTAATTTACTCAATTATGTGTGAGGAGCATGAAGAGCACCTTTGCAGGTTCTTGGTGTCTTCATGAGCAACATATTTATGGGAACCTGGAGAAGTGTTCGTTATTTTAGACAAAGGTGTAGTATTTTGGCCACATCATTTCTGGGGAAGGTATCACAGTCAATCCTTCCAAGATTAGAGCTATTATGGTTTTCCAACACCCACTAGTGTGACCGAGGTGCACAACTTCATGGGTTTGGTAGGATACTACAGAGATTTGTTTAGGAATTTTCTCGGATTGCACACCCCATCACTTCCCTTTAGTAGAAAGGGAAGAAGTTTATATGGTTAGATAGATGTGAGCAAGCCTTCAGACACTAAAGGAATGCCTCACGATAATGCCTATTCTTGTAGTGCTAGATCCTCAGGGTGAGTTCTTCATTTGCACAGATGCTTCTTTGGTAGGACTTGGAGGTGTGTTGATGCAGGAGGGAAAAGTAGTTACGTGTTTATCTCGTAAACTCATATATTATGAGCTCAATTATCTGACTCATGATCTTAATCTTGCAGCAATTGTGCACACCTTGGTGTGGTGGAGACACTTCCTTCTTAGCTGGAGATTTACACTCAAGACTAATCACTTGAGTCTTCAGCATCTCTTCACAAATCCCAATCTCAACGCTCGTAAGCGGTGTTGGATGGAGTTTATTTGTGAGTATGATATGGAGATAGATCATGTGAAGGGGAAGAAGAATTTGGTTGCAGACACCATGAGTAGATGGAGACATGTGGCTATTGCTACTTTAGTGGGTATAGATTTGCGAGTAGGATTTTGCAGCAGCTTCCTCATGATAGTTTCTACCTTGTAGCTAGAGCAGATATTGAGTCTCAAAGACCCTTGAGGGAAGATGGTCTTCTCGAGACACAAAGGTCGATATATGTTCCTAGAGATGGAGACTTGAGACAAGACATTTTAACAAAGGCTCATCATGCACCTTATTCAGCCCATCCTAGGGTGAAGAAGTGTACGTAATTTTGAGATAATTATACTATTGGAGGGGACTTTAAAGAGACGTGGCTCGGTTTGTGTCATGTCTTTGTTTAGAGTGTCGTCGAGGGTGAAGGTCAAGCATCGCATCCAGTGGCCTTCTCTTTCCTCATCCTATATCGAGTGGAAATGGGAAACCATTTCCATGAACTTCATAGTTGGGTTACCGACATCAAGATACCACCACGACGCCATCATGGTCACGGTGGATAAATTGACGAAAGTGGCTCATTTTTCTCTGGTGAATACCACCTGCATAGCTAGTGCAGTAGCATGGGTGTATCTTGATGAGATTGTCAGGTTGCATAGGATTCCATGGAAGATCATTTGTGAACATCATCCTTTGTACACTTCTCACTTCTAGACCACCATGCAGCATGCTCTCGGCCGAGGATCAATTTCAGCACACCGTATCACCTGGAGACAAATGGACATACTGAGTGGGTGAATCAGATATTAGAGGACATTCTTAGGATGTATGTTATGGATCATCGATTGAGATGGGAGCAGATTTGTACACAGTGGAGTTTGCCTACAATAATAGTTTCCAGAGTTCAATAGGCATGGCTCCTTTCTAGGCACTTTATGGTAGAGAGTGCATGACACCTCTAAGTTGGGACAGGTTAGAGGACAAGGTTTCTCTTGGGTCATCCTTATTATAGGATATGGAGCAGCAGGTTATTATGATCAGGAAAAGATTGCAGGAGGCACAAGACAGGTAGAAGAAGTATGCAGATCAGCATAAGATAGACCATAGTTATGAAGTCGGCACGAAGGTGTTTCTTCGTGTCAGACCGCATAAAAGCCCTATCCATTATAGAAAAGGTTCTAAGTTTTCTCCTAGGTTTATGGGTCCCTTTGAGATCTTAGAGAGTATCAGTCTCTTGGCCTATCATCTGCCTAGCTTTCCACCTAGCTTGTCTTGCATCCATGATGTGTTTCACGTTTAAGTGCTTAGGAGATATATTTCTAATCCTTCTCACGTATTAAATTAGACCGCATTTCAAGTGCGGGATCAAGGGCATGTGATGGTGGAGCCTATCCACATTATAGAGCATAGGACCACAGGCCTTTGAGGCGAGAGATTGACCGTGGTTTGGGTCCAATGGGATAGGTATGATGATACCGATCTGCTTTACATGGGAGGATGCTACATTGCTACGAGTTCAGTTTCCACACTTGTTCCAGTGACTTCCAGGAGGAAGTTGAGTCTAAGGGGAGGGGGATGTAGTGCCCACTTCCCTTTGACATTTATTTCTATTGATTTTGATACTATTGACTCTACTTATGGACATTTTGTATTATTCTGACTTAGCATGATGTTAGATGTTAGAGATACTGAGACTATTGTTGGTTTTCGATTCTTAGTATGATGTGTGTGGACTTTTAGAGACATTTTTATATTGATGATGATATGTTATTGACATGGTTATATATATTTCTGACATGTGATATTTTCGTCACATTGAGTAGGCCTTGATAATTGAACTAATTTTGTGATCATTTTGACATGGATGAAATGTAGAATAGAGATGTTGTTAGAAATTGTAAATGATATCATAATTTCCTAGATGATGATTTGATGCATATGTAGATGATTGTGGATTTATATTGCATATTTTATCTTTGGCCATGAGGTCGAAGGAGGTATTATGTGTTTTGTAGGTAAATATATTCACAACAAACAACGGGGGGATTGGAGACCAACCACATTGGAATGCTAGGTGAATTCAACAAGGGTCACCATGGCAACATGTATTTTTGTGTATGTGTGTTGAATTGTTGTTAGGGGTTCCCATGGGGGATTACCTCTAATTGTGACCAAGGGGTTATGTGTTGTCTTTTATTTAGTTTCCTTTATTTAATGTTAGTATGTGATTTTAGTGATGTAATTTTATTGGATTAATTATTTAGATTTTGGTGTATATTCCCTTTTATCTTTAATGAGTTTAGGTGTCTTATTTAAGTTAATTAATCTTGTTCTAAACTAATTAGGGATGGGGAAAAGGAATTCATTTATTAGACTCAATGGCTCTTGGATTATGTGTTATAAGTTGAGTGCTTTATATCTTGAGTGTTGTACACTCTACCCCTTCATGGAAATTCGAATTTGGCCTTAAGGGCCAATTTTGGAGGTTTGTGGGACAATTCAAACTTGTCCCACACCTCTTAAATTTTGATACCAACCCTACCTATGGGTTGGGGGGTCAAAAATAAACCCCATTATGTGTTTTAGAAAGAAAAAAGGTAAAATATTAGTGCTCTTTCTTTCTTGTAATTAAATTTTGTCCTTAGGGGGTGTGGGCTTGGATTGTGTGTGTAAGTAATTTTTCATTCCTCTCACCCACCAATTTATTGTGCATTGTGGTTGAGGTTTGACTTATGAGGTGGAGTTGAGGATGAGTGATGTGACATCCTACAAGAAGCCACCTCACCCTCATATCCCCCTTTTCTATTTATTCAAGTTCTTTTGCTTGTTTGGGGGTTACTTCATTTTTTGGTTCTTGCATTTTGGAGTTAGAGGATTTTGGAGTGCTTGTGGTCTTTGTTGGAGCTTGTTGGTGATTTCTTGGGTTGAAGAATCTTGGAGATTGACTCTTGGAAAAAGCTCTACCATGGAAAGGTAGGAGCTTTACTCTTGCTTAATGTTTTTCTTTTATTTGTGTATATGTGCTTTTTTTAGTGTTTTGGAATGCTTGTTGGGTGCTTGGGTAGATTGCCTAAGTGTGGTGTAGGAGGGGACTATGGGGAGAATTCATGTAGGGAGGCATAAGAGTTTATTTCATGTTTTGGAGGGAGTTTGGGTTGGGTGCCCCACCTTGGACAAGGAATGCTTGCATTTCTTACTTGTTTCTTTTATGAGGAAGCATAAGAGAATGAGGGAGGCATAAGAGTATGTGGGAGGCATAAGAGGCACTTGAGGGAGGCATAAGAGTGTGTAGGGGTTTTGAGATATGTATTGGAGGTTTTAAGGTGGGCACCCATTTCCCATTGGGAGGCATAAGTGACCTCCCCATAGGTTCTTGCTCCTTTGGCTTTTCATATTTGAAGCCTTGTATATTTTGTGGTTTTCCTTCTTGTGTTTGTAGTTTGAGTTGAATGTGCTTTGGAATGGTTGTGAAATACTTGGTTTTGTGATGTGGAAGCTTGTTTGTTTCCATGTGTTGGATCCACCTTTCATTGCAATGTGGTTGGGGCTCGGGGCCAATGAGGAGGATGGCTTCTCCTCCTCATTGGAATTCTTGGTTGGGTGGAGAGTGTTGCCTCTCCCCTATTTTTGTTGTGATCAAATGAAGCATGATGGATATCTCTTGTTGGTGATGTGAAGCTTGGAGCATTGTTAGAGTCCTTAAGAACTTTCCCTTGTGATAAAACCTTCTTGTTATTCCCACTCAAGGTGGAAGATTGTAATATTGTATTTTTTAAAGGAAATGTTGTATTGTAAGTTGTAATATTATTTGAAGAAGTTCATCAAAGAGTTGTAAAATTTCCCTTCTCTTTAGATTGTAATATGGAAAGAAATAGTCCAAAATGTAAATCATGCTTAAAAGCTTAGCTTTAGTTTGTATTGTGAGAAAAGAAGTTCTTTGTTTTAAAAGAAATGAGCTATGCTCAATGGGAAAATAAAGTTTACTTTCATTGTGAAGTTGTATTATTGTAAATGAGAAAGAAGGAATATGGAATTTGTAAGATGGGGAAAATGTAGGCATAGCAAACTTGAATGTATAACAAGGTTTAGTGAAAATGAAAGAGACAACAAATTTGAGGTATATTGTTATATGGGAATGTTGCATTTTGTAGTAAGAAAATAACAATGTTAGAAGTAGATTTAGATCCTTTTTACTCTTGGAATTGAAAGAAAATTAGTTGAACAAAATGGAATTGATCTTGTAGTTGTTGTTCTACTATTGGATTTGAAAATGTTTTAAAATGAGTAATTTTAACTAAGGAATGAATAAATGGAACTAAATCTTGCAACTGGAAACTTTAGGTGCATAAAATCAAGTTCAAAATGTATTTTTAAACATTTTAGTAACTTTTTTTTTAAATCTCGATTTTAAGGTTTTGTTCTAAGGAATAGGACCACCGCCCATGAAAAACGGCGGTCTCATAACCGCCGCTTAGGCAAGGCGGCGGTCTCAGAACTGTCACTCCAGGTAAGGCGATGGTTCATGAATCTTCACCCCGGATGGGGTGGCGGTCCTAGGACCATCGGCCTTCTCTAGGTGGCGGTTAATCACTTTACTGTGGAAAACGTAAATCCGTGCCTGTGCAAATTTTAACTTGGTCAAAACAAAATTTTAAGCATGTAGAAATTACAATGAAACCTCCACAGAAACAAATAATGGCTAATCTCATTGTTTAAAGCACATAAATCTTCAAATGGGAAACTAGAAGTGCTAAAACTTATATATTAATAGAGGTAGGGTTTTCCCCAAATGGAGAACTCCAAATACAAATAGTGTGGTAATAAAACTAGATTTTAAAAGGAAATCCCTCCAATCCTTGAATGAAGTAGATTACAATGACCAATATTTAATCTAAATTAATCTAATCTTGATTTCTTTGTAGACTCTTCCATAGTTTTCCTTTCTTGCTCCCATAGCTTCCTTCTATCCAACCCGTGTAAAGTAGACAAAAGAAAATTGACCAAATGAGGAGACTTGGGTAAAGAAAGAGATTAAATAAAAATTCATAAGGAATTTTAGGGCTAGTTTGGAACCCTAGGATCTAGTGGCCACAATTGAATTGATCTAAGGGTTGAGGATCAACCCTACTTTTGTTTGGTAGGAATATATTCTATGGTTGTTTTAAATAAATTTTAAGGTATGTGTAGATGGGTGAATGGGGCCATTTAATTGCCTTGGGGTGCAAAGTCTTTATTAGTTCTTAGTATGTTTTAGGAAATTAATAAAAAGGAATTTAAGCTATTAGGATAATGAAACTAAAATAATTAAGCATGAGGTTAACCATTTTGGGATTGAACATTAACTAAAGAGGAGAAAACACTTAACCAAGTAAATTAAATTAGGGCACCTTACTAAATGAATTTTAATTAATCGACCTTAGAGATAAAGTAAATTAAATATTTAATCATTTAACTAGACCTGGTCTATCAATTGTAAAGTTGAGATTATTGGTGTAAATTAATTTAATGTACCCTAGGGGTTAACACCCTTGTAACCTTTTAACTTATAACAAAAAAAAATTAGTCGCAATTTTCGGGTTAAGTGTTAGGTTTTAACGTGTTCTAGAACGTATTTTTATGGGTGTTACATTTGGTATCGTAGTGGGTTCAAATCTTGGACCCTTGGGCACACCTAGAAATTACAAGACATGAACACTCAAGTGGAATTATCAACAACTATCTTTTGTGGAATGCCAAAATGGATAATAATATTTTCCTTGATGAAGTTACATACCATTTCTGAATTGGCTTTCTTGACTAGTATGGCATCCACCCACTTAGTGAAGTAATATGTTATTGTGAGCATAAATATATGACCTACACTAGAATGAGGATTAAGAACATCGATGAAGTATAGACCCCATTTTTGGAAAGGATCTTCAATTACCACCGATCTGAGTGGAAGTGCAATGAGTTACATTCTTCCAACAAATGTTTGCAAGGCTCACACTTAGATACCCATTGCTAATCATCTTGAAATAGATTAGGCCAATAGTACCTCCCTCGAAGGATCTTGTGTGTAGTGACCATGGTGGAGAAATGTCCACCACAGGCTTGGTCATGATATGCTCTCAACAACTACTCTTGTTTCTCTTTGTCAACGCACCTTAAGAAACATCCATCAAGGGATCTCTTGTATAATACATGGTTCCAAATCACATACCTTACAACTTTGATATTTAGGGTCCTTCTTTTCTTGTAATATATATGCTTCAGAAAATCACCATAAGTGAGGAAGTAAGAAATATCATTGTACCACTCATTAGTAGTATTCACAAAGAGTACTGGGGTAAGTCTTTACTTACGCATTCATAGTAATGACATTCTTTATCTTCATACTAAGTCATGAGAGACTCATCTTCACTATCACCGCATAATCCATTGCCTCTAACCAAATTAGATGGCCTTATCTCAAGGTCATACTCTTGAATCTTTGACACCCAGTTACCTCTTTTTTCTTGAGGTCTTGTTGAGTCAAGATAGAATTTATAGATGATCCAAGAACCATCACAATGGTGTGAGAGTGTAGGATGTAGAATCTGAAATTATTGACCACCTTAACCACAACATAAGCATGTTTTTCCATGGTAGATTATTTGAGCTCATGATTCTTCAATGGGTAGCTCATGAAGGCAATAGGAGACTCAAGCCCTTCCTCATTCTTTTGAACTAAAATAGCTGAAATAGTGTGCTCATATGCATAACAATACACAATGAAATATTTATTGAAATCAGGACATACCAGGGTTAGAGCTTTGGATATGGCCTTCTTGATATTATTGAAAGCTTATTTTCCCTCCTTACTCCACTTGAAGCTCTCTTGGGGCTTCATCATTTTTGTAATATGCTTTGTCAACTTAGAAAAATCTGGAAAAAAGTGGTGGAGGAAGTTGACCTTACCAAAGAAGGAATGAACTCCCTTCTTGCTTGTGGGAAAGGAGAGTTTTTGAATGGCTTGCACTCTTTCTAGATCAATCTTTATTCCTTATTTATTCATAATGCATCCAAGGAGCTTTCCTTTAGTCACTCCAAATATTGAATTATTTGGATTTAAATTATGTCATGTTCTCGACACCTTAGAAAAACTTGTTCGAGGTGTATCAAATGTTCTTTCCTCTTTTTAGAGAAGATTGTGAGGTCATCAAGATAAATGACAATACATTTGTTCTTAAAATCCTTGAAATCCAAGTCCATTTATCTTTGAAATTTTCCTCAGCATTTATGAGACCAAATGGCATCCGAATGTATGCAAAGGTTCCCAAGGAGTTGTAAAAGTAGTCTTATATTGATCTTCTTGAGAAAATTCAATTTGATTGTAGCCGGAGAATCCATCCAACATAGAAAGAATTTATGAACCTGTGACTTCTTGTAAAATTTGATCCATGATTGGGAGTGGATAATTGTCCTTTAGAGAAGCTTGGTTCAAATTCTCGGAAATCTACACAAATCCTTATTTCTCCACTTTTCTTCCAGACAGGGACAATATTTTCCACCCATGTAGAGTGATGGATTGGAAAAATGATCCTTGCATTTAGCATTTTCAACACTTCCTCTCGGATTGTTCTAGAAATATTTGGATTATATTGTCTTTTCTTTTGCTAGAATGGCTTTGCTTCAAGCTTGAGAGGTATTGAGTGTTGCATCTCTTTTGGTTTAAAATATTTCAACTCATCATAAGAATATGCCAATACATTTGAATACTTTTTCAATAACGAAACAAATTTTCTCTTTTCCTCTAGTGAGAAACATTTTCCTATATTCATAAACTAGGTTGCTTCTCTATCCTAATGTTTACTTTCTCAAAATCAGCAGTACTCTTAGGATACTCCTTATCTTTATCTTTCACAAATATATCATTCCTATCAAAAAATTCTTCAAGTGAGACTAGGCCCTTAGGAATCTTATTACCTTTTAGCACGAGCACTCCATTCAATCAACCTCTTCAAATTCACCTTTGTATTCTTCTGAAGTTGAATCATGGGGTGAAGAAGTACTTCCTTCAAAGAACAGGTTGTTAAAATTATCTCACATCTTTAGGAAAGAGAGGATATGTTTATCATCATTAAATAGTTGCAAATGGTTAGCATTATCGGGCATTCTTTTCTGAATATCATCTTAATAGAATATTTCTCTTTGTTAAAGGAAGGGTGTGGCATCAGTAGAAGATGACACAACAAGAGAATCAAATTTTTCATTTTTTCACGGGGAATAAATTGTATAGAGAAAACATCAAAGGATTCAATGTAATCCCACACTTTGTTCCTATAATTTTTGAGTCATGAATTCTTCACTTGGTATTGATTTCAGACTTATTTCACAATTACCTCTGCATCTCCTAGGCATTTTAATTGCTTAATTCCCATGGACTCAGCTGCATCCATGCCTAAGAGAAGAGCTTCATATTTTGTAGTATTGTTGGTATTTTCAAATTGGAGCTTGAAATCAAAAGGAAACAACTCACATAATGGGGAAATCATAACCACACCGCCTCCTGAGCCTTTCTTACGTAATGGCTTCTCACAAACTTGATAGTCCATATTTTGTATTCATCTTCTTCGAGAGATGATAGGTACCTCATCATCCCCTCAGAAAGTCATGAAGTAATTCCCATGTCCACTATCTTGATAAAGAATATCCGCTCTAGGATATTCTGATTTTTGCACTATATACTTCATTTTTCTCGTTGGAAAAAAGTTTTCATTTGGCCCTTCACTGCAATATTTGTTGAAGTCCATTCCATATGAATTTATCCTCCTAAATATCTACAAAATATTCTACTCAATAACATCTTGTATTAGGATAGAATGTCTTCCACTAAGATTGTCAATAAGACTTTCTCTGCTAAAGTAACTTGGGCATCCTTTATTCTTCCCATAAGTGGGACTTATTTAGTTTATAGAGAATAAATGTTGGGCCTCAGAATATTGACTAAGTCCCAAATTTCACGTGCGCACGTGGGACCAGTGAAGAAGATGGGCACGTGGGAAAAGCACGTAGTATAGGGGTTTTATAAGGGTTTAATAGAAACCACGGTGCGGGCGCAAGGCAGAGAAAAGGATTTCAGGACTTAGTCATATTCGTCTTTCCAAGAGGCACTTGAGGAAAAATGTGACCCGACTAGGCATGCTAAGTGGATAAGGTGACAACCTAGTGACTTGGTGGTCAAGGAAAGAATATTCCACGCATGGAACATTCTCGAAGACATCATTGTAGAAAGTGGGAGCTTGGATCAAAAGAATCATGCTCCATTGGAGGACCACCTTGACACTTGGCAACCTAATATGCTACTACTTCAGAAGGCATGGCGGTGGGTATTAAACCTATTTATAGAGATGCTAAGGTAGAAAAAAATGATATAGGAGAGAGGACCATTATGGAGAGAGCATCATTGAGAGAGCTAGAGAAGAAGAGGGCCATGGTGTGATAAACCATAACAGAGTAGGTGAAGCTATGCAAAAATAACGAAGATTATAGGGGTTGGCATTCTCATTAGAAGACTATAGGAATGTTATCATATATGGGGAATGGAGTGCTCGCTAAATTTTTGTAATAAGGAAGAATAACTAGAACTTCTGATGCATGAGTCATGATATATTGGTCTGATATGACCCTTTTGGATGTAATGTGGTTATTGAACTATGATCAATATGAATATATGGTTATGTTCTAAATATATTTTCCATGGGTGTTAACCCTAGTGCCTTTTTCTTTATGTTATGGATCAGATCTACTATCTATATGATGTTTCTCTTGTTATCTTAATGATTTTGTTGGTATAATAACTCATCCTATGCTTTCAAAATATATGCATGATCATTTAATTTTATGCACTTAATTTGTCATCAATGACAACATCTTCTCGTAATTCTCACATAAAGGAGGGGCTTGGCACCCGCTGTGGTGATAGGATAGCGTGCAAGGGATTAGAAGGTTATTCTAAGGCAATAAAAATGACTACAATAAAACCAACTTTGTATCTCGTGTTATAATAATACCAAGGGAATTAGCTACTTGTATTGACTCGCATTGTTAGAAGCACCTTAGTCTATAATACATTTATTCAATTGGTTGCCTCCAACAAGAAGAGAAAGGTAGAATGGTTCAATCTTGTCAATCTTGGATGCACTTAAGGATAAAAAAATTTAGATGAAGGGGAAGGATGAGTTGGTAATAACCCTTTGGAAGAGGGTGTGACAGTATTGATCTTTGGGTTACTACCTTTGATAAACTAGACTAGTTTATCAAACTATTTTGGATGGGTTTGCAAATATTCAGACTCAGAGATTTGGACCTTATACCTTTTGACATGGTCTATGATATCAAAAAGGAGGCATTATATGTTTATGAGGTGGAGGAATATTTTGAGCATAAATAAGACATTACTTTGGAAACAAAGGATAATTTGGTAGTAGAGGTCCTCTAGAGCACATTTTCCCTTTTCCCCTCTTTTCTTGGCCTTTTCTCTTGATGATGAAAACCGCCACCTCCTGCGAGGTGGCGGTCGGTCTCGTGCTTTGTTTTCCCTTTTCCCCTCTTTTCTTGCCTTTCTCTTTTCGTGTGATACCACAGGCGGCGGTCTCTAACCACCGGTCCTGCTTAAGCCACTGCTCGGGGTGGCGGTCCTTTACGTTTTCAAAAGCTCTTTTAACACGACTCACGTAAATTCAACATTTTACCAGCTTTCTTTCACCGCCATAAGCTTGCATTTATGATTCTGGTTCCCTGGAATAGTGTTTTGCCATTGTTTATAGTTTAAGAGTTCTATTTGGCTTTTACCTTGGGTAAATGCAAATGCTATAAATAGTTGGCTTGTGCTCAAGCAAATGGCCCCTCAAAATTTTCCTCTGATTTCTCTTTGCAATAGATTTAGTTTTCCTTTTGCTTAGAATGCTTAGTTTCTTTCATTGCATGCTTAGTTAGCATTGTTTTACTGTTAGTAAGCCACATATCCATCTTGTGCAAGCACTGTTGTTATTTCATCCAATCCATTGGAGTAGAATAGCTTAGGAAGCCATTAAAGTTGCAGGTTTTGCTCTTCAAACAGGATAGTTTCAGGTTCTGGACACTTTATGTTGCATGACTCACAATAGATCCCACTAGGAATTGCATAAGCCAAGCTCTGTACTCTTGCGCTATCCCTCTCCTACTCGCATTGTATTCAATCAGTGTTCTTTGAGCTACCTTTATCCCAATATCTACTTCTGTTGATGCTAGCATTACACGCTTTTACGGATCACGTGAACACGAAGGAGCAGGAGATCACACTGAGGGGACAAGATCACACACACCATCGGATTCGCCACTTTTCTTCTGCAGAATCCAGGTTCTAGCTTTCAAAGTTCTAGTTAGAATCATATCAAATAGAGTAGTTAATTGCTTTATTTCATTAATTCTACTCTCGATATTGCCGGGGAAGCTGTGGGGATTGATAGTTTAGAAACTATGATTCACTCCTCACTTCTGAGGTAGGATCGAGAGTCTTGCAAATAGATTAGATAAGCTATTTTATTGTTTAGAATAGATCTACAAATTACACAGACAAATAGCTACACTCGGTTATTTTGTTTGTTTTAAATTATTATTTTAGCTATCAATTCTAGATATTTTAAATAGCTGCTTTCTTAAATTCATAAAGCTCGTCAGAAAACAAAAAAAAATAGAGAAATCATATATGTTATAGATATACTTCACATAGTTAAATTTCATTTTACTGTAGTTCGTTTTACATTGTTGCTTTTGTATGACAATCACGGGACCTAGAGCCCAGGGAATACGTATTCGAGCCAATCGTGCCTCATCCCAATCTCATCACGGCGATAAGCGATATATAGACCAAAATCTTAGGATCGAGTCTTCGAACAATGGTAAGCTTGCAACAAATCAATTCCCAGTTGAGCGGGTTAAACATAGAAGACGACCAAGCACACACGTTTTGGTCAAATCAACCAAACTACAGATTACCCTAGGCAACATTCATATGACTGTAGAAGGGTTTGAAAGAGAACAAACCTTTGGTTGTGATCCTTTGGTCCCATAGCCAGATGCAGGAGACACTCTTCTAGATATAGATACCAGCCTAAGAATCCAGGTTGCACGAATGCACCTGTAAGATATTCTGAGAAAATCACACAGTTATTGATCCTAAATATAGAAGCTGAGAAAGCATATGATTATTGGATATTAGGGATTAGGACTTGATTTCACGCATGACCATAACGGGTCCACAACAACTAAGAATCTATGGTTGTGACCCACAAATCCCATGACCAGCGAAATCCATAGGAGAATTAGACATAGACACTGGCCTACGCACACTAGTATTCGGTCTACCCCACTTCCACCTATCATCATCGAACAATTATCCTTGCTAGACACGGCTGACTAACGAGCTAGGGAATTCTGGACTAGGCCAGAGAATCGTCCATAGAATTGACTATATTTACCATCCACCATATGACCCTATCCGGAGAAATACACGAAACTATCCCGGGTCATTTTCCACGTATTCCACAACCTATAGATCGAATCACGCTAGAGCTCGATATTGATTGGAGCCTTCGAGCAGTCATCCTTGCTGACCGATCTATCACACCAGTTCAAGTTAGGAGGGCCTTCTTTGCCTTAGACTCACAAATTCCACTAGTGCGTATTGAAGACATTAGATTGCCTAACTAGTTTGTCTGCATCTCACACATATTCCATACCCACCGGCTGTCTCGGCACGACCTCGGGAGGTCGGGTGCGAGGAAGAGTCACTTGTAGATTCCCATGCTCGCATGTCACTTTTCCATCGTACAAAATTGGTGAACCCAACGTGAAACAAACAACTTTTTCACCTTCTCCATCTCATTAGTCATTTTCTTCCTTTTATTATTACCTCATTTTTTCACATCCTCATTGGCTTTCACTCACCTTCCCCTCCCATTATTCTGTGGGTATTCATATACCCCAGAATATGTCGGGATTCGATGCATATGGCAGACCCCTCTTGGGTCTTGAGGCATACTACGCCCAGCAAAATAGGCAATCATCACCCTCACTCTCAGTATGGGGTGACAACTACTCAACTAACCAGTTGTCAACACAAACTCCGAGAATCAGATATAACTCATCATTTCAAACTGAGGAGTTAGATCAGCTCACTCAAACACAACAAACAGAGCCTTCAGGCTCGAATAACATGACGTTCACTTGGAGAATCTGGTTCATCTCCTCAGATGCTGCTTAGACCACAAATTAGTAGACAATCAGACTCATACCGAGGTTTAGATGATGAATATTCGGTACGTTATGCCAGGAATGACCAACATTCTCGAAGTATGTATCCACTTGTATAGGAGGTTTACAAACACAACCCGGTCTCTTTTCAGAAAATACCTCTATGCCACTGCATATAGGAAATACCCTCGGAGAAACTTGGCAAGATAGTGATCAGTTCATAGCGGGGTATCACGTGCCTATACAAAACCATGGTATACAACAAACGCCACTACGGAAAAACACCGTGACTTCACCAAATGAAGTCATTTCAACTCTAATAGAAAAGGTTAGAGGGTTAGAACTTGCCCAAGCAAGTCAAAATTCACAATTCATGCAAGCAGGAAGTTCCAATCCTCCACACCATCCTAGCCAAGTAGATCTCCTCACAGGAGTAGGCACGTTAGGCATGACTCCTCAGTATTCACAACAAACGCCAACTAGACCCACCATCTCTAACATTGTTCCTCCCGGTCTAGTACAAAACAATCCATTCCTGGACAATACCCCATCATACTTAAACATGTACTCCAAATCACCACAAGGGGATATGTTCTCCTCTCCCGGCATGTTTGCTCAAACACAGGGGCTTCCTTATGCCCCTACTGCCAACGATGCATACATACGCTACGCCCATATCAATAACCCATTCCACCACCGCTCCCTCAGCAGGCACCATCAATGGTCGAAACATATGCGATAGGGACTTACTCAGAATATTTGAAAGAGCCCTTGGATTTCACCATACGAAGCATCATGCTTCCAAGACCTCTCCCTGATTTTCCCAAATACAAAGGTGAGGGAGATCCAAATGCACATATCAAAGCTTACGCTACGGCCATTCGAGAACTACTCCCATGGGATGGGGTTGTTGCTAAAATATTCCCAAAAACCTTGGAAGGCATCGCTCTCGATTGGTATTATAGAATACCTGAGGCTTCCATACATTCATTCAAACAACTCGTGTCAGAGTTCATCAAGGCCTTCGACATGAACAAATTATTAAGAACAGGAATCAGGGAGTTCTTACACATCAAACAAGAACACAACGAATCATCACCCATTTCATCCAAAGGTGGCGTACAGTTCTTTATTCTTCGGCAAGTGCTCCAAACATGGATCAAATGGAACTATGTGATTTATTCCTTCATTCTCTTAGCAGAGAAGTGAAGGAAGAAGTCCAGAAGTTCCCATTAAGAACTTACGATGAAGTACTTGAGAGTGCTCTTCGAATAGATCAAGCGGCAATTGACAGTGGTCGCAAAACATATGGAGCAAACGGGAGGTTAATCACCCCCAACCAGAACACCACAACTTATCCTACTACCACGAGCGTCAATCAAGGACCTAAAATCCTTAACAAAAATCGGGGTGTAACAACAGATGGAGTAACTGACCAGCCTAAAAGGTAAATGTTGTCAATACTCCATCACAAATAAACAACCAACGAAATAACAACTTTACCCTGACAATCAATACAGTGGATTTTAATCATCCACAACAACAACAACAACAACAACGGTGAAATCCCATACAGGGTCCAAGCCAAAATTCAACTAGGTACCAAAACCAGAATTCAAACCAAACAACAAAACGCAAAATTTTAATAATAGACAACGGTTTGATCAAAATTTTGGGCCCTGATACACACATCAAACCAACAAACTAGGAATTACAATCCTAATTCGTATTGTGGTTTCCACAAAATCGGGGCCATGACACTAGAACGTGCGTGACTACAATAAATTCATGCAACGCGCTTGCCGGATGAACAAAGACAACTTTTCATGGATATGTTCTTGGCGATCCTACGCATCGGCATCAAATACCTTTTGAGGCGGTTTCCCCTCAAAACACCCCTGAAAGATCTTTAATGATCCACTCCCAAATCACGATAACAACAGGCTAAATCTAGCTGGGATGAAAAGGGTGTAATGACGAGGAAACAATGATCATGAAGCCTCGACCTCATTAAATCCATTAGTTGCGCCACTGACTAGGAAGTCGACCACGACCTAAGGTAGTCGGTTTAGTGGAGTTAGACATTTGAACTACCCATCGAAGCTATAACAAGGACACGAGTATTTCTCTCGGCCAAGTCCAAGCCACTGCCGGGCGAGATGACATCCAACAAATCGTAGTAAAACATGTGGGTGCCTATGATTTGATTAACGACCTAACAAAAACCTTCTCGCACATTTCATTTTTAGACTTACTAAAGAACTCTCCTGCTCACAGGGCTGCTCTTTTAGAAGCATTAGGTTTAGGTCATTTAATTAACATCACTCCACCTCCTGAAACACAGGTAAATCATGTGGACTTTGATGTTCATCCTCCAGGGCAGCCAGATAGGGATGTCGAATTCATATTCGAGATAAACAAAATGCCGACAGATCTCTTTGAGATCACACGCGGGTGATCCAGCCTTACATTTGCAAGTATGGGTTTATAACAACTATGTAAAGCGTGCAATGGTTGATGATGGGGTGGCAATTAACATAGTCCCCTTCTCTTTCCTTCAAAAGCTAGGGTATGGAGAAACCAATTGTTCCACAACTCGAAATACACTAAGGGGCTATGATAGCCTTAAAGCCACCTCGGTTGGAACTATAATATTACCGGTCACCTTAGGACCCAAAACCATCTTGACTGAGTTTTATATTATAGATCGGAAACTAACTATAATATGATCCTCGGCCGACCATGGATACACCGCATGAAGGCAATCCCTTCTACACTATTTCAAGAAGTAAGGTTTTTACATTTAGGAAAGATATTTGTGGCCAAAGGTGATCCAAAACCATTTGATGTACACCTAGCTGACTTAAAGAAAAGACCAGGCGTGCACTCGGAGTTTGAACTCCCAACAAACCAACTTAATAAACCTACTAACGCAAAAACAAAAGAAAAGTTGGTACCTACGACAGATCTTGAAACTATGAGCCTAGCCAAAGCAACTCAAACCCCCAAAGATGAGGCTAACACTGTAGAAGCAGTATCATTAGGAACTACTGCAAAAATCGTTGAATTGCTAGAAAATGATCTACCAATATTCTTACCATTCGATTCAGTAGGCATAGGGTATTCCCTAGGCATTGGCTCTCTTCCAGCAGAGGATCTCTGTATGGTGGAAGTAGAATATGCAAACACAACAGATATCCCAGCATCCATATTCCCAGTCAAATATTGGACACTCCATTTTGATGGAGCTAGATGTCGTTACGGAGCGGGGCAGGTGTAATCTTTACTTCCCCTGAAGGAAAAGTCTTACCTTTTGCCTTTAAACTAAATTTCGAAGTGCACAAACAATGGCGCTGAGTATGAAGCCCTCCTCCTTGGCCTCATCTTAGCTAAGAGAATTGGTGTTGATAACATCAGAGTCTTAGGAGACTCACAATTAGTAGCAAACCAAGTCTCTGAGATATATGAAACCAAAGCCGAGCACTTACAGACTTTACAAAAAAGTTGTATTAGATTTAAGCAAGGAGTTTGACTTCATATCAATTGAAGCAATCCCGAGAGAAAAATCTTCTCGCCGATTCAATAGCAACTTCAGCATCACGTTTTACTCCAAGCAATGAGTTAGAGGATACCCGTTTCATGGTATCCCTTCGTGATGAACCATTGATAAAAACAATGACAAATTCTCTTTTAAACGGAAATGAATCTACTATCCTAGACCATGTTGATAGTGATATGGCCACTCTGGATTACTTAAACACCTATGCGGCACTACATCTCTCCTATCATATGATAGATTTGTCCTTAATCCCACATTCGTCTTCTACTTCGGAAATCCCATGATGGATCTTCCCTCGGAAATGGAACCTAGCATATACACAGTAGAAAATGGGGATGATTTGGATTTACCTCCAGTGCCACCTGAGTTTGAAGAGGGTAACGCCTCTTTGATCGAAGAAACCATTGATATTAACATCGGAATGGAAGATGAACCAAGGATATTGAAACTAGGATCCTCGTTAACCCCGAGAGAAGTAGAAATACACACTCGGATCCTCGAAAGAACATCGAAAGGCGTTTGCATTTAATTATAAGGAAATGACGGGAGTTGCACCCCACATTGCGGTGCACAACCTCATCACTAAATCGATGATGCAAAACCATTAAACAAAAATCGAGACCCATGAAACCCAAGGTAGCTCTCATGGTAAAGAGGAGGTAATAAAACTCCTCCAGTAGGATTCATCAAGCCGATCGATTACTCCCATGGGTATCTAATATCGTTCCGTTCTCGAAGAATGGAAGATACGCATCTGCATAGATTTCCGAGACATCAACAAAGCGTGTCCTAAAGATGACTTCCCGTTGCCATCCATTGATGTCATTGTTGATGCAACAGCTGGGTTTGAACTTTTGTCTCTCATGGATGGATTCTCGGGATACAATCAAATCAAAATATCTAAACAAGATCAAGCTAAAACCACATTTATAACTCCTTGGGGAACCTATTGCTATGTTGTTATGCCATTCGGTCTCAAGAATGCTGGTGCTACATATCAGTGAGCTATGACATATATATTCCACGATCTAATTCATAAAATCATGGAATCCTACGTAGATGACTTGTTGGCTAAGGCCAAGAAGCGTTGTGACCATCCGGAAGTACTCGCGTCATCCTCTCACGTCTGATAGAATACGGAGTCACGCTAAATCCAGAAAAATGTGTCTTTGGTGTAACAGGAGGGAAGCTCCTAGGTTACATCATATCGTCACGAGGGATAGATGTTGACCCAACCAAAATTCGGGCTGTCCTCGAAATGGTTCCACCTTCGGATGAATCTGGAATCAGGTCATTTCTCGAAAAGTGGGTGCGATCGAAGATTCATCCCGGACTTAAGTTTCACCATTCATCGATCAACAATTTACTCAAGAAAGACTATAGCATTGATTGGGTGAAGATTGCGATGAAGCTTTCAACGAGTTAAGCATTTCTTGTTATCACCACCTACGCTAATGCCACCTAAGCTAGATCACCCGTTAATTTTATACTCACGAGCTACGATGTCTCATTGCTTTGCATGCTGTTTTGCTCGAAGAAGATGATGACAAGAGAGACGCGTGTGATTTATTTCATTAGCGAACGTTGCTCGACTATGAAACACGTTATACACAAGCGAAACGAGAATGCCTCGCCATAGTCTTTGCTGACCAAATGCTTAAGACACTATATATGCTGAATCAAGAAACAAGGGTCATGGTAAAAATGGACCATTTACGAACTTTTCTCACACAAGGGTCCTTATCTAAGAAAGCTGGACGTTTTATAACCCTAATGGGAGAATTCGAATTAACATTTGTAAATCAGAAATCAGTTAAGGGACAAATCATCGTGGATTGGTTGGTGATAACCCATTAGATGGAGGTGATCTAGTAGATCTAGATTTTCCGGATGAGTGCGTATCTACATTGAAACCCGACCTTCTATCTCGAGTGTCCACTGGTACACTGATATCATTAATTATATCATGGACCATACGTATCCAGAAGGTGCTACACCACAACAAAGAAGGTGGTTACGCATTATCGTAGCTAAATACGTCATTATAGAGCAAGTGCTCTATCGGAAAGCATTCGATGGAATGCTTCTAAGATGTGTCGACACAGAAGAATCCAAGAAGATTCTCCATGAATCTCACAGTGGAATGTGTGGAGGCCACTTCGGTGGCCATGCCACCACTCGTAAAATACATCGAATGGGCTATTTCTGGCCTACTCTAGAACACGATGCAGTAGAGTTTGTACGCAGGTGTCATAAGTGCCAAGAATTCTCCCATGAGATCCACATGCTGGGCAAGCTCTGCAACCAATCGCTACTCCATGGCCCTTTTCTACATGGGGCCTAGATTTAATAGGGAAATTCTCTCCCTCGTCCACAGATGGCCATAATTTTATAATCACGGCCACTGAATATTTTACCAAATGGGTAGAGGCTATGCCTCTTACTCTTACTGCACAGTTACTGTAATCGCGAAGTTCATTTTGAACCAAATCATTTGCGAGTATGGTATCCATGAATCATTATCTCGATAATGGAACTTCTTTTAAGAATGAAGAGGTTCGTGAACTATGCAATAAATTTAAGATAAGCCATCATACGGCTTCCTTGTATTACCCTCAAGCCAACGGACAGGCTGAAGCGACGAATAAAACACTAAAAGCCATTCTCCTTAAAATGGTGAAAGAAAACAAATGAGATTGGCACTTGAAGTTATATCGGCCTTATGGGCCCACCAACCTCAATAAGAACACCAGGGGAGCACTCCTTTCTCACTAGTATTCGGGCGGAGCGGTTCTCCCACTTGAGGTTGAAATACCCGATCTCCGCATTTCATTACAAGGATTACGGATGAAGACGCTTACGAGAAAGCACGTCTTTCCCAACTAGAAAGCCTAGATGAAGCTAGGTTAGATCTTGAACAACGGCATAGAGTCTATCTTTGACCGGATGTGCTTTGGCATATAACAAAGTCTATGAATGTGACATATATGAAGGTGATCTAGTTCTAAGGCTAGACAATGGGATCGACAAGAAGACCGGAAGGAAGGAAATTCTGGCCTAAATGGTTGGGCCCATACTGAGTCATGAAGGACTATGGAAATGGTGCATACCTCTTATGTATGCGCTAGAAGGTGAGGAATTTGGTGAAACGGTCAATTCCCTGCACCTCAAGCGGTTCTACGCGTAAGCAGCTAGCACTACTTATATATATATATACATTTGCATCTTCATATAGATTAAGATCATTTTGTCCGCTTGTTTCATACACAAATTGTGATCAAGGAATCTATTCTCAAAGCAATTCATTACAAACTCATGATGTTGTTGGCATAAACTCTTTAATCATACTCTCCATTTTCATGATATCATCAAATTATCTCGGAATCATTTTATCAAATAAAGCTAGACATGACAAAGTCTTAACGGTAACCATACCAAGATCTGCAAGTTTATTCTCACTTTTGGTTTCTTCTTAGGGTAGGTGTCTTGCCTATGGTCTATTCTAGAAGCTTCATGGTGTCACATCTATCCCATATGTATATCTCTTTGGAAATAAACACATACTGACATTTTACTCAAATAAACAAGTCAAACATTGATCAAACAGAAAATTTTAATTTTACACATTTCCTTGCCCCACCAACCTTTGGTGATGAGCTTGCGTCTCTTACTAGTGACGTAGGGTTGGGAAAGGATGGAAATGCCCTTACTCACCTATGCTTTGCCCACGGTGATAAACCCACGCTTCTTACTAGTAGCATGGGGCAAAGTGTAGGGGGTCCTCTTGACAAATAAATGCAAAAGGTCATACACAAACAATTCAAACTTTGAAACTTTGAGTCAAAAACAAATGAATCAGATGTTCAAAATCCCAAGAGAGTTAAAATCCTAAAAACCCAGATTTTGTCTACTATGTGGCCATCTACGGGTCTAAGTCTGGATAAACCACAAAGCAAGTTGCATCCAAAACTATGAAGTCACTCGAGTGGAGTGGACTTGTGGTGTCCTAATTTGGTTCCACCAAAGCTTTGTCTATCTTCCATCACTATCATTTCACTACATCTCATAACTTGCGCCCTTCCCAACTCTTGGTGATAAGCCCTCGCATCTTACTAGTTGCGTGGAGTTGGGGGTAGGGGCAAGTTTATCATTCATCGTACCAGTTTATTTTCATCACTTTGCCAAAACAAATATGAAGTATCCAAATTGCTTACAGAAACTAAGATTCAAAATCACATTATATCTACATCATCATATATCAGCATCATGAAATACAAAAAAAGGAAAGTAAAACACTTGCATCATTTGTTCACCATTGCATATATTCTAAAAACATATAAACATACATCATAGTATACATAAGGAAACTGGAAATAGAAAGTGAGCCATGAATGCCAAGAGTTTGATCCAGAACAAATATACATATATATAAATGATCAACGTTTATGTACAATGCCATCATGCACTAAGCATGGTCAAAATGCTCAAAGAGCCCGGGATATACAAAAGAATGTATCATACAAAAAAAAACTACGAGAGCCAAGTGGCTTCTCAATCCCTACGAGACCCCTCTGAAGGTGCACACCCACGCCTAGGACTCATTTACGCCGGCGCTCACGAGTGCACGAGAGGGCTCGGGATCTCGAGGGGCAGCCGCGGTCTCACCACGAGAATGGCTCCTCATCAGGCGCTCGGCCGTCCTATACCCCGCTAACTCTGTGCGGAGAGTCGATACCATCCTGGCCACATGCCAGACTAGGGAAGACATCAATATGTCTCTCGGCTGCTTGAAGGCTCCCCAGCGTCCACGGACAACTCTGCGTGGGTCCTCTCCATGGGGATCATCAGGGTATCAGTGCATACCCTGCGAATCAAATCTCGCCACTCATCGGCGGTCTCTGCAAACAAAGGAGAAAACAAATTAGAAACCAAACAAGAAATTAAAAATACAAGATAGCAACTAAGGAGATCCTAACAAAGAAACGAACATTAAAAGGGAGAGAGGGTAACTTACTCGGATCACCAGGCCTCCAAGATGGATCTATGGGATCAGCGCCCACCACGGATGCCACTGCCAGGCGGGGCTGCTCTCTGGTGGAGAGCAACGTAATGCCCCGCAACAGACTCATCCTCCCCATGGCCCTAGGAGAGTGGCTCCTCTGAAACCAGAGTCACCCTCTCTGCACTCTGCTCGGCCCTCTCCACCTGCATGATATCCTGGGTGTCGTGCCACTCAGGATCACTGTCCTCGGTCTCCTCCTCTGTCTCTCCCCCTGTAAACTCCTCAGACTCGGAGTCTACCTCAATGGGGTCATCACTGCTATGGGCAGGACCCGCGGCGATCTGAAGCAAAGGTGCCTGAGGCACACCGGCTCTCCCTCTGCACGTACTATCCTCCTGGCTGCAATAGGAATGCCAGGAGTAACCAGCTTCATCCCGACCCGGCCTCTAGGCCCCCTCGCCTCTCGGGTGATCGTATCTTGGCGCCAGCTTTGGGGAAGCATACCCATGTATGGTAAGCCAAACTGCTGAGGAACTCGGCCAAAGGGGTGCATCTCCACTCGCCCCACTCTATCAATAAGCTGCCCTGTGGTGGAGCAGGAGATCAAGGTAAGAGCCTCCTCACCCCATATACCTGCCATAGTCTGATATGGTGTGGCCTCCATGTCGGCAGTAGTCAGGGAAGCAACTGGCTGATGAGGTGCTCTAAGCACCGACATGTCTGTCCATCTGGCTGCCCTCACAGCTCTGGGTCTGTCACCTCTACACCTCTGCCATAGGGGATGAAATGCTCATAGACCCAACTCATGACTAGGGTCGGGTGGCTCAAGGACTGCCCCTGTAAAATGGACCACCCTATATAAGTCATGGTAGGTGGTCCCAAGAATGTCTGCTCCCCAGGCATATATCCGACCATGTCCCTCTATCTGATGCAATAATAGGGGACCAGCAGTATAATAAAGTGTCTCCTCCTTGTCCCCATCAGTCTCGAGGCAAGGATCCCCATGATGGCTTTGGCGAAGTAGGGGATGGGAAAGAAGGAATGGATTGAACTCTAACCCCCTTCTTCGACCCCGTGGAGATGACTGCATCTCCCATATATGTAGCCCATTGTGCAATCTGTGCCCGTGAACTGCTTGTCTCTAGGGTGAGTCGTCTCCCGATGATCGGGACCCCCAGAATATGATAGACATCCTCCAATGTAATAGTCCACTCACCGCGGACCCCTGGCAATCGGAAGGTGTTCGATCTGCATCCCACTATGAGAACAAGTCACAAAAAGGATGTGACTAGATGGTGTAACGTGGGGCACGCGTGAAATGCGTAGTATCCCGGCCCATTTGAAGAGTGTCCTCCTCATCTGTGAGAGGGCATCTAGTACCCACAGGGAGCGATCACACTCCCTCTCTCTACTCCACTAGATATACTCCTCTCTCATCTGCATACACCCAAAAACACACAAAACAGAGCAAGTTAGCATCCGAGTAACATTGGAAAAATCATGAAAACACGTAGAAATGCTAGAAAAGCAAAAACAATTTCAAACAGATGATCCTTTTGCATTCTGTGCAAAACCACCACCCTGAGCAGAGAGGCGGTTTTGTAACCGCCGCCTTAAGGGTGGTGGTCGTGTAACCACCACCCTGAACAGGGCGGCGGTCATGTAACCGCCGCCACAGGCGGGGGGCGGCGTCGTCATGGTCCAAAAACCCACGCGGGTTTTAAATTTAAAAAGCCTAAAAAGTGCAAAAAATGACCATTTTACCTAAAAACAAAGCCTACCCAGTAGGCGCCCCCCCTAGGTGGACCTTTTAACACTAACATTTTCAAAAATTACCCCCCCATGACAAAGTATTTAGCATTTCAAATTTAAGGGGTAAAAGGATAAAGCGAAGAAAACTAACTTTGTGATCTCACGGGTCGATGTTCCACGTGGAGGCATGATCGCTATCTCGTCACGGACGTTTTGACTCTACTCACGCAAAACCATCACCGTGGGTCCCGAGCTCAAAATCAATCAAATCGACTCACACAAATGAATAGGAAAATGGGCCCACTTTCGTATATATAGCGTCGATTCGTTTTAAATGACTTTTCACGGGTTTGGAGCAGGCGGAGAGTAAGTTCCTATCCCGCACAAATGGTACGTTCTCATTCCCTATTATTTTAGCGTTTATTTTTCAAACTATTGTGTCTATCTGCACTTGAGTTCTCTTTTCGTTTTGCAGGTAGCGGGAATCTTGGATGGCGTCATTTCAACACACATGGATGTATCAGGTATAACTTCTAACTTCCCATTTCGGGACCGCCATACTCGGACCCACCATTTTATGCCTCTTCATGGCTAAAATGCTTCTCAGGAGCATATGTACGTACCCAAAATTGTAAGGTCTTGTCTTGCCGAGAACAACGTGACACGTGCCCCATGATGATACGAGTCTCCTCGCGAGGTGTTCGGGATCGGAAAAGCTCTCAGTGTGCGTTAACATCCCGCATGCCCCGCTTAGCCCCAGCGTGCTTTGTTTTCCCCTTTCCCCTCTTTTCTTGGCCTTTTTCTCTTGATGTGAAAACCCTGCCTGCCCAGGCGGTGGTCTCGTGAACCGCCGCCTACTGAAACAGGGGCGGCGGTCTGTAACCCGCCACCCTTAGGGGGGTGGCGGTCCTTTACGCATTTTCAAAAAGCTCTTTTAACACGACTCACGTAAATTCAACATTTTTACCATCTTTCTTTCACCACCATAAGCTTGCATTTATGATTACGGTTCCTGGAATAGTGTTTTGCCATTGTTTATAGTTTAAGAGTTCTATTTGGCTTTTACCTTGGGTAAATGCAAATCTTATAAATAGTTGGCTTGTGCTCAAGCAAATGGCCCCTCAAAATTTTCCTCTGATTTCTCTTTGATAGATTTAGTTTTCCTTTTGCTTAGAATGCTTAGTTTCTTTCATTGCATGCTTAGTTAGCATTGTTTTACTGTTAGTAAGCCACATATCCATCTTGTGCAAGCATTGCTGTTATTTCATCCAATCCATTGGAGTAGAATAGCTTAGGAAGCCATTAAAGTTGCAGGTTTTGCTCCTCAAATAGGATAGTTTCAGGTTCCGGACGCTTTATGTTGCATGACTCATGATAGATCCCATTAGGAATTGCATAAGCCAAGCTCTGTACTCTTGCGCTATCCCTCTCCTACTCGCATTGTATTCAGTCAGTGTTCCTTGAGCTGCCTTTATCCCAATATCTACTTCTGTTGATGCTAGCATTACACGCTTTTCTGGATCCACGTGAACACGAAGGAACGAGGAGATCACTGCTTGAGGGACAAGATCACACACACCATCGGATTCGCCATTGTTCTGCAAAATCCAGGTTCTAGCTTTCAAAGTTCTAGTTAGAATCATATCAAATAGAGTAGTTAATTGCTTTATTTCAGTTAATTCTACTCTCGATATTGCCAGGGAAGCTGTGGGGATTGATAGTTTATGAGAAACTATGATTCACTCCTCACTTCTGAGGTAGGATCGAGAGTCTTGCAAATAGATTAGATAAGCTATTTCATTGTTTAGAATAGATCTACAAATTACACAGACAAATAGCTACACTCGGTTATTTTGTTTGTTTTAAATTATTATTTTAGTTGTCAATTCTAGATATTTTAAATAGCTGCTTTCTTAAATTCATAAAGTTCATCAGAAAACACAAAAAAATAGAGAAATCATATATGCTATAGATATACTTCACATAGTTAAATTTCATTTTACTGTAGTTCGTTTTACATTGTTGCTTTTGTATGACAATCACGGGACCTAGAGAGCCCAGGGAATACATATTCGAGCCAATCGTGCCTCAGCCCAATCTCATCACAGCGATAACTGATATAGACCAAAATCTTAGGATCCAAGTCTTCCGAACAACGGTAAGCTTGCAACAAATCAATTCCCAGTTGAGCGGGTTAAACATAGAAGACGACCAAGCACACACGTTTTGGTCAAATCAACCAAACTACAGATTACCCTAGGCAACATTCATATGATTGTAGAAGGGCTTGAAAGAGAACAAACCTTTGGTTGTGATCCTTTGGTCCCACAGCCAGATGCAGGAGACACTCTTCTAGATATAGATACCGGCCTAAGAATCCAGGTTGCACGAATGCCTGTAAGGTATTATGAGAAAATCACACAGTTATTGATCCTAAATATAGAAGCTGAGAAAGCATACGATTACTGGATATTAGGGATTAGGACTTGATTTCACGCATGACCATAACAAGTCCACAACAACTAAGAATCTACGGTTGTGACCCACAAATCCCTGACCCAACGAATCCATAGGAGAATTAGACATAGACACTGGCCTACGCACACTAGTATTCGGTCTACCCCACTTCCACCTATCATCATCGAATAATTATCCTTGCTAGACACAACAGCTAACAGAGCTAGGGAATTCTGGACTAGGCCAGAGAATCATCCATAGAATTGACTATATTTACCATCCACCATATGACCCTATCAGAGAAATACACGAAACTATCCCGGTCATTTTCCACGTATTCCACAACCTATAGATCAAATCACACTAGAGCTCGATATTGATTGGAGCCTTCGAGCAGTCATCCTTGCTGACCGATCTATCACACCAATTCAAGTTAGGAGGGCCTTCTTTGCCTTAGACTCACAAATTCCGCTAGTGCGTATTGAAGACATTAGATTGCCTAACTAGTTTGTCTGCATCTCACACATATTCCATACCCAAGGTCGGGTGTGAGGAAGAGTCACTTGTAGATTTCCATGCTCGCATGTCACTTTTCTATCGTACAGTGTGCCTCTCTACTCATGGAAGCTTGAGCCAATTGCTTCTTAAGAGACAAGACATCATTAGCCAATTTATGAACTAATGAATCTATGGTACCTACACTTGAGATTTTTCCTTTCTCCTTACTTGGACCTTTTTTATCTTTCCCGACATGATCATATCATCTTCCACTTTGATTGCAATATTTTTGCTTCGTCCAAATCCATTGGTTGAGTTATTATTAGCATATAACTCACCTCAGGAAGTTGGGAATTTTTGAATAATCTTAGCTTGTTGTCTTTAGTAGGTCGGGCCACTTTAGGTATCTTATAAAGCATCATGTTTAACTTCTCCATGAAATCCCTCATTGGTTTAAAGGGTTCTTTCTTTAGTTGAGACCATTGGGCCAAAAGTGCATGAGCATATTCTGTAGGTTTGAATCTGGTTTAAAACTTGGTCTTCATGTCATTCTAGTTAGTTATAGATCTAGTCATTGGAAAGGTGTAGAACTAGATTGTCACTACATCTTGCAAAAATTTAATGAAAATCCAGAATGATACATCTTCATATCCAACTCCTAGCACTCCACAAGAAGTGATGAAGGTTGTGATGTGGTCATCTGACCCTCTAGTAAATCATTTCAAGGTGTGGTGAGAGCTAAGGGACCTATATTTTGCCCCCAAGGCAGTGGTGCTTGTTGAGCCATTGGTGGTTCTTCTTCCCGGATTCTTCTTCTTCTTATTCTTCTCGCTTCAACTCTTTCAATAACGACATAGATTCTTTCAATATCTTCCTCAGCAACTTCCTCTTGCAGAGGAACATATTTTAAAGGTTCAAATGCAACTCACGTGAGGGAATCTAGAGATGAAGTGGGAGTAAATTTTAGGAAGCAGCTTCAACCTGTTCTTCTTACAATATGACTGATAGGGAGTTTGAAATCAGCTTGCAATTATTCTTCAAAGTTAGGATTAGTCACACCACTAGATCTTGTATACTTTCTTTTATCCAACTTGAATGTGTAATTCAAACAAGATTCTTCTAGGCTCTCCTCTACTAGTTCGATCTTGTCTTTCTCTTTCCAAGGCTTTTGTATGTTCTTCTTTGGAATCAAGGACTTGTAGCAGGGTGGTAATGGAAGAAGTTTAATATTTTATGATAGATAGCATCGCTCAAGTTTGATGCAATATCTTCTGGTTGTGAAAGAGAAATCCAGTCCTTAAGATTGGGGATTACCAGAATAGCCATTAGTGGAAGACATAAGGCTCAATGAATTTTTAAATTCCATTTTTTTATTTTTTGGAATATAATTTTTTTTTGATTTTGTGGAATCAATATTGGGTGTAGATATTGTAAATATGCCCCATGGTGGGTGTTAAAAACTATTGGTGGAATAATATTTTTAGTGGTAAAATAAGTGGGTTCTCACCAACAGTGTATGTGGTCGAGTCCCACCGCTTGAATGGGGCAACTCCATTTATTAAAAACAAGGAAATGAAAAAAATCAAAACTAATTCTCGAGGTGGCCCAAAGACCGAGGATCACACAAGATTACTTCCCAAAACCTATGAAAATTTCTTGTATTTGATACAAGGAGAGAAAATTGCTTGTGAAGAAGATAGAAGAGGAAAACAAGAAAGGGATTTCAATCAAAAAATAACATAATAGAGTTTGTTACATTAAAATCAGGGCATTTCACTTGCATCAATGAGAAGAAACCATTCTCAAAGAAAGAGGAACAATCAATAAGAAACAAAAAGTTTTATTGCATCATGTTGTAAAATTTACGGTCAGAGCAAGGTACTTGTTTCTAGAAATAAAATGAGATCTAGTAAACAAGCATTAACCATCATCCTGAAAATGAGGGTGTCATTCATATTTATAATGTTGTGACTACCCTTTCATCTCCCCCACATGACCTTTCACATTCCTTCATGATTGTTGATGTTTTGACTTCTGTCACGTCCTTTTATGTTCCTCCATGATTCCTGAACTTTCAACTTCTTTTGAAACCATTGATTTTCCTTTGTCACTTGTGACCTTTCACCTTCCTTCATCATACAAGTGCCTAACTACATCTTCTGGTCGCATGACACCATCTCTGGGTTGCTCGGATCCTTCTTGACATGTGACATCATCTTTCAGACACGTGATTACATTCTATTATCACACATCTACACTTTGGCCTTCCTGATGCATGACCAGACCTAATGGTCTCCTAGGCCTCCGTGATGTGCAACCAAGATTTTTGGTCACATGAAATCATTCTTGGGTCTCCTAAAAATTCATATTGCACATCATTATTATGTTATCGCACGTCTTAGAGATTGTTGATGTGTGTATTTATCTTTTTGAAATGTGGCTTGAGCTTCTCATATGCCTGAAAATCACTTTCGGGAAACAAAATGGCTTTTAGGTGACAATGACTTGTTGATGCACATCTTGGAGTTTGTTAACACATGTAAAGATTTGTCAAGGTTGCTTTGAAAATTTGATTTCTTCACCCAGAGAGAAACTTTTAATGAAAATTGGTCACATAATATATAAATATTTATTTAAAATGGCTAATTAATATAATGATCTTATTTAAAAGTCTTGAAAAGAATTATTGATCAATATTTACCCCTATTTTTTCAATTTTTCCTAAAGTTGTGCGTCGGTAGACTAGGTGACAGGAAGAGTTTATGATCACCATGGAATAACACATAATATGGGTCATGAAGAGCACTAAATATAATTTCATTTGAGATTTAGTTAGGCTTAAAAATATTCATAAGGCTCCTAAAACCTTTCAAGCAAGTTACAACTTGTAGAAGGATCTTTGTGTCGCACTATCGGATAATTTTCCACATCTCAATGTTCCCAAAATATTTCCTTGATGATTCCAACATGAAGTAGGATATATTATATTTCTAATTCCTAGGTATGAGCTTCTAACTCTTCACGAGGCTCTTGAAACCCTTCAAACAAGGTGAATAGATTTTTCAAAACTTGCATTTCCCAATACCTTGCTCACAAAGACCCGATTTTACATAACTTGTTCCTAAACCTTATTTTTCTTCCAGAACTTTCCTAAAATTCCTTGGATGATTACATATTTATGCCACACACTTCTTTCATGCTTAAATTTTTTCCTATATGTTCCTAAGGGGTGTTCACCGGGTGTAAAAATTCTAAAAACAGGCCTTTTTGGGCCTTTGGGAGTGGATTTTCCAAAGTGGATTAAAATGATCCATTTATTTCCTCCCACCGATTACCTACACATGAAACACACTTTAAAAATCTAGTTAGCACATCCCTCTTGGCCATGATGGGGTTTACATAGTTAGAGATTGGCCGGAGGGCAGGTTTATATTACTCGATTCAAGGATTTTTTATTGTGGCCTTAGTTTTCATCGAATTTTTTTTCAATTTTTCATGAGAGACATTTAGTGTGACACCAAGTTTAAGAAGGGTTTAGAATTTTTTTACCTTCTTAACGATTGTTCATGAAACTCTACCCCTCAATTCATAAAATAATGTCTCAAATAGCATCTTACGACCTTACCCAATTACCATGAAGAGCTTAGAGCACCATGCAGAGCTTACACGTGGCAATGAGCATCAAATATTCCATATCAAGTTGGGATTATCAATTTTGTGAACTAGGTCGGGGTAAAAACTCAATTTCTTGCTTCAACATGTAAACTAGGACCTGAAACTCGAGCACACCTCAATATCAACCTATTACACCTTCCACAAGGATCACCTTTTCATATCTATATTGAAAGCATTCCAACCAATCTTATTTAGACACCTAGGGCTTAAGAATAGGTCTAGTGCAGACCTATAAAACATGACTTATCCCTATACTTGCACTCTGAGACACTTGTGAGTGTCTCTAAAAATAATCTACATGTTTCCCATGCTCTCACCAAGCTCAACCAACTCATACATACTTGTACTCCATCATGACACACCTCATCCAACTAACTAGGCCTCAAAATCAAGCACCTTGAACATGATTACACCAACCAAACTAACCTCCTCATCACTTTGTCACTCTTTCCAACCTATAAGAGCCTTTAACTATGAACAAGCATCATGACACCTAAGCAACATCACCACAACACTACAACACCTATGAAATTCATTTCAATACACCATGATACATCATGCAATCTAAACATGACATGCCAATAATGAAGGACACTACCAATCAACCTAGATGTCCCTTACCTCTTTTGACATCAATGAAACTTCAAAAATCAATGAAATCATCACACGTTTACATCAATGATAACATAATGCCAACAATATCCCCTTTGTCATTGATGGAAAACATAACTAGGTCATTCTCCCCTAACATACTCATATGTGTCATCAGTTCATTATCCCCTTTTGACATTAATTACAAATAAAAATGCCTAAAAAAACTTATTCTAACATCACATTAGGCTCGCCATTTGGTTGAAACATCAACTAAAAACAAGGTTCATTCGACCTCTTCGACTCCCATTTGACTCTTCACAACTCCATTTTAGCGAATGCATACTTTCAAAGACCTAATCTGAGTCATCCTTGATCAAGAACCACATAACACTTGAGTGATACTAATAAATTTATAGATAACACACTTGAGCTCATACCTTGCTTATGAAGACAATTTGAGTTCATCATGCACCTTAGGACTATCTTGAATTCATACATGCCTTACTTCGACCTTAATGAATCCCCCATTCCTCGACATGTTGGTCACACACATTCTCCAACTTTAACTGGTACTTTACCTCAATGAAAATGACACATTCTTCTAACAAGAATTCAAAAAGAACAATATTTCCTCTCACATAGAGCATTACTAAAAAACAATATCACTCACCTTATCTTGAAGAATCGAGACTCAAACTAATGAAACTTCTCAACATTTTTAACATGACTCCACATACCTTTTTGGCACAATTATTTTCTCATAGATCTCTACTCATCTCCCCTCAATCCTAGAAATATTATAACTGATCCTAAAATTATACTCACATGCTCTTGATATATATTCTTAAGGAAAAATGACACCTTCATCTTTGACTACATAAAATGTGTTCATCTAATTTATAAACTCGTATCTTTAAGAAGAAATCATAAAACATAAGCAAATTTCATACCTTAAACCAACTCATGGGACCAACTAACTCCCCTTGCTTCTTAATATAGCTAGATATCAATGTTGATCTTCAAATGTGATCTCATGCAAGACCATATTGACATACCATTTTAACCAACACTAGGAGATAATTCCTTCTTGATTGTGCTAAAAAAATCATACCATAAACATTATCTTTTCCTTACCTGATTCCACTACCTTCTTTATACTTCAAACCTGTTAGGATCAACACATATCCTAACTACCTCCCCTTGAGATCAACCTTACATCTCTTGATCATAACAAGCACTACTCTGTCAAAATGTATATTTCATCATGAAAAATCTCGCCACACCATGCTAGAAAACACTTCTTCCTCTAGTTTGAGACATTACAAATCATATCATAGATCACATGTACAGGATCAATCAACACGTTATGCTAAGAAACTTAATGAAAAATCAAGCTTCTTATCTCCATTTATGCCTTGCTTCATCATTATATGCTATAAAATATTGTACAATACATACCTTGAACTTCAAAACCTTAGTAATATCAATTAGTACTCATAGATATAGCTTTAAGGGTCTTCAAACTGGTTCATCTTGTAAGATATTATGCATGAGATCTTTGTACTCTTCCTAATCATATTCCTGTAGCATGCATCTTTATGATTTTACTCACTTGACCTAGTCATAGTCTTTCCATCACACATTGTATCCCTTTTAGATCCTCATGTTACTCGTATAACACAAGGACATATTAGTCTATCAAACCAATCTCCATCTCAAGAGGCACCTGCCTATATAAGTATCAAGACATAATTCAAGGCTTCAAACATGCTTCACACTGTCTAACTCACTCATGAAACTCTGTCATCCCATATTCTCAAGAACCTCGAGACTATATTAGGCCTTAAAACACATACCTAGGCTTCAAATATGCATACTTTGCATTTTTAATTTTTTTATCTCCTTCTAAGGAATAAATTCTCATAGAATAAATCTTCATACATTATAGGACAAATCAAGTTACCTTGTGAACATCTCTTCAATTATTTAATATGATTGTATCGAAGTAGCACAATCTTCAACAAACCCAAATTTTACCAAACTCTTCTTAGGTTAATTATACTTCAAGACCTTAAAACTTACACATTTATATTGAGTCCAACATGATTATATGACTATCAATTTCAAGAAATCATACATGCATACCTTTTATGCTCCAAATGAGTGAATCTTCATACTTAGACTTAAGAACATTTTTCCCATATTTGATTCTTACCTCCCAAGATCACAACTAAGCTGAAACAACACTCCTTGTGGATCCACATTTGTATTTATTCCATTTACAATAATATAGGCTTTATAGTTCACTCATTCATACCTTCAAACCTTCTTACCACTCTCTTGAAAACCCTTGACTTGCAACATGACTATAACAAGTCAGCATACCTTCATGACTGGACCAACTACACATATTCATTACATCCATTAAATCTCCCTAGCTATATGCTTCTTATGATTGATTAATTTCTCTAAGAAGATTATTAGAGACATACCAAACCATGGGGATATAAAATGAAAACTTTAGGAGATTCCACAACTTCCTTGGCACATGTGGGTTGACCTCTTCAACCTTATTTTGTTCATCAACACATGAGCACCCTTAGATGTCTCCAACAACCGACTTATGCCTGAGCTAGATTATCATGATATAATCTTGGTTCCTATATATATTATTTTTTTCTCTCTTGTCCTCTAAGATATTGAAACATATTATTTTTCCTTGAAGGACAAAGACAAAACTAAACTTTGCAATATGACCAACATGATTACAATTATAGAAAATAACCTCATTTTACCTCTTGTGTGATGAGATATAAAACGTATTCCATGATTCCACGAACCATCATCCATGAAGGACATTCTTCCAAATTCCTTTACTCTATAACCAAATTCATTGCAATCACAACAATAACCATCAAAATATTTCTCATACCTTGATGTATGAGGTTGTTTAACAATCGTTGTTTTCATATTTATCTTAAAGATGTAATCTTTTTGGTCTTCTTTGGTACTTGAGCCAGCATTCTCCTTTCTTTAAGTAACATCCTCTTGAATCACCATTTCACTCTTTAGGTCTTCCTTAAATGCTATACGTGTCCTATCACCTGCGCATAATTCTAAATCTTCAAGAGATTAACTAGATCCTTGGAACTCTTCTCAAACTTTTGAAATGATCTTACCTTCTTTGTTACTCTCTCTCTCTCTCTCTCTCTCTCTCATACTTGATGCACTCTTCCTCCTTAGACTTTAGGCTTGCTATTATAATATCTACTTGAGTTTCTAACTATTTGAGAATCTCATCACACTTATTGGTGTCAATCAAATGTTTCTCTTCAAGAAGATGAATCTTTTCTTCATATTTCGTAACATGCTCCCTCATTTTTTTGTTTTTCTTCTTATGCTTCAACTCTTCTTGGATGCACATCAACTTAGTTTCAAGATTAGATCCAACATCTTCTTCATTTGAATCCACACATGAGCCTTCATATATGGAACCATAATTTTAGAACTCCTAGCTCCTTTGACCATGAATATGACTCATTTCCAACATCATCATGATTAGAATCAGATTTACAAGTTTCACTACTTAGCTCTGATGAGATCCAATCCCCCTTTGAATAAAATCTTCTCTTGTAATTCTTCTTGTCTTCAAACTTTCTGAATTTTTTTTTTTTTATCGACTGTGTGGGAACCTCTTATCATCATCATGCTCTTCACCCTTATGCTTGTGAGGACACTTGTTTGCAAAATGTCCAATCTCACCATAGTTGAAACACTTGAAGGAAACTTACCCTTATACTTACCTGAACCTATCTTCAACTTCCTAGAAAACATAATAATCAATTCATCATCATCCATATAAGAAATATCATCATCTAAGATATTCTTACATATTTTCTTCCTTTCAGCTTTGAAGGTTTCTTCCTTCTTGAGAGGTTTATCAACACATGTCCTCATCTCATATGTTTTCAAGATACCAGGGAGCTCATCCATCAGTAGGGTACTCAAATACTTGGCTTCTTCTATAGATGAAACTTTAGTATCAAATTTGGGAGTGAGAGATCTTAACACCTTATATACAACGAAATATTCTTTCACATATTATCATAATCTTGTAATGGTATTGACCACTTGATCTACTCTAAGAAGATATGCAGAATTGTTTCTTCTTCCTTCATCATCGAATTTCAAACTGATTCTTATATGTCTAGATATTTTCCAACTTCACGTTAGATTCAACTTCATAAGTCACTTGTATCTTATCACACATAGCCTTTGCAGTAGCACATTGCATTACCTTGAGAAACTCATATTCTTCTAATCCACACAAAATTGCATTCATAGCTTTAGATTTATCATTACTATCCTTCTTACCTATTGCATATGTTGGAGGAGTTTGAGGAATGATGTACCCATCTACAACTGACTACAAAATATCACATCCCAAGACATAATGTGAGTTCTCATCTTGATTCTCCAAAAATCATAATTTGTCCCACAAAACATAGGAGCTTTGTTATTAGAGGAACCATTTTGCTAACTCACCATATTTGTGCTTCAAAGGATCACCTCAAGCTTGTTAAGCTTTCTTCAAAGGACCTTCTTTGATACCAATTTTTGGAATCACAACCACTGAGAGGGTGAATTAGTGGGCAATAAAAATTTCAATCACTTTAAACATTTACATCCATCAACCATTCAATTCAACTTAACTAAGTATGCATACATTAAGAAACATAACCATAGAAGAGAAAATGAGAACACATCAACACATGAACACCATATATAAGTGGGAAACCCTCAAGGGGAATAAAACCCACTGAAACAAAGATTTATTATAGAAATAATTCGAATTTATTTGAACACCAACCCCACAAGGAGCATCAACCCCTAGATGAATCAAAACCAACTAAAGCCACCTGATTTTATTTTCACCTCTAAAATGTTGCACCAACAACTGATGATGAAATCAATTTAGCTCATTGTCTCTCTATCTTCTTCAAAACTACCTTATATCCTTCCTTTCTCAAGAAATTATTCCTTCAAGATGATTAGATCATCTAAACTAGCTCACCAACATCAAAACACTCTTTGGAACATGACATCATCTTCTCTTCCCTCTCTTGATGGTCACAAATACCTCTTACACCTCCACAAGTTGCCCTCTAGCTCACACTTTTCCTTACCCACTCAACAACAAAATAGAACACCAACACATGCTCTTATACATGACTCATGATTATAAAACATATAGGTCAGCCATCATAGGTAAAATAAACTAAAAACCACTTAATAAAATCCTATAAACATCATACAAAATACCATATAGTTTGGCAATAACATCTTCACACTCAAATCCCTCATTAGGACACAAGAAGGTCTACAACACTATATTTTCCCACTTGCCAAAGTCGAATGTTCTTGAGAAACAATGACCTTCACTAAACATATGAAATCACTTAGAATTTTTTTAAGTACATTGGAAAACTTCTACACGCTTCTACACCTCTCGAACCACCATATCTCATCATGTAGCCACTTGAGAACAAGGAAAACCAAGCCACCCCAAAAATAGTCTTCAAAGATGAAGCTCAAATCCTTATCAAAACATCTCAAACCTAAAAGTGTGATATATAAATGTAAATATCGTGACCTAGGTTCATCACCAAAATCATATTACACCATAAATCAAATCAAACACAACCAAAATGCCTTTGCAACCAAGTCACCTAAAACTTCCCAAAACTAGTCTTGCAAAATAGACTAATAGACCTCTTAAGGGATGAACCATGATCTGAAACCAACATGGAAATGTATAATAGCTTCCCAAATTCCTCAAACACCAATTTAGTTAACTAGGTCTAGTACACAACTTGGGAGAAAACATAACTTCTAAAAACTTACATTTTTCAGTGGGGTCCACACACAACCATGACACCTAAATTACACCTAGAGAAATTTGAGAGATTACTCTATAACCTCAAATCATCATACAATCCAAACCAATCCATTTTGGGCATGAATGAGCTAAATCTTCTCCATCACTTTTGACCTAGGGTTTAAGAAGAGTTTAGAAGTTATCTAACTTCTTAACGATTGTTCATACAAATTTGCCCCTCAATTCACAAATAATGCCTAGAACATCATCTTAGGACTCTTCCCTAAATACCATGAATATATTTGACCACCATGTACATTTTACATGTGTCAATGAACATCAAACATTCCATATCAAGTTGGGATTCTCACTTTTGTGAACTTGATAAGGGTAAAAACTCAATTTCTTGATTCAACATGTAAAACAAAACATGAAACTCATACCACACCTTAATATCAACCTTATTCACCTTCTAAAAGGATCAAATTTCCATATCCATGCTTAAATCAGTCCAACCAATCTTATGTGGTCACTAGGACTTAAGAATAGGTCTAGTACAAACCTAGAAAACATGACTTATCCCTATACCTACACTCTAAGACACTTATGAGTGTCTCTAAAACTCATATACGTGATTCTTAGGCTCTCGCCAAGTTCAATAATCTCATACATACATGTACTCCATCATGACACACCTCATCCAATTGACTAGGCCTCAAAATCAAACACCTTGAACATGCTTGTACCAACCAAACTGACCTCCTCATCACTTTTCCACTCTTTCCAACCTACAATATCCTTCAACAAGCATCATGACACCTAAGAAACATCACCACAACACTACAACACCTTTGCAAGCCATTACACTGCTCAAGACACCATGAGACATCATGCATTCTCAACATGACATGTCAACAATGAAGGATACTACCAATCAACATGCATGTCTCTTACTTCTTTTAACATTAATGACACTTCAAACATTAATGGTATCATCACACTTTGACATCAATGACAATGCAATTCCAAAAACAAAATAATGTCAAAGGACATGAATTAAACAAATATAACACAACATACCCACCTAAGCAACCTAACCACAATGAATTCCCACATAATTTGTTATCACTAGTAGGAAGGTCACAAACCTACTTAAAGGTACAAAAGGATTGAACTCAAAAAAATTTTAATGAAAAATATATCCATAATCTATAAGCTAATTGCTCTCAAAACTAGCAAATTATTTAAATGAAGGCTTATAAACATGATTCTAGAGTTCTAATGGCTAAAACATCTAAGTATTTACAATAAATTATGGAGGTGAATGGAAATATTAACCCAACAAGATGAACATATGAGCTAATACTAGGTACTTAATCCATTAAGAAAATAGTTAGTATATTTTAGATCAAGTGAGTTAATGATAACTAAAAGAAGACAACAATCTACACAATTGTTGCATATCCACAAGGAAATAAAACAAATAACATAATGATCCTACACATACCATTAATTATCTATCAAAACAATCCATTACAAGATGACAACACACTGATATTGGGATAACTTCATAAGTGGGGAAACTTTAGAAGATACAAAGAAATGAATACCTACAAGGATTTTATAACTCAACACTCATACATGTTTACACAACACAAACAAATGTTTAATTACCAAACAATGATCTACATAATCAAAACATTTCGATAAATCCAAAAAAATTCTCAACATCCTATTACATCTACTCTTTGAAGCATGAAAGACTATCCCTATTTAATTTCTCACAAAACTAGAAAATAAAGTGCTCGGTTAGGATAATCAAGTTTTCTCAATAACCAAAATATACTCTTGGATAATTTATTCCCAACTTATACAATTTCCATTTGTAAATATACATGGAAAATGTATGTACTCATAATATTCTCTCAAAATTAAATATTGAGAGAGGAAAATTATTAACTCTAGATGAAAACAGATCATCCACAAATGAGAGAAGAGAAAGGAGCATGCTTAGATCCCTCTCACAAATAAGCTTTGAAGAAACACATGTTTTGCCATGAAGTGAGCTAGAATTGGAATAATAAATAAACCAAGAGAAAATAAAACTAGTATTCCATGAGGGAAGATACATTTTCACTCTTGAAATATAGAATGAATGAACATGAGGATGTCATTTTATCATTCAAATTATTATTTCACCTTTGGATCATTGTATGACAACTTCATCCTTCTAAAATTTTTATGATTTAAGCTCTTGAACATGTTATGGTGGGTCATGAAGGGAATATTTTCTGAAGGAAGCATCTTTTCAAGTAAGAGGAATAATCTAGAAGCATCAAAACGTAATTTGGATCCAAATTGATCAAGAAAGCTAGTTGAAACTACCCCAAGTTTTGTCACTAAAATGTTCGAGATATCTCCACTCTTTGCTTAAAAATGGAACCAACATGCAACTCTCTTTATAATATTTCCAATGGTACTAGGCTTATTATTGGTGCCTAATTTGATCCTATCCAAAATCATGGCACGTCTTGTGTGTCTCCATAAGAGTGTTGATCTAGCATTTCCATTTTGATCATCCTAGTGGTTTCTTAAGTCACTATGTGCCTTCTTGAGCTCCAATTTTTGAAATAAGTCATCCTCCTATCAAATTTTTGTCATGTTAAATGTATAACATGAAAAATTTAAAATTTTGGCCATGAAAACTAAGCCCCCACTTGAAAAAAATTTCATCCCACCACCGTGAACCCTTCCTCTTGTCAACCTCTCCCCAATATCACCCTCATCTTGGCTTAGAGGAATGTGCTAAAAATATTTTCAAGTGTGTTTAAATGTGTAGGGATGAATTCCCAAGGTGATTGATGAACTCATTGAGATTCGATGAAAGATAACTTCCCCTAGAGGCCTAAAAAGGTCATTTTTGGTCATTTTGTAGCTAAGTAAACACCCTTCTAAGCCTATAGGGAAAATATAAAGCATCTAAGGGTGATGGATAACATTGAAGGTGTCCAAGGTAGTTTAGGAAAATTTGGTGAAAAAATTTGATTCAGGAACAACTTGTGCCACATTGGGTAATTCTAGGTGTAAGGAATGAAAGCTACAACCGTGAAATTTGAATTCTCTGGATGATTCTCGAGAGTTTTGAAGGAATTTAGGATTAAAACAAGTAGTTTTAGAAACTCCAAAATTACATTTCGCTTCCATTTTTTCCCAGATTATTCTAGTACACCCTGTTATTCACCCATTTGCAATTAATTGATTAAATTAATTAATTAATACATATTGTACCCCTTTGGATTAATTAAATTAATCCCATGTACCATTTGTACCCCTTTGGCTAAATTAATTGTTATTTATTAATTAAATAAATAATTAATTAAGTGTGTGCACATCCTAGTCACCTGCCACTTGATCTAACTCCACTTAGACTCCACTTGGACTCCCTATCCTTACCCTAGTTAACTGCACTTCTAAAATCCTAGAAAGGTGGGGGTAATTAAAATGCATGTACTTCTATTGTTGTGTTGATTTGGGAAGCAAACACTTGTGCAAGTTTGACAACAAAATTGTACTAGCTCACATACATACAAAAAATAATATTTCTTATTGTTGGTTTCATGTGTTCTGTTTGCAATTTTTGTAGGTCCAATTTAGGTTTTGTTTTCTTTCCATTTTATCTTCTTGTTGGACTACCTACATGTATTCAACAAACCCAATATAGTTAGATTTTATTTTATTTTAAAAACATATCTTACAAATGTTGTTGTTTTTACAAACAGATCTAAAAAAATTGAAAACAAAACAAAACAAAAATTAAAACATAACAAAAAAAATTTAAACCCTAACTACCCCTCCCTACCTAGCTCGGCCAAGATTTCTCGGTCGATCAACCTCACATCCCACATTCCTTTCCTTCCCCTTCATACCTACCTACCCACCCCCGCCTGCACCCGTTCCTCCTCGTGACTCTGCACCCGTGCCGAGCTCGCCCCTCACCTCTCGGCTCATCCCAACCCCGGTCTTCGTCCCTCCTTACTCTCCTTAGTGATCCACCTCACCACTCATCCCAATCTTGACTAAGCCCTCCCCTTCACCGATCATCTCCTTTGTCCCCAAGCCAACCGAGATGAGCCCTCCCCTACCACACTCGCTTCATTCACCTTGCCCTCAACTCACTCCCCGTGACCCCTTCCCGAGCCCCCACTCCCATCTTGTTCAAACTACCTCACTCCAACCTTCCACAACCTCTCCCAAGCCCTCCACCTCCCTTGCCACCTCACATGAATCTTCTCTGGCTTTCCCTTCCTTGACCAAGCCACATTCCTTCTACACACGCTTGCTCACCCACTCCGCACACACACATACAATACAAATAATACATTAGGTTTTTACATTTTACCATTGCTTATAGTTTTCATTTTAGGGTTAGGTTTTTAGTTTATTTATTTTATTTTATTTTAATTTCTAATTCCTTATTTATCATTTAAGTTACACCTCCATTAGTTTCTTTATTTCTTCTTCTTGGCCTAACTATGCACTTTACTTTTGCAGGGTTCATGGAAGATTTTAATCACTATATGGCGTTACTTGTCAACGTTGAAAATTTAGTGTTATTGGGCATTTCACTTTCATTTTTGTCACATTTTTAGTCACTTTTGCACATGTTTCATCATTTTTATTTATATACTAACCAATTTCTAATGCATTTTGTGTGCTTCTCGCTTGTCAATTTTTGTTGTTTTTCTTCAACTAACATGAATCACCCACGCATATGCTCTTCCCTCGCGATTCTTCAAGTGATCTTGGGAATCAGAAACATTTTCATTTCTTTATTTTTGGTTTTGGAGAATTAACGTTTCACTTAACCAAATCCAACCCACACGTATGCTCTTTCCTCGTGTTTTTAAGCGATCTTGGAAATCGAAACGTGGGTTCACTTTTGTCGTCTTGTTTATTTGTTTTGTTATTTTTCCCTCATTCCGAAAACTTTCTAACCATTTTTTATAGGACCCGCTCTCACACAAGGTGGATTAAACATTGAAAACTACTAACTATAGGTTGTCAAAGGAGTTCAACCAAACCACACCTAAATCAAAAGATTAAAAAAACACCACATTCAAAACACTTGATTTACAGGTTCGGTTAAGAGCTATAGCTCGACCGCTTAACTAGAACATAACCCCTTGGCATAAGCCTTAAGCTACAACAAAGGGGGTGGTTCTAGGAACCCCAAAGTAGTCCACACCTTGAGGAATCGTGGATGAAATAGGAACCTTTTCTCCTACCTAACTAGTAAAGCCTTTGTGAGTTAGAGTCATGGATATCCTTAGTGGTGACCCTAGTGCGATTCATTCTGAGCAAGATCTTTGCTCAAGGTTTTAAAGGGGGTAAAGTAAATCCATCAGCTAGCAATAAGCATCACGCTCACTCGGATATTTTGCTAACACCTAGTTGAGAGAGCCACCTAGGAAGCCAAACATTTTCCAAGCCAATCTAAGGTAGAGGCCATAAAAAAACATTCAAACAAAACTTCTTTTTTGATTTTCTTCTTTTGTTTTCTTTCTTTTTGTAGTAGTGTTCCACACTCAATTTTTCCCAAATACTCCTTGTTTGGGATCCATCTTTCACTTTTCTTATCTTTTTTCATTTTCCAAACTATCCTTGTTTGGATTATGCTTTCATCCTCATTTCATCTGTTCTCGTCTTCTTTTCTTCTCATCATCAGTCATTCACTAACCTTCATTTTACTCTCAATTTTCCCCTTTTGAACTTTCATCTCTTTTCATTATTTCAATCTTCTCTTCTTTTCATCCTCATTGTCTTCTCCATTTGATCTTCTTTCATTCATTTGGAGTTTTTATTCACTTATTTGATTCTTCCTTTTCATGATTATCAAATTCTTCTATCTTTTATATTCACCTCATTTTGGTTTTATCTCCCATTCCATTCAACACTTAAACATTTGGATAACCTTCCCAAAGTTTAAGTTTTCATCTTCTTTTCGACATCAAGTCTTGAGTTGTGGATATCCATGTCCTCACTCAAGCACTTTCATCTTACGACTCACATCTTAATGGTGTTGTGTTCCACTTTTCCACAACTCAATTTCATCACATTTTCTCTTCATTCTCCTCTTGCATCCTTTAGTTTAAAAACATCATTGTTAAATTGTATATGTTTTCTTTCTTCACATCTCTAACTTGACAACATATTTGTTACGTTCTAGACACTTCATCATATCTTCTTTCAATGCTTACACTATCAATATTTGAGTCTTATCTCTTCATTAGCCTCTTCCTTCTTAACTAATTCTTGTTAAGGGTTGAGCACATCATGCATATGATTTGACTCCTTTTTTCATACCCTCTTCCCATTTAGCATTCACTTTTTCTAGGTGGTAGAGTGCATTTGCAATCAATCTATCCTCACTTCTTCACTCTAGCATTCACATTGTTAGAGGTTGAACACATTCATAATTTTGTCACTATAACCCTCCTCCATTCTAGCATTCACTTTGTTAGAGGATGAGAACCTTCATCACATCACGCCACTCTTCCATCTTGGCATTCACTTTGTCAAGGGTCGAGTTTATCAAACACTTTCACATGCTTCCATCTTGACATTCACTTTGTTAAGGGTTGTGTCACTCATATCTTCCAAACCTCTTTCCCATCTTAGCATTCACTTTGTTAAGGGACAAGTTATTATCAAACTTAATCACACACCTCTCTTCCATCATCACATTCACTTTGTTATGGGTTGAGTTATCTTTCGCATATCTCTTTTTCTCCCTCCCTCTTTTAAAAATGGTGGGAACATGACACAGAGATTATAGTCCTTTTGGAAGGGGAATAAATCCTTTTGGAAATTTTGATAGTGATAATGACCAAAACTCTGAGGATGATCAGAATGACATCTCACTCAAAGAACAATCCCGCATTGAAAATATTTTACGTATGAATAAAGACCAATTTTTGCTTCATCTCCTTGAGATGGGAGAAAAATTACCCTCTAATTTGATGAAGCTAGTTTACAAACATTACTTGGAAAACCACCACCTAACAAGGGTGAACCTTTCATTTCAAAAACAATGATGATGAGGTAGGACCTAGTCACACAAATAATGATGATCAAAACAAGTCCACCTCAAACAACACCAAAGGCAATGAATCAAACAAAGAAAAATCGATGAAAAGGAACAAAGGAAAATCAACTGATTCAGCCACTTGATCCTACTCAAGCCCTCATGAATCAAATTAATGACATGGCTAAACAACTTGCTATTTTAAATTCCAAAGTCACCAATGAATCCCATGACAAGGAGGCACCAAAGAAATCTAGTGATGCTTCATTTAAGAGTCATACCATGCACACCAAAGATAACAACAACTCTACAAGTGATGGCTCCTTATCTTTCTTACAGAAAAACTCACCATTTTCCCAAGAATGGAAAATGATGAAGGACACCATCTCTAGTATGAAACATCAACGCAAACAATTCAACTTTGAAGAATTGTGTCCTTACCCATTCGATAAGGACATTTTGCATGTTCCTTTTCCAAAATATTTTGAGACACCCAAATTTGACAAATACAAGGGGGCAAGAGTGATCCTAGAGAGCATATCAGGGAGTTTTATATGGCTTGCCAAGAGGTGGCCTATAGTGATGTCTTCTTAATGTGTCTCTTTCCATGAAGTCTAGGAAGACAAGCCTTGGACTAGTTCCTACTCCTCCCCAAGGGCTCTATAAAACTTTCACGGACCTCTCAGAGAAGTTCATCAAACATTTCTCATTCAACCTAGAGTCTAAAATTACAATGATGGACTTGTGTAATGCCAAACAATGAACAAATGAAACCTTCACACAATTCCTACAAAGATGGCATGGGATTGCTAGTTGTTTCCCATGCTCCATGCCTGAGAAGCAGCTCATGAGCATCTTTGTACCCAATCTCAATAGTGAGCTATCCTTTCACATGTAAATGCATTGCCTTAATACTTTCAAAGAAGTTATTGAGAAAGGATCACAGATTGAAAAATCCCTTATCGTAAAAGGTTTGATTAAACCTCATTCAAAAGACAATGGGCAACATAGTAACCATCCTAATAGCTCTCACCAAGACAAATCTAAACATGTTAACCACAATCGTAATATGGTCAATGATGGTATTATAGACAACCACAATGTCCACAACATCCAAAACACTCAGACTAGACCAAACAAAGGTAAACAACCTCTTGTTGTTTCTAGCAAAGAGGTTTCCTCCTCTCCTGATTCTAAATGACGTCGTTTCACTCCTTTGGGAGAACCTCTATCAAATGTCCTTCAACAAATCATTAATGCAAACATGGTTACTTATCCCATCACTAGACCTTGGGTTGAGGGAGAACCCAAGCCTACTTGGTACAAGGCTGATACTTATTGTGATTTTCATCGCATTGATGGTCACCCGACTGATCGATGCTTTCACTTACGTCACTTTTTCCAAGATCTCATTGATAGTGGAGATATCACTATTGAAGAACCATCACCAAATAGAACACCCAATGAAAATCTTAAGGTGTTCTCAAACCCATTTCCCAAACATGGCGGTGATGATAAAAATGTTGACAAAGGTCCCTCTGCCAATAACATTGATTTTAGTTCAATTATCTCATTTATTGAGGAAGTACCATCTATAATGGTGACCATTAAATTCACACCTTCAAGTAATGTTGTGACCACATGCCAATGGAAGATATGGGTTCTACGGAAAACCAACCTTCTACATCTTCTACAGAACCTCAAATGTCCAAACCAACAACTCCTTCAAATCAAAAGTCAAATTCTAATGCCAAATCTTCCACTCCATGTCAGTATGACTTCATCAAACAATTAGCAACCATGCCAACACATATCTCTCTCATGGAACTACTTGAAAGAGTCACCTAGCTTTCAGGATATTCTCACTCATGCTCTAAATGAATCACGTGTTCCTCATACTCTCAATGTTCAATAGTTTTAGGCTATGATCATGAACCTTACACCTAAAACTCCTATCCTATCTTTTGGCCCTCAAGATATGTTGAACCCAAATCTAATTAACAACAAACTCCTTGTACATCAAAGCCTATGTTACGATCATAAAGTCAAGAGAGTTCTTATCGACAATGGAGTGGATCTTAACATTTGTTCTATAAAAATGCTTTGTTGCCTTGGTCATACAATAGATGACTTAGATGCTAATATCATTACCATTCATGGTTATGATAATACTGAGTGCCAGTCTTGGTACCATCACTCTTCCCATACAAGTAGGCCCATAGCTCCTTGACACTATGTGTCATGTAGTTGATGTAGACACATCATATAACCTTCTTTTGGGTAGACCTTGGATACATGTGATGCATGCAATACCTTCCACTTTCCATCAATGCATAAAGTTTCCACATAATGGCAAAGAGTTCACCTTGCGTGGTGATACTAACCCCTTTGAATACTATAAGTTTTTTTGAAGCAAGGTACAAAAAGGAAAACTATTGTCCATCTATTGATAGCACAACTAGATCTAGTGCAAAATTCTATTGTTACCAACCGTATTGATCTGATGTAATATTGCCCTCATGCTTCTACATCTTCTTCTTGAAGAATCTATGTCTAAAGTGTCACCTGAGGATATTCCTCATGCCTCTGTGTCTTCCTCTAGAGCATCTACATCTAAGGTGTCACCTAAAGTTACATTCTCTCATAAAGGCTTAGGTGAGTACACACTTGACAATGCATTTCTTGTTGGAAACTCCCATTATCACCTCATAGCTATGGGCATCCTAACACTCCTCATTTACAAGAACCTCCAGCTTACTATCTTGGAAACACTCTTTGGAGATGATATGGATATCTAGAAGATGAACATATTCCAATCTCTAACAACTCTTGGCTATACGATGACAGATGGCAGAATGCTACAAATCCACTTATTACACCAAGGGCCATAAAATGATGAAAAACATGAACTGGAAAGGAAGAGGCCTTGGCCCATAAGGGCATGGTGTTCTTGAACCTATGAATATCAAGTCTAACCTTTACACATATGGTCTAGGATATGAGACATATGAGAAGAGGCCTATAGTCTTTGATGTATTATCTAGCGATGAGGACTCAGATTTCTGAAATTGAGACCGGTTCCACACATAGCCTCTTCAAGACCTAGCCAAAACTACACTTTTCCTAGACTACTTATCCATTCAAACCCTTGACATTGTTTATCCTTCCCTCATTGATCAAGACCAACAATGTCATATTTCCATGGATCTCTTTCAAAATGATGAGGCCATCCAGGAGTTCCTCGGGGCTCAGGACCCTTTTCCCTTGTCGGATCACAAGAAGGGTTTCATATAAACCTTGATGTTACCACTTACTTTGGTGAAAGAAATTACAATCTCTAGTCCTAAAGAAAAATAAATTAAACACAAAAAAAGAAAATTATATCTCGCATAGTGAAAACCTTTCTGAGGCATTATACGAGAAGCAAAAAATGAAAAAGAAAAAGAAAGAAAAGGACGCATCTCCTAGTGAAAACCTTTCAAAGGCACTAGAGAGAGGAGATTTGGATCTAGAAATATCTAAAATCTACACAAGCCTCCAACATCATTTCAAGATAATGACACTTCTAAGTTGTTGGTAGAAGAGATGACAACCATTAACATTGGAACTGAAGACCAACCAAAATTGTTACAACTAGGTGCCAGTTTATCAGAAACTGAAATCAAAGCCTTCACAACACTTCTAACTAGTTTCAGGATGTATTCACTTGGTCTTACAAAGATATGCCTAGTCTTGATCCTTCTCTTGTGGTTCATCACCTTGTGGTGCACCCAGATGCTAAACCTGTCAAGCAAAAACTACTGTAAAATGCATCCCAAGGTTGCATTGCTTGTTAAGGAACTACAAAAATTATTGGATGCAGGCTTCATACGGTGCATTGATTACTCAGAGTGGATATCTAATATGGTACCAGTTGTGAAGAAGACCCCAAAATCCATATTTGTACATATTTTTGTGACATTAACAAGGCATGTCCTAAGGATGATTTCCCTTTTCCTAATATTGACATGATTGTCGATTCTACTACGGCCATGAGATGTTATCCCTTATGGATGGATTTTCTAGGTATAACCAAATTCAAATTGTTGAAGAAGACCAGCATAAAACAACTTTTACAACCCCATGGGGACATTTTGTTACAAGGTCATGCCTTTTGGCCTTAAAAATGCTGGTGCAACTTATCAACGTGTCATGACTATTATTTTCCATGACCTTCTTCACGACATAATGGAAGATTATGTCGATGATATTATTGCTAAATCAAAGACTAGGGTGGATCATCAATAGTTCTTAGGTGTATATTTGAGTGGTTAAGGGAGTACAAGGTTCACCTTAATCCAAAAAAATGTGTCTTTGGTGTCACTTCAGGGAAACTTTTGGGATTCATTGTCTCACGAAGAGGAATTGAAGTGGACCCTACCAAGGTCAAAGCTATAATAGATATGCCACCTCCTCAGAACCTTTGACAACTAAGGGGCCTACAAGGAAAAATATAGTCTATTCATCACTTCATCTCTCAATTGGTAGATAAGTGCCATCATTTCAACCAGTTGCTTAAAAAGGATGTCCAATTCAAATGGACACAAGACTGTCAAGATGCCTTTGCAAAATTGAAAGAATACCTACATCTCCATCGGTACTCATGCCACCTATACAAGATAAGCCTATGTTGTTGTATACATCTACAACACAACATGCCATTGGGGCATTATTGGTGCAACACAATGATAAGGGTTAGGAACAAGTTGTGTATTACTTGAGCAGAACTCTTCTTGAGCATGAGACCAAGTACTCACGGTTGAAAAGGCTTGTTTAGCAGTTGCTTATACTTTTGGCAAGTTGTGACACTATCTCCTAAATCATACCACCAAGATAATTTCAAGGGTTGATCCTCTTAAGTACCTACTTTCAGACCAGTCATAACATGGATGCATGTCTAGTTGGATTGCACTACTTAGTGAATTTGACATTGAAATTGTCAATCAAAAGGCTATCAAAGGTCAAGCATTGGCAGATCAATTGGCCACAACACCACTACTAGGTTCACAACCACTAAATTTTGAATTTCTAGATGAAGACTTGTTGTACATAGAAACACCCTTATGGACATTATTCTTTGATGGATCTTGCAATATCCATGGTTCTGGAGTAGGAATTGTCTTGCATGTACACCGAGATGGAGACCTCATACCTAAATCTTATCGTATCAACTTCCCTTGCACAAATAACATAGCAGAGTATGAAGCACTGATAGTAGGCTTAGGGTTTTATCTCATGGCACCTGCAAGAATTGATAGTTCTTGGTGATTCTCTTCTAGTCATTAATCAAGTTAATGGAGAATATCAGGTAAAAGATGAAAATCTCTTACCTTATAAAAGAATGGTTGATAGCCTTAGAGGGTATTTCTAGATTATCAATTTTGAACAAGTTCCTCATGTATAAAACAAAGCAACGGATGCCATGGCAACTATCACTTCCCTTCTTTCATTTGAACACTAATCAAACTCACAATGAGTTCCTTGTTGAACATCTTTTGGTGCCCACATACAATTTCGAGTCCACCATGGTTTGTGAGATTGTTGGTCTTGATCATCCCTAGTACCATGATATATACACCTTCATTCAAACTAAAGCCTATCCTCCTAATTTTAATTCAGCTAATAAAAGAGCCTTAGCACAATGTGCTTCACTACACCCTTCTTCTTGCTGACACCTTGTATCGAAGAGGCTATGATGGGACTCTCTTAAGATGTCTCAATCAGGATGAAGCTAATCAGATGCTAGTTGAAGTACATTTAGGTATTTTGGTGCCCATACCAGTGGAATAGTCCTTGCAAAGAATATTTTACATTGGATACTATTGGCCCACAATGGAGGAAGATGCATGCAAATTTGTGAAGAAATGTCAGGCTTGCCAAAAACACAGTAATCTCATTCATGCACCATCCCAAGCCTTGCAGACCTATTACTTCACCTTGGCCTTTTTCAAAATGGGGACTTGATTTAATTGGAAAAATAAAGCCCACATCTTCTCGATGGCCACACTTTTATTATAACCACCACTTGAGTATTTCACCAAGTGGGTTGAGGCTATGCCTCTTACTAATGTTACTTGGGTGCAATATTTCTAAATTCATCTTCAACCATATTATCTATCATTTTGGCATCCCCACTTATTATTGTCACTTGATAATGGTGGTTCTTTCAAAAATAAGGATCTCAAAGCCCTAGCTAAGAAATATAATATCCACCTAAAATGGGCTACACCCTATTATCCACAATGCAATGGCCAATCCAAAGCATCAAACAAGACTATCAAGTCCATTCTGGAGAAAATACTATCAATAAACACGGACGTAATTGGCATACGCACAGTTATATCCTACCCTCTGGGCCTACCACACTTCCTTCGTACACCTACAGGAGCTACTCCTTTTTCCCTAGTATATGGCTCTAAAGCCATATTACCTATCAAAGTTGAATTGCCTTCACTTTGTGTCTCCCTCCAACATCTCATTCATGAAGAGGATTACCATGTTACATGCCTTACAGAGCTAGAATTACTAGGATGAGAGATGAATTTGTGCCTTAGACCATATGCAGGTATATCAGAATAGACTATGTTGTAATTATAATCACAAGATCAAACCTCGATAGTTTGAAATTGGTGATTTGGTCCTAAAGGAAAATCAAAAGAACACAACTAAACCATGAGAAAAATAGGGAAAATTTGAGCCTAATTGGTTGGGTCCTTATGTTATAACTACTAAATTTGGATCTGGTGCATACAAACTATCTACGAGGATGGAAAAGAGTTGAAGGAGCCTATGAATGCCATTCATCTAAAGAAGTTCTACTCTGAGTCTCCGAAGAGTAACCCTTGTACTGGGGGCATATCAGTGCATCCACTTGTTTTGTCATTTCACTTTGTTTCCCACTTGTAACTTTTCACCTTGCCATGTGTCACATGTTTCCTTGGTTAGGTTGTCATGCCCATTGTCTACCACCATTGTTCACCTTCCATTTATTCATGTTCCTTCATACGTAGTATGTTGGTTTTGACTTGGGAATTTCCTTTCCCTCTTCTTTGGCATGTGGTTCAAAATTCCAAAAAAACAAAAAAAAATTTAAAATGTCTCAAAAAAACTACAAAAACAATATAAAATTGTTCAAAATCCCAAAAACAATATAAAATTGTTCAGAAAATACAAAAAAAAACATACAAAATGTTTCGAAAATGCTTTCAAAAAAAAAAAAAAATCACAACTGTAATTTCATTCACCATTTTCTTCATCTTGATTGTTCCCAATCATCTTTTCCAATCAATCAAGCCACTCTTTGCAATGTAACTTTGCATAGGGACATCACTTGGCTTTGGCTTTCTCTTGGGGGCAACTTGACATCTGTATATATTCACTTCTTTATTAGAATTTTTTACATTAGTGTGTTTTTGTTCACTAGCTTGTTTGCTTGTTTAACATTTGTACATATGGAATTTTGTATTGTATATTCTTAGCTTAGTTTCTTATGTTTGATAGTTCGAATAACCAGTACTCTATGTATCTAGGAATGCACTCATGGACCAATTGTAGGAAATTTATTCACATCCTAGTTCACATATAACTTTGGTGTGGTTCTTTCCTGTTCATATTGGGTTTATTTCTATTACTTATTTTATATCTTTTTGTCATTTGCATGTGTTGTGTTTTCCTCCTGGTTTATTTAAGCCATGGAATGTCTTCATTTTTGTTTGCATTTGTATTTCAAAACTTTTGAAAAAATCCAAAAAAATCAAATATTTCAAAAAAAAAAAAAAAAAAAAAAAAATTACAAAACTTTCGAACAAACATTCACTTATCATAGAAATCCTACAATTGGAAAACACTTAAAGTGAATCATTCAACATTTCAATACAATCTTGATAAATTTCATACTTTTATCTATTACCTAGTGATCATGCCAATCTTACAACTATCACTTTCTTCCCTTTGCATGATATGCTAACTCTGCTTGGGGCAAGTCACACAATTGTTTTTCCTTCATGATATAACTTCACCTGGGGAAATTTCAACTTTGATCATTTGCACAATGGATTCAACAAGAGTGTCATAAGGAGTCACTTTAACTCCACTCTTCCAGTCTGATCCTATTCCCATTTGGGAGCATTTGTATCTACTTAATCATCATTGTGGCACACATTAGGGGCATAGTTGATTGTCTTCTTTTTTGACTTTGTGTTGCTTTGTTGATGTTTACTCTTTTTGGACCACTTACAAGTAGTGTGATTACATCTTGGTTCCTTTATAACCTTGATGTCGGCACCTACTTTGTATATTGGGTTTGTTTTCCTTTTTATCTTTTCTTTGTTGTGTGTGTTTGTTTACGCATCTCTGGTTAACCATCTTGATTCTTTCATAATCATGGTGACAACTCTATTGTGCAACAACAAAAATCAGGTTGCTCTAAAAATTACTCTCCAAATAATGCTCATGCTATAAACACAATCCTTTCCCATCCTTGTTTTAATCCCTTGCTTTCTTCCTATCAAGTGGTTTTCCACCGCCTTGTTGCATCATCCATCCACTTGAGGGGCATTCCTCTACCATTTTGTTTGTTGGGGCATCTCAATGCTTCACAATTTTTCCTCTCGTGATCTACATGCATCTACTATCTTTAAAGCACTATTACTTTGCAATAGCACTTTAAAGAGGGGAAAAATGTAGACACCCCAAAATTACACTTTTGTTTCCACTTGTTCCCAGTATTATTCTAGTACACCCTGTTATTCACCCATTTGTATTAATTGATTAAATTAATTAATTAATACATATTGTACCCCTTTGGATTAATTAAATTAATCCCATGTACCCTTTGTACCCCTTTGGCTAAATTAATTGTTATTTATTAATTAAATAATTAATTAATTAAGTGTGTGCACATCCTAGTCATCTACCACTTGATCTAACTCCACTTAGACTCCACTTGGACTCCCTATCCTTACCCTAGTTAACTACACTTCTAGAATCCTAGAAAGGTGGGGGCAATTAAAATGCACATACAACCACCTTTCGGATGCAACTTTTTGTAATTAATCCATTTATTACCCTACCCCCACACTATTACAAACTACCCACAATGCTATTTTTAGCATACTCATTTATCCGTGTGTAACCAATTTCAACTACCTTTTACTTCTATAAATTACAGGCTTACCTTCCTTTCAAATCCTCTTGAATCTGACATACAAAAACTCTGTTGAATTATTTGTGTTGATAACATTTGCATTCAAATCTTTGGAGAGCACTCACACGGAGACCCTTATTTGAGGTTTGCATAGAAGGTTATTGGAAAGGTTTGCATGTTTTGTTTATCTTTCATTCTCGAATTTCGTCCTCCTCACAACTTTTACCCCTATGTTACACAAAGTTCCTCCATCACTTGGCCCCTATGATGGTTGAGCCCAAGTCACACTTTTTTCACTCGGTTTTCCCCTATGTCCCCTAAGGTGAAAAGGGCATAATGAGGAAACAAATTTGAAACCCCCTTCTTCATGCAGCTCATGGTCACCAAATACCCACCTCTCAACCCTCAAGTGCTCATTCCCAACCCATGCATCTCACACATAAGGCACCGTGAGGATGCCACTTGTAACCATTTTTTTCAAGTCACAATTTAGTGTCCTTTTTGTCTCTTATTTCACCCATAAAAACTCACTTCAACCTCACTCCAACCCCAGTCAAGAAACTATGGTCACATGTGAGTTAAAAATCACATGGAAATTAAACTAATCAGAGACACCTATAATTACGCACAATTTAAATACTTTTTGCGTTAATTATCCCCTTTCTTGCAAATCAATGACATATCGTCAAAAGCACTCATTTTCCCTCATATCATCATTAATTAATTACACTAAGCTAATTAATTAAGTTTCCTATCCAACAAATACCTAATTAACGACCTTCCGTTAATAAATCACCCCTTCTACCTAGACTAATTAATTATTATTAATTAATTAGCTTTCCTTCCATTTAACCAATAAATCAATATTTAATTGATTTAATCCCTTTATAATAGCCTAAATTGTACTAATATTCCTCTAATTATCTTCTATAAACTTACATCTACCTATTAGTTAATCACCTTTGATTAATTAAAACACCCCCAACTCCCATGACTTGCTTAAACATGTATTAAACCCTTCTAAAGTAAGGTTACCTTTAATAAAGCAACCTTATCCATTCCTAATCATGTTTTACCTTTATCCCACATTCATGAGAATGTGTTGAATCCTTTATCCTTTGGGCTATATAAAAAGATCCCTCCACCTACCTTTTTACTTACACCTAAACTTTCTAAGAGAGCAAATGCAAAGCATATAGCAAAGAGACTAAGAGCTTGCACCTTGCCCTTTTGAGAGTTCATCATCTTGAAGAGTTAAGCCTCTTTCTTAAAGTGCTTGGGTCATATGGGAGGTGTCAAAGGGTCTTGTAGCCCAACTTTGATTAGCCCCCATTCCTAGGTTCTTGGAACATTAAGGACAACTATTTTGATAGCCATGGAGCTTACTTAGGTCCATTCATTTATTTGTTGTTAGAGAATAGAGGAGTTTAGATATTTAGCATTGTTAGTTTCAAAGTTTGTATTGATGAATGCTAGCATCTAACCCTTGTTTAATTCTTATCATGATGGTGTTTATGCTTTGTTTTAGCTAAATTGTAGAACTATTTTAGGTGGTAGTTCTTGTTTCATTTGATTTAGCATTAAACAAAGTATACATGCACACATTTGGCATGCCCGGTGGGACATACTCCATTGTCCTTTGCACTTAATTTCAAGTTTTTGTAGTTAAGTTTTATTTTTGGTTACTAACCCTCTTTTACACATGTTGATCTAACTTATTTTTCTTAACATGTTTTGTTGAGTTTGCATGTGTTGGGTCTTCCTTGTAGGTATGAAGGAGGTGAAGTGCTGTCAAAATTGGAATTGAGGGGAAAATTTCAAGATTTCTCCATGTTTTCATTTTTAGAGCTTACTTTTTCAACATTTTACATGCTAGTTTTGTCAATTTCTTGAAAATTTTCAATTCTTGAGCATGTAGGTTAGTGTTTGATAGTGCTGAGTCTTCTATTTATATATTAATGTGGTGGGTTGCTGTCAAAATTTAAATCTTGGTGAGAAAATTTCAATATTTCATCATGTTTTCATTTTTAGAGCTTACTTTTTCATCATTCTACATGCTAGTTTTGTCAATTTCTTGAAAATCTTAAATTCTTGAGCATGTATGTTAATGTTTGATAGTGTTGAGTCTTATATTCATATATTAATGTGATGGGTTGTTGTCAAAATTGAATCTTGGTTGGAAAAATTTTCCCATTTTGTAGATTAAGGGACGTTTTTTTGACATTTTTTGAGTGCATGTCAAGTGCACACCCATGAGCATAAGAGCATATGCGTAACCCATCTTCCGAAGGCCATAACTTTTGCTCCCGAACTCGAAATGACTCCATTTTTTTGCGTTGGAAAGGTATTGAAGTTAAATATGCAATGAAAACATAAATTCAGGATTTATACTTATAGAAGTTGTAGGTTTTTCTATTATTTTAAAACTGGTCATTTTCTAACATGTCTAATGTTTTGATGAATGTTGTATTTCCATGCTTACTCGATTTAGACCAAAGCGTGTGTATGCTCTTCTCTTGCACCTTTTGGTGATCTTGAGAATCAAAAACAACTTTGATCTCTATCTTGTTAACATTGGGATTAAACTTGGAAACTTGATTATTCATTTTGCTTAAGGGAATGAACCTTTTACAAAGCATTTTTCAATGGTCCTTTGATTTGAAGTTTTCCATTTCTATATAGTTGGGATAAAGTTTGTGTATGCTCTTCTCTTGCACCTTAGGGTGATCTTGAGAATCAAAAGTAACTTTAGTCTTCATTTTATAACATTTGGTAAATTGGAAATTCATCTTTCACTTTTGGTTTAAAGGAATGAACATTTATCAAGAATTTTGTATGGTTCATTGATTGAAAAGATTTTCTTTACTTTTTAGTTGGATTATTTGTTGTGTATGCTCTTCTCTTGCATCCTTGGATGATCTTGAGAATCAAAAGCAACTCTTAATCCTCTTTTAAATAATATGATTTTCTTGGAGAACTACTAACGCTTAAGTGCAGGACCTAAAAAACGCTTGTCAAAGAAAGGAGGAATCAAAACAAAATCAAAAACTACTAATACAGTTGTTATACAGGTTGCCAAAAGGTGTTCAATCAAACCACACCTAATTAAACAAGATAAAAAGAACAACATATTCAAAACACTATATTATTGGGTTTTAGGAAAAGTGCGTCCCTCTCCGCTCAATTGGAACATAACCCCTTTGGCATAACGCCTTAAGCTACAACAATGGGGGTGGTTCCAGGAACCCCAAAGTAGTCCACGCAAGAGGGAACCTTGTGGACAAAACGGGAAGTGCTCCGCACTACCTACTTGACTAGTGTTTCCTTTGTGAGATAGCGTTACAAGTTGTCCATTGTGGCGACCCCAGTGATAGTACACGTAGACGCACTAGTTGCCTACTGTTCTTGAAGGGGGTAAAGTAAAGCCGAGATACTCCCAAACTAGTCAGTGTGACTTTTTGGGTAAATCGCGCTCGCTCGTGGCAACTTTGTAACACCTAGGGTGAGAGAACCACCTAGGAGAATATACTTTGGCCAGGAGCCCACTTTGACCATTTTAAAACAGTGTTGAGTTGTGAACCTTCTTTTTGAGAAACGTGTGACGTATTACTTTCACCTAGTTTTTACTTGCCTTAGGGCGAGGCGAAACTCTGCCGAAGTGAGGCTAGCATTTTTTGTCATTTTTTCTTGATTTATTTCCTTCATATTCTTTTGACACTTTGTTGATCAAAAGAGGTGTGATTACCTTTGTGTTGCCATTCAACTGTTTCTCTCACTTTTATGTCCGTTTACGCCCATCCATGTTTGCGGCTGGGTTAGTTAAACGTCTAAAGTGAGTGGAGGCATTTTCACGTCATTTGGTAGCCATTGTGATCTTGATACCCACGTCAAGATCATCATTGTAGTTAGGCGTGGTTCATCACTGCGGACTTCCATAGAGGAGTTAGCTTGTTTGTCTCGTATCATTACAATTTTGATATTTACGTCTTGTTTCTTGTAAACTTGACATAAATACCTATATTGTACGGTTACTGTTGCACACATTCTTAACTATTCCTAGCTATACTTTGAGCATTTTTTGTTCGGTTTTATTATTACCTCGATTTCAAAAGGTGCTAGGCACTACCATTTGTGCATGTTATATCAATAACACCTCGATATCAATACTTCACTTTCTTGCAAAGTGGGTTAACATATCTTGGTGATATTGTTGTGTCATTCACAAATCGTAATTGACACTTTTTGAGATATAGGTCTTAATCAGACTTGAGCTTGCTCATCGTATATCTTGATTGGGAGATCGCATTTAACTTCATGTATTTACTTACGTCTTGTTCATTCCTTTGAACTTGGCATAAGTGGAGACATCTTGTTAATCATCTGGCGTCACAAATTACTTTAAAACGTAGTCTAGGAGGTACTTCATTTGATTAAGTTTTGATACCAAACGATTGTTTCATTGGTGACTTTATCACTCTATCACATTGGTATTCTCACACGGTTAATTTACTCTTAACACGTACATCTTGTGTTTTACTTAGGGGTAGTCATTGAATTTTGAACAAATCTACAACTTACCTTAGTGAAACTTATCACGAAAACATGGCTCCCAAGACGCGTCTAGGTTTAAAGAAACAAACATATGAGGAACAACAGCACAAGCTTGGGAAACCTCTAACAAACAAGGGTCAAACCCATTTATCGGACACGATCTAGGACCACTATTTTCTACAGAAAAGGAAATAGAAGAAATGGTTGACCATAGTGGAAACGAATTAGAATCACCACACGCAGACTTTGATTTTGACCCCACTCTACTAGATGAGTTTCTCCTTAGAAATAAAGATAGAGTTTTGGCACGGGTCATGGAATTAGGGGCCAAATTGCCCACCGAGAATGAACCAATATTACCTACAAATGACACTACTAAGGAAGAATGCCCCCTTATCAATATGGAAGATATTTTAATAGGTGGGCATGCTTCCACTTCTTACGTAGAAAATGATAAAGTGGTAGGGCATAGAATACCCCTCATCAAAGTGCCACGAAGAAACAAGATAGAACATGAGACAGGGGAAGAACCTCCACAATACGAAGAGGAAGAACCTTTAGAAGAAGAAGACACAAACCAAGTCACAATCCAACAACAACTCAGTAACCTAAGCCGACAACTAGCTTTGCTTACTTTCCAGGTACAGAAAGACACAAACAAGAACATTCAAAAGTCAAAGCCTAAGTTTAGGATCCACGAACTCCATCGAGAAAACCAAGGAGAAGAAGACACAGGGTATCATCGTGTACACATCCCCGCTTCTCCCACTAAAGAACAATTGCTCGCACAAGAAGTGCAATCTATGAAAGCAACACTTGCGAGCATACAAGAAAGCAATATAGGGAGTATTAGGAAATACCAATACGAAGAACTATGCCCCTATCCTTTTGACAAGACAATGACCCTTCAACCCTTTCCAAAGAAATTTGATATGCCAAAGTTTGAAAATACAAAGGAAAGGGAGACCCAAGGGATCATGTTAAAGATTTCTACATGGCATGTCAAGAGGTGTCTTATAGTGATAATTACCTCATCAGACTTTTTCCTAAGAGTCTCGGAGGTCAAGCATTGGAATGGTTTACGCGCTTACCACGAGGATCAATTTTCACCTGGCCAGAATTGGCGGAAAGATTCGTGCGTCATTTCTCGTATAACATAGAGAGTGACATCACCATGGCAGACTTGTGCGGCACAAAACAACACCCAAATGAGACCTTCGCTAGCTTCCTCCAATGATGGAGAGGGATAGCTAGTCGCTTCCCTTGCGCTTTCCCTGAGAAGCAGCTGGTCAATATTTTCGTCCCTAATCTCAACCCAGATATAGCTTTCCACCTCTAAATGCATTGTGTCCAAACCTTTGAGGAGGTTATCGAGAAAGGGATTCAAATAGAAAAGGCTCTCATTGCCAAAGGCACCCTCAAAACCCAATCTAAAGACAACCAAAGTGTCAAACCCACTGAAAAGCCGAAGATCTTTAACAAAAACAAAAACATGGTGGGAGACGGAATCACTGATTCCAAACGTGTTCAAACAGTCCAAACCAGTCAACCTTTTAAACTGACCAAGGGCCCAATTCAACCACCACCAAAGCGACGAACATTCACCTCCCTCAATGAGCCATTGTCCGTCATACTAAAATAGTTGGATGCGGCCCACATGATGACCTATCCTACAATGCAACCATTTGATGACAACGCTCCTAAACCTTCATGGTATAAGGAGCATGAATACTGTGAAATGCATCGCGTTAAAGGTCATAAAATAGATAAATGTTTGCGACTTTGCCACTATATTCAAGACCTCATTGACAACGGGGAGATAGAGGTGGATAACCCTAGCCACATGCAAACACCTAACGAGAAGATGGGGATTTATAAGGAACCATTCCCCAAGCATGATAAGTCGGAAAAGGCAAAACCGGATCGGGAGAGTCATCCCAAACCTATAAAGCCACGAATTACTTGTATACCAAGAGAGATAACAATCATTACGATTCACTTATCGGATGTATTCGCTCCCCTGCTGACCAGCAACACCATCCGGATTAAGGGAAAGGACTGTGCTGCGGTAACAAGGCGCGCCCGCCTCGTAATTCCGGACCCCTCTCCGTCGACCCCATACTGGTAAGTATAACCTTTTAGAACAACTTGAGAAGACGTCTGCTAAGATTTCGATCTTAGACCTTCTCAAGATTTCCAATGTACATAAGGACATCCTGTATCAAACTCTTCAGGGGTCGGGAGTGCCTTTAGAAGTCGATCTGCGTACCTTCAAACCGCGGTGGCAAATATTGCACCAAGTGAGCATCTCACTTTCAACCATAGGGAGGTCCCTACCGAGAATCCTACACATAATCTTCCCTTATACATTGAGGTAGTTGTTACCCGCAGGAAAATCAAACGGGTGCTTGTGGATAACGGATCTGGATTGAACATCTGCACGCTTAAATTAGTCAAACAATTGGGACATACGGAAGAAGATCTTGAGTCCCATATCATCACTATCACCGCATACGACAACGCGGAAAGAGAGTCAGCAGGCACCATTACGCTGCCCATGGAGGTGGGCCCCACTTGCCATCAGACAAAGTTTCACGTCTTAGACTTGGAACTTCCATATAATATGCTTCTAGGCTGACCATGGATCCATGCCATGCAAGCAGTGCCATCAACATTTCATCAATGCATCAAGCTGAAGCATGAGGGACATACAGTAACAATACCAGGAGACTCAGAGCCCTTTGCTCATTGTAGAGCTCTTAATAGCTTTGCACGAAAGGGTACATACGCATGTCCCTCCATAGATATAGCTGTCCCTCTTCATTCTGAGGCCATGGAATCTCGAGTAGATTCAAATTCTCTTAGTTCTTGCACTCATGGGGCATCTACTTCAACATCTCCATTTAATTCATGGGAGATGAAAATTCTGGAATATGGCTATGGGGAGTATAATGTACAACAAGCGCTCTTGGTTTCTGACCTCTCCTTGTCGCCCAAGACTAGAGGTCGACCCAACTACCGCTTCAGGAGACCTAGAGAGGAACACACTATTGGGTCGTTTCCTACACAGAGGCTTGTTAGGCGAGGAAAAATTACTTGATCCACCTACTTACTTGGGTCCCCGAGGACACTCGGCCATCTTGTTATCAAACCCCGAATATGAAAAATCTAGCGAGAATGATGTACTCCATGGGCTCTGAGGCCTAGGATGTGGGAGGAATGAACAAGGACAAAGAGAACCAGTCCCTCTTCCACATTTCAAAATAGAAAGATATGGCATTGGGATTCACCCTTATGGAGCACACCCCAACGATCAAGATGTGACTTGTTCTGAGCATGAGGATAGCTCCGATTATCTAGACAACGATCTGATTCTGTTGTAGCCAATATGAGGATCGGCCTCCACGAACCTTTTCATGAATAACGTTGTCCTAACCATCACCCCCATTTTGAACCAACCCTTGACCTTGTATACCCCTCCCTGTTGAATGGGACCAACAACGTCACGTGCCACTAGATTTATTCGAGAATGATGAGGCTATTGCGAGTTCATGGGCATAAGGGATACAATTCCCATTGGAGATCACAAGAAGGGTTTCTTTATCGACTTAGACACACTGCCTACTACTTCGGCGAGGAGGCTGAACTTCGTGGTCAACAAAATTTAAAGAAAAGCGAGGGCAAGAGTTCTAAAGAAAAGCCTCGGCAAAAATCGAAGTCCAAGTCACACAGTGAAAACCTCTTTGAGGCATTGGCTGACAAACAAATAAGAAAATCAAAGGACAAACAAAGTGACCACACTAAGGATGAAAATCTCGTAGAGACATCCTTGGATGAAGATCTCAACCTACCTCCCGATCCTACGCGTATGGAGGATTTATCAAAATTGTTAGTTGAAGAAACCATTGATGTCAATATTGGTACCGAAGAAGATCCCAAGATAGTAAAATTGGGAGCATCACTCTCGGCCAGAGAACAAAAGACGTTCACTATGCTACTGCGAGAGTTTATTGATGTGTTCGCATGGTCTTACAAAGACATGCCCGGCTTAGATCCAACTTTGGTCATGCATAACCTGGTTGTGCACGCAGACGCTAAGCCTATCAAACAAAAGCTTTGAAAGATGCACCCAAGAGTGGCCTTGTTAGTTAAAGAAGAATTGGAAAGGTTGCTTGCAGCAGGATTCATCAGGCCAATTGATTATTCTGAATGGATATCGAACATTGTTCCTGTCCAGAAGAAACCTATTGGTATCCGAATTTGCACAGATTTTAGGGACATCAATAAAGCTTGCCCTAAAGATGACTTTCCATTGCCCAACATTGACATGATTGTTGACTCACCGCGCGGGTACGAAATGCTATCACTTATGGATGGCTTTTCGGGTTATAATCAAATTAAGATCGCTGAGGAAGACCAACACAAAACAGCTTTCACAACTCCTTGGGGCACCTTCTATTATCAGGTGATGCCATTTGGCCTTAAGAATGCGGGAGCAACTTATCAGCGGGCCATGACAGTAATATTTCACGATATGATTCATGACATCATGGAAGACTACGTAGACGACATCCTAGGAAAGTCCAAAACAAGAGAGGATCATCCTATCATTTTGCGGCGTATCTTTGAACACCTGCGTGAATACAAAGTCAAGCTAAATCCAAAGAAGTGTGTCTTCGGTGTGCTATCTGGGAAACTATTAGGCTTCATCGTGTCAAGACGAGGTATTGAGGTAGACCCTGCTAAAGTGTCTGCCATCATCGAAAATGCCTCCACCTGAGAATATCAAGCAACTACGTAGCTTGCAAGGGAAAATTCAAGCCATTCACCGCTTTATCTCCCAGCTTGCAGATAAATGTCACTCATTCACTCATTTGCTTAAGAAGGACATCGCTTTCATCTGGGGACCTGAGCAACAACAAGCCTTTGCTTTGCTTAAACAGTACCTGGCTAATCCACCTGTCCTCATGCCTCCCACTCAGGAGAACCACTTTTGCTCTATATTTCCACTACGCAATATACGCTATTGGTGCACTTTGCCCAATATGACCTTAGCCATAAAGAGAAAGCGATGTACTATCGAGTCACACCCTCATCACCTATGAACATAATTATCCTCAGATTGAAAAGGCTTGCTTGGCCGTTGTTTTTACCTTTCAGAAACTTCGCCATTACCTGCTAAATACTAAGACCAAGCTCATATCCAAGGTCGACCCACTCAAGTATTTGTTGTCCAAACCCGCCCTCACAGGTAGAATGGCTAATTGGATCATTCTACTCAGTGAGTTTGATATAGAATTTGTCCATCAAAAATCAATTAAAGGACAAGTACTTGCTGACCAGCTAGCGGAAGCACCTTTGCAAAGCACAGAACCTTTGAGTCTGGATCTGCTAGATGCATCTTTGCTCTACATTGAAGAATCTATCGTATGGCAGATACATTTTGATGGATCTTTTACGTTTCATGGTTCAGGTGCAGGAGTGGTCCTTATTACTCCTTGGGTGATCTATACCACGAGAGCTTTCCACCTGGCCTTCCCTTGCATGAACAACATTGCGGAATATGAAGCACTCATTGCAGGGATGAAGCTAGCCATCAAGTGGAATATTCAACATGTTAAGGTTGTAGGTGATTCACAACTAATCATCAAACAGGTTAATGATGAGTATAAAGTTAAGGATGACAAGCTCATACCTTACAAGAAGTTGGTGGAAACTCTAAAGGAGTATTTTGTGCGCATTACCTTTGAGCAGATCCCAAGAGCGCAGAATAGATCGGCAGATGCTATGGCAATGGTGGGATCTATGCTTCGTATTCCACCAGGGAACAATGATATGCCATTTTTCGTAGAAAATCTACACCAGCCCGCGTATGACGTGCCAGAATCTTGCCTGGCTTGTGAGGTTGTTGGTCCCTATTCCCCGTGGTATGAACCCATTTTCACCTATCTTAAGGATAGTACTTTCCCTCCCAATATCTCCCATTCTGAAAAGCAAAGCCTGATTCGCCAGATAGCCCGTTACACCCTTTTAGGAGGTACACTTTATCGTCGTGGCTACGATGGGAATCTGTTACGTTGTCTGGATGTGACGAGTCAATCCAGGCAATTAAAGAAGTACACGAAGGAGTATGCGGAGCACATACAAATGGAATGGTCTTGGCTAAGAAATTGTTAAGAGTAGGTTACTATTGGCCCACCATGGAAACTGATTGTTGTAATTATGTTAGAAAATGTGTGCTTTGCCAAAAGTATGGAAATTTCATCCATGCTCCATCATAACCATTGCAACCAATCACTACCCCATGGCCATTCTCCAAGTGGGGACTTGATCTAATAGGGAAGCTTACTCCTACCTCATCTGATGGTCATACACATATCATCACAGCTACAGAATACTTTACAAAATGGGTGGAGGCTGTCCCTTTAACCTATGTCACAGGAGCACAGATTTCTAAATTCATCATGAATCACATTATTTGCCGATATGGTATCCCTGCAGCCATTGTCACAGATAATGGGAAGTCATTTAAGAACAAAATTGTGAAAGGTCTTTGCCAACGGTTCCAAATCAGATTGAAATGGTCCACGCCATATTACCCTCAGGGTAATGGACAAGCTGAGGCAACAAACAAGACTTTGGTAAGGATAATGGAGAAGATGGTTAGCAAAAGCCGGTCAAAGCGCACACTCTAAAATCCACCCGACCCTCTGGGCCTACAGAACATCAATCGCACTCCTACGGGTGCGACGCCATATTCCCTAGTGTTCGGGACAGAATCTATCATCCCTTTAGAGATTGAACTCCCATCCTGCAATTTCTCTTGGGACTATTTGGATAAGGATGAAGATTATCGAGTGGCAAGATTGGCTGAGTTAGAGCTCTGGATGAGAGGCGCATTCGCGCTCTTAATCACACTGAAGGTATATCAACACAGAAATCTCCATGACTACTGACAGAGAATCATCCCTCGCCGGTTTGAGGTGGGTGATTTAGTTATGAAGGAGAACCGTTCAACACCGGAGCGAGAGCGAGAAAAGAAAGGAAGTTTGAACCACACTGGTTAGGACCCTATGTCATAGTTGCCAAGTATGGCACAGGGGCATACAAGTTGGCTCACCCCAATGGTGATGAGCTCCAGGAGCCCATGAATTCCATGCATCTTAAGAGGTTTTATGCCTAAACATGGCACAAGAAAGTCATAAAAATCACAAAAAAATATAAAAACATCAAAAAAAAAAAATCAGAAAAAGAAAAAGAGAAAACAGGTCATCCACTAGTGAAAACCACGCAATTGTGGCACTTTGGACAAGTCCTTGGGTGAAAACCGGTTTCCGGCGCCTCGGGAGGATTCGTTGTTCACAAGCATTCTGTATTAGAAGGGTAGTTGTCTTTGTCCTGGACCTGGTTCTACCTTCGAGTTTCCTTGTGCACACCATCTAGTCCAGCCTTGATCCGGCTTTGCCTTCTTCTATTCATCTGTAAGGGACGTGGTCTTTCGTTATTTCCCATCTTACGCTGGGGGCAACTCAACGACTTCACCTTCTTGTTCATAAGTGCGTGGCTTCTGCCCTTGTATATTCCCCACCTAATGTTGGGGGCATCCATGCTTTCTTGGTTACCTGCACATAGCTTTGGAAAACTGTTAAAAACACAAAAACAATAGAAAATTGTTTCGAAAAACACAAAAACAATAGAAAATTGTTTCACAAAACAATAGAAAAAAAAACAATAGAAAATTGTTTCAAACACAAAAACAATAGAAAATTGTTTCGAGAAAACACAAAAACAATAGAAAATTGTTTCGAGAAAACACAAAAACAATAGAAAATTGTTTCACAAAACAATATAAAAATTTTGAAAACACAAAAACAATAGAAAATAGAAACATTGTTTTTGAGAAAACACAAAAACAATAGAAAATTGTTTCACAAAAAACACAAAAACAATAGAAAATGTTTGAGAAAACACAAAAACAATAGAACATTGTTTCGAGAAAACAACAAAATATATATATATATATATATCAAAAAAAAAAAATCTAAAAACAAAGGCAAAATTTTTTCAAAAATTCCTAAAAAGTAAAACACCCTACAAAATGGTAACTTGCTTCTTATGGCTGAAACTTGTGTCTTGCACATGGTATTTTCTCCATATCTGTTGGTTTGTCTCACATCTTCCCGATTAATATGACTCGCGGATCACTTGATTCACTGACCATTCACAAAAGCTAGCTTTGCTTGCTTAAATGCATACTCTGGGGCACTTTTGGTTGCACAGGTGTTTGTTTCGTTGTGCATGAAATGCTTTTCATGGACCCGTGTCCATTTTCATTTCCCCTTGCATGTATCCTTGCTTGGGGCATCATTTTTAACCCTTGTCATCAATCACGAACTTGTGGATCTCTTGAGCCCTGATAACAAAACATTTGTACAAGCTTGTCTTGACCGTTGTTGGGTTAGATATGTGCGTTCGTACTTGTTTTCCCTGTTATATGAGCTTGTTTCCTTCTCGTATTGCATTGCATTATTGTATGTTGCGTGGAGTTGGTACTTTCAGCAATGGACAATTGTTCGTAGTATGGCTTTTCATGTCATTCTACCTTTGTCGTATGCTTATATTTTTCATAAGGACCGATGATGTAGTTCCTATGGCAATATGATGACATCAAATTTGTTCCAAACAAATAAGCGGCTAGAGGTTAAGCTCTTCTCTCCCCTCATCCATATTTCTTCTACACGACTTCCCTTTCACCCCTAATTCTCCCTCTCCTCGGGGCATCCTGCCTCGTCCCCATTCTTCTGCCTACTTCTCATATTTTTCGATCGTCGATCGGCTTCCTTCATCACCCCATCGACACTCGAGGGGGCATCTCTCCCTCCTACTAATTTTTCTTCTATCCCTTCAAAATCTCTTCTGTCTACTATCTTTGAAGTGGCATCACTTACGCCACCCCAAAGAGGGGCAAATGTAGACACCTATAATTACGCCCAAGCAATTTAAATACTTAAATTGTGCTAATTATCCCCTTTCTCACAAATCAATGACATATCGTCAAAAGCACTCATTTTCCCTCATATCATCATTAATTAATTACACTAAGCTAATTAATTAAGTTTCTATATCAACAAATACCTAATTAACGACCTTAGTTAATAAATCACCCCTTCTACCTAGACTAATTAATTATTATTAATTAATTAGCTTTCCCTTCCATTTAACCAATAAATCAATATTTAATTGATTTAATCCCCTTATAATAGCCTAAATCGTACTAATATTCCTCTAATTATCTTACATAAACTTACATCTACCTATTAATTAATCACCTTTGATTAATTAAAATACCCCAACTCCATGACTTGCTAAACATGTATTAAACCCTTCTAAAGTAAGGTTACCTTTAATAAAGCAACCTTATCCATTCCTAATCATGTTTTACCTTTATCCCACATTCATGAGAATGTGTTGAATCCTTATCCTTTGGGCTATATAAAGAGCCCTCCACCTACCTTTTACTTACACCTAAACTTTCTAAGAGAGCAAATCTGCAAAGCATATAGCAAAGAGACTAAGAGCTTGCACCTTGCCCTTTTGAGAGTTCATCATCTTGAAGAGTTAAGCCTCTTTCTTAAAGTGCTTGGGTCATATGGGAGGTGTCGAAAAGGGTCTTGTAGCCCAACTTTGATTAGCCCCATTCCTAGGTTCTTGGAACATTAAGGACAACTATTTTGATAGCCATGGAGCTTACTTAGGTCCATTCATTTATTTGTTGTTAGAGAATAGAGGAGTTTAGATATTTAGCATTGTTAGTTTCAAAGTTTGTATTGATGAATGCTAGCATCTAACCCTTGTTTAATTCTTATCATGATGGTGTTTATGCTTTGTTTTAGCTAAATTGTAGAACTATTTTAGGTGGTAGTTCTTGTTTCATTTGATTTAGCATTAAGCAAAGTATACATGCACACCTTAAAATTGAGAAGAGATTATCAGTAGTAAAACAAAAACTTTTGAAATATTTTCACCGTAAATCAAAACTTGTAAGTCCCCTTTTAAAAATAGTAAGTGTACAAGGTTGTGTATGTCTAAAAAATAGTAAGTTTCCAAAAATAATGAATTCTCAGCATCTCGCAACACTCCAAACAAATAAAAATATCAAGAGGTGAAAATTGGGAAAACTTACTAAAAATAGCTATCCTAGTCAGGACTTTCCAAAAATAGTAAGTCTTGTAATTGAGATAGGATCACTTATATCAACTCACATTCCACCTATCTCATTGATTTTTTTCACCATTTTATGGTTGGGAATTTGTCTCATGGTTCGAGACGGATAGAAAGGCCTCACAGTGCTCCCAAAACACCAGTCTCAAGCTTAATTCTGTGTGAAACACTTGGATACATGAAGTTGGATGGTTCAAATCATCCTAATTATGTCGAAAGGAAGTCATAATTGTTGAATCCATCAAATATGGAGATGTATTTTTCACCGAGGTGAATCAGAAACACCAGACAAATATATAGGAAACTCTAAACCAAAGTCTTGATGGAATCTTTCAACCTCTAGCAAACATGAATTGAGCCTATGAGGTGAATGAAAGTGATGTTCTTACATCATATACAATTCTCCCAATGTGCTTCAACCCAAGATCATCATGTTTACAGGAGAAATAATTTATCACAGCCTCACGAAGTGTAAATCTCATAATAGTGTTCTTGAAAACTCATTCATTATCTCCGTAGTGTGCTCACAACTCACAAAAGAAGGATATTGCAACCTCATTATTTTTTTCCAATAGGAGGTTAGAGGCATGAAGTTTCATTCGATATAAATCATTATATCTAGAGGATAATAACTATGAGGAGTAGATCAGCAAAAGGATGTACAGAATACTAAGTATGTTTCCATTCGAAAAGGTGACATCTTTGTCATGGAGGTGAATTATGAGGTTCAAAGGAGTCATCATGTTCAAAGTGATGTGAAAACTAATATAAAATCGGGTCTCAGTAAAGTGATCCGAATTCCCAATCACCTCCTCTAAATCTAGAATGTAAGTGTGTCCATTGAGTGTGATGGTGAATGCGGAATTTCTCCTTTCCTCATTTGTAGCAGAAGACATTTTCAACAAGGAACGAGTTAACAAGAAGGCACTTGGGTCTCCTAAGGTTGATTTCATCCAAGGAGATGAAGTATTTATCACAAAGGTGAAATGTGAAGCTCAAGGAGTAAGGTGATGATCATCATATCTTGACTCTGACCTTGTGTTTAAATCTCTTTCCAAGAGAAGGGACATCATGTGAATTGCATCATTTTAAGGAATAAGCCAGGATGAACTAGTCATACCACCAAGGTATCCAAGCCCATCATGTTTGTAGGAGCAAGAAGCTATCATAGGTCCACGCAGTGCAATATCTCACAACAATATTTCTAAACAATCATTCAAATGCCATGTAGTGTGCCCATGGCTCATAGAAGAAATAGAATGTAACCACATTGTTTCTTCCCAACAAGAGGTTAGAGGCATAAAGTTTTATTCAAAGATAAATCTATGTAGAGGAGAAGACCTATGAGGAGTAGATGATAAAAATAATGTCCAAGAATACTAAGTATATTTCTATTTGAAAAAATGACATATTTTTCATGGAGGTGAATTGAGAGGTTCAAAGGATTCATCATGTTCAAATTGATGTGGTGTAAACATATAATCACACACTTTGGGTTATTATCTAGTCTTGATTACATACTAATATTAATATGATTCCTAAGTAAGAATGGTACTAATTAACCCATTCCTTTGGCCACCTTTCTTTCCTTGTTGTCAATTCTCTTATTCTTGCACTTTTCTTGCTTAGTCTATCTTTTCATACTTCGGCATTTGTCATCCTCGACAGCAGCGCTAGACCAGATGTCAGCACCACTGTGCCCTTTCCAATCTAGGAACCCCTATCCTCTTTATACTTTGGTCACACTTTTTGGGTCCAAACTATCCATTTGAGCATCTTATCTTTTCAGGGTTAATTACGAAGTTCAATTAAGGGAATCATATAAATATAAAGTTATGTAGTCATAATAAGGGACCAAGCACTAAGCATCTACTATCACCACCTAAGGTTGCATCCATAAAGGAATCTAAGAGCTACATTGCATCCATCTAGCTCCATCACAAGGGATACAAGGGATAGTTTTCTACATCATACTTCATAGGAGGGAAGTTCATTTTATTCCATGCACACATTTATTACATTCTACATCTAGTTACTTGTTCACTATCCATGTGTGACTGGCACAAGAGTAACCTAGGGCACAATTTTGCACACACACACACATAGAACTACATTGGGTTTGAGATGTAGTGCAGCACTTAGTTATAAATCCCTGATTGTGGATGCTAAGGAGAATCTAACCCCTCATTTTGCATCTTTCTTTTTTAGGATTTGATGTCTATTTGAGGTTTTGAAGTTCATTATTCATTACAGGTTTATTGTGACCTCGGTGATCATTGTGTGAATCCATAATGACAAAAGGTGAACATCAAAAAACATCTTGTGACCTTAAGAATTTAGTTTTCCAAGATAATCTGAAAACTTAGGCACCTGTAATCATTACCTAGTCACCCGTGGGTGCCCCTATCCATCTCTAGAATCCTGTCAAAGTCCGCTCCTCTAGTTCTCAGTAATTTTCCAAGCTCTAGTTTGATGTTCAAGTGCTTCGTATTTCTCTGTCTTCTAGATCATGCAATTTCCAAAACTCATAAAATCAGCTAAGGCATCTTACCCTTCTTTGCACATTAGGGTTTCATTATTTATTTCTTAGTTTTATTTGATATATTTACGTATTTCATTATTACATTTATTTATTACTACTATAAAATCAGATTAGGCATAATATTCCATACTTAGCTTAATCATTTTGGTGAACCCAGCCGATTCAACGCATTAATTTTGAGTATGTATTCACCGTATCAAGTTATGATTACTAGGGTTTCTAGTTTAGTTAATACTCCTATTAATTTCATGAAAGTTCATACTCAAAGCACCCTCCTCACTTTTTTATTCCTATGGCTGATTCTTCTATCAATGTAGTAACTACTCGGTGTACTCACCCTCCTACGGATACACCCATCTCTATTCCACCACCTATTAATTTTTCAACTCCTCCAACTATTGTTTCTTCTAAAGGTTATGATATCATTGAACAAACTAAGAATATGTATACCAAAATATCTCTCTATGACTTATTGCGTAATGCACCGTGATCGTCATCAAACATCAAAGGCTTCCCTTCATGTTATTCATATAGAAAGTGATAATTCCATAGTATCCTTCACACACCTCATTTAGTCTCTCAAAAATATTCCATGCACTATATCATTCACTAATGAGGACATATCACCATTTTCTCATGACAATCCATGTGCACTAGTGCTCATCACCACCGCATCAATGCCACTTACATTAAACATGTTCTTATCAATAATGGATCTGCCATCAATTTATGTTCCCATTCCTTTTAACGAAAATGGGCATTAATGATAATCTAATTTCTAAGAACTCCACTCTTATTCAAGGATATGATTCAACTACTCACACATGCCTAGGAACTATTTCATTACACATTTAATTTGGACCTAAGACTATCCTTACCGAATTATTCGTTATAGTTACTTCATTTTAGTTCAACCTATTACTAGGTAGAGCTTGGATTCATACAATGCAAGCAATCCCATCTATCAGTACATCAATGCGTCAAATTCTTGCATGACGGCTATGAAAATACGATTGCTATAGATCCTGAACCTTTCAAAAAAATTGTGTAGACCTCATCACTACCATGCCTATTCCTCCTACGCATCTTATTCCATATATTAGTATCAATGTGTATGACGTTGATTAGTCTAGTTATTCACACTCTTCTTCTAGCACTCTAGACACTCCAGCTTATTTCTACTCATACTACTGCTATCATTTCACAAACTACTAATACACTCGATGACGCACTCTTGTGCTATAGTTCACACTTGACTGTTGAGGGCATACTATACACATGAACCTCACACACTACACACTATACACACCATGCATTCTCATACACTTGACCATATCACACATTTTACACTAGACACATTCACCACACATATCCCTAGCATTTCTTAGTCACATTACACATTACACATCTCACACATCACGAATCAAACACTTAGGACATTTTCTCTCACAACATATTCCACACACTTTGCATCTCATTCACTACACACATTCACATTACATCTCTATTGCATCATATGCATCCTAAAAACTACACTATTATACATTTTACATCATCAAAATCATACACACTATATACGTCTTCACCATCATCTTTTTACATATACTATACATTAGACACACTTTATGCTTTCCACACTCATACAATCTATACATCTTATATTGCACATTACGCATTCCACACTACATGATATTTTCTCATCACCACATCTATTACACCTATTACACATTTTACTCATCTACTCTTACACATTGCACATTATATGTCATCACACTTGACACAACCAACACATATTTCAAACCACATTCTATAATTTACATCATTCTAACACATCCTCTTAGTACATCATATTATTCTCTTCTACATTCTACACATCCTATATCCAACTTATACAAAGATACATTACCCGATGACGCACTCTAGTATCACATTCCATACTCATCTCTGTTAAGGGTATACATATCAAATGGACCTCATTACACTCACATGTTCAATCATTCAATCATCTTATCATGCAACATTCCTAGCTAGTACTTTACTCACTCATATCGTGATATATGCTTTATGCTAAATCATCACCCTTTTCTAGATTTCCTATTCATTCATCTTGTGATATATGCTTTATGCTACATCATCACGTTTTCACCCAATCATGTTCATATATTTTGTGATATACACCTTGTGCTACATCATCACGCTTACTAGAATCTTACTCACCCATCTAGTGATATATGCTTTAGGCTAAATCATCACACATTCCAACACTCATCCCCTATGTCGCATTCAATATCATCTCCATGTCATCATCATACAATCAACACTCCATGATTTATTCATCAACTTTTCTTCAAACATGACAACACATCACTCAAACCATTTCCCAATAACGCACTCTCATTTATGGTTCATTATTAACTATTGAGGGGCATAAATAAATCAACCTCATTGCATACATTTCCATTTACTCGGGTTTCACACTGCTGCTATCATTCACACTACATTCCATTCCACCTCATCCACAACATACTGCATATCTTGGTTGCATTTACTCTTGCTTACATTTACTTGTTACATGTTCATATTATTACACATGCTAGATAGATATATTATATGTCATTATCTTTCCATACACACATGCGTGTTCACTTACTTTCTAGTTGTGATTACAGATTTCACAGACCACTACATGCAACATGGATGCTTGGTGCAATGCCTATTACCAGTCCCACAGAGGCTCCTGAGGGTATCCAATTACATACACTATAGGTGTTATTGATTCATTTTGTCTCATAGCACACTACTTTATCATGGCATACATGCTTTGACATAATTTTTATCTTTCTAACATTTTAACGAGTGCTTCATGTGCACCATTTTTTCTATAGGACTGCATGCTTCCATGGTTATTTATTACATTACTTGTCATTATTTTCTCTTTGTATGTCCTTTTTACGGTCTTTTCCCTTTGTCTTGTGTTCACACTTGTATTTTTGCAGTCATTATGGCCTTGATTGTCTTACAACATTGTGAATGATGTCCCATGTTTGTAACCCACTTTTAGCGGTCTACATTGTTTGATTGCGTGTTTACTTGCATCTTAGATTAAACATTGTCTTCTAGTTTACATTTCATCTTATATATGAGTTGTTGTCTTTGATTGTACTAACACTTGTTTTCCTAGCCACTTGTTTGCATGTGCCTTGGTTTCTACCAAGCACATTCTCGTCCCCCGTAGGGCATAGTTTTAGTATAGTGGTTGTTCCTATTTTGGGCCACATACTCCTTCTGTGATGTCACATTCACCCCAAATGAGGGGGGAATCATATGGGTAAATCACTCACTCCATACAGAGTTACACACGACACGATATCGAGTACAACATATTTTTCATTTTTATATAGGTCTCGTAACTAGACTTGGGTCCTTAGCATATGCAGCCTTCCCCGAGTGTCGAATAGGGGAAATAGAGTGGTCTTTCCTAGAGTTCTAGTAACTGTGGGAAAATTACTCAGTTATTTGACATGTCACAAAGGCTTTTGACAAGGAAGAGATTCCTTTAGCACTAGGCATTTACACAACGTATTTTATAGGGAAAAGAGTCCTTAACACATACACACCATCTGCAGTGGTGTTTTACACAATGAGAAATAGTTAATGGTTGGTGGACAACACCAAACACTTCTCTCTACACTTATTCCACTACATTGGTGTGACATCACCAAAAAAAAACTTCACGTTGACATCATTTACAGGATCCTTTCTACACTCTTTTCCTTATCAAGGATTAGGTGCACATGTTCCTTTTTCACAATTTTTCATTTTACACACTCCTTTACATGATTTTTACACATATACATGCGTATTCGACTACTTATTGGTTTCTCTTTTATAGGTCCATCTGTATGGGGAGTAGTAGTCAACATCATCCACATCACACACATCGACATCGACAATAGGTACATCACAACATCTACACGTGTTTCTACCCTCGCCATTTTCATCATCACTTTGTGCACTTTATCCTCTTTAGCATCCATGCTTCACATTTTTATAATTCCATGCTTTTTCTAGTCCCTCTACACACTTACATCATTAATTTACATGGTTATTAGTACGCATCTCTATCTACTTTATGTTACCATTTTTTTGCTCACCAACATAAAGTGGGGGCAAATGCAAACACACAATCACACACTTTGGGTAATTATCTAGTCATGATTACATAATACTATTTATATGATTCCTAAGTAAGAACTTTACTAATTAACCCTTGTATTTTTCCACCTTTATTTCCTTTTGTCACTTCTCTTAGTCTTCCACTTCTTTTTGCTCAAGATGTCTTTTCATACTTGAATTTATCATCCTGGATACCGGTGTCCAGACCAAGACATTAGCACTTGAAGACTGTGTGCCCTTGTCTAATCTGAGTGCCCATGTCCTCTTTTTACTTTGGTCACACTTTTTGGGTCCTTTCTAGCCATTTGAGCATCTTATATTTTTCATAGTTGGCCTTTTTAGGGTTAATTACAAAGTTCAAGCAAGGGAATCATATAAATATAAATTTATGTAGTCATAATAAGGGACCAAGCACTAAGCATATACTATCACCACCTAAGGTTGCATCCATCAAGGCATCTAAGAGCTCCATTGCATCCATCTAACTCCATCACAAGGGACACAAGGGTTATTTTTCTACATCACACTTCATAGGAGGGAAGTTCATTTTATTTCATGCACACATTTATTACATTCTACATCTAATTACTTGCTCGTTATCCATGTGCAAGTGGAACAAGAGAAATATAGGAAAAATTCCACACGCACACAAAACTACATTGGGTATGAGATGTAGTGCAATGCTCAGTTGTAAGTCCACCGTTGTGGTTGCTTGAGGATAGTCGGACCCGTCATTTTACATCTTTCTTTTTTAGGATTTGATGTCTAGTTGAGGATTTTTTAGGTGCATTCTTCATTGCAGGTTTATTACAACGTCATTGATCATTGTGTGAATCCATAGTGACAAAATGCAAACATCAGCAAACATCTTGTGACCCTAGTAATTTAGGTTTCCTATCTTTTCTGTCGACTTAGGCACCCAAAATCAGTACCTGGGCACCTTTTGGCGCCCCTGTCCCTCTCCAGGTGCCCCTATCCATCTTGTTCCTCCATTTCTACAATTTTCAGAGCTCTAGTGAGAAATTCATTGCTTCACATTTCTCTGTCTTCCAACTCTTTACACTTTCCATAACTCGTAAAAATTAGCTAAGGCATCTTACCCTTCTTTGCACATTAGGTTTTATTATTTATTGTTTAGTTTGCTTTGATATATTTCAGTATTTCATTATTACTTTTATTTACTATTACTATATCATCAAATTGGGAATAATATTCCATATTTAGCTCAATCATGTGGAAATCAATATAAAATGGTTTTTAAAAGTGAGCCCCAATTCCTAATCATCTCCTCATAATCTAGAATGGTAATGTGTTCATTGAGTGTGATGGTGAATGCAAAGTTTCTCCTTTCCTCATTTGTAGCAGAAGAAATTTTCAACAAGGAACGAGTGAACAAGAAGGAACTTGGGTGTCTTGAGGTTGATTTCATAAATGGAAATGAAGTATTTTCCAAAAAGGTTAAATGTGAAGCTCAAGGAGTAAGGTGATGATCATCATATCATGACTCTGACCTTGCATTAAAATCTCTTTCCAAGAGAAGGGACATTATCTAAACCACAACATGTCAAGGAACAAGTCATGATGAACTAGTCAAGTTACTAAGGTACTCAAGACCATCATGTTTTTATAATCAAGAAGTCAGCATATGCCAACGTAGTATAATGTATTGTAGTAGTGTTTCTAAACACTCATTTAGTACTTTGGAGTGTGATTACATCTCACAAAAGAAGGATATTGTACTACAATGTTTTGGTCGAAAAAGAGGTCTGAGGTAAATATTTTCACTCAAGGAGTAATTCTTGTATTTGAAAAAGGTCATATTTCAATGAGAATCATATGAGCAAGAAGGTGTCTGAGCATCCTAAAGTTTATTCCATTCAAGGAGGATTTTGGAGTCAATAAGGGTAAGGGGATGATCTCCATATGGAGTACCATGTTTACAAGAATGGGAAACCATCTCAATTTCATATGTTGTAATTCACTTATTAGTGCTCTTAAACACTCATTAAACACTTTTAGTGTGTTCAAACCTCAAATGAGGAATCATATTCAATCACATAATTTCATTTCAATGGGTGGTCATAGGAAAATAATTTCATTTAGGAAGAAATCCTTCTATCTGCAAGATGAAGACCTATTTTAGTGAGTAACATAAAAGCATAAAATATTTTGAGCATCTTGGAGTTTATTTTTGGTCATGAAGAAGAATTGTGAAGGCCAAGAAGATTAAATTAGTGATATCCATATTCTAACTTCTACCTTGTGATCAAAGATGATCATCATGTTCCTATCTCAATGCAGATATCATAACAATGTTTTTGAACACTTATTCTATGCCCTGGAATGTTTCCATATCTCACAAGAAGAAGGATATTTTTATCATGGTGCTTTGAGTTAGTAGGTTCTTCATCAAAAAAGGCTTCATCTTCATCAGATTTGTCAGCCCTCATATCTATATCTTCTTTCTTCTCTCTCCATATTCTGATTCTTCATTAAGAATGTACTTTTTCACTATTTTTTTATTCACTTAAGTGACCTTCAAATTAACATTGTGAGAGTCATTTTTAATTTATAATAAAAAGACTCACTTTCATTCCCTAGGAATATTTAATATCACAAGTGATGAAGAAAGGTAAAAATTCATGTGGGGGAGATTAAAATACATTTGTAATGCTACAAATTGGAATGGCTTATGCATTCCAAAAGGTTGACAATTATTGATTGTTGTATGTTGTTGAGATTTGTATCACTACTACATTATGAAATAAAATCTACACTTCCTCCATATTTCCTTGTCTATGTTCTTCTATCTTCTCTACTCTCCAACTTTGCAAGCAAAGTGATCTTGTATAACCAAAAAGGAACTTTGTGTCCTTGATTAATGAATCTATAGAAATTTTTGTCTCTAGTTTATGAGTCTTTTTATTTCTTACATTGTTGTGTTCTTCTAATTGAATGTGGACCTAATCTGTTATTGTTGGTCAAAACTTATAGTTCCTACTCACAGATTAACCTTCTCTTGTTGTTTCTCCTATTCCTCTTTACTTCCTTGTACACTATATACAAGCACTTTGCCACACAGTTTATTGTGGTATTTGTGTGTGATCCCTAGCCTCTTGTACACCCCACATATTTTTAGTTAGTTTGCATTCAATAATGGGAGCCTCCCCATATCCAAGAAGGAGGGGCTTAGCCACATAAAATTTGGTGAATAGTAATAATCTACACTGCAACAAATTAGTTCACCAACACAAACTATTTGTAGTTTTTGCCAAATCATTAATGTTTCCTTTGTTTTTCATCATTTTGATGGTTTACATGTTTAATGTCATAGGTGACATTGTTATTGATCTAATTACATACCCATACCTTTAAAAATAGCCCCCTGGCCTTTGGAACTTAGTATTTTGCGGTTGTGCAAGTTAACATTTCTATAATTTATAAACTGCAATTTTACCCCATGGTAAGGAATATTCAAAGCAGTTGAGGATATGTGGGACTTGGAAGAAATTTTTCTATTTTTGTGAAGTTGCAAACTTCAGTTACAAGTAAGAGCCCCAAAAAAAGGAATATTCTAGGAATATTCCTTCATTTGTTGACCTTTCTACAAAGTCAAAGTTGGTGCGGATTTGTAAGTTACAAATCCACCCTTGATCTAATAAGGAGAATATTCAGGCAATCTTAATGATGTGTGGTAGAAAGTAATTTTGTATTTTGTAGCTTTGAGTTTTCATAAACTTGTAAGTTACGCTTTCACCCCTCAATCATGATAGAAGGGGACACATGGCATGATCTATTAATAGTTGGTGGATGGAACACATTTACAACCTTGTAGTTTCCAGTCTCACAGCTTTTGTAAATTTTCCAACTATTTTTCTATATTTGAGTCCCAATAAGGAAGAAAAATGGTGTTATGTGGTGGCTTCACATGGTGGGGGAAACCTTGTAGAGCCCCATAGTTGGCGGCGCTTTTCTAAGTTTTTAATATTTCTAACTACTTTCATACCCCATGAGCCTAAACTTAAGAAGTGAGCCAATGAGCGAGTGAGACATCACTTAAGTGAATCTGATATGGCCAATATTTCCACGCGTAAGGCCCATATTCAAATGAATATTATAATATTAATGGTCATAGATTTAAAACAATCCATGGAGTTAGGGCCTCCATTAATGACAACATGCAAGTATCATTATATGGTTTAACTCCGCAACAATTCCTACACTTTGAATTCAAACTTCAATATTACTAATATTTATTGAGGCTTAGAATTTTGGGAAACCCCATATTTGAGAATATTTGAAGGCTTGATTAATCAATCATTCATATTCAACATTTACAAATGTGACAAATTACAAATATAAAGGAGTTCAACAACTCCTCAAACTACTAAGCACTAATCTAGCTAGGTTGTTTTAACAACCTTTAATCTCTCGCATCCTATTTTATCTCCTAAAGCTCTCACGTGAGTTGAATAATCAACTCACTTACAATAATAATTTATTTTTCATATGTACTCATATGTGATATAATACATTTTATATCACATTCACTAACTAACTAATATATTTCTAAACACAAACATTAATGTGAGCACTAACATAGGATTTTCCTAACATTCCCCCTTAGTGCTAACATGGGGAGAGGACACAATAGTATGGATCTACGACATTCATTGCCCGATTTTCATAACCTCCCCTAATATAAAGATTCCCCTTGATGTTGGTTATAATCGATAATGCATCTAAAACAATCTCCAAGACATTATTTTTTTAAATATATTAACTTCCCCCCTTTTTTCGAAAAATAACTTATGTCCCCTTTACAAATATATTTTTATATCTCCTTCTTACAAATGAATAATTGCCTCTTTAAAAATATACTTCCCTCACAGACTCTCTCTTTTTTTTAAAAAAATATCTTTTTATATTTCACCCCTTTTAAAAATATTCCACCTCCTTTTGAAACAACTACTCAACTTAATGTGGGTACTACATATTCCTAAATGTGGGTTGAACTAATGATTTTACAAAATACTCCCACCACTTGACCTTTACAAAATGAAACACATAACTTTACCCATATCCACGTATTTAGGGATTCATTATTTCACATATGCAAGTTGAGAGAAATGGCTACTGAGAGGCAAGATTAGTGGCAATGATCGCTAGGATTTTAACACTGCAATATATTAGAAAGAGATAAAATTTATGATCCGCACCACCGTTTGAAGGCCAAGACGAGCCATGTTGAAAAATCACGAGGTAAGGTATCTGTCGAAGCCGCCACAGAGAAGGTGAGGTCGATGGATGTACCACAATTTTGAGTTCATTGTCGAGCTGAGGATAAATTGTAGAAGAATCGAGGATGATCCTCAGTCACATATGGAGCTCAATGCAAGGGTCTTCAAATCTACATAAATCGCCATTAGAAGCTAGATCGATACAAGTAGTTGATGATTCTTGTCACCACATATTCGAAGCCAAGTATTGATTTCCACCGAGTTAAACACATGCGAGGAACAACGATCTAAGATGAGGTCTTTTTGGGATATGAAAAAATGATCCAAAACCAGTCAAGGGCCGAGATATGGAAATCCATGGGAAATATTTAGCACCCAACGACTGCCAATTTATTTGACCAGAATGTGAGATCCTCGCATATTCTTTAATGAATGCACCTCAATATTTGACATACAATTAGAATAATTCACTTAGAGAGCATGGGTGTTAGTAACTAAGCTCATAGTGAATGCTTCTAAAATCATTGTATATTTTCTCATTGTTCTTCTTCTGCAACAAATCTGAAAACACAAAAAGTTACTAAAAACTGCAATATTGATTTTTTTATTTTCAATGCAAACTATGGACAAAATGACATGTAGACAATGAAAAGGGGTGAACAGGATGGTATAAGATAAGATGATGCAAGATGAATAGTGAATGCCATCAGGTTCACACGTGGTATGCACCATTCAACCCTTGGCAGCATGCAAGAATATTGTACAGCAAATTAATGACATTAGCTCATGGTCCACATAGCATAGGCATTTTGTTGTTTTTTTACCAAAAAAATGGATGAGTGATAAACAAGCTTAGAGAGGCATGTACACCTTCTTTGATACCAAAAGTGGGGAAACCCCATATTCCGTAAGATTCAAAGGCTTGATTAATCAATCATTCATATTCAACATTTACAAACATGAAAAATTATAAATATAAAGGAGTTCAACAACTCCTCAAACTACTAACACTAATCTAGGTAGGTTATTTTAACAACCTTTATTCTCTCCATCCTATTTTATCTCCTAAAGCTCTACGTGAGTTGAATAATCAACTCACTTACAATAATAATTTATTTTGCATATGCACTCATATGTGATATAATATATTTTATATCACACTAACTAACTAGCTAATATATTGTTCACCAAAACATTAATGTGAGCACTAACATAGGATTTTCCTAACAAGAATGAAAAAGATCCCTAATTTCTACAATTAAGTTTTCTAAAAATTGTGTTTCAATCCCTAATAGTGTTTGAGGTCTCTTGTTGGTTCGAAAAGAGAAACAACTACCTTTTTGTGCGGGTAAGATCTTAAAAATGGCTTCAGATGTTTTTATGGTATTACGAGATTGTGTTAAGCATTAGAAAAAAATATTGTATATCCTTGGTTATTATCAACCCATTACTCAAGTTTAATTTCCTCTTTTCCTACCCTAAAATAATGAAATCCAATTTACTTGTTGTCTCAAACTCATCCAACCTTACTTATAACTTAGACAAGATAACGAATACAAATTTAGTTTATGCTAACTTAGATGATTTTCTTTAGAGGTTGCATTTAACCGATGACGGGGAAGGAGATCATGGAAAAAATTAACACTAGTGTCATTTCCCTAATAGTTGCATTTCCCCCATAAGCTCATTACCTATGATTGATATGGGCTTGTGCAGAGAACTATGACCCGAGAAAATAGGGAGCTTATAAATGGGATTGGTGCTTTGGTTCCATTAGTAACTCTAGATTCTTTTAGTGAAATACGCGGACTTTCATATGTTGATGAGATAACGGATATATCAAGAGAAAGAAATTTTTGGAATACCAATCATGTAAAGTATTCCAAGGTATTAAACAACCAGTGGCTTGAGAAACCAAGAGTTTCTTCTACCAGAATCCCCAAGAAATTGAGTAGAGTAGACTTCATTGAAGAGATTGGGGACCTCATCACCCTATTGAATAGGATGGTGGGGAATGAGTCTACATATCATTACCATGATTGGATGTTTAGGTACATCCAAATAATTCTAAGTGGAAAAATAACTATACACTGGGGAGTAATTAAAGACTCCATTCATCGGCATCTCATCAATATGGAAGTACAAATTGAGGAAGGATCTAGGGCCAAATGTGAATTCTACATGACCTCTTATTTGGTATACAAAATTGCATACCACATGGCATTCCCAAGTTTGGTGAAGGTTAAAGAGTTTTCTCAATAAAAGGTATATGATGTATACCCGTAACTCAACTTACGTAATCAAAATTATAATTTTAGGTTGATTCATGATACCTTCATTTCCTTATCCTTTGTTTTTTCAAGTCTAAATGAGAACAATATAGGATGTCATATATGGAAAGAGAAGTGATTACCGAATACGATGTTATTTCATCGAATTTAGATTCTTCACTTACATCATAATAAGTGGTTTCAAGGCATGTCATATATGTTTACTAAATACTTAGGTGATAAATGGACATTGTTATCATTGTCAAGACCAATTTTGAAGGTCCACAAGCTTATTGCAAGGAAACAAAAACAAATGTCAAGATTCCAATAACTATTGGGAGATATACATGCCATACAAAGTGGTCAAGTCTTAGATCTTAGAGGGTGAGATTACCATGTCTATCATGAAAAAATTTAGGCCAAAGCCAATTATGACATCAAGTGGGCATTACAGGAGCCCTTAGAAATTTAGTTTTCACTTCGTTGGTTCCACACTAATGATAACTCATTATAACTATGCCACCAATTTATTCCATTAATATCTTTCTCATGATTACTCACTTTTAATCATCATGTACGATAGATGACTCATCATATCAACTTTTAAATCAAATCTAATCACACATGTGAACTTTTAATCTAACCGTTAATAAGTTAAAAATATAATTACCATCCTTGATTATCTAATCCCTCCATCCAGCTAGAATTCCAAAGATTTTTATTTTTAATTAGCCATTTATTTGGGAAGATCAACTTCCATTGTTAGTTTTCAATTGATCTCTGAGAGAAACTTTTTTTGGGAGGAGAACGCCATTTACCGTTTTCACTCTCTTCCTTTTTTGGGGGAAGAGAACGTCATTTATTAGTTTTCATTCTCTTCCCTTTATTCTCGATTTATTCATCCAATTATTTGATCATTTTGGAAGAACGAGGTTCTTCCATATGATAAAATTCTCTATCTGCTTCAATATTCTTCAAGAATTCATCCTTAATAAGCGGCTTCCTATAAATCTTTATCTTATGTCTATTGACCAAGAGTGTTCTTCTACATATACCATCAATGGGAAGTAGCTGAATAGAACCATTGTCAAATATCCGATCAATTTGATATGGTCCTAACCATCTGGTTCTTAGCTTGCCTTTGAATTTTTGGTACTTAGAATCAAACAGTAATGCCCAGTCCCCTACCTTGAATTGCCTTTTCTTGATATGTGTATCATGCCATTGTTTCCTTTGATCTTGGATTATCTCAGTCTGCTAAATTGCTTCCATCCTCAATTCATCCAACTCGTTGAGTTGAAGGATTCTCTCCTTTTTAGCTACATCCAACTCAATACCCACCTTGACTATTGTCCTCAATGTCTATAGTTCAAACTCAATCGGAAACAAGAGATTTTTCCCATAGACTAACTCATATGGTAAAACCCCGTCATAGTTTTCCAAGTTTTATTGTAATCCCGCATGACCTTCTTGGTAGTCTCTTTACCCAATCTTTCCTTCCCCGCTTCAATTGTTTTGGTAAGTATGTTTTCTAATTATCTATTCGTTACTTCAACTTGTCCATTTGATTGGGGTGATAGGAGATGACTTCCTATGATTGATCTGATAATACATTATGAAATCATTGATCATATTAGACATAAATTGTGGTCCCCGTCCGAAACTATACTCCTTGGTGCTCAAAATTTACCATAATTATGTGCCAAAATAAATTATCAACTACTTCTTCAAAGGGCATTTGTTAAAGCCTGCACTTCTTCCCACTTTGTCACATAATCAAGTACACACAAGAATATGTTCCTTCCTTGTGAAGAAGGACTAAAAAGACCAAAAAATCCAACGCCCATCTCTCAAATGGTTCAATTACTACTTGAGGTTGGAGATGAATTTCATTGGTAAAGGTTGGTTGTCCCATCCTTTGACAAGGATCACATTGCCTAATATATCTCTTCACATCTTTGTATAAAGATGGATAATAATAACGAGTTCCAAGTATCTTGTGAGTTGTTATTTTCACCTAATAGTGTCCTCCACATGGTTCATCATGACATGCCCGGGATGTCAAAGATTTCAACTTCTCTTACACACTTGCGTAAATCCAAATCAGACCCCACTTAAATAGCATTCCATTTAACCATTTGAATTGTGCACTGGTTTTGATTAACTTCTTTATTTGTTTCTTGGTGAAAGGAGGAAACTTACTCATTGCAAGATAATTTTGCATATCAGCAAACTAAGGTGTATCACTGAAATAATAAACAATTGTTCATCTGGAAAGTTTTCCTTAATCGGATCTTGCTCCTTGTAGTGGTTAGTCTTGACAAGAAATCAGCAACCACATTAGATTTACCTAGATTTTTCACAATGGTAATATCAAATTCTTGTAAAAGCAATAACCATCTAATTATTCTACCTCCAACCACTGGTTTGTTCATTAAATATTTAATTTTTGAGTGATCTATATGTACAAATATTTTATACCATGTAATGTAATGTCTAAATTTATTAATTGCATAGATCACAACAAGAAATTCTTTTTAGTGGTGGTGTAATTTATTTCAAAGATGGGAGTAAGAGTTTTGCTAAGGTAATAGATAGCATATATTTTCCTTTCTTCATCTTTCTATCCCAAAACTACACCAATGCAATCATATGTTTGGATATGAAATTTTTTTCCAATTAGGTCCTCTCAATATTGGGGAAATTATTAATTTCTCTTTAATTTCTTAAAAATCATGTTGACACTTTTCATCCCAAAGAAATTCACACCTTGGTAATAAAATTATACATGGGGGTAGAAATTTTACTAAAATCCTTGATAAAGCATCTATAGTATCCAAAGCATGTCCTAAAAATGACTTGATATCCGTGGGGTTTAAGGAATAGGTAAGTTTGAAATAATTTTGATTTTGTTTTGATCAACCTAAATTCCTCTTTTGAAATATGGTGTCCTAATACAATCCCTTCATCCACCATCATCAAACATTTTTCATGGCTAAGAGACAAGTTGTGTTATCCACATCTTGTTAATACTTTGTCCAATTTTTTTAAGGAATCATCAAATGTATATCCATGCACAATGAATTCATCCATATATACCTCTACACAAATCATTTGTTAGGTCTGCAAAAATTTCTCACACAACTCTTTGGAAGGTTGCTTTGGAGCATTGCATAATACAAATGGTAATACCACTGTAGGAAAAGGTACCCCATGGACATGTAAATGTAGTTTTATCCTAATCTTCAAAGAACAATTCTAATTTGATTATATCCACTAAATCCATCCAAGAAGGAAAAGTATTGTTTACCTAACAGGTTGTCTAAGACTTGATCTATGAATGGTAAGGGAAAATAATCTCTCACTGTGGATTTTTTTAGTTCCCTATAGTCAACACAAATTCTCCATTTTCCATTCTTTTTAGGGATAATTTCAAGAGGAGACACCCATTGGCTTTCTAAGATAGGTTAGATAAAACCCGCATGTAATAGTTTTTCAATTTCTTGTTTGACTATATCCCTTAAGGATGGATTAATCCTTCTCTGAGGCTGCCTAACTAGTTTAATGTTTTTAGTATAGATGTGATGAGTGCAGATACTTGGGTGGATTCCTTTCATATATTTGTAATCCCAAGAACAAGCTTTAGTATTATCTTTAAAAACATCAAACAATTTAGCTTCTTCATCATTCTTCAACCACCTATTAATTTTTAAAGTTTTACCTGATTGAATTTCAACATGTTTGGTTCCAGTGTATGATGAACTGATTTTTGAAAGGGTTCCATTAAAGTATTTAGTGGACATGCATGTGGAAAAAACATATGATATGTAGCAACATCTCCAAAATTTCCTTGGGACAAAATGTTGGACAAAGGATAGTAAGAAGAATTATGATACTTATCTTGTTGTAGGTTGAATTCTTCATCACTGCTACCTTCCAGAAATCCTTCATCATCTCCTGATATATGTGAAGTTGAAGCTATAGATTCTTCCTCTCCCTAAGATAAATCTCATTCCTCCAGAGTGAAATTATCTTCATTTGCAGGGAATTACTATTGGTGTGGTTCCGAACTAATTGTGATGGTTCCTAACAATTTTAAGTTCTGGAACTAATTTTGTAAGTTCCAGAACTATTCTCGACTGCTCTAAGGATGATTGGTGTACATTCAATAGTGGGTTAATTATATCTTCTATTTCTCATATGTGATCATGTAATGTGATCATGGCCAATGAAGACAAATTTTGCTCATTAATATCAGGATTATCAACCCATAATTGCTCTTGATTATCATTAAAAGGTCGTGTAGAGGGATATAATGAAATTTGTTTAGAAATATTACCATTTGAAATAGTCATATCACTTGACCTACAATTAATTAAGGCAGAAACTGTAGCTAACCACGATCTGCCAAAAATAATGGGATAACCCAATGTTTTACCTTTTGGCCGCAATATAAGGAAGTCAACTGGATACTCCCATGACTCCACCATAACTACCACATCTTCAATAAATCCTTTTGGTTTTTCTATAGACTGATCTTCCATATACAATATGGTGTTAGTAGGTTGTATACTTGCTAACGGCAAGTTTTCCAGGTATCCACTATCATTACATTTATAGATGCTCCCAAATCAACCAAAAATGTGAAGTATATCTTTATTCCCTACAGAATATAAATAATAGGGCTTCCATTATCTCCATATTTGGGAAGTAGGAGCTTACTTGCTAATAAATCAGCAATTTTCCCATCTACTTTTATAGTCATGGGTACTACTTCTTCCTTCCAGGCTTTTTCAAACATAGCATTTTGATTAATTTTTTCAATTCTAGAATTTCCTTGATTGCTTGTAGCAGCGGTATTTCAATATTTAGTTTCCTAAGTTCTTGAACCAATTCGAATCCTTGATTTCTATAGCTTCTTTAAACCTCTCCTGAAAAGGAGCTTTAGTAGAGTTTCTTTCTTGTTCCTTATCTCTTTCTTTTTCATCTTTTTTGGGGGAAACCAAACCAAGAGTTTCAATTTTTTCTTTCATTTCAATGATGATAACAGTGGATCGCCAACTATTTTTTTCCGGATCTAGTGTGAATATCCTTACAATCCATAACGTTAAGATCAACGGATTTTTCTAGTTCGATCCGTAGACATGAGTTGTTTGTTTGTTTCTTAGGTTTGTTATATGGATGTGCTAGCATTTGCATTTGGACTAAATTCTCAATTTTTGATTTTTGTGCTTAGGCATCCATTATGGCTTGTTGATTCGATTAGGATATGTTTTCCTTGATTATAATTACTAGGGCTCCATCTAGGTTGTGACCAAGCATATCAAGGTTATTTTGACCACTCCATGGTTATTGATGTCCTTGTGCATACCAAGATTGTTCTGCTAAATCTTGAGGATTCCAAGCTTGTCGAGGGGCCCAAGGTAATTGTCCCCAACTTTATGGTATTGTTTGAGTATCCTATGACATCATCCAAGGATTAGGAGATGACCTTGGCATGAACTATCCTTGGGTAGGTTGTCTCTGGATAAAATTTAATTCTTCTGATGTGTTGGTTTGTTTGAGCTGATTCTTTATAAATGGAATAAGAGAACAAACATTACTCTCATGGTCCCTAGATTCACGATAAGGCATATTTCCATTTTATCCTGGACAATCTCTTAATGCATGTTTTTTCATACATCTAGGACAATACATGGCTAATGATTCATCTTAGCATTTGTTTTAGCTTGTAATCCATCCATAGAAGAGGTTAATTGAACTAAAATGTCTATTTTAAAATTTGATAATTCATCCATTAGTTTGTTCATATCTCTGGATTCAAACTTTTCACCGATTTTCCTTCCTAATTCCACTCTTTGTTCTATAATAGCTTCTACAAATGTTTTTAATTTCATTCATCCTTAATTGATCAATGTTTCCACCTCCTATCAAGCTAAGAGCTTCCCTAGATTCATCTTCCAAAACTTTGAGAAAGATGGTTTTACTTAACACTTCTTGAAGTAAAAATCCACATCTTTTACTCACAAAGAGGAATTTTTCCAAATAATCTTCCATATTTTCATCCTCCTCTTCTGTTTGATTTTGAAAAATTCTTCCTTCCTATTTTTTCTCTATAGTAATCTTGATATTTGTCTAGGAAGGCATTTTCCATTTTTTCCAAATTGGTAATAGAATTAGATGTTAATCCTATAAACCACCTTATTGTTGCATCCTTCAAGGTAGATGGAAACAACTTGAGCTTTTGATTATTTGTCTTGTAATCATAGGTCTAACATAGTAATTTAAATTCAAACAGAAATTGGTCAGGATCCCTAGATGACATTCCTCTAAATGTGGGCAAGTGTGCAGGTGAAATGTTCTTCATATTGGTTTCATCATTATCCAACTGAATGGGATAGGTAAAGGTCCTATCGGGTTGTCTTTCACTTCTCGTTCTATCTCTCTAGTATTCTCTATTTCTTTCACCCAATCAATGTGGTATGTGATTTTTTGGGGGGATGGTGAAGAGTCAAGAGTAGGAGGTTGGCTACTAAATTATGAATCAAAACTTTCTCTAAATTGATCTTGAGAAATAATATTTTTCCTTTAGGCTCTACTTCCCTTTGGTGATTGATCCCAAAATTCTAAAGGTGGCAATTTTGCTTCTTGTCTTACAGGCGATAGTCAACTTCCTTATTTAAACTAGAGGATGATGGTAATTCTTGTTCATATTTTTTGAGGAGAAATCTACCCTTGGAGTCTCTTGGTCTACTCATAAATTTTGTGATAGCTTAGGAAGATTTCTTCAATTACTAAATGTATGATTGTTGCTCTTGTTGATACCTAATATGAAAATTCTAACTAGTGGGTCCCCGGAAATGGCACCAAAAATGATGGGTGTCATTATTCCTTTCATTTAATCAACTCTCTGTTGATGTCATATGGAAACCAGGGGTGTGTCTAAAGCTATATGCAACAAGAAGAATCTTGGAAATCTAGTAATTGATTATAGGTAGTTTTGTATTTTATGGGGCATCTTTTCAATGTCTTAAGGATTTCTTGGTTAAAAACTTTATTGGAATCAAACTATTGAAACATGGTGGAAGTAAACACACTTTACATAAATGAATTTTTGGAAATAAACACACTTTGCTTTGAAGTAAACACAATTTGCGAAATGAATTGTTGAAATAAACACACTTTGCGAAATAAATTGCTGAAATAAATACTACATAAATAAAGACCTAATTGAGAATGCTTGGAAAATGATTGCAAAGAAATAAGAACTTAATCTCGAACACCGCAAGGAAAATTCTACAACAGATTTTAACTTAAGGAATTGAAAGTGATACAGAATTAAGATCTAAACTATTTGCTAAAAATATAAATACCAATAAAAAGAGGATCCTGGTTTTGGAGGAGTGGGCCCTTTCTTCGCCTTGAAACAAGAATGAACAACTTAATTTTCTCTCAAAACAGAATGGCTATTTTATTAATAAAATGTTCTACATTATAAAAATTGTTGAATCTGTGTACAAATCTATCTCTATTCCTATATCTCTATATTCCTCTATCTTTTCTATATCCTCCCTTATTAATCTATCTGCAGGTCTATATGTATATACTTCTTCCAAGGTTGCATTTATGGCCGTAACTATTCCACTAGAATGATGAAACTGAATCAAACCCAGAATAGATGTTGAATTAGAACATGGCTAGATGTATAGCTGTGTGATAATTATCCTAGATCTGTAAGTATGGAGAGTCGGAAGTCTTCTAATATACTCCTAATTGATAGGATCATTGATTTGACAAATTCACCAGCTGTATGGAATAGATTCTTATCAGTTCGAACTCTAGAATAATACCGAACTAAAGGAAATCATTCCAGGTTTAACCAAGAGAGTTCTAAAGCTATCTGCAGGAGTTCTGGAACTAATTCTGATAATTTTGGAACTAAGTACTAGAGTTTCGGAACTAAGTCTAGAAGTTCCAAAACTAGGTGATAAAGCTCCTGTGACTGTGTAATGGAGTTTTGGAACTATCTTAGAAGTTCTAGAACTCTATTGTAGTGAAAAAATTCTCTCAAAAACATGTTGACCACTTCTTACTTCATTCTTTGTCTTACTTTGACCTTCTTTATTACAAAACTGAGTTTCCAAAACACTTTGTTAGGAATTACATAGCTTTTACACATTAGAATCATAATCAACAAAAGATGGAAAATTACATCCTAACTCATAACAGATCAAACAAAAGTCACAAAATGCAATCGACTTAATCAAAAGGAGAGTAGGATGAGATCATTTATTTTACATTTAACGGGCATATTATGGCCTCATCATTTCCCCCATACTTACTTGTTTGTAAGTCCCTTTACAAACTTTACTCTTCAAATTTGGGGTTATATATTCTGCATTCCATTTGATTGCTTAGGTTAAAAGGTTGATATTGGATATCCCAATAATTTAATTCAGATGTACTATACCCTGCTCTTGTTTCTACTTTCCTCTACCATGCATCAAATTCAAGTGGGATCTTGTGGTTCTCTATTCTCGCCATGGTGACATGGGGGTGAGGAGTAGAGGTATTGTTCTCATTCATATCCATATGCGTCTCGTGCTTTTCATTGATATGAGGAATTAGCGTATATAAAGATTTTTCTCTATGAAAACTCTAGATTAATTTTGTGGGAGAAATTACCTCCTTCTTCTCAATGCCACTTTGAGAAATTCCCATCTTTTCAAACATGCCTCATAAATATCTTTAAAAATTCCTCTTCATAAGAGGGGAAGGCATTAATACTTCTCTGCAAATTGGCAAGATAAGGTTCCTTGAACCTTTTATCAAATGCATGGGATTTGAAATGTGTAGCAAAGGCTGATGGTTTACCATAATGAATTCTCATACAGAGACCAGATGAACTAACCTTTAACAGATGCTCTGATTCCCTTTCCTTCCATGAAATCTGATTTTGGAGAACAGAAAAAAATGCATTAATTTGGCTCTCCCCTACATACAAATTGATCATAAAACTTGAGTTCTTTTCCAGCATGAAATTACAAAGATAGAATTCGTAGAGAAGATTTTTCTGCTCTGCATTGGCTAAGGAATAGGCTGCTGTGAAATCATCTTCATCTTTTATTTCATGTGGAAGACCACATATTATCCTTGACAACTACCAACGAATGAATTGTGTTGGTACCCAAATTGATTCTCCCTCAGAAGCTGAGCAACATCATAGGTTTGGTTGGAAGCATAGAGACAAGCAGATCATGTTGTGTGTTGTTTTGTAGCCAGGGATGAAATGAAGCTTTCTCTTTTGTCACTCAGATGTGGAGAAATGGGTAGCACCCTCAAGAGGATTTGATCTATCCTCACTACTTTATGGTTGTTCCTTTCAACCAGGGTGAGAGGACCCTTTTGTAGCCTATTGTTTATGGAGGAGATTGAGGTGTCCTTCCTTGTAAAGTATTTGAGGAGACCTCGAAGAAAATATGATCAATACAACAAAACCTAACTCTCACAATTTTTCACTCTAAATAATGGAGATATTTTCTAAACAAGGTTTAGGCCACTAAATACAATGAAAACTGATTGTTTCGCATGTTTTGGTAATAAAAATTATTCATTTGTATACACACAAGACAAACAGGGGTAGTATGGGTAAGATTGGTTGTTTTTAAATGAATTTTAGTGGGAGGTGAGGCGAATGAAGCTAATTCACCGATCTTTGAGAACTTCTAAAAAAATGGAAAGCTTAATCAACAGAATGCTTCGGATAGCTAAAATGTTCCTTTAACTGAATGTGTGCTTCAATGGAGGCCCAAATCAGCACATTTTCACACAAACTTCAAGAATCTAAAATGAAGGTTCAAACTGAAAAACTTAACTAAACATTATCAACCTATGTTTCATCACACCTAAGATATCCTCAAAAGATAACAAACAATCTTATAGTCATGCTAGGAGTTACAGTGATTTTAAATTTGTTTATTTCACTATCAAATGAAATATCTTCTGATAAATAAAATTTTAAATGCCACCAAACTATCACAAGGATAATATCTTGTGTGATTCACAAAGATTTCAATGTAATATTGCAACGGGAACAAGAAAAACTATTTGCAGACATTTAGAAATGAAGCAGACACAATTTTTCCTAGAATCAACACAGAATAACTCAAATTTGATTAAACTCATCAGCAAGGGAAAGTTTCTAGAACAATCTCATAACTTTTCAATGATTTTACACTCGCAACCACCTTGACACTATCAAATTTAACACAAAAGAGATAAATAGGTTTCTCAGAAAGACGAGCTCTATCAAGCTTTTCTCTTAGAGAGTTAATCCCGACCTCTAACACTCTAACCCTTTGCATGAAAAATTTATGCAATTTATAAAAAATTTACAATAGAGCTTTCCCCCAAAAAATAAACATTGAATGTACCAGTACTTGTTATGATCTCGATTGTGATTCCTAGAATCAGATTTGTAAAAAGTTGTCAGGTGCTCAGGGAGTCAAATTTCTTCAAATATCTCAGCATTCAATTCTTTCATCTGGTAGATCACTCTTCCTCTTATGCGCCAACTACTTCCACCCCTAATCTATCAAATTTGGTCCCTTGCGTGCCAAGGAAGGAAAGATTGGAAAATCGATCAAACTCAATAGTGATCACTTCTTAATGGTAAAAGACGTTTGCATATCTTCCCCACCAAACTAGGATATCAAATAAATTTTCCTCTTCATTTGGCATGCAGGAGACATCAAGAAATGATTAAAAACCATAAAACTTTGCATCCCCAGGAGATTTGGAGAAAAATGGTGGAAAAATCAGATATAGATGCACAACTGTCATCGATTTCCCTTTTGAAATTGGACCATCCATGTGGGAGATCTGAGTCAAAAAGGGCACTGGGGATTTTTACTTTTACAACTTTTGTAAAAAATGTAAAATTTCTCATTTTGCTCTATTCCTCCACCTTTAAAAAATGGGCCTGACACATGTCCTAATGTGGGTCCCAATGGAAATGTGCTTCCTTTCTACACTTTAATCCCTTTTTTCACAAAAGGAAAATTTTCCAAATTTCCCTGGACATCCGCACTTCCGCCGTTGATCTTTACATCAAATTTTGACTTATCGTTTATCGAGCTTGTGGGCCATTTTGATGATTTTAACCCTTTTGATGACAAGAGGCAAAAAATCCAAGTTACCCCTGATGGCCCACTTCCTCACCCTTTTGACTTTTTAAACTTCCACACGTCTCAATGGTGCATCTTGAGATGGTCCCAAAAAGTAGAGGCCCTGAATGAGCGCGGGCTCACCACGTGTCCTAGCTTCGGTAGAATTTCTTGAAATTTGAAAGCTCGGTGGAGGGTGCCATGTGTCCAAGGTCCGTGGCGCCTCCTTTGTCCATTGAAAAGTCCAAGTAAAAGGAAAATTAAGTAGAAGATTCCAAGTTTTCTCCTATCACTTCTTTAAAATAAAACTCCGTGGTCGGTCCCCAAACATGTGCAATTCCTTCCATGTGTCCTAGACCTCTCAAAGTTGTTTGAAAAATCTAAGTATAGAAAGACCCAGTGACCTCCACGTGTCTCCATGGCACAATTTCAAAATGGTGCCCAAGAGCGGAGAACTGAATGAGCACAACCTCAACATGTGCCCCGTCCCCCTCCAAAGTATATTAGCTACATAAACAAATTTCTAAGTCTCTGGGAAAAGTAGCGGAAGCCACCACATGTCCTCCCGCGAACTCCAAGGCCAAACCAAAAAGTGAACTTTCAAATGAGCATCGTTCCTCCATGTGGAAAAATTTTGAGTCGAGGCAATCCATAGAATTTTAGATTGCCCCATTGATCTGCATCTAACCAAAAGGGGCCACATTTTGACTTATGCAGAGATGAGAATTTGACAAGGAAAACTCACTGTTAAATCAAAATGCAGGAAGACAATTGTTTGAACTCCTGGAGATGAAATTTTCTTTAAGGACAGAGAGAATTTAGAAATGTTACAAGGCTCAAACACACTCCTCTAAGCTACATCCATTCATTTTTCTTCAATTATTTGGGACAAAATGATAGGGACAACAATTCCTGACTATGGAAAATACAAAGAACGGACAACCTGAGTTTTATACCCAATTTACAGACTTTTCAGATGAACAGAGAAACGAAGAATCAACTATGGATCCATAAGTGATCCTCGGCCCAGGAAGGGATTGATTACGACAAAAAAATGGAAGATAGAGTCTTTTCAAGCACAACACGAGGAGATAAAATGTGACAAAAGCCATAAACTAAGAGATTTTAATGGAAAATGGGGTGAGACTAATTTGAGCACCAACATCGGATCCGGCTTAAGGATGGGCATTCCTTGTGAGTGCCACAAGAACCAAATAACATACCAAGTGCCAAAAAAATCCATTGGGAAAAGGAGTCAGCTTGCATAGCATAAAACCAGAACCGTCTCCCAAAGACGAACCGAGAAACAAGCAAAACCAGGTCACCAAGGACAAGAATGAGAAAAAACACAAAAGGCAAAGAACAAACCAATGAACTATACACTATACAAATGATGCTCACCTTGATTCAAAGAAAACAATCAAGGAAAAACTTCAAGTGCCTGCTATTATGGATATGACCATGCTAAGCAGTCTGATATGTCTTTAACATTGGTCATATGATTGTCTCTCTTTTCCATCCAAGTCGCTATCTGACCACATTTTTTTAGGCTTACCCCTCATGCCTGGGCCAAGTTTTTTAACATCCTTCAAGGCTACATCAAACATCAAAGTCCCAGGAAAATCATCCTGCTCATGATACCTGCATTGATCAATTTCATATTCCTTGAAAGCAACATAGCTCACAGAGTTATCAATATCAATATCTGCATGCAATACTTCATAAGAAGCATTGTTGGGGTCCTCAATAAGATATAACATCTTCTTTTCACCAGGTAACTTCAAAAGGTTACCCTCAATAGGGATAGTGATGTAGGACATATCCATTGGAATATTTCCACCAACACTTGTAACCTACTTTCTTTATAATAGCATGCCCCATTTGCCAGGGCGATCAACGAAAACAACATCAAGTTTCAAGTTCTTATCTGGATAAGTTGCGAGTTGTACCACCAAACCTTTCACAATACAACAACAGCACCTCTCTAGAGTCCGTGGCAGTGCACTTCCCATATGTTGTTGTTACTTTGAGATCTATCTCTTTCATGACTTCTAGAGGCATAACATTGCATGATGCTCCAAAATCAAACATACAATTGTGTAGTAGTCTGTCTTTAATAATCAGTGTTGTAAAAAATGGATCAACATTTAATTGAGACTCAACCAAAGATGTTCCCAAGTAAACTTCAGGTGGTTCACCTAGTTCCTCCAGTACTTGGGGTTTTTTCAACTCTAAAATGGTAGGAGGAGTCTCAACATTTCTGCCTTGGGTGACCTTTTCTTCTCTAAACCCCAAATATTCGAATGCTCTATTCCTATGCTCAGGGATTCTAAGCAATTCAACAATAGGAACAAAAATCTTGATCTGACTCAAGATTTGGGCTATGTCACAAGGAACATATTTGGGTAATGCAGTGTTAGGAGGGAGGTTTACAAATTCATCTAATGGCACAATATTTTTACAATCTGAGCATAGGGAGGGACACAAGTTCTACTTGAGACAACAAGGCCTTTGCCAGATGTATCTTTCTTTGGAGTCTCTTTTGGGATACTAGTAAGCACTAGAATTTTTGGTTTGTCCTGAGGTCCTACCCCTTTGGCAACCCTACTCCTAGTATTATATTCATTTTCATATCCAACCACAACATTCATTAACAACTGCTTATCCTCCTCAAAAGGTATCCCTCCATCATACTTCTCAATCATTAGAGCTCTTAGGTACTCAAAATCATTATTAGGAAGTTCAAAAGCTTACACCATATCAATTTTAGAAGTATGAGTGGGTGGGAATAGGTAATACCCAATGAATGTAATCCCAAAAATCTTTAGCAGTTTTGGAACTCATCAGCTTAGTTGACGTTGCTCCCTACTATGAACTCGTAGAGGAATCCACCATGCATGCATCATTATCATTGTTATCATCATCATCAGCTTATTTTTCTCGGTTGCTGATCTACTTTACATGGAGCATGGGGCATAAAAAAATTGTCACACCAATCAATGACATTTGTTTCTTTAACCATAGCAACTCACGGAAGCTAAAGGATCGTGCACCATTCTATTTTCCCTGACCTGGGGTTGTTTATTTCCAAATCCAACAGGTCCCTTTCCTCTATAATCAGATCTCTACTCATTTCTATGATGATTTATAAATCTATTTGGGCCTTGTTGCTTGTGCTGACCCTGTGAACTCTACCCAATTCCTTTCTCTGCCTGGGCCAATTTGTATGAGATTTCTTTGACAGCTCCTGCCAAATTTTTCACAAATTCCTCCAAATCAGCAACCTTACTTTCTTGAGGTTTCTCCAAGTTAACTAGTTTCACACCCTCCCTCTTAGGAGGTTTTCCAATTGCCTTGATGTTGTTCTCAATTTGCAGAGCCATGGTGAAGGTCCGCTCGAATTAGTAGGGTTTTTGTCCCTCAAGTAGTAAGAAACTTTATTATCAAATGCATCTAAATATTTGAACAAACATGATTCATCACATGGCCTCAAATTAATAGGCAACTGTTTCTTACATCATGTGGCACAACATTTGCGTAACCACCATCCCTCTAAAATAGATAGGACCAAAGGTATTAACAACAAATGGAGGTCTGGGTGGAGGCTGAGCCATGTTGTTTTGTGGAGGTGATCTTGGAGGAGTTGCAAGATGATGAGGACTGAGGGGTCTATTAGGAATAGGAATGTGATTTTCAAAATGAATATCCCCTAATGGCTCTTTTTCACGAAAAACTCTATCAGATTTGGAAAGCACAAGGACAGAAAGAGATCCAAATTTTTCAAATATAGATGAAGGATAGTCTCCAATTGGAGAATTCAAATTTATAGAAAGACTACCTGATTCAGAAGCAGTTGAGGAAGTATTGCAATCTTCAATCACGTGTCGATCAGTTTCACCAATGGAGATCTCTTTTCTGGATGCTTGATCTCCAACAACCTTCCAAATACTTCCTCCTTTTGAATTAGACTTTCCAAACTCTAGAAACAACCTTCTACTAGAGTCCTCGGCAAAGAAATATCTTCTTCCTTCTAGATTTTCAGAGATTAATGACAAATCTTACTTGATATATGTTAAGACACTGGTATTTATTAAGAATTTAAACAGCACGGATTCGCCACTAAGAATTTTCACCTTAGTTTGTGCAAATGCACTATGAAAGACATGTCAAATGTCTGTCAATACCAGAATCATACAAAGCTTACAAGCTCTTCCTTCACCCAAATTTATCAATGGTGAGGCAAACTTAGTATAATAACTACGAGAAAATTGGAAAATACTAGACACTGAACTTATCCTTTGTTTAATCTTTACGATCTAATCGTAGAATGATGTTTATAAAACGTATTTGCACAAAAAAACTGCATGAAACATTACCAAGGTTTGCAAAACTTTAAAATCTTCAAAGATTCCCACAGCAATGGCACTTATTGGGCATTGGTACCCAAATTGATTCTCCCTCAAAAGCTGAGCAGCATCATAGGTTTGGTTGGAAGCTTAGAGACAATTAGATCATGTTGTGTGTCATTTTTTAGCTGGGGATGAAATGCATCTTGCTCTTTGTCACTCAGATGTGGAGAAATGGGTAGCACCCTCAAAAGGATTTGATCTATCCTCACTACTTTATGCTTGTGCCTTTCAACCAGGGTGAGAGGACCCTTTTGTAGCCTTCTTTTTATGGAGGAAATGGAGGTGTCCTTCATTGTAAAGTATTTTAGGAGACCTTGAAGAAAATATGATCAATACAACAAAATCTAACTCTCACGAGTTGTCACTCTAGATAATGGAGATATTTTCTAAGCAAGGTTCAAGCCACTAAAGACAATGAAAACTGATTGTTTCTGCATGTTTTGGTAATAGAAATTATGCATTTGTATACACACAGGATAAACAGGTGTAGTATGGGTAAGATTGGTTGGTTTTAAATGAATTTTGGTGGGAGGTGAGGTAGAATGAACCTGATTCACCAGATCTTTGAGAAATTCTACAAAAATGGAAAGCTTAATCAACAAAATGCTTCAGAATAGCTAAAATGTTCCTTTAACTAGAAGGTGTGCTTCAATGGAGGCCCAGATCAGCATGTTTTCACACAAACTTCAAGAATCCAAAATGAAGGCTCAAATTGAAAAACTTAACTAAACATTATCAACCTTTGTTTCATCATGCCTAAGATACCCTCAAAAGATAACAATCTTATAGTCATGCTAGGAGTTACAAAGTGATTTTAAATTTGTTTATTTCACTATCAAATGAAATCTCTTCTAATGAATGAAATTGAAAATTCCACCAAACTATCACACAGATAAGATCTTGTGTGATTCACAAATATTTCAATGTAAGATTGCAACGAGAACAAGAAAAACTATTTGCGGACATTCAAAAATGAAGAAGACACAATTTTGATCAAAATCAACATAGAACAACTCAAATTTGATTAAACTCATCAGCATGGGAAATTTTCAAGAAAAATCTCATAGCTTGTCAATGGTTGTACACTCACAACCACCTTGACATGATCAAATTTAACACAAAAGAGATAAACAGGTTTCTCGACGGTTTCTCAAAAAGACGAGCTCTATCAAGATTTTCTCTTAGAAAGTTAATCTCAACCTCTAACACTCCAACCATTTACATGAAAAATTTATGCAATTTATAACATTTTTACAATAGATTTTTCCCCAAAAACAAAAACATTCAATGTACCAGTGCTTGTTATGATCTCGATCATGATTCCTAGAATCAGATTTGCAAAAATTTGTCAAGTGCTCAGGGAGGCAAATTTCTTCAAATATCTCAACATTCAATTCTTTCATTTGGTAGATCACTCTTCCTCTTATGCACCAACTACTTCCACCCCTAATCTATCAAATCTAGTCCTTGCATGCCAAGGAAGGAAATATTAGAAAATCAGATCGGACTGATAATGATCACTTCTTAATGGTAAAAGATGTCTGCATATCTTTCCCACCAAACCAAGATATCAAATAAATTTTTATCTTCATTTGGCATGCAAGAGACGTCAATAAATGATAAAAAACCATAAAAATTTACATCTCCGGGAGTTTTGGAGGAAATATGGCGAAAAAATCGGATATAAATGCCTGTTGCCGTCGATTTCCCTTTTGAAATTGGACCGTCCACGTGGGAGATCCGAGTCAAAATGGGCCCAGGGAGCTTTTTTACTTTTTACAACTTTTTGAAAAAATGTAAAATTTCTCATTTTTCTCCGCCCATCTACCTTTGAAAAATGGACTCGACACGTGCCCTAATGTGGGTCCCGGCGTAAACGTGCTTAATTTCTACACTTTAATTCCTTTTTCACAAAAGAAAATTTTTCCAAATTTCCCCATGTCCATGCCTCTGCCGTTGACCTTTACATCAAATTTTGACTTATCCTTTGTCGGGCTTGCGGGCCATTTTGATGATTTTAACCCTTTTGATGACAAGAGGCAAAAAAATCCAAGTTGCCCCCAATGGCCCGCTTCCCCACCCTTTTGACTTTTCAAATTGCCATGCATCTCAATGGTGCATCTTGAGATGGTCCCCAAAATTAGAGACCCTAAATGAGCGCGGGCTCACCACGTGTCCTAGCTCGGTAGAATTTGTTGAAAGTTGAAAGCTCAGTGGAGGGCGCCATGTGTCTAGGGTCCGTGGCAGTCTCCTTTGGCTGTTGAAAAGTCCAAGAAAAATGCAAAGTAAGCGGAAGCTTCCAAGTGTCCTCCTGGCACTTCTTTAAAATAAAACTCTAGGTTCGGTCCCCAAACATGCTTGGTCCTTCCACGTGTCCCAGGCCTCTCAAAGTTTTTGAAAAATCTAAGTATAGAAAGACCCGATCGAAGCCTCCACGTGTCTCCATGGCACAATTTCAAAATGGTGCCCAAGAGCAGAGACCCTGAATGAGCACGGGGTCACCACGTGTCCATGTCCCTCCAAACTATATTATCTGCATAAAAAATTTTCTAAGTCTGGGAAAAGTAGTGGAAGCCTCCACATGTCCTCCCGATGCAACTCCAAGGCCAAACCAAAAAGCAAACTTTCAAATGAGCGTTGTTCTTCCAAGTGGACCAATTTTTAGTCGAGGCGATCCACAGAATTTTAAGAGTGCCCCACTGAGCCACATCTAACCAAAAGGGGCCACATTTCCACTGATGCAGAGATGAGAATTTGACGGGGAAAACTCACCTATCAAACCGCAAAATGTAGGAAGACAACTTTTTGAGCCTGGAGATGAAATTTTCTTCGAGGACATAGAATTTGGAAATGTTACAATGCTCAAACACATTCCCCCGAGCTACATTCATTCATTTTTCCTCAAGTATTTGGGAAAAAATGACAAGGATAGCAATTCAGATCAGTGGAAAATGGAAAGAATGGGACAAATTTGAGTTTTGTACCTAATTTACAGACTTTTTCGATGAATAGAGAAACAAAGAATCAACTATGGATCCATAAGTGACCCTTGGCCTAGGAAGGGATTGATTACAGTAACAAAATGGAAGACATAGTCTTTTCAAGCACAATACGGGGAGATAAAATGTGACAAAAGCCATAAAATGAGATATTTTAATGGAAAATGGGGCAAGATTAATTTGAGCACCAACAAATTGTTCCTCCAAAAACACACTATATGCATGAGAAGGTCTCCCTGCATGCAAGTAATTTCTCACTCATCATGCAAACCATTTGTATTTTCACAAGATATTCACCTCTTGATCTTGCCTCGGTGAATTCTCACCGTCGAGAGATAGATATTGGCTCTCTTGTAGCTACTACAGAGGAAGTAATTTCTTCAAGAGGCACAGTAGGTTTTAAATTTTTAGTTCTTCTTTCAGATCTTCTTCTTTTTGGTATTTCCTCTCCACCTAGTTATTTCTTTTTCTCTATAGTGGAATCCATTTCCAAATTAATTATAGGAGCAAGAGTTTCTATTACTCTCTTGAGAATATCAAGGCTCTGCTTAAACTTGCTAATAAATTTCTCCCACATTTCCTCTCCATTTTTCTTCGAAAGGAAATGGTCTTTGGCACACTAAATGCACTAACCCATGGTGTCTAGTTGTTCCCACACCCAGGGAATAACTCGGGCCATTGTATGGATGGAGTCAAAAAGAAACCCTGGAAGTTTTACTATATATTTTGGTTTTGTAGCTCCATATCTAAGGTATATGAGGATCTTTAGAACTTCTCTTCCTACCGACCCAAATTGACCATCATAGGTTAAATACTTGACTACCCAAAATACTTGACTACCCAAAATGCCACTCTATCAAAGGGTTTGGGCAAGCTGGCCCTTCGACCACTTTTATGATTTTCTTCATGTTGTAAACATATTGGGGTTCAACTTCCCCCTTTTTCAAAGAAAGTTTCAACTAGGTCTTTTAATGTCCCTCGACGGGGTTTTGCGACATGCACAATTGGAACTCCGGATACATTACTTATTATATTCATAGAAAAAGGAATAAAAACTTTTCTAACATTTTTCTGGATCGCTCTAAATTTATGATGAAATCTCTTACCAATTCATTTTTATACTTAGGAAACTTTTGCATAAATTCCATCCATCCTACACGATGGAAGATAGCTGCCACTTCTTCATCTTCAATGAACTGGTATCATCCTTTGGTTCCGAATTCTTCTTAATCCCCATGATACGAGAGGTGATTCAAAATTTTTCTTCTTTAATCTTGTGTGGATTGGCTGAAGAACTCTTCACTTACTTGCGGAATTGGTGAATTTTGTTGTGGAATTAATGTACTTAGCTACGGAACTTCTTTGTTGTAGGCGTGGAATGCAAACCTAATTCATTGCTTCTTCCTTGAATCTTCTCTAAAACTAATTTTTCACTTTTTGGTTCCACACTAATGATAACTCATTATAACTATGTCACTAATTTATTCCATTAATATCTTTCTCACGATTACTCACTTTTAATCATGATGTACAATAGATGACTCATCATATCAACATTTAAATCAAATCTAATCACACATGTGAACTTTTAATCTAACCTTTAATAAGTTAAAAATATAATAACAATCCTTGATGATGTAATCCCTCCATCATAATGACTCATCATTCCTAAAAAGTGAAACAAAAGGAAAACGGTTAGAAAAATAGCTGGAATTCGAAAGATATTATTTTGAATTAGCCATTTATTTGGGAAGATCAACCACCATTGCTGGTTTTCAATTGATCTCTGAGAGAAACTTTTTTTGGAGGAGAACACCATTTACTTGGTTTTCACTCACTTCCTTGTTTTTTTTTGGGAATAGAATGCCATTTACTAGTTTTCATTCTCTTCCCTTTATTATGGATCTATTCATCCAATTATTTGATCATTTTGGAAGAGTTGGGTTCTTCCATATGATAAAATTCTCTATCTGCTTGAATCTTCTTCAATAATTCATCCTTAGTAAGTGGCTTCCTATAAATCTTTAGCCTATGTCCATTGCCCAAGAGTGTTCTTCTGCTGCCATCAATGGGAAGTAGCTTAATAGAAACATTGTTAAATATTTTATCAATCGATATGGTCCTAACCATCTGGTTCTCGGCTTGCCTTTGAATTACTTGGTACTTGGAATCAAATAGTAATGCCCAGTCCCCTACCTTGAATTTCCTTTTATTGATATGTGTATCATGCCATTGTTTCCTTTGATCTTGGATTATCTCGGTCTCACCGAAGTGCTTCCATCCTCAATTCATTCAACCCATTGAGTTGAAGGATTCTCTCCTTTTGAGTTGTATCCAACTCAATACCCACCTTGATTGTTGTCCAAAATGTCTATAGTTAAAACTCAATAGGCAACAAGAGCTTTTTCCCATAGACTAATGCATATCATGAAAACCATGTCATATTTTTCAAAGTTGTATTATAAGCCCGGATAGCTTCAGGTAGTCTCTTTACCCAATCTTTCCTTCCTGCTTAACTGTTTTGGTAAGGTTGTTTTCTAATTCTATGTTCGTTACTTCAACTTGTCCATTTCAATGTGGGTAATAGGAGATGACTTCCTATGATTGATTTGATAATACATTGTGAAATCTGGATCATATTAGACATAAATTGTGGTCACTTGGTCTTAAACTATGCTCCTTAGAGCTCTAAAATTTACCATAATTCTATGCCAAAGGAAATCAGCAACTACTTCTTTAGTGGAGTTTTTAAAGCTTGCATTTCTTCCCACTTTTTCACATAATCAGTACACACAAGAATATGTTCCTTCCCCGTGAAGGACTAAAGGGACCAACAAAATCTATCTCCCATCTCTCAAATGGTTCAATTACTACTTGAGGTTGGAGATGAATTTCATTGGTAAAGGTTGGTTGTCCCATCGTTTGACAAGGATCACACCGCCTGATATATCTCTTCACATCTTTGTACAGAGATGGAAAATAATAACCAGTGCTAAGTATCTTGTGAGTTGTTCTTTTCACTGAATAGTGTCCTCCACTTGGTTCATCATGACATGCCCGGAGGATGTCAAAGATTTCATCTTCTCTTACACACCTACGTAAAACCAAATCATGACCACACTTAAATAGCATTCCATTTAACCATTTGAACTGTGCACTTGTTTTGATTAACTTCTTTATTTTTTTCTTAGTGAAAGGAGGAAACTTCCCTGTTGCAAGATAATTTTCCATAACAGCAAACCAACGTGTATCAGGCTGAAATAACAAACAATTGTTCATTTGGAAAGTTGTCCTTGACTGGATCTTTCTCCCCTGTAGTGGTTAGTCTTGACAAGAAATCAGCTACCACATTAGATTTACCTAGATTGTCAATAATGGTAATATCAAATTCTTGTAAAAGCAATAACCATCTAATTATTCGCCTTCAACCACTTGGTTTGTTCATTAAATATTTTATTGTTGAGTGATCTGTATATACAAATATTTTGTACCTGTAATGTAATGTCTAAATTTATTAATTACATAGACCACACAGAAGAAATTATTTTTCGGTGGTGGTGTAATTTCTTTCAAAGATGGGAGTAAGATTTTTCTAAGGTAATAGATAGCATACATTTTCCTTTCTTCATCTTTCTGTCCCAAAACTACACCAATGGGATTATTTGAGGCATTTGTCTAGATATGAAAAGGTTTCTCCCAATTAGGTCCTCTCAATATTGGGGCAATTATTAATTTCTCTTTAATTTCTTCAAAAGCATTTTGACACTGTTCATCCCAAAGAAATTTAGTCATTGGTAAGAAAATTAAACATGGGGGCAGAAATTTTACTAAAATCCTTGATAAAGCATCTATAGTACCTAACATGTCCTAAAAATGACTTGATATCTATGGGGGTTTGAGGAACAGGTAAGTCTGAAATAATTCTGATTTTGTTTTGATCAACCTGAATTCCTCTTTTTGAAATATGGTGCCCTAATACAATCCCTTCTTCAACCATCATCAAACATTTTTCATGGCTAAGATACAAGTTGTGTTGCTCACATATTTTCAATCATTTGTCCAAATTTTTCAAGGCATCATCAAATGTTTCTCCATGCATAGTGAAGCCATCCATATATACCTCTACACAGTCATTTGTTAGGTCTACAAAATTTCTCACACAACTCTTTGGAAGGTTGCTTTAGAGCATTGCATAATACAAATGGTAATACCACTGTAGAAAAAGGTACCCCATAGACATGTAACTATAGTTTTATCTTGATCTTCAAAGCAACAACTCGATTTGATTATATCCACTAAATCCGTCCAAGAAGGAAAAGTATTGTTTACCTAAAAGGTTTTCTAAGACTTAATCTATGAATGGTAAGGGAAAATAATCTCTCAGTGTGGATTTTTTCATTTCCTTATAGTCAACACAAATTCTCCATTTTCCATTCTTTTTAGGACAATTACAAGAGGAGACACCCACCGGTCATCTAAGATAGGGTATATAAAACCTACTTGTAATAGTTTTTCAATTTCTTGTTTGACTATATCCCTTAAGGTTGGATTAATCCTTCTCTGAGGTTGCCTAACTGGTTTAATGTTTTCAGTATAGATGTGATGAGTGTAGATAATTGGGTGGATTCCTTTCATATCTTTTTAATCCCAAGAAAAAGCTTTAGTATGATCTTTTAGAACATCAAACAGTTTAGCTTCTTCATCGTTCTTCAACCAACTATTAATATTCAAATTTTTACCCAGTTGAATTTCAACATGTTTGGTTCCAGTGTATGATGAACTGATTTATTGAAAGGGTTCCATTAAATTATTTAGTGGACATGCATGTGGCAACAATATATGATATGTAGTGACATCTCATAAATTTCCTTGTGATAAAATGTTGGATAAAGTATAGTAAGAAGAATTATGATACTTATCTTGTTGTAGGTCAAATTCTTCATCACTGTTGCCTTCCATAAATCCTTCATCATTTCCTATTATATGTGAAGCTAAAGCTACAGATTCTTCCTCTTCCCAAGAGAAATCTCATTCCTCCAAAGTGAAATTATCTTCATTTGTAGGGAATTCATGTTGGTCTGTTGGAACTAATCATTATGGTTTACGAACTAACGTGTTGGTTCTCGGGCAGGTTTTATAAGTTACGGAACTAATTTCATAGGTTCCAGAACTATTCCCGACTTCTCCAAGGATGATTGGTGTACATTCAATTGTGAGTTAATCATATCTTCTATTTCTCGTATGTGATCCTACAATGTGATCATGGCCAATGAAGACAAATTTTGCTCATTAATATCGGGATTATCAACCCTTTATTGCTCTTGATAATCATTAAAAGGTCATGAAGAGGGATATAATGAAATTTTTATAGAACTCTTACCATTTGAAATAGTCAAATCACCTAACTCGCAATCAATTAAGGTAAGCTAATCGTAGCTAATCACGGTCTTTCCAAAATAATGGGATAACCCAATGTTTTACCTTTTGGACGCAATATAAGGAATTCAACTAAATACTCCCATGACTCCACCATAATCCCCACATCTTCAATAACTCCTTCTAGTTTTTCTATAGACTGATCTGTCAACTACAATATGGTGTTAGTAGGTTGTATACCTATTAACGGCAATGTTTTCAGAGTGTCCATTGTCATTACATTTATAGTTGCTCCCAAATCAACCAAAATGTTATGTGTATCTTTATTCCCTATAGAGAGAAAAATAATAGGGCTTCCAAGATCTCCATATTTGGGAAGTAGGATCTTACACCTGCTAATAAATCAGCAAGTTTCCCATCTACTTTTATAGCACTTTGGTAAGTCTTGCTTCTTCCTTCTAGGCTTTTTCAAACATAGCATTTTGATTAATTTTTCAATTCTAGAATGTCCTTAAGTGCTTGTAGCAAAGTGGTATTTCAATATTTTGTTTCATAAGTTCGTGAACCAATTCAAATTCTTTTATTTCTATAGCTTCTTTGAACAACTCTAGAAATGGAGTTTCGAGAGAGTTTCTTTACGGTTCCTTATCTCTTTCTTTTTCATATTTTTGGGGGCAACCAAACCAGGGATTTTAGTTTCTTCTCATTTCGGTGATGATAACGGATGGATGGACTGCCAACTATTTTTCTAGATCTAGTGTGAATATCCTTACAATCCATGGCATTAAGATCAACCGATTTTTCTCGGTTCTCAGGCAGTCGAGACATGACTTGTTTGTTTGTTTCTTGGGTTTGCTTTACAAGTTGTGTTGGCATTTTCGTTTGGACTACATTCTCGGTTTGTGAATTTTTGTTGGGTTACCCATTATGGCTTGTTGATTCCTATTAGTATATGTTTTCCCTTGAGTATAATTACTAGGGTTCCATCTAGGTTGTGACCAAGCATAATGTTTATTTTGACCAGTCCATGGTTGTATATGTCCTTGTGCATACCAAGATTATCCTACCCAATCCTGAGGATTCAAAGTTGGCTGTGGGGCCCAAGGTAGTTGTCCCCAACTTTGTGGTACTGTTTGACAAGCCCATGACATCATCCAAGCATTAGGAGATGACCTTGGCATGAACTATCCTGGTAGGTTGTCTCTAGACAAAATTTAATTCTTCTAATGTGCTATTTTTTTTAGTTGATTCTTTATAAATGGAATAAGAGAAAAAACATTACTCTCTTGGTCCCTACATTCACAAATAAGGCATATTTCTTTTTTATCCCGAGGATAATCTCTTAATGCATGCTTTTTCCTACATCTGGGACAATACATGGCTAATGGTTCAGTCTTATCATTTACTTTAGATTGTAATCCTTCCATAGTAGAGGGTAATTGAACTAAAATGTTTGTTATAAAATTTTCTAATTCATCCATTAGTTTGTTCATATCTGGATTCAAACTTTTCACTGATTTTCCATTCCTAGGTCTACCCTTTGTTCTAGAATAGCTTCTACAAATGTCTTTAATTTCATTCATCCTTAATTGATCAATGTTTCCACCTCCTATCAAGTTAAGAGCTTCCCTAGATTCATCTTCCAAACCTTTGAGAAATATGGTTTTGCTCAACTCTTCTTGAAGTAAAAATCCACATCTTTTACTCACAAAGAGGAATCTATCCAAATAATCTTCCATATTTTCATCCTCTTCCTGTTTGATTTTGAAAAATTCTTCCTTCCTATTTTTTCCTCTACAGTAATCTTGATATTTGTCTAGGAAGGTAGTTTCCATTTGTGCCTAATTGGTAATAGAATTATATGTTAATCCCATAAACCACCTCATTGTTGCATCCTTCAAGGTAGATGGAAACAACTTGAGCTTTTGATTATTTGTCTTGTAATCATAGGTCTGACACAGTATTTTAAATTCAAACAGAAATTGGTCAGGATCCTTAGATGACATTCCTCTAAATGTGGGCAAGTGTGCAGGTGAAATTTTCTTCATAGTGGTTTTATCATTCTCAAAATGAATGGGATAGGTAAAGGTCCTATTAGGTTGTCTTTCATCTTCTCATTCCATCTCTCTAGTATTCTCTAGTTCTTTCTTTGAATCAATGTGGTATGTGATTTTTTTAGGGATGGTGAAGATTCAAGAGTAGGAGGTTGACTACTCAATTGTGAATCAAAACTTTCTCTAAATCAATCTTGAGAAATAATCTTTTCCTTAAGGCTCTACTTCCCTCCGGTGATTGATCCCACAATTCCAAAGGTGGCAATCCCGCTTCTTGTCTTACAAGGGATAATGGTGCCTCAAATTCTTGGTCAACTTCATTATTTAAACTAGAGGATGATGGTAATTCTTGTTTATATTTTTTTGGGATAAATCTACCCTTGCAGTCTCTTGGTCTACTCATAAATTTTGTGATAGCTTAGGGAAGATTTCTTCAATTACTAAATGTATGATTTTTGCTCTTGTTGACACCTAATTAGAAAAATCTAACTAGTCTCTCCCCAGAAACGATGCCAAAAATTATGGGTGTCGTTACTCCCTTCATTTAATCAACTCTCTGTTGATTTCATATTCAAACCAGGGTTGTGTCTAAAGCTATATCCAATAAGAAGAATCTTGGAAATCTAGTAATTGATTGTAGGTATTTTTGTATTTTATGGGTGGTCTTTTCAATGTCTTAAGGACTTCTTGGTTAAAAACCTTATTGGAATCAAAATATTGAAACATGTTGGAAGTAAACACACTTTACATAAATGAATTGCATGAAATAAACACACTTTCCTTTGGAAGTAAACACACTTTGCGAAATGAATTGTTGGAAATAAACACACTTTGCATAAATGAATTGCTGGAAATAAATACTACATAAATAAACATATAATTGAGAATGCTTGGAAAATGATTGCAAATAAATGAGAACTTAATCCAGAACACCTGCAGGGACAAGTCTACAACAGATTTTAACTTAAGGAATTGAAAGTGATACAGAATTAATAGATCTAAACTATTTGCTAAAAATATAAATACCAATAAAAATGAGGATCCTGGTTCTTGGAGGAGAGGGCCCTTGCCCCGCCTTGAAATGGGATTGAATAATTTAATTTTCTCTCAAAATAGGAATGGCTATTTTATTGATAAAAATTTCTCAATTACAAAAAATTTTGGATCTGTATCAATATATCTCTATCTCATCCTATATCTCTATATTCCTCTATCTTTTCTATATCCTCCTTATTAATATGTTTTCATGTATATATGTATATACTTCTTCCAAGGGTGCATTTATGGCCGTAATTGTTCCACCACATGATGGAACCGAATCGACCTGAATAGATGTTAAATTAGAACATGGCTAGACGTACAGTTGTGTGATAATTATCCTAGATCTGTAAGTAAGGAGATTAGGATGTCTTATAATGCGCCTAATTGATAGGATCATTTATTTGACAATTCGCTGACCGTATGGAATAGATTATTATCGGTTACGGAACTCTAGAAGAGTTCCCGAGCTAAAGGAAATCATTCCAAGTTTAAGCGAGAGATTTTCGAGCTATCTGCAGGAGTTCTAGAACTAATTCTGATAATTTTGGAACTAAGTACTAGAGTTCCTAACTAAGTCCTAAAGTTCTGAACTAGGCGATAAAGACTGTGACTATGTAATGGAGCTCCGAAACTATCTTAGAAGTTTTGGTACACTGTTGTAGTGAAGAAGATGCTCTCAAAACATGTTAATTGCTTCATACTTCATTCTTCGCCTGACTGTGACCCTTTCTTACAAAACTGAGTTTCCAAAACACTTTGTTAGGAATTACGAACTTTTACACATTAGAATCATTATCAACAAAAGATGGAAAATTACCTAACTCATATCGGATCAAACAAAATTCACAAAATGCAATCGACTTAATAAAAAGAGAGTAAGATGAGATCATTTATTATACATTTAACGTGCATATTTTGGCCTCATCATTTCCCCATACTTACTTGTTTGTAAGTCCCTTTATAAAATTTAACCTTCAAATTTGGGGTTATATATTCTGCATTCCATTTGATTGCTTAGGTCAAATGGCTGGTATTGAATATCCCAATGCTTTAATTCAAATGTACTATACCCTGCTCCTACTTCTACTTTCCTCTATCATGCATCAAATTCAATGGGATCTTGTGGTTCTTTGTTATTCCATGGTGACATGGGGGTGAGAAGGATTGGAGGTCTTGTTCTCATTCCTATGCATATGCCTTTGTGTTTTTCATTGATCGGAGGAATTAACATACATAAGGCTTTTGCTCTATGCAAACTCTAGATTAAGTTTGTGGGAGATATTACTTCCCTTCTTCTCAATGCCACCATGAGAAATTCCCATATTTTCAAACATGCCTCATAAATATCTTCAAAATTTTCCTCTTCAAAAGAGGGGAAGGCATTAATACTTCTCTCGTAAATTGGCAAGATAAGGTTTCTTGAATATTTTAACAAATGCATGGTATATGAAATACGTAGCAAAGGTAGATGGTTTACCATAATGAATTCTCATATAGATACTAGATGAATAAGCCTTTAAAATGCTCGACTCCCTTTCCTTCCATGCAATCTGATTTTGGAGAACGAAACAAATGTACTAAGATGGCTCTCCCCTACATATAAATTGATCATAAAACCTTATTTCTTTTCTAGCATGAAATTACAGAAATAGAATTTGTAGAGAAGATTTTTCGCTCTACATTGGCTAAGGAATAGGCTCTTTGTGAAATCAACTTCATCTTTTATTTCATGTGGAAGACCACATGTTATCCTTGAAAACTACCAAATGAATGAATTGTTCCTCCAAAAACACACTATATGAAAGAGAAGGTCTCCTACATGCAAGTAATTTCTCGCTCGTCATGCAAACCATTTGTATTTTCACAAGATATTCACCTCTTGCTCTTGCCTCGGTGAAATGTCACTTTATCGAGAGACAGATATTTTATCTCTTGTAGCTAGCTTTTGTAAAGGAAGGAATTTCTTCAAGAGGCACAATAGGTTCTACGGTTTTAGTTCTTCTTTCGAGATCTTCTTCTTTTTGGTATTTCCTCTCCACCTAGTTCTTTATTTTTCTCTATAGTGGCATCCATTTACAAATTAATTGTAGGGCGAGAAAGAGTTGTTATTACTCTCCTGAGAATATCAGTGCTCTACTTAAACTTGCTAAGAAATTTCTCCCACATTTCCTCTCCATTTTTCTTCAAAAGGAAATGGTGTTGGCACACTAAATGCACTAACCCATGATGTTTGATTGTTCCCATACCCCAAGAATACCTTTGGGCCATTGTATGGATGGAGTAAAAAGATACCTGGAAGGTTTACTATATATTCTGGTTTTGTAGCTCCATATCTAAGGTATATGAGGATCTTTAGAACTTCTCTTCCTACCGACCCAAATTGACCATCACAGGTTAAATACTTGACTACCCAAAATGCCACTTTGTCAAAGGGTTTGGGAAAGCTAGCCCTTTTGACCCCTTTTATGATTTTCTTCATGTTGTAAATATATTTGGGTTCAACTTCCCCCTTTTTTAGCAAGGTTTCAACTAGGTCTTTTAATGTCCCTCTGACAGGGTTTGGGACATGCACAATTGGCACTCCAAATACATTACTTATTGTATTCACAGAAAAAGGAATAAAAAATTTTCTAACCTTTGTCCTGGACTGCTCTAAATTTATAAAAAATTCTCTTACCAATTCATCATTATACTTGGGAAACTTTCACAGAAATTCCAGCCATCCCGCTGATGGAAGATAGCCGCCACTTCTTCATCTGCAATGAGTTGGGTATCATCCTCTGGTTCTAAATTCTTCTTAATCCCCATGATATAGAGGTGATTCAAATTTGTTCTTCTTTAATCTTGTGTAGGTTTGCTGAAGAACTCTTTGCTTAGCTACGGAATTGGAAAATTTTGAAGCGGAATTCATTGTACTTAGTGGAATTACTATACTTAGCTATGGAACTTTTGTGTTGTAGCTACGGAATGCAAACCTAATTCACTACTTCCATTTACTAGTTTTCACTCTCTTCCCTTTAAATGGAATTCTCCTCCCCCAAAAAAAAAAAATTTTCTCTCGAGAGATCAAATATGCGGGAGAAGGTTTTTGCATGCAAGTTATTTCTCCTCATCATGCAAACCATTTGTATTTTCATAAGATATTCACATCTTGCTCTTGCCTCAATGAAATGTCACTATCAAAGACAGAGATATTGGCTCTCATGTATCTCTGCGAGAGGAAGGAATTTCTTCAAGAGGCACGAAGGTTATAGAGTTTTAGTTCTTCTTTTAGATATTCTTCTTTTGGTATTTCCTCTCCACCTAGTTCTTTCTTTTTCTCTACGGTGGCATTCATTTAAAAATTAATAGTAGGAGCAAAAGGATTTGTTATTACTCTCCGAGAATATCAGCACGCTCCTTAAACTTGCTAAGAAATTTCTCCCAAATTTCCTCTCCATTTTTCTTTGAAATGAAATGGAGCTGACACACTAAATGCACTAACCCATGATGTTTGATTGTTCCCCCACCCGAGGAATACCTCTAGGCCATTGTATGGATGGATTCAAAAAGAAACCCTGGAAGGTTTACAATATATTCTGGTTTTGTATCTCCATATCTAAGGTATATGAGGATCTTTAGAACTTCTCTTCCTACCGACCCAAATTGACCATCACAGGTTAAATACTTGACTACCAAAAATTTCACTCATCAAAGGGTTTGGGCAAGCTTTCCCTTCGACCCCTTTTATGATTTTCTTCATGTTGTAAATATATTGGGCTTCACTTCCCCCTTTTTCAACAAGGTTTCAACTAGGTCTTTTAATGTTCTTCCTGACGGGGGTTTGGGACATGCACAATTGGCACTCCGGATACATTAATTATTGTATTCACAAAAAAAGGAATAAAAACTTTTCTAACCTTTGTCCTGGACTGCTCTAAATTTATAATGAATTCTCTTAACAATTCATCGTTATACTTAGGAAACTTTCATAGAAATTCTAGCCATCCTACCTGATGGAAGATAGCCACCACTTCTTCATCTGTAATGAGCTAGGTATCATCCTCTAGTTCCAACTTCTTCTTAATCCCCGTGATACAAAGGTGATTAAAATTAGTTCTTCTTTAATCTTGTGTGGGTTTTCTCAAGAACTCTTTTCTTAGTCGGAACTAGCGAATTTTTCTACATAATTCTTTGTACTTATCTCTGCAGAATTATTGTACTTATCTACGGATTCTGTACTTAGCTACTGAGAACTTCTGTGTTGTAGTTGCGGAATGCAAACCTAATTCGCTGCTTCTTCCTTGAAGTTTCTCTACAACTTAGTTTTCACTTTGTTGGTTCCACACTAATGATAACTCATTATAACTATGTCTCCGATTTATTCCATTAATATCTTTCTCATGATTACTCACTTTTAATCATGATGTACAATAGATGACTCATCATATCAACTTTTAAATCAAATCTAATCACACATGCGAACTTTTAATCTAACCTTTAATAAGTTAAAAATATAATTACCATCCTTGATGATGTAATCCCTCCGTCATGATGACTCATCATTCCTAAAAAGTGAAACAAAAGGAAAACGGTTAGAAAAATAGCTGGAATTCCAAAGATTTTTATTTTGAATTAGCCATTTATTTGGGAAGATCAACCGCCATTGCTGGTTTTCAATTAATCTCTGAGAGAAACTTTTTTTTGGCAAGGAGAATGCCATTTAGTAGTTTTCACTCTCTTCTACTTTTTGGGGGAAGAGAATGCCATTTACTATTTTTCATTATCTTCCCTTTATTCTGGATCTATTCATCTGATTATTTGATCATTTTGGAAGAAATGGGTTCTTCCATATGATCAAATTCTCTATCTACTTCAATATTCTTCAAGAATTCATCCTTAATAAGCGGCTTCCTATAAATATTTATCCTATGTCCATTGACCAAGATTGTTCTTCTGCTGCCATCAATGGGAATTAGCTGGATAGAACCATTGTCAAATATCTTATCAATCTGATATGGTCCTAACCATATGGTTCTCAGCTTGCCTTTGAATTGTTGGTACTTAGAATCAAACAGTAATGCCCAGTCCCCTACCTTGAATTTCCTTTTCTTGATATGTGTATCATGCCATTGTTTCCTTTGATCTTGGATTATCTCGGTCTACTGAAGTGCTTCCATCCTCAATTCATCCAACTCATGGAGTTGAAGGATTCTCTCCTTTTGAGCTGCATCCAACTTAATACCCACCTTGACTATTGTCCTCAATTTCTTTAGTTCAAACTCAATATACAAAAATATATTTTTTTCCATAGACTAACTCATATGGTGAAAACCCTATCATAGTTTTCTATGTTGTATTGTAAGCCTAAACGACTTCAAGTAGTTTCTTTACCCAATCTTTCCTTCCCGCTTCAACCGTTTTGGTAAGGATGTTTTCTAATTCTCTATTTGTTACTTCAACTTGTCCATTTTATTTTGGGTGATAGGAGATGACTACCTATGATTGATTTGATAATACATTGTGAAATCCTTGATCATATTAGACATAAATTGTGGTCACTAGTCTGAAAATATGCTCCTTCTTGCTCCAAACTTTACCATAATTTTGTGCCAAAGGAAATAAGCAACTACTTCTTCAAAGTGGCATTTGTTAAAGCAAGCACTTCGCCCACTTTGTCACACAATCGATACACAAAGAATATGTTCCTTCCCTTGTGAAGAAGGACTAAAAGGACCAAAAAAATCTAACCCCCATCTCTCAAATGGTTCAATTACTACTTGAGGTTGGAGAGGCATTTCAGTGGTAAAGGCTGGTTTTCCCATCCTTTGACAAGGAACACACCGCCTGATATATCTCTTCACATATTTGTATAGAGATGGCCAATAATAACTAGTGCCAAGTATCTTGTGAGATGTTCTTTTCATGGAATAGTGTCCTCCACTTGGTTCATCATGACATGCCCGAAGGATGTCAAATATTTCATCTTCTCTTACACACCTGCGTAAAACCAAATCAGGACCACATTTAAATAGAATTACATTTAACCATTTGAATTGTGCACTGGTTTTGATTAACTTCTTTATTTGTTTCTTGGTGAAAAAGGAGGAAACTTCCCTGTTGCAAGATAATTTTCCATATCAGCAAACCAAGGTGTATCAACTGAAATAACAAACAATTGTTCATCTAGAAAGTTGTCCTTGACTGGATCTTGCTCCCCTGTAGTGGTTAGTCTTGATAAGAAATCAGCTACCACATTAGATTTACCTGGATTGTCCACAATAGTAATATCAAATCCTTGTAAATTCAATAACCATCTAATTATTCTACCTTTAACCACCGGTTTGTTTATTAAATATTTAATTGTTGAGTGATCTTTATGTACAAATATTTTGTACCTTGTAATGTAATGTCTAAATTTATTAATTACATAGATCACAAGCCAAGAATTTCTTTTTCGATGGTGGTGTAATTTCTTTCGAAGTGGGAGTAAGATTTTTGCTAAGGTAATAGATAGCATACATTTTCCTTTCTTCATATTTCTATCCCAAAACTACACCAATGGAATTATTCTAGGCATCTATTTGGATATGAAAAGGTTTCTCTCAATTAGGTCCTCTCAATATTGGGGAAATTATTAATTTCTTCAAAAGCATGTTGACACTTTTCATCCCAAAGAAATTCATGATCCTTGATAAACAAATTAAACATGGGGGCATAAATTTTACTAAATTCCTTGATAAAGTGTCTATAGTATCCAAAGATGTCCTAAAAATGACTTGATATCTGTGGGGGTTTGAGAAATAGGTAAGTCTGAAATAATTCGATTTTGTTTTGATCAACCCGAATTCCTTTTTTGAAATATGGTGTCCTAATACAATCCCTTCATCAACCATTATCAAACATTTTTCATGGCTAAGAGACAAGTTGTGTTGCTCACATCTTGTCAATACTTTGTCCAAATTTTTCAAGGCATCATCAAATATATCTCCATGCATAGTGAAATCATGCATATATACCTCTACACAATCATTTGTTAGGTCTTCAAAATTACTAACACACCTCTTTGGAAGGTTCTTTGGAGCATTACATAATCCAAATGGTAATACCCTATAGGAAAAGGTACCCCATGGACATGTAAATGTAGTTTTATCTTGATCTTTAGCAGCAACTCTAATTTGATTATATCCACTAAATCCATCCAAGAAGGAAAAGTAATGTTTACTCGACAGGTTTTATAAGACTTGATCTATGAATGGTAAGGGAAAATAATCTCTCACGGTGGCTTTGTTTAGTTCCCTATAATCAACACAAATTCTCCATTTTATGTTATTTTTAGGGACAAGTACAAGAGGAGACACCCACTTTGGTTGTTTGAGATAGGGTAGATAAAACCTACATGTAATATTTTTTCAATTTCTTGTTTGACTAGATCCCTTAAGGCCGGATTAATCCTTCTATGAGGTTTCCTAACTGGTTTAATGTTTTCAGTATAGATGTGATGAGTGAAGATACTTGGGTGGATTCCTTTCATATTTTTTTAATCCCAAGCAAAAGCTTTAGTATGATCTTTCGTAACATCAAACAGGTTTAGCTTCTTCATCGTTCTTCAACCAGCTTATTAATATTCAAAGTTTTACTGTTGAATTTCAACATGTTTGGTTCCAGCAGTATGATGAACTAATTTGTTGAAATGGTTTCATTAAATTATTTAGTGGACATGCATGAGGCAACAACATATGATTTGTAGCAACATCTCCAAAAGTTCCTTGGGAAAAAATGTTTGACAAAGGACAAAGAAGAAGAATTATGATATTTATCTTGTTGTAGGTTGAATTCTTCATCATTCTGCCTTCCGAAATCCTTCATCATTTCCTAATATATGTGATGCTAAAGCTACATATTCTTCCTCTCCCCAAGAAAAATCTCGTTCCTCCGGAGTGACTGAGTGAAATTATCTTCATTTGCAGGGAAATGTTGTTGGTGTGTGTCCAAAACTAACTGTGATGGTTTTGGAACTAACTGTGATGGTTTCGAAACTAACTGTGATGGTTTTGGAATAATTTCTACAAGTTTCATAATTAATTTCGTAGCTTCCGGAACTATTCCCGACTGCTCCAAGGATGATTGGTGTACATTCAATGGTGGGTTAATCATATATTCTATTTCTCGTACGTGATCCTGCAATGTGATCATGGCCAATGAAGACAAATTTTGCTCATTAATATCAGGATTATCAACCCATAATTGCTCTTGATTATCTTTAAAAGGTCGTGTAGAGGGATATAATGAAATTTTTTAGAACTCCTACCATTTTAAATAGTCATATCACCTCGACTTATAATCAATTAAGGAAGCAATCATTTGTAGCTAACCACGGTCTGCCCAAAATAATGGGATAACCCAATGTTTTACCTTTTGGCCGCAATATAAGGAAGTCAACTGGATACTCCCATGACTCCACCATAACTGCCACATCTTCAATAACTCCTTCTGGTTTTGCTACATATTGATATGTCATCTACAATATGGTGTTAGTAGGTTGTATACCTGTTAATGGAAATGTTTTTAGAGTGTCTAGTGTCATCATTACATTTATAGATACTCCCAAATTAACCAAAATGTTATTATATATCTTTATTCCCTATAGATACGAAAATAATAAGGCTTCTAGGATCTCCATATTTGGGAAGTAGGAGCTTACCTACTAATAAATCAGTAATTTTCCCGTATACTCTTATAGTCCCGGGTACTACTTCTTCCTTCTAGGATTTTTCAAACATAGCATTTTGATATATTTTTTCAATTTTGGAATGTCCTTAATTGCTTGTAGTAGTGGTATGTCAATATTCAGTTTCCTAAGTTCTTGCACCAATTCAATTCCTTGATTTCTATAGCTTCTTTGAACCTCTCTGGAAATGGAGTTTCAATAGAGTTTCTTTCCGGTCCCTTATCTCTTTATTTTTCATCTTTTTTGGGGGCAACCAAACCAGGGTTTTAGTTTCTTTTATCATTTCAAAGTGATGATAACAGGTGGACTATCAACTATTTGTATGGATCTAGTGTGAATATCCTTACAATCCATAGCGTTAAGATCAACGATTTTTCTGGTTCTATTATGTAGACAAGAGTTGTTTGTTTTTTTCTTGGGTTCGCTCTCAAGCTATCTTTGGAATTTGTGTTTGGACTACATTCTCAATTGGTGAATTTTGTGTTGGGGCACCCATTATGGCTTGTTGATTCTTATTAGGATATGTTTTCCTTGACTATAATTACTAGGGATCTATCTAGGTTGTGACCAAGCATACTTGGTTATTTTGACCACCATGGTATTTTATGTCCTTGTACATACCAAGATTGTCTTGTCCAATCCCGAGGATTCCAAGTTCACCGAGGGGCCCAAGGTAGTTGTATCCTCTTCAAACAACTATAGACACGGTGAAAAATATAATTGAAACACATGAAGTAACAACTTAAGTTATAGAGGTTGAGGCTCAAGATCCATAAAAGGAGGAAACCAATCCAATCAAGGATCCCTCTCCATCTATAAAGGAAGGATTTTGGGTTGAATATGCTAGACATACGGATGAAATAAATCAAAACCCTTCTATTGAGAAAGAATAAGAGGTAGAAAAGGATGAATCAAATGTACAATCAACTAAAAAGGTAGACACACCACATGTACATGTTGATTATTCTATCCTCACACTTTCAAAATCACAAGATATTGTGATTGTATTAGGTACTTCCTAACAGCAAGCACAAGGGTAAGGCAACACTCTGAGCGAGGGATGGTTGGTAGTAGTATTTATAAGGAAGATAAAAGTGAGATTGCAAGTAGAGGAAGATGACCTTGAAACCATCATTTCCTTGAGGCCATCCAAAATACCAAAGAAGGTAAGGATTTTATCAAGAACAATGGTGGGTCCTCAAGGAGACAAATTTGTGGATATTTCCACTCCACAAGTTGATGTTTTAAGGGATGAAGCTACCCCATCAGATTATCATATTACTAAGGTCCCATTGGGGAAACCAACCATAGAGGGTCTCAAACATGAATTTACAATGGCGATGGGAGGTCTCTTCCAAAAATAGATAATGACAAAGAGACCAAGAAGAAACTAAGGGAAAAATTTGATATTTTGTCAACTTACTTGTAGAAATGGATACAATCTCCCTTAGTGAGCCAATAAATTGTCACTACTATCACTCCAAAATTGATAAAGAATGTTGATGATCTGAAGTGTAGGGGAGAGGCCACTAAGGAGTGGAAAACGAAACTTATAAGCAAGGGAAGAAAATTCCTTAAGGAAATCATATAATGTCACTACCATGTTTCTAAGCAAATAAGAGCAAGTAAGTTGTTAATTGAATAATACTAGATAGAGGTTGAATATTGGGATGATATGTTTCCTAAGATAGAAGACATCACAAGCATTGATGACGAGGTGGTGGAGAAAGAAGGAATAGTTCCCTCATATTTCCAAAGGGATATAATAAGAATACGAGGGAGATCAAATTTATAATAGATGCCTTAGGGGTTTGCATAAGAAAACTCCATGACATAAGGGATAAAGGAGGGGAGTATGTAAATGACATTGACTCCAAGATTGAGAAATTGTTTCCCCTTAAATATACTCACACCCCAAGATCTACAAATACATAATAGCTAGTTAAAATTATTCAAAGAACATATTCAAGACGGTTGGAATCTCCAAAGGATTTTAATTATTATTTCATTAAATAAATCATTCATTTGGAGAGGTGCCTTAATAAATTGGCCAAGAGGTTTAAGAAGAATAATACTATCTTTTCTGAGTTTGACATCATCTTATCCAAACAAGAAATAGTCTTTCTTTATCATGCAAGGCCGGATGAATACCCCGTCTTGGGGATGTTTGAAATATTTGATAAATACATAAATAAATGTGATGAATAGGTGTGGAACAAAAAATTGACCTCGACCCTCCTTAACAATTATTTTATTCTTTATCCCATCCCCATTCTTTATTCCCTTATATTCATCATTCTTTCAAAAGAAGAATTAAATCATTTGATTGCAATATGTAACAAAATCCCCCTGGGCATACGAGAAGTGATGAAAGAGAAGAAGAAGAAAAAAAATAGTTTTTTTGCAATATGGAATATTCTCCACCTCCACAAGCTTAATCATGATCCACAACCATCCCATCCTAACACATCAAAGTGGAATATTTTCAGTTGTAATGGCCCTTCCATTCATTTTGGTGGGTTAAGGATCTTAGCCCCATGTTTTTATCACTTCTAAAGGGATTCTTGGGGGATATCTTGACATATTCCCTTAGGGGAAACTTTTGTAAAAAATGAAGTATTTTCTTCATTATAGGGGTTTTAATTTTGGGTTTGTGCTAAAGTGATTGCATTGTATAGTCATTAGCAGATATTGAAATCATTTTGTATATGTATCCCTTGTCTTAATTAAAGCACACATAATCATTTGAAATGCTTTATTCATGCATTCTAGAATGTACATGAGAGCACAATTGAGGAATATAGATTTTAATGTAATCTTGTGTTTATTGAATCAATGAAATGTGAAGGATTTCTTTCTATTTATTACATAAGATTGGTCACTAAGTAAATATTGTGTTGCAGTGTTACTTTGCAATATTTGTGTAGGTTTTGAAATCCTCTCTATAATTTTAATTTGAAGGGGATTTCTTACAGCCATTGAGTGTATTTTTGGTGTCATTGAATTGATGCAATAATTTTTTTGTTGAGGTTTTATGCACAAGTGTTTATGTTAAGATTTCATAGATTATATGGTAGTGTCTACATGAATTTGGTATCAATGAATGCAAATTCCCCTTTGAAGGTTATGTTTTTATGATCTTTCTTCTCCTCCATTTTGGAAGAAACAAGTTGAAATGGCGAGCATTGGTACTTCTCCCCATTATGTATACCTCGACCCCACTTCATTTAACTAAGTACCATATTGTCCTACCCCTACATATTACATCACATTTTCCCATTTTACATGTTTTTTCCTGTAAATCACACCTATCCCGCATATTTAAAGTGTGGTTGTCATTATTTTTGAAGTTTGACATCCCACCATCATCATATCCCAGGTTTTTTTTTAAGGGCAAATAGTTTTGAAGGGACTATACCCTGTATACAAAAGGGCTCAAAAGCCAGATAGAAAAAAAGAGAGAAGTAGCCCAGAGAGGGGCAAAACAGTCAACCAAGAAGGCTCAACAGCCAGATATTACAATATAGGTGAAAAGTGGATCAAAACGTACAGAGATCCAGATCTAAGAAGACAAGATCAAAAAGAAACCAAAAGAGAAACAGAATAACGAGCTCCACCAAAAATAGCTCCAGAACCACCCGATGACAGCCAGATCGCAGCCAAAAAACAGCAGCACAACAGCCCATTACTTGATGGCCCTGTCAATCTTGGTCTTGATGGCCTGCAGTGACATGAAAAAGGCAATGGCAGTGGCCTGAGAGGGGTCCTTCATGTCTGCTTGGGAGATTACAATGTCCCTATTCTCTTTAGGGCCCCATATGTCTTCATTGATTCCACTTAAACTGCAAATACTGTGGACATGTTGTTCAATGAAGTTATAAATGCTTTTGAGGGTAGATAAAATGCAGTCATTGCGGCTTTTGGCATTCCCCAATCTGCCATCAAGGGACTGCAGTTTCTTAAAGACTTCATCGATGACCCCCTCTTCCTTCTCACTTTGAAGGATCCCAAGTTGTTAATAGTTTTATTCATAGATGATTCTTGTGATCATATTTTATTCATCTTTAGTGTCTTGTGTCGGATGTGTCAAGTGTTTTTAATGCTTTTGTGACCATTATTTTGAATGATCATTGTATTATATAGTTACATTTCATATCATATTGAGGTTCCAACAAGTCTGAGGGTTTGAAATATAATATCTCCATCTCCCTTTCAATCCACCCCTTAGGTTCTCACCTTGGTTTAGGAAAATCCATAAATAAGTAGGATAAGATACACATCCTTAGTCGTGTTCCTCCATGTCATTCCCATAAGGCATGGACAAGATAGACAAATAGATCCGTCCATGGCTACAAGATGACATATCAAGTGGTATATCTCTTCTCTGTGTTCCTCCTTTCCATAACTCGACTTATTTAGGGTGTTAGATTGGGAACCAACACTTTCCTTGTTTGTATCTTTGTGTCAAATTTTATGAGTAAAAAACCAAGCCTCTATTCACTTTAATAGAGTTCACATTTTTTACGTCCACGGTCTTATTTACCTTTGTAGTTTAGACATCAAATTTAACCTACTGAAAATCTATCTACAGCCAACTACATTACACCACATAGTCTCCTCCAATACTAACTTAACTATTCTTTGATATCGAACCTTCAGAAATCCTTTCCACATGACCTAGATCTATTTAATTGTTTCTCATAAATCCTTAATTATTAGGATATGAATTCATATGTGGAGGCCACTGATGGATGACACATGGCTTCCATCAGCTACACCATCCTACATGGGCCCTTGGAGCCTTTCCTTTTATATTCATGGACCACCGATTGGTGATGTGTGACCTTATCAATATTACTATCCAATGTAACTCTTAGACCCTTGGCATTTATACGTTTACCTCACTCATCACCGACACATGTCTAGTAGTGGTTAACTCAAGAGCTGCAAGTTTAGGCTTCACTCATCAATCGATGGGTGAAACTTATCACCCATTTGTACACTATGCTCCCATGGCCTTTTAGGATTAATGGATTAGTCATTATGCTTTCCAGATGCTAATGGATGATGTGTGTCATCCATCGATGAAATATCACCTACCATAGATTTTAAATGCACATGTTAAATTTGTGAGTCCCAGTGACAAACAATTTCAAGGTTTTGAACATCAAGTGTATATTTGGAGTCCAAAAACACTTCATATTTTTCCAATATTTTTGGGCAACTTATAAACATGCGAAAGAAAGGAAGGGAAACCTTTTTTTTTGGTGAGTTTAAAAATATAAGAATTCCAAAATGAAATGTTTTCACTGCTTTAAGCTCCAAAATTTTACTCTAAGGCCCCAAAATGAGGTGAATTTTTTGGTGCCAAATACCCATATATAGGTCTTCTTCTCGGTCACTGGAACACACCATTATTTTTAGACACATTTTATTCATCCTATGACGTTATCACCTTCTACATCCAATACCTCTTAAGGGTCTTTCCACCCTCACTCCCCTTTAACACAAATTATGGATTCTACATAGACCATGCATGAGAATCCTTCATCTCTTCTTAAACTTAAGGGGCTTGCATCACCCTTTCATACTACACATGACTTTTCTCTTCATGAATCCCTTATTAGATAGCTCTTATGTTATCCCCATTCTTGTATATAGTTATTTTCAAAAAACTACAAAAACATTCAAATAAGCACATAATATAAAAACATATAAATATGAGAAAAATACAAACTCCAAACCTATTCTAGTTTATTTATCTAGCTTATTACTTTATACATGATGTTTAGCACATTGATTTTATATATAGAATATCTACTCTTTACGCACATATGTTCATGAGGTATATTGACTTTAATGTAGGACACTCACATATTGTTACGTGATGATAGGAGCTAGCTTGGTTTCTTACACTAATCTCTTGGGGGCATCCCTCCACACTTTACAGATTGATTTTGTTTCGTTATATGTTACTTTACACCTTCCTCATCATGATGTTTACATACATAGTATTTATTTCTATCTATTTGATCAATAAGACAAACATATGTATTTTCTATAGTGCTAGCCTATCTAGAATTCTTTGTTGTTACTATTACTAGTTAAAACACTTACTTTCTATATTGTTGTCACTACTTGTTTATGTGGATTTATTCCTTGACTATTTATTACACCCATTAAAATTCCTTAGCCTTTGGTCATATGGTATGGTCATATGAGGGCTTAAAGCTTGTGATTCCTACTAGTAGGTGCTTAACTCCAGCCCCTTTAATTTTATTTGTGTGGTGAAGGCAACAACAATTTATTTTCTTGATAACAACTAAAATAAATAACAAAGCAAACTATTAAAAATCTTGTAACTTTTGATCGGTAACTCGTTTTTGAGTGTTGTTTTTTGCAAAAGTACTTATTTTTTCATGCTATTTCCATTGGAGTTATTTATTTTGAGACTCACACTATAATTATAAAGTGTCAAATATGGAGGAGTGTCGTAATCAATTTCGGCTGAGCCCAACGTCCTAAATTTTTGGGAGTTGTAACTTGTGCCTATCATGGATTCTGAGAATGATATGCTTTTCTCTTAAGTATGTGGACTTCAAGAGGATATTGTAAAATTTGTGGAAGAAAATAGATCACTCAAGAAGTGAAATTCTCTTCTACAATCACTTATTCATGATAAGGATACAATAATACACTCCCTACAGAACAAACTTGCTAGCCTATAGCATCACCATCATATTTTGGACAACCATATCCATGCTTCTAGTCCACTTGCAGTTGTTTCTCTTGTACCCACTGACATTGATTTGCCAGTCTTTGAGCCTAAACCTGATTTTGATGCTTCTAAACCAGTGAGGCTTTTTACTACATGCTCTTCCACATATGTGCCTATTACATTACCACATGTTGTGTATCCTACTTATGCTCAATTGCGCGGCTTTTTTACGAAGCATACCACTGCATTCAGTTCTCACATGCTTCGTTCTATGGGTCTCACTAGAGGAGTCATTGGCAGACATTCACAGGGTATGGTTTCCTCTATTCCACATGTTAAGTGGAATTCTCATTATGACATTGGTTTTGAGCGAGATACTTCATTGGGATCACACATTGACATAGCTCATTTTTTTGTTCGCTCGACTCTTTCGAGGATCATGAGCAACACATGAGTTCAAAGACCTTCACTCGGGCTTGAGAAACCTAAGATTTTAGGCATCGGACATGATCAACCTAACACACATTCTGATGTTCTTTTGCATGCACCCATTGTGCATTTTGCACCAAGTCATATGCAAGCATCTTCTTCATCCATCTGTGTTGATTTGGGGTGGATATCTGATCACTCATGGTGGCGACATAGGAATTTGTTGAGAGGACTCTACAGGCATGGCTCCTCCACCATTCGACCTCTTGCTCCACTTTCTATACCTTATGCATTATGATGCTTCTTGTTTTGAGCATTTTTCTTTAGCAGGTGTAGTGTATCTCTCTTGTTTGTTGAGATATTTTGTTTTATATTTTTGACACTTTTGGCATGTTGATAGTATCTCTTATGGGGGATCTATTCTGGTGCATTCCAGTGTTAGTTTGTCAATGTTCGAGTAGTTTTTGACAACTCATACAGATTTGTAGCGTCACTCCACCCATTCAGCAGTATGGGAGGGTGTGGTGTTGATCTTGCTTCTTTGGGTTTCGTGTCCTTGCCTTGTTACCTTAGTTTTTCTTGGATCGTGACTCTCTGGAGTTTATGTCCTTACCTTGTTGATTTGATTATTGTTCTTGGATCGTGGCACACCTATTTGCAGCATTTGATTGAATTATGTTTGGTATTTTTTGTACTTTCGACATCACTCCGTTGTGAGTCTCCTTGTATGGAGCTATTCTAGTGAAGGCAGTGTAAGTTGTTTTTGAGTTCTATGATCAAGCAGTGGATTCAGACCACAGTGCACACCAAAATTCTTTAGCATTGTACAAGTTTTTTGAGCCCAGCTTCTTGGGATGCCTTGGAGTGGGTTTTTACTCTCTTTACTTTGTTGTTATTGGTTTTGGGTACCTTGCGGTGTCCCCTTTTTCCCAATTATTGTACATGAGTACCTCATCGAGCCTAGTTGCCGGACTCATACTTTGTGCACATGCCACATCTATTTTGGCCCCTAGCTTCACTTGAGGGGGTGTTAGAGTAGATATTTACCTTAGCTCATGTTCACCTAGGTACTTTATTTACCTTTATTGTATTTATCCTCACCCACTTATGTGTGTGGATATTTCTTTTTATTTATTTAGATATTAGGAGATATTATCTAGTTGTTAGGTATAGTTCTTTCCTTGATCTATGGTATTGACTAGTTCTTTCCTAGATCTATGGTATTGACTAGATCATTAATGTCTAGTTCTCTCTTAAATCGATGGTCTTGACTAGTTCTTTGATGACTAGTTGTTTCCTTGATTCATGGCTTGATCTACGACCTTGACTGGTTCTTAGATTGTTATTCCTTGTCTATTTAAGCAAGGCCCATTCTTAATGTATTGCATTGAGTTCCATAATAATATATGATATTGCTACTCATTTGTTTGCAAAGGTTTTATGTAAAGCTATTCTGGTAAATTGCTTTCGTCTTATTGATCATGGTGTTTGATTAGCATCTGTGTTCTTGGCTTGGTATGATCTGGTTATCGTTCCTTTCATCCATGTGTTCCCGAAATAGGTAAGTTTCACTCAACTTTACAATTTTTATGTATTCTATCAAAGGTTTTGGGAGGTTAAAATAGTTATAGATACATATGACATGATTCGAAGTAATTTATGGGAGGCACAAGTACTTCATTCCTTCTTCACAATGTTATTTTAGATACGATTATGAAATGGGTTTGGCAAGAGGGGCCTTATTTTCCCTATAAAATTTCTAGAATTCTAAATAATCAATTCATGCATAGTACTATTTTATGGGGGTATAAAATATCCATTCTTTCTAATGTCTATTTTTCAAGTTGGATAAAATTGGACCTATATCCATTTGAAATGGTGTGGTTTATAGGTTTATAAAAAGTGTTGAAGCAATCTTGCAAGATTCATATATTGATAATTCCTCTTCTCTCACCAAATTCCCAAATAAGGAAAGCATTGAAGAAAAATTGTGATCTTCGTAGACTGATATTTCGTCCTCTCTCTTCAAATTCTCAATTGGCGAAGGCATCAAATAACATAGGTTCTTCATAGTATAATCCTTTCTCATCTTTACTATATCATATGGCATAACATTTGGGACTGATCAACCCCAATCCTATGACATCTCTATAAAACATTATAACTCTCCAAGGCATGAAAAGAACGAGAGATCGTCCCTCTAAAAAATAAATAGGTGTATTCTTCCCATGTTTTGTTGGTGTGTGGGATCCTATGTGTCCTCAACTCACATATGGAGGGTCATCTCACATGGGTTAGGTTTAGGGTTTGTTTATGTGTCATGCACTAGGGTTACTCAGCACCCTATATGTACCCTTTCATTCCTGATTTATGAGTATGCCAAGACACTCCATTGTCTTTCTTGTATGTGCAAGCTTTTTATCTATTGAGCAAAGTTCTTCCCTTTGTTGATCGATCCTTGTGATTATGTTAGAGCCATTACGATTCTGTTGGAGTGCAACTACTTTTTGGTGCATCGTTTCCGATTCAATTCTCCCAAACTCTTTCATGTTTTTAATCTCCTTTGCATACTTTTTGCAATGTTCTAAGTTTTAAGCATTATCTTTATTTTGATTTAAATTTTAGTTTCTATCATATATTTTGAATACACTCTATGTTTTATATTTCATAATAGAGCATGTCAACACCAACATATCATGAAGTCCCTTATAGTGAAGGAAAATAGTGTGTGCACACTCAGGTATATTTTTACTTTAAGCATGTAATTTTTAATTACACACTTAAAGGGGGAAATGTAGAAACTAAAATTTGGTAATGTTTCCTTGTGCAATGCTAGGTTTGACCTTGTATTTTTTCTAATAAAAATTCTCACATTTAGAATCCAAACTCCTCATATCTTGAGCCTTTCTACAACTTGAGTATCTTTACACTATGCTTTGTCATCAATTCTAGAAATCTTATTCAATAAAAACAACATAAAACATCTTATATTCATGACATAAATTTTAATTTATATATTTCTCTCTCCTTTCCAAAAATGTATAGAAGGTTCAGGATGTGGGGTTTGGTCTGGACAATCTATACAACCCTTCCCCTTCTCAATCACTAACTCTTATTTTAATTCTAAATTATTAATGAGGTCATTTCATCTTCCTAGGGTTGTCCTTATCATAATATCTCACCTACGAAAGACTATATAAGCAATTCATTATCACATTATAACTTACCTGGTATTCTTAAAAAATCTTATTAAAAACATCATTCCAAAAAAACCCAAAGATTTCCTATATCTACTTAAATCAGTTGTACATCATCTAGGGAAGCCCCTATTAAAAACATGAAGCACTCAACCAATTCAAGGAATCTATCTTCATCCAAATTCTGAAGCATGAAAATATCATAGAGTTATGTCCTAAGCAAGATAAAAGTCATCCCAAGAACTACATAAGGGTTTTAATCAACACAAGGGTTAGGTCACATAGCTGAGGCACACCATATCTCACTACTACCATGTTGGGTACATTATATACTATGCATTTGGCCCACTATATTGTTATCAAGAGACATGAGGGAACTCTTAGGGGATTTTTTAGTTATACAATCACTTAGGAGAACTACATGAGGATTTATTTCCACGATGAGGATATGTATTGTAGCGAAAAGAAATTAGTTCAACATTTAGGAGTCTAACTACCTAGGGTGGTCCATCCTTAAATGCATAAACATGTTTAACTCATTTTAATTTATAATGATTTGATGGAGGTTTTTTTGGGTTTCATGGTTTCTACTTTGTTGCAGCAGTCATTCTAAGGTTGTGTGAGTAATATAGAAACATAATGAGCACCTTTTGCAAACAAGTGAAGCACCAACATAGTTTTAGAACTTTATTGTCTCTTGTTTGAAACCATACAATCTCTGTCCTAGACCATATAGTTCCTACGTAAGACATACAAATTTTGTACGGTCATGCACTGCACATTCTCCAATTCCATAATATTTTGTGCATAATCTATAGCTTCATATCTTCTTATTCCAATACTTTACATACCCGATCACTCTAGAATCATCTTAAACAACTAATTTTATCTCTCCTCTCATGTTTTGAGAAAGTTACTTATCGTTTATCAATCATTTAGTTCATTTCAAGTTTGAATGCATTATTATGGTCATGTATAATTGATGTTGGAAGTTAATTAGATCATAATAGTCTACATGTTGCTAGTTTTTATACCCTTATTAGTTATACAAAAAACAATAAAAATTAATTGGGGTGTAAACAATATGTGAATATCGTACAAGTGGTATCAAAGTATTGATCTAGGGGAAAAATAGGTTGTGTTGGCACTCAAATATGTTTCACTTTGAAAATAGGTGAATAGGGGAATAAGTCACTATAATTGAATGCTTCTTCACCAAATGGGGAAAAATCAAGAAAAAAATGAGAAGGCGGTTAACCTATCACTCTTTTAGCTATATAAAACCCAAGGAGAGACCCTTTAGAAACCATAATGTGTAAAATAGCACAATATTTACAAGATCAATGTACAATACCTAGATAAGTACAGTCTAACCACTATGATTTCCCTCCCAATTCAATGCCATTATCGGGAAGAATCAAAAATCTATCAATATTGGGTAAAGGTTGCAAATAAATAGATTGTTATAAGAAATATATCCTTGATTTATAAACTAATTTCACTTACTTAAATTAGAGTAAATAGGGGAAATATTATAGACCCAAATCCTTGTTTATAATAGTAGAGACCTCAAATAATTTGCAAGAATTAGTGGATATCTCAATAGTACCCACATAATTATGAAAAATATTGTATAATATTTTATGAGATGAACCATGATTAGCTCTTAGGATCAATTAGGAAAGGAGTCTCTATAAATTATGTAATTAAACCACCAACATTCAAAAGAGGACAATAACTTACAAAATATTGCACACTCTTCCCCAATTTAGACTTATAATAAGTTGATCTTATAAATACCGCTTATTATGCATCATAATAACATGTCATAAAGCATCAAGACACTGATATTGAAATGAATTGTAGGAAATAAAAAGATATGAGACTTGCAAGTAAGGATTTTATAAATCTGCATTGCAAATGTCTACACACCATAGGAAACTACTTCATCACTAAATTATGATCTACACATTCTATGATCCTCAACAAGCCTACAACAATTGTTAAGTCATATATAACAACTACTCTTTGAATCAAGATAACTACTACAAATAATTGCCTAAACTTATAGGAAACCAAAATGTTAATTATGGAAACAAAGTTTACTCATGATCCAAAAATCCGAAATGAAGGATTTATCCTTCAATTTATAATAATTATTTTTTAGAAGTAGAAATCAAAGGTACTCAAAATATTCCTATTGGAGCAATTATAAATTTATAGGGATCCATTTTTCAACACCATAGGATATCCAACCATATACCAATAGATTAATAGAATGGAGCATGCTCGGATCACTCATGCTAAATCAAATTTTATGGAAACACAAATATTTCTTGAAAATAAGAAAGATTCAACATAAAATTGATCCTCAAAAAATCATAAGTGAAGTTTCAAGGAAAGGAGCACATGAATATCCATGAAATTAGAAATATTAGAGACACCATAGGATTCAATTTGTCTAATTAGATGTGGCTCTACCCAAAATATATCTTGAAGACTCGTCATATATATTAATACCAATTGTGCACCTTATCAAATGATCACAAATTCAATTGTGATTTTTTTCAATAGACAAATGGCCTACTAAAAAAATTGTTACAAATTGTTTTTCAATTATTGAAAATTTCTCCCCAAATCTATAACCATTATAAATAGCTTGATGATATATTTCCAAAAGTACAAACCATTTGTAAAATGAATCAAACAGCATGTAAAATAGATCTCCCAATCAAAAGTTATGGTAGAAACACTAGAGCTTTATATATTACTGCTTCATCAAAATCATGCAAAATTTTGGTTTTATTCAACTATAATAACTTTTACAATTTTCCCACCAAGTCATATTTCATACATTTATTGGCTCTCTATTTCACCTCATGATTGGGCCACATGTCCCAACCATGGGCCTCCAATTTCTTGTGCCTTTCTATCATGTGCACGATTCAAGTTTAAAACTGACCAATCTTGATTGGGCCACATGGCCCAATCACATATTCCAAATTCTTCCTAGTCTTTGGCACCCATGATTTGGCCGTGTGGTACCATTCATGGTTCCTCACTTAACAAAACCATCTAAATATTTATACATTGTGTTTTTAACTCTCTTAGGTATGCATGTATCCATAATTGTGTCATGTTTCTATAATTGTGTATCCAAGTTTCTTTACTCGTGACTTTGAGTTTCAAATTACATGACATGTGTTCACTTATGATTACACCACATCACCTTATAGATCATCGAGACTTGGCCATGCTTAGGCCAAACACTTATTTATTTTCAGGCCTTGCAAAAATGTGAAATATGTGGAGCCACAACTCTAATATTATAACAACGCATTTTGTATCTATACCCAAGTGCTTCCTTCTACATAAAAATGTGAGATAAACCATCTAAAGTAAAAATTCAAAGGGTTAAATTGAATAATTTCAAATGGGATTTTCATGAACCAAGTAGAAAAGTGAAGAGTTGTGAGGCTTCCCAAGGATCCATCAACACTATAAATCCACTTGAGAGGCACAATAACCCCTCACAACTGATTATGAATATAATGCAAATCTTAAAATGTCTCAAGCCCATGGGGATAACCATAGAAGGAATTGAAAATGGCCCTTCAATAAATTGTGAAACATGCGAGGAAAAATAAATTAATATGTCAAGTTACTAAAACTTGATGAAGTGAGCAACCTTAATCATTTCCAAACTCACTCAAAGCCTTTTTGCACACCCAAAAACCATGCAAACTAGTGATATTCATTGTATCCTCCACTTTAGTTTAATTATGTATCGAATCCAAGGTGGCATCCAAGGATATTTTCTATAGGTAAAAGGATTAGATATGTTCCCAAAAATCCTACCAACTAAGTTAAAATGAATAACATTTGAATATTTCAAAAATACAAGAAAACTGAAATATTGTAATTATAAATAAATCATTAGCTTGAATACATAATAGAAATGAATGACTTTAACTTAATTATTTGAACAATTCTTCAATTTATCCAAATACAAAATGTAGGGAATGAAAATAACTAAATGAAAATACCATAAAATGTCCCTCCTCCTTGGGTGAGAGTGGCCCTTACTCTCTCCCTTAGATTTGGCGTGAAACTAATCAAGAATGATCAACACAAGTTTCATAGCTCCAATTCTATTAACTCGATGTGTTTTACAAAGTATCATATATTTATCGATAAATTTGTACTAACTCTTTTTATTTTACAATTTATTTATAAAATACATGGAATTTGAAATATTCATCCCCTCATAAATGGAAAACTATATTTCAAATTCATTTTGGCTTTATTGAAACTAAAATACAGTTCCAACTCTATCGATTGAAAGTGTATGTCATTACAACAATCCTATTACAAAACAATTATGAATTATTCAGTTTGAAAGTTACAATAGGACTTCTCTCTCAAAATGTGGGAGTGTCTTTCTTTTATTATTCTTTGAGTACTACTTATTCAATGTTGGTCTACCATGTATTGTAAAGAAGAATCTAAAAAATCCTTCATTATGCAAATATTTGAGTGGCTTTGACCAACCGGCACCGGAATAGATAATCCATCGATTTCGAATCTGATTCTTGAACCTATTTGAAAGAGTATTTTGATTTTCTTGGGAGTCATTTGCTTAATTTTAAATTCATGTGCTTTTCTTGGGAGTCTTGTGCTTTCTTTCAAATTCATGTACTTTTCATTCTTCTAGTCTTGAGCTAAACAATGAAGTCCAAAGCTCATGAATTGGTCAAAATTAAAGCTTTTAATTGAGGTATCACATGTTTCACTTCTTATCTCCCTAATTTTTCATGGCAAAACAATTTTCCAAAAGAATGGTTAGGAGTTTAGGAAATAAACAAACTACAATCCTATGAAGGTAAATTCATCATATATTCACCATATTTAATCTTTAAAATAAATAAAAATACTTGAAAACATAATTAAGTATGTTTCAAACTTACTCAAAATTGAGGAATTAGCCCTTTATTAAAATAAGATTATTCAAGTCTCATCACTCCCCCAAACTAGATATCTTACAGGACCCTTTGCAAGTTTCCTATCTTCCCTTATTCATTGTCTCCACAATTTTGCAACAATCATAATTTTGGGTGTACATGTTCTAGGTCTTATCCTCTGGAGTATATAACCTTAATTTGATAAGACTCATTTTCTCCATTTTTCAAAGTCTTTATCAAATTGATGTTCATAGGAATTCCATGGTGGTATTAGTTCCCAAAGTAGTGGTGGTTGGTAATGCATCCGGATCCACTCATGATCAAGTATTCTAATTATAGTATCTATATTTCATACACTTCTATAGGCCCAATTTAAATTAGTTGGGAAGATTACTTACCTTCTTTTCAAAAAAATTGGCAACTCATTCCATCTTTTCCTACATGATATATAGGTTGTTAAGAATGACTAATTTTCAAATTCCTTGATAGATTCTTACAGGTTGTGCCATGTGATGTTATTTTAGCCGAGGAATTTTTTTGGGCTCTAAAGGTGGGGATAAATTTGTTTAGGGCTATAAATACATACCTCATAAAGAAAGTTGCAATTTATTGAATGTTATGGAACTCTACAAGTTTCTCCAACTATCTCTCCTAATTTTTCAAGTTGATGTGAAATCCACGAGCTGTACTTCCCATGTGAAAATTTTGATCACAAATTTTACATCATGTATCAACACAAACTTGTGAACATATAATTCACACAACATGTTTTTTAACTCAGTAGTACTAGTCATATAGGCTTCCATGAATTCCTTGGGTTTTTTTAATAACATGTGGCATGTTACTCTTAAGCCTAAAAGCTCCATATGATAAATTCTTCCATGAGGAACATAGCATAGAATTTAAAGGGCCTTCTAGAGGTGAGAAACTTTTCACCTACTTGGCAAAATGATATTAGCTTGCCTTTTATGGTTTCCTTTTATTCCTTTAATTTCTTGACCTTATCTTCTAGCTCTTTCTTTTTAGTCTCAACTTCTCTTAATTCATAGTAGTGTGGCGTCCATGCTAGGACCCCCTTAGAGGGTTGGCGAGTGAATTGAGCTTTCCACTATCGATAAATGGATTTGGGGTCCTATTCCTATATATATGGGCATCTCAAGTGAAATCAAGGAATCGGGACTCCTAACAACCCCTATATGTAATGTATATAAGGGTGAACCACTAGGAGAGGTGAAAATGGAAAAGGGGAAATCAGTTTGGATTTCCTTGTCATATAGTTCCTTTTGTGGACCAGTTATTGATAACTTTTATATATCCCCCTTCCTTCAAGTAATTTCTTGTTGAAATGTGTAGATGAAAATATGGAAACTCTAGGAGATCAATTTAAGTTTTTCCTCCTTTTTCTTCAACTCTTCTTCTAAAGATAAAACATGCTCATCTCTTTCTTGTAAATTGTTATTTGTACTTTCCAATTTTATTTTTTAAATTTTACACATTGAAATCAAAACTTAATGGAATATCCTTTTCTATTTCTAATTCTAACTCTAAATTCTAAATATTCAATTCATTTTCAATTAATATTTGTTTGTCTTTAAATTTCTTCATTTCATTCTTGCAAGGTAATTTCAGCTCTAGATAAGGCCATTACCTGATTCATTTTCTCATCTTATTCAACATGTAAACTTGGGCCTTCTTTTGTATGTTAAGGTGGTGATTAATAAGCTTATTCATCCGATTGCATGGGGATTTTTATTTTTCCATTAGGTTTTGGTTGACATTGTCTTCCTTATTTTGTTGATAGATCAGTGGAAGAAGGTGTAGTAACTTGTACCTCAAGTGCTTCTTTTGTGGGAACCTATTTCAAGGTTCTTGTGGGAAAGCGGTGGGTTATCCCAAGCTATAGAGAGTCTCTGCCATGAGTTTGCATTCTTCAAAATCTTCACCTTTTTGCAATATTATCATTCTTCTTTTATATCTTTATATCCTAGAGGTCTCGGGTTGCAAATACAAGACTTGTCCATGTTGAACCTCCTCCAAATTAGATAGAATAATAATAATTATTGTCTCTTTAGTTCCGGTCTAAACTCATTACCTCTCCTTCTTCCTTTTTTATGCATATTTCTCTTGGGAGAAATGGATTTGATATAGTGTTTCACTTTGGACCACCATTTCTTGTATTTCTTTACAATTCTCTATCAAGTTGCTTCCCCATTATGTAGAATAAAATTGTGCGTGAAAATTAAATTGATTAAGTCATGGTGTATTAAAGGTGCCCCTTTGTTATTAATTTTTTTGTCATATTCTTCAAGGAATTGTAAAGGAATTTAGGTATATATGTTCTCAACTTAGTTTGTTCTATCCCATGGTGTAAATGGTTCAAAATACACATGGCATGAGTACAATTTAGTATTGGCCATAACATGTGAGGTACTTCATAACCCAATTGGCTACGGACTTCCATGGGTCATGAAAATTATCTCTCGTAATTCCTTTTACTTTTCTAGTTCCATCCTGGCATAACATAAGGGTTTGATCCTCTTTGTTCTCAAATTTTAAATAATCTCAATGTAGGGAGCCCTTGAGATGACAAGAACTACTTAAATAATTGGAATTATAGATATGTGGCTTATAATTTCAATACTTGACTTAATATTTGTTCTCTAGACTTTATAATTACCTCCTTATAAATGTCAAAAAAATTCTTCAACTATTTTCTAGATAAACCCTTCTAACTACTGAAGAAAATATAACTATCTGTGTGTTTGAATATTTCAGATGTGCTTCATCCCGCATGAGTTTGGTATGGTTTTCTAGCTTTGAATGTTATTCATTTCCCATTTCTCTGGATTGTTTAGAATGTACAAAAATTAATCTTTGCTATACATGAATTTATTTTGGTTGTGGGAGAATAAATCATAATAAAATTGAAGATGAATTCAAGAACCTATAAATCATGATTAAGGGTTGTATAACTAAATTCGTATGCAATGAACCTTGTGTGGATAATTATTACACACACTTGCATTCATTTTACTTTGAGATTCTCCACGTGCCATTAATTTTTATACATATGGATATGATTTTATGAATTCCCCAAATCATTTCTTAATTTTAAAGTGTCATATCCATTTAATCATAGTTTGGGAGGTCATCATTACATCAATTTCTGAGTGAAGCATTAAAAATAGTAATTGATATTATTTGAAAAGACCATTATACTATGAATAAAGAGTAATTTTTTATAAACATACCTAAATTAATTTCCTTCCAACACATGTCTTGTTTTGGAAGGGAAAATAAAATATTTTTCAGCATATTCCAACAATCTTCTTGTCATCAGCCATGTGTTTTTTAAGAAGTGGCTGCCATTTCTAGTTTTCAGTCCCTTCTTTTTCATTCTTTTCTCTTTTTTATTTTTTTTTATTTTTTGGGAAGAAGGTTGTCATTTCGAGTTTTCAACCTTCTTCATTTATTCATTCCTTTTGTATTGATAATTAAGTTATATGGAAAGAGGAAACCTCCTTCACATCACAAATTTTTTGATACATATTAACCTGATTTTCAAACAATTCTTTTGAGACCGGTTTTTCTTTGAAGCCATTATACTTGGAATCAAATAGAAACACTCAATCCCCATTTTGAAATTTTATTTTCATGATGTTGTGATCATTCCATGCTTTCCTTTGTTTTTGATTAGTTCTATATGGTTCAAATATTCCATCATCAACTCATCTAGTTCATTGAGTTGAAAATCCTTTGTTGTTGTGATGGTGTTAGATCCATCCCTACCTCTACTATTGTCTTTAGAGTCCTGAGCTCAAATTCTATGGGAAAAATTAACTTTTTCCCATAAAGTAGCTCACATGGAGGTAATTTGGTGGTATATTTCCATGTGGTGTTATATGCCCAAACTTCTTATAATGCTGTAGTTCCCAGGTCCTTCCTTTTGATTTCTATCCCTTTATTCAATATGTTTTCTAATTATTTGTTAGTGACTTCAACTTGGCCATTTACATAGGGTTGATAAGGTTAAGACTTCATGTGCCTAATTTGATATAAATCTACAAATTCCTTTATCAAGTTAGATACAAATTGTTTCCCTTGATCTATAAAAATATATCTTGGTGCCCCAAATATGAGAAATATTCTTTCATATAAAAATTCAACCACTTTCTAATCTCTAGCAAAATGTAAAGTTTGAAGCGATGTCCATTTGGTAACATGATCGATACATATAAGGATGTATTCTTTCCTTGAGATGATGGATCAATAAGGCCAATGAAATCGAATCCCCATTTTCTATAAGGTTCTAAAACCACTTGAGGTTGGAGAGGCATTTCATTGGAGAGAATAGGACTTCCCATCCTTTGGAATTGGTTACATTTCTAGAAAAATATTTTTACATCCTTGTATATATAAAGACAATAATATCCAAAGATCCAAGATCTTTTTAATAGTCGAGAGTGTTGAATAGTGACTACTGAGGATTTATCATTACAATCATTCAAGACATTAGGAATTTCTTCTTCCCTTACACACCTATGCAAAAAAATTCAAGACCATATTTAAATAACATTCCTTAACAACTTTACTTCACGCGTGACTATGTCGAGTTGTGGATGAATGCCCTAACCCTCGCGACTTCCATGGCGGCCCTGCTCCAAACCTGGGTCGTGGATACTCTGGAAAGGTATCTGGAGGTGTGGGAGGATACAAGCTCAAGAGATCCAGTGCAAATGATAATGTTTTATCCCAAACAACCTTGTTTGATGGTGGTGTTGGAGGATCTATGGGGTGGAACAATCGGAGTCCTTTACTGTTAAAAACTAATGTTTTAATAGTTGTTATTTCCCCTACTTCTATTGTTGTGATAGGGGATGTTTTGAAGAATGGTAGTGTTCCTTTAGCTAGATCTCCTCTGAAGGGAAACTCCTCTAATGTAGACATGCCAGTCTCTCCCTCACTATCTCAAATCTTCCTTCAAGTAGTTTTGGGGTTTTTTGGATGCTATGTGAGTTTGGGGGCTCAAGGAAGAGCCAAAAGCTTCGTTGATGTGGCTAAATCCTCAGCATTCCCTCCTCCAAAGGCCATGACTCATGCCAAATCATCCCCCTCTATGCGTTTTGGCCCAGCTGTTTTGAAAACAAAGGCTTATTTCAAGGAAAAGGGCATTATTTACATATTCAATAAATTTTGTCTGGATTGCCTGCTCTCCATGACTGGATCTCTTCTTCTTGGAAGCCATTAATGGATGGTAAAGTGGATATTTACCCTTTAACTAGAGGTTTTTTCATTGTTGTCTTTGATATTATCTCTGATAGAGATTTAATTTTTGATAGATTGTGGGACTTTCACTCCCACTTTCTACTCATGAAGCCATGGTTTCCCTTTTTAATCCAGTCACTGAAACTTTCCAAATCAGACCTATTTGGGTCATCTGCCATATCTTCCTCTGCAGTTTTGGGATGAGAAATGTTTAACCACCATTGGGGGCACTCTGGGTAAAACCATGGCTATCGACACAAAAATGACCTTGTATGAGTATACTACGTATGCTCGCATTTTAGTTGACATGAACACCTCAATGGATTTTCCTGCTTCTGTTGATCTTTTGGTTGAGGATAGAATATGGACTCAAAACTTGGACTATGAAGGTTTTCCCTTCAGATGTAGAACCTACTTTTCACTTGGACATTTAGTTGTGGATTGCAATAATGGGAAGAAACATGCAAGTAGACACACTTCTTGGTGGAAGAATGCAGATCCAAGCTTGTTGGTTGTTGAAAGTCATTCAGATTCCGATTCTGAAGATGGATCTACAAATGAGGATATGGCTTTGATGGAGGAGGAGGCTCCCCTTTGTCTAACAATGTAGAGGAGACATGTGAGGTGGGGACTTATCCCTCTCCTCTTGGTATTCAGCCGTACAACAATAATACGGAAACAGGCTTGCCGGTTCACTCAACTGAAAATGTAAATTTGATTCTGGTAATGGTTGGTCTACTATGAGAAGAAGAAAGAAAGGGAACAATGAATCCCTTAAGATGCACCTTAGATCCCACAAGAAGAGATCCCAGGGATGAGCTTTCATGTTTGTGTTTCTACTGTTAGTGGTGTTTTCCTTGATTTGTTGTGCCGCTGGTAGAGGTTGTTTCATTCATTCCTCATCAATAAGTCTTTTTCTCCTTATTGTACAGGGTCAAGTCCCCTTAACCCTCTTTTACCTATGATAAAAAAAAAAAACATTCCTTTTACCAAAATGTGCATTGAAATATCCTTTATAAGGCCATTTTTCTTCTTAGAAGTGAAAGAGGATGAGAAATTCTCTGAGGAAGATAATTTTCTATGTCGGTGAACACTAGAGATGTTGAAGATATGGAAAGTAAATTTTCATTTAGGAATTTATCATCCACTGGTTCATTCTATCATATAGTTAGTCTTGAAAATAAATCTACAAGCATATTAGCTCTACTTGGTTATTAATTATTACCATATTGAATTCTTGTAAAAGCATCAACCACCTAATTATAATTTTTGTATACAATCACCTTGTAATCGGTGATGTAATAGTGAAGTTTTTCGATAACATATAATACCGTAAGGAATTATTTCTCGGTTTTATAGTTTCTTTCAACATGATTTAGGTTTTTATAATGTGGTAAATAATTTGCATAGTTTCTCCTATTGTTTCATTAAATGCATCAGTTTGAATTTATAACAGAGCTTCCAATTAAGACCTCTCAAAATAGGAGCATAAGTTAGTTTTTATTTGATGGCATCAAAGGACTGCTGACACTCATAAGTCCAGAGAAACTCACAATATTTAGTAACCAAGGAAAACATAGGAGACTATACCTTAATTAAATATTTTATGAATATTCTATAATAACCAACATGTCCTAAAAATATTCTTACCTTTGTTGGAGTGTACAGTGTTTTGATCACCTCAGTTTTTTTAGGGTCTACTTTGATTCCTTCCTTTGAAATATGATGTCCCAAAACTATACCTTATTCTACCATAATTAAACATTTTTATGATTGAGAGACAATTGGTGCTCTTCACACCTATTCAATACTTTTTCTAGATTAGTTAATGATTCTTCAAAATATCCTCCATAGACTATAAAATCATCCATGTAAATTTTAACACATTCATTTGTCAAATATGCAAATATAGCCAACATTTCTCTTTAAAAGGATTTTGGTGCATTCACATTCGAAGGGTGTGACTATATATTCAAAATTTCCCCAAGGGAAATAAAAATTAGTTTTTCTTGATCCTAAAGTGCCACTTGTATCCAGTTGTATCCACTAAACCCATCTAAGAAAGAAAAGTATTCCTTCCCTACCAAATTATCCAAAACGTGATCAATGAAAGGTAGAGGAAAGTAATCTCTTCATTTAGCTTTATTCGACTCTTTATAATCTATGCAAACTCTCCATTTTCCTTTTTCCTTTTGCACAATAACCAAATGGGAAACCCATTGACTATATGAGATTGGGTATATAAATCCTACTTGTAATAACTTCTTTATCTTTGTTTTAACAATATCATTGAGTGTTGGGTTTATTCTTCTTCGGGGTTATCTTAATAATTTTACATTATCCATGTAAATATGGTGAGTGCATACATCAAGATGAATCCCTCTCGTATCAGTGTATTCCCATGCAAAGGATTTCAAATGGGAGATCAAGACTCCAAATAGTCTTGCATCTTCTACATCTTTCAATCAGCTATTAATGTTTAATGATTTTTCTAGTTAAATTTAACTTGTTTGGTTCCTAGGTAATTTCAACTCGATGAATGGTATTCACTCATTAATGAATTTAATGGATAGACATGGGGCTATAATTTATGGAACATTATTATGTCATCACTTGGATGTTTTTCAAATGCATGGTAAGGGTATAGAGAAGATACATCAATCTAAAGATTTGTATCCTCTTTTTCTTCATAATAGTCTAGAGCTTTATATGATCGTCTTCTTCATAATGTTTGTTTAACTCATTTGCATTTATCTAGACTATGATGACTACGAAGGAAGGAATGCTTCCCCAATGCTAATTTCATCAAGATCATCCACCCATATATATTGGTTTGGAAATAAGGTTTTGGTAGGGGTATAAAGGAAAAAAATTAATCCATTTGAAATATCCATATCCCCATACCAATAATCTATTAGGGCGGTGAAGGAAGCAGGTTGTAACAAACCATTGTCTACTTAAAATTAAAGGATATCCTTTCTTTTAAGTCTGATGTTTTAATATCATGAAGTCTACAGGTTATTCTCAAGAATTTATTATTACTACAACATATTATATAAATCATTTTGGATTTGCAATGGTTAGGTCATCCATCTGTAAGACTTGTTGTCATGCAAAATAGTTAGCATGAAAATTGAAAATTTTGAAGCATGAAAACTAAGCCCCTAATTAAAAATTAGGCTTCCCAGTCACTATGCATCCTTCTTCTCGGATGGCATAACCTTAATATCATGAAATGTGCTAACAAGTTTTTCAGTTTGTTTCACATGCAAGTGCGGGGATGATTACTCAATATGCTTGATGAACTTAGTAAGTTTTGATGAGAGACAACTTCCTCTTGAGGCCTAAAAATGCCATTTTTGGCCATTATGAAGCTAGTAAACACTCTATAGGAAAATTTAGGGAAATTATAAAGCATCTAAGGGTGATGTCAAAGAGCATTGAAGGTGTCTTAAGCAATTTAGAAAAATTTAGGAAATAAAATCTTATTCGGAAGTAATTTGTTCAACACTTGAGTATTCAAGGTGTCGGGAATGAAAGCTCCACCAATGAAACCTAAATTATTTGGATAGTTCTAGGACTTCCTAAATGAATTAAGAATAAAAAAGCATTGAAAATCTATTAAAATCCTCTACAAGGTTATAATATCAAATTTTCTCCAAGGCTCAAAGTCTTCCTAAGGTATTTCAAAACTTTGTAGCTACTCTTCGTAGTTTAAAATGAAATAGGCACTAAATTTTGAGTTGAAGGCGGAATTGGATTTTGGGAATGGTTTCTTGAAATTTAATTTAGAGTCAAAATCATATAATATTTACCCCAAATCATTTTCCTAACCTCACGTGGTGAAAAACTCAAGTTTGGTGTCTGGAAATAGACATCCAAAGTAAAATTGACTTTTCTGGAATGGAAAACTCACACTTTAGACACTCTTGTGTCCCTTTTTTCCCAAAGGGGGAAAAAAGGGACAAGGGGGACACAAAATTATTGCCTCAACCTCTCCCCCAAGTCACACTTTGGCTCCCAGTGTCTTAATATTCTCAGGTGTCCCCTTTGTCCCCTATGTCCCCATGACAAGAAGGGGACACCAACATGCGACCTCCCTCCCTCTCCCAAGTAAAAATTTTGTGTACATGGTGTCCCCTATGTCCCTATTTAACCATTTCCACTTCCATCATCCATCTCTCACTCTCTCACTCCTCCATTCTAACCTTGGTTGAGTAGTGCAATTACAAGTGAGTCAAGAAATATAAATTCACTCACTCGCACTCACCACAACTCAAAATCATAAAACATGAACTTAAAAACATAAATTTACTCCTTGGAATACATTAAATATGTTTTTAAATATATTTCATGACGTTAAAACACCAAAAAACCTCCTTTAATGCCTTATCCATCAAAATCTTGTTTTGCTCATAACTTGCAATCCCCAACTCTGATTGCCACAAGATTTGGACAATAGATTCCTCATGAAAACATCATTGAGAAGAATAATTAATTTCTTCCATTGATGCACTCATCCATTTTTTACAGCCACATTAATTTTCAACCATAAATAGCATTTTCTCAGATCTACAGAAAATCAACAAGCCAAATTTCCTAAAAATGGAGCAAAACATCTTGTTGAAAAATGGAAACTTCTACAACCAAATTCATTTTGATCCAACACCGGGAAGAAAATTTTCTATTTTTATTAATCTTGTACCAGGTATCCTACTAAAAATAGTAATTCATTGGTTTGCGGTGCCTGGTTCATTCCTCCAAGTACAAAACACTCAAAAATGAAAAATTGTAAAAATTGCTAAAAAGGACACCTGTGTATGACTTTATAAAAATAGAAAATGTTGGGAATGAGCCCAAAATGGTCACATATGTTCCTTCTCTTTATCCCTCACTATTTCTAATCTTCATGTAGGTCAAATTTTTAGTTTTCAAGTAAATCCCCGCGTTTCCAAATGTGGTAAGCACAAGGTATCTTAAAGTGAACATGCGAAATTTGAAAGTATCTGTGAATATCCACTTATCATTATGTGTTGATAACCTATAAGGCACTTTCCTCATATGAGTGATAATAAAAACTCATGCTTGCAAAGAATTGGTAGTTGATTTGTGATTCAAGTGGAAGGGAAACCCTCTTGGTTCTTAATTTTGGTCTCAAAGCATAGTTTAGTCCCAAAGGACATTTCACTTCATCTCATATGGGGTGTTTATTCATAAATTCGATGGTATTGCATTCAATATCTCTCTATTTCCTCCACCTTTGTATTGGAAGGATTTGGTCTTACATCTCATTGGTCATCAATGTTCTCAAGGTGACAGAATCATGGATCATGTTTATTTGTGCAATTGTCTCATTTTACACGTGGAGTGCATCAATTTTATTCCATAAAGACATGGTAATGTATCTTGTATCATGTATCATAAGGTTTTTCCCAATGAGGTAATACATCTTTCATTGATTCCAATGATCTATCAATCAAGTGTGTCTCACCTCTCCTCTCTAAGAACCTAATGGGCTATAGTGGTTTATCACTCAAGAGTAGGCTTCTCAAAATGTAGAGGGTTAAAATTTCTTCACCAAGGATGCATTTATTTCCATGAGGAGCATGTGATAAATAATTTTTACGAGCATCCTAAAGATTATTCCATTCAAGGAGGATTTTGGATCCAAGAAGGGAAAAGGGATGATATTCATTTGGAGTACCATGTTTGCAAGAATGAGAAACCATCTCAGCTTCACATGTTGCAATTCACATAGTAGTGTTCCTAAACACCCATTCATCACATGGTAGTTTGATCACACCTCAAGGATGAGGTACGTTGCAATAACCTCATTTCAATTTAATGAGTGTTCATAGGACAAGGATTCCATTCAGAGAGAAATCCTTCCATCTACATGATGAAGACTCATTTCAGTAAGAAACAAACAAGCATCAAGAGGTTTGAACATCATAATGTTGATTTGTGATCACTAGGGTGAATTATGAAGGCCTAGAGAAGTAAGAAAGTGGTCCTCACTCCTTTGTAATTAGAAGATATCATCATGTTCCCATCACAATGCAGATCTCATAACAGTGTTTCTGAACACTTATTCAATGCTTTGGAATGTTTCATATCTCGGAGGAAGAAGGAGAATGTGATCACCATCCTTATATTCAGCATGCTCTTCATTGGTAAAATATTCATCTTCATCAAATTAGTCAACCCTACTTTCTCTCTCTCTTCCTTATCTCTCCATATTCTAATTCTCCATTAAGAATGCATGTTTTCCCTTTTTTTCTTATCCACTTAAGTGACCTTCAATCTAACATTGTCATATCCCTTTTCCATCAATAATAAAAAGAGTCGTTCTTATTTCCTAGGAATATGGAAGGTCCTAAGTGATGATGAAATGTGAAAATTCATGTGGGGAGATGAAAAACAATTGTAATGCTATAAATGGTAATGGATTCTCCATTCCGAATGGTTGGAAATTTTTGATTGATTGTATGTTGTTGAGATTTACCATACTACATCAAGCAATAAAATCATCATTTATTCTATTTTCTATGCTTATGTTCCTCTAATCTCTCTCTCTCTCTACTTTCTAAATTTTTAAGCATGGTAATCTTGCATAACCAAGAAGAAACTTTGTTTCCTTGATCAATGAACCTTCATAACCTAGTGTCTCTAGTTTATTAGTCTTATTCATTGCTCACATTTTTGTTTTCTTATAGTTGAATGTAAACCTACTCTAGTTAATGTAGGTGAATTTTGTAAGCCTACTCACAACATTAACCCTCTCTCTTCTATTTTCCCAACTCCTCTTTACCTCTCTTCATAGAAAATTATTCCCTTATACTTTGTACAAGAAATTTTCCACATGTCTAGTGGAGTATTCATGTATGATCCCTGGCCTAATGGCCACCACATAGTTTTAGTTACTTTACATTCAATAATGGGATCCTCCCCATACTCAAGAAGGAGGGGCTTAGCCTCGTGACCATTGGTGGAAACTAATAATTTACACTACAACAAATTATTTCACCAACAAGTTTTAGCAAATCTGTTGGGAAGATTTTCCCTTTGTGCACCTATAAGAGATATCTTAAAATATATATTTGAAAATCTAAAAAAAAATTAAAAACTAAAAAAAGACTAAAAATACCATCTGAATGCTTGAGAGCCTTATTGTGGTCCTATTGGAAAATATGCATTTCTCTATTTTCATTCCTCTCTAATGCTTTGAACAAACTAGCAAGAAGAAGAATCGGTGAAGAAAATAAAGCAGGTGAAATTATAGTCTGTCATAATCTTATGTTTGAGCCACAAGAATAAGAGGATTTTATAATTGCTCCCATACAAATCCCAAGACAAGTTCCTTAAAATCCACTTGAATATCCCATTGGAGAATCAATTACATGACCATTAGATATCATCTCACCAGAAGAAGAAGAGGAAGAGAGAAATGGTTGTACCCATGCCATGGGGACAAAATACTAGTCCGTTGGCCTTGGCTCCACTACTTCATGAACTTTCAAAAGGATTACGAAAGAAGTTTCCAAAATTCTCTAGATATGGAAAGAAATAAATAGATGATCATATCACACTTTCATCACATCCTATGGCATTCTTGGAGTGCAACATGAATATGTTATCATCTGGTTATTCATGGATTCATTGCATGATGTCATTATAGACTACTTTTAATACTTTATATCACACTCAATTACTGATTGAGATGATATGAAAAGAAAGTTTGAAGCAATATTCAAGACCACGGAAGATGTTCATGCCATCCTTTCTCAACTAACTCAGATGAAGAAAGAACCACAAGATTCCATGAGATATTTTGTGGAAAAATTCAATAAGTTGATCAACAAGATTCCCACCACTACTCATCCTACTGCAGATAATTAGAAAAGGTTCTTCATGAATGCCCAACTACCTAAAGTTAGTTTCATACTACGGAGAGCTCAACCAAACAATTTGGACAATGCTCAAGAACTTTCCATTAGAGTGGAAGATGACCTTATCATGTCAGGAAATATCAAGAACCATTCAATAAAGGATAAGGCCTAGATTTCCAAAGATGAAAGAGTTGATCCATTGTTACAAAAGTTGGTTAATTATTTTAAAATGTTAAAGAAGGAAGTTTCTCAACAAGCATCATGTCAAAATCTGGAATACAAATCAGATTGTAGGACTACTCCAAATTATTTCCTTGGAAGCTCCACCGGTTAATGAATTATGTGGAACTAATGAATATAAAGGAGAAGAAATGACGGAATCTTAAATTGATGAAAAATATTAAAATGGATGTGCTAAAATTGGGTATTTTGAATACTCACCAGATTAATATTTTTAAGAATCCACAAATAGCTACACTTGTGTAGTATTCACTCGCTCACAAATGGAGAAATAAGTCTATTTTTCTACTACCCAACCCAATCATTTGTATCCTCAAATGGTGACTCTAAAAAGAAAAAAAAATAGAGGATCCTCTTATTCGCTTCCAAGGGGGTAGCTAATATGAATCCCGAGACTACCTAAGCCAAGACTCCGTTTTTCACTTTTGGTAAGTACCATTCATCTCCTCTTGATAAAATAGTTTCTGATTTTGTTGATCCTAAGAATGTAAATCCTACTCATGTCAAGGTTGTCATAATTCCTAATTTTCCTACCAATTCTTCACATTTTGACATCATTGACCACGTTACGAAATCCAAAATTCAGATTTATGTGTCAAAGTACTTGAAAACCTATCCTAAATAATTTGATATACGTCCACAGTTTATCAAAGAAATTATTTCAAGTTTGTGTTCCAAAAATGCCACTACTAACTACCTACCCAAAATGGACTAAGAGAGGGGGTGAATTAGTCCTTACAATTTCAATTTCAATTTCAGATCACTCACATAAACCATTAATCAATTAGCCATTCATTAGTGTGTGCACAACAACATACAACATTCATTCAATTAACCATGAGCAAGAGAAGCAACACCATAACACAATATATAAGTGGGAAACCCTCAAGGGAATAAAAAACAATGAAAAATTTTCTGATATTACACACAACAAATACTCAAGTGAATATTACACATCACAAGAGATTTCTTTAGTGAGGCACCAACCCCACAAGGAGCACCAACCCCTAAACCCTTGTTGATATTACTCACAATAAGATACTTGCATGAATATGACTCATCACAAAATATTTTGATGAAGATATCACTGATGATATTCTACAACAACTCAATTGATGGTGATCACAAGATTCAGCTCCAAACTCCTTCAAACCCTTGCTCAAACCCTAGGTCTTCAAACTTGCACAAACTATAACTTTTCTTCACTTTTCAATGCATCAAACCCTTACACATACTTTCTTTCATTATTAAACCTATAAAACACTTTATCAATCTTCAACACATGCCTTTTTACCTGCAAATAAATCACATCTAGGTCATACTTCTCATGCACACTCAACTAAATCACAAAAGCACCCAAAACATCACTTTTATAGCCTCTCATTGATTCAAATTCAAAAGAGGTCGGTTTCCCTCCTTTAGTTAGACCACATCATCTTAAAAAATTCCCATAATTTTAATAACAATAGTAACAAGTGACCCAAGTTGGTCATTCTAACCAAAACCACTCACCATGCACCAACAATCCTCAAAATCCCATCACTAAAATGAGAAAAATTTCCTTATGCAAAAACTATTTTTATTCAAGATCTAAAAATCACCAAAAATGAGTAATATTACATTTAAACATCATCCATGGTTTTAATTTACGTGAAACAAATTTTATTTAATGGGCCCTTTGGCTCATTTCCTTCATAAAACACTTATTTCTAGCACCTTGTCTTTACCTTTTGGCCTCAAGATCACTCAATAACACCTCAAATATGGGATGTCACAACTCAATTTAAATCTTATAACATTTATAACACTTCTAATCGATTTATACATCATGAAACATCCATTTATTCAAACCACAATTACTTTTATCTTCACCAAAGCAAGTTGCCTAAATAGTAGTTTTACAAATGCAAATGGTTTGCACCATTTCTTACACTTTCAATACCTCTAAATGGATTTAATGGATTAAAAATTTATCTCTCTTAAATTTATAGGTGATATCAAGCATCACACAATCCATTTCATGCACTAACCAACTCAATCTTTCATCAAAAGCAATTATGTCCTGAAAAGCAAGAAACCTTCTTTCTCACAAACTAACTTGGAAACATCATCAAATAAACTCATCATGAGACCCAAATTATACCATTTTAAATATATATGAATTAATTTTCTATAAAATATTTGAAATCGTTCAAACTCCAAATTAAAGGCCTTCAACTAAGCTAATTTTTGTAAGCTACCTTAAACAACCCCAAAACGCCCTTTGATCACTCAACTTAAATGAAGCATACTTGACCATTTAATTGAATCACCATGACCTAAAAATATCATGGAAATCAATAAAAACTCACAAAATCACCATAATGGTCATTTAGTTTTCAACTCCTTTGGAAAACCTTGTCCCAAACTGAACTTCTTCAGAAACTAACTTTGTTTGAGTGGGGTCCGCTCATCACCACAAGATATATCATACCTTTATGGAAACATGGAGGAGTCCTATATATTATCCAATCATCTTCCATGCACTATGAAGAAATTCTTTCCACTTAGGAGTATTTTCTCTCCTACCACTTTTGAGTTAGGGTTTCAAACTCATAAAAAAATGTTTACCTTCTTAACATTTGTTCATAAAAATGTGACGATGAAATGACCTTGTTATTTTTATAAACCTTCTAGACTCAATTTGGAAACATCCCTGAAATCCAAAATGTCTCGTGCAAATAAAAATTTCAGGTGAGCATCGAAGTTTCAATTTGAGCTGGAAATGACTTTGTTCTTGACCTTGTTTCACCAAAAATGACATAACATGCAAAATATTCATCATGGAAACCTAAAATTTTTCCCAAATCATCATGACACACCCTACATACATCTCCAATCATCATCATGTCACAAATATCTCTCCATCTCATTTGTATATATATACCTTAGGGTTTTACACTTTAAAGGCTAGGGTCAACTGAAATAACATCATAACACATCATATAAACACTCTAAAAGGTCCTAACATACCTGGTACATCATGAATCAACTTCCTACATGCATCCATGAGATCACATGGCTCCACAACTCATCCTCATGCCTTCTAACAGCCATACCTAGTCCAAATGAGCACACAAACTCGGTCTTCAACTGTGTATCTACCCTACAACTCATGTGAGTTCCTAAAAACTCCCAAAACATGTTCTCCATCATGCCAACATGCTTCTCAAGTCACCAAGAATCTTAAACCTCCATGCACTATCACCTAGGCTAGTTAGGTCACCTGAATAGGCTTGCTAAAACAAGTAATTCTCACTAAATCAACATATGCAACCAAGAACATACCTAAATCTCCATGTCATCATCACTCTGAGCATCATCTAACTCCACTCCATCATCCACTTTTTCATTAATGATGTTTTTCATCAATGACAACACATATACAACAACATGCCAACAATCTCCCCCTTTGTCATTGATGGAAAACCACCTGAATTTCTCCCCTTTTTACATTAATGACAAAGAAATCCATGTACCTTCATGAACTTAACCTTTCTCAACTACATAGGATCACCTCTTTTCTATAAATATCAACAAAATACCTCATTCTATCTCACAAACAAGCCATTCTTCTCAAAAATTGAATTTTGACAAATTTTCAACCATAAAATCACTATGCTCCCACAAGGAAAAGCACATATAACCCCTAAGCATGCCACTAATCATGAAGGAAATAACATATTTCCTCTTTCTAGGAGAAATAACACCATCATCTACCTTCTTATCACGTAAATACTTGTTATTTCAGCTCCAAACTTTGTTTTCACCTTCAAAAACCACTTTAAAGACCTTAATCGAGGCTACTTGATCTGGAGGACATTTTTGAGTTCATATGATTCCAAATTCTACCCAAAAAATTACATATTAGGATATCATTTTGAGAGCTTTCCATTGATATAAATAGCTCAAAAATGGAGCTTATATGCTCAAGATATTGCCCGCTAAAATTTTCAGCCGACTGGCAAAATTCAAGTACTATGCACAGGTCTACTGACATGGACGCATGCACATCTGCCAAGTGGAAAAATCACGGGATGATATGTTTAAAGAGGACTTGAGAAAAGAATTGGGTTTTGGAATCCTGTCTTCGACACTCATGTTCGGATGGGTGGGCCCCGATATTTGCGAGTTAGGGGCCCTCAGCCAAGATTGACACACTTTTTATATAGAGAGGTGTCTTTACCGCCATTTCTTCATATTAACATTGTAATGACTCTGCATATATTCCACTATGTGTTTTACATGTTGAATGTGGGATTTTATTATTGTAGGGAAATTTTATTTTTATGCATTTTATTGAGAGTTGCATTATATTGGGGCCAACTCGCCCATGGCTCCATACATCTCGTCATAGTTCGAGCTATTTAAGAACTCGATGGGCTGGTCAACTCCCCACCCATCGGCATTATCTCTCCACCAAACTCGGGGTCTTAATCTCCATGCCAACCTAACAACTATGCCATAGGCCACATATGTGGCGATAAACATCTTGAGCAACGGGAAACAACATACATGGCACCCAAGCTAAACACAGTATGCAACAACGCATGACGGGGGTAGATAAACATAACCAAGACAATTCCACTACATGGTAGAAAAAAATGAAAGGTGTGGCCGAATCCATAGATATAGTGGGAGGCCCATCTATATTTAATCCTCCAATAATCTATTTTGTTGTCAATGTAGGATAATATCACCCACAATAGATTAAAAAATTGTCGAAGGAGGAAGGGTTCAACCTCATAACCTCTCAGTTTTAAAAAGTAGACCACGTCGTTGATCCATAGGGGCTTGGCAAGGTATAACATGATCTCGCTTATATTTAAATAAACTTTTGACAAGGATTATATAGAGGACAGATAAAGTAGTTTTTGGAAATCTTAATTTTTGGGGTACTTAGAGTCATTTTAATACTTCGACCGAATCGGAGAAGTGTTATAAATTCCAAGATGCGACATAATTATGTCATCCTTTTTCCATGACAATATACATAGATAACACCTTTGTAGAAATATTGCGAGTCATGATGGATTTGAGAACATGTTTCTAGCAAATTGTAGAGTTCTACAAATCTAAAGCAACTCATTTGTGAGTGACAAAGGTCTATTATTCACTTCGGAAGGTAAAAATTTTACTTTAAGTGATTTTTAATAGATTGATTCACAATTAAAGTGAATCCAGAGACGTAGCCCAACTGGGTGAACTATGTTATCGGTGTGTGGGGTATTTTATTCAGTTTTATTACTACTTATTATCATATTTTCAATTTCAATAAGGGAATGAATAAATGATTAAGGAAAGAAATTAATTAGAAAAACATATTAAGTTGAATATCTAAATCAATTACCCACAAACAAATCAAGAGTATGCACAAATCAGATTGTTTACATAATTGATTGATATGCATTAAAAATTAGCTTGAGATCATATTTGGGGAGGAAAAATAATATCATTTATTAGTGAATTTTAATTGTCCCTCTTTATCACTTTGAAAGTTGGTTTTGAAATAAATTGATTGAATAAAAGAAATTGGAAAATAATGGATTGAAAAATACCTAAAATGGAATCCGGACCAATCTATTGATCAATTTAAATCAGAATTTTGAGTATCTGGAAAAAATTTAAAATAGTACACACGGGGTTAAAATTATTTATGGATCAAGTTTTGGTATCGATTGATTAAGCTCAATAGTTGCTTTAATTTGAATTTGATTGCAGGTGTGGTTTTGAAATTTGGGCTTGATTTTTCCATTGCATTATGCAGAGTTTGGAAGTACAGGTGTTGTAGGTAACCATGGGGAAAGCCTTGAAGAAAGAAAGGCTAGGCAGTCTTGAAAGCACAAATAGGAAGATTCATGAAGAAAATGCATTCTGAGATGCAAGTTGTATTCCATGGAGGAATAAATTGTCGATTTAAAATCGAGCTTGAATCCAAGGATGAGCTCTTGTTGATCTTACAATATGGTAAACCGAAGAAGGATGTACTTTCCACTACATATGCATCCACTATGATGAAGAATGCAATGTAAGTATATTACCACATGATTCCTCTTCCCATACAGAGTTATATTCAAGTATTGTTCAGGTAATTTTGAAAAGCACACAAAGGGCATTGGATCTAAACTGTTAATTAAAATGGGATTTAATGGTAATGTCCTTGGTAAGAACAACCAAGGTATATCTAACCCAATTTAGGTAGAGGAGTATCCTCATTTTACAGGTTTTGGTTACACAAATGGAGGGGAAATGGAAATTAGAGAAGGATCCACAACCACTAAAAGAAGACAAGTTTATGATAGCAAAGTGTCTTCCCCCTTAGCATCTAGTTATTCCTCCTCGTCAGAAGATGGATCTAGTAAGAAATCACCAAGAAGAGGTATTGAGATTCCTCCACCTCTTGTTTACCATAAGCATCAGGGAAATGGTAAAAATCTTGATCCACTCGTTCTACTTTGAATTTGGAAATGATATATAGAAGATATGGTATAGTTATCCATGGACATTTTGTGGAATGTATAACCACTATATAGCCAATTGTAGGAAACGACAATCTTTGTTGGAAAATATTTTGAGAGATCACTCTCCTAAACAAAGCTTAGAGAAAAGCAGTTTGGGTAAGTTTCCTAAAAATGTGGACAAGAAATTTTGTAATCACTATAAAAAGAAAGGTCATGAAATTGATAAATGTTGGTAGCTTCATCCTAGACAAAATTGGAAAATTGTTAACAAGGAAAGCAATGTTAAATGTAAATATGACCCCTACATTGGTTCAGGAATATACTAAAGAAGATTGACCGCCTAAAAAGGAAAATGTAATTAAATTGGTGGGTAAACAATTTCTCAGTTTTATGTTTGCATAGTGGTAATTGTTGATTAGCATGTAAATTAACAAAGCATTTTTGGGATTCTGTTGATTTGCAAAAAAGGAAAAAATTCCCATATATGTATTTTTATCTTTGATTTTGATGAAGTAACTTGAAGGGGAAATCCGGGTGACAGGTTTATCATACTTGGATAATTTTCTCTTGATTATGGGTTTTGGAAAACTTCATTTTGAATCTTGACAGCAGCATATATAGATGTTTCTTATGGGCAATGGTCAGTTGATCATTGTGTCTATTTTGGAAAACATGTATTCAGAGTATGTTGTTTAAGTTGTGTAAATGTATCAAGTGGCACTATTTGTAAGTGTAATTATTATACAAACATTTTATGACCATGCATGATTTTTGCACATTTTATTATTCCTTTATTTTGGGCTTTAATATTTTTAACTGTCAAACATGGTTACAAATAGTATGTATAATTATTGCACTAACAAATTGTGATACAAGTTACAGATTTAAATAGTTGACAGTGGTGTAGAATCGGTGAAAATGATCAATTGTGGTATTGGTCATGGATCACTAAACATTTATTTTGGTGTTGAAATTTTTGTATCTATATGGAAAAATCCACTTAATGAATCAGTATTTTCAATATATTGCAAAAAAATTAAGTTTACCATGTTATAAATTGGGTTCCATGTGTTTTTGATATGCTAGATGACCTATTAGCAATTCAATTGGGTGAGTTTCCTTTTGGGGACCTTATTGGGAAGGAATTATCTGGAGGACATTTCTGAGTTCATATGATTCCAAATTCTCCCTAAACCATTGTAATGCAAAAGACCATTTCGAGAGCTTTACGTTGATACAAAGAAATATGAAAACAAAGCTCGTACGCTCAAGATATCACCCGCTGAAATTTCGGCCACTGAAAAAATTCAGGGACTATGCATATGTCTACTAACATGGATACGTGCACATCCACCAAGTGGATGAATCACAGGATGATAAGTGGAAAGAGGACTTGAGAAAAAAAAAATTAGGTTTTGGACGCCGGTCTTTGCAACTCATTTTTGAATGGGTGGGCCCCGTTATTTGCTGGCTAAGGGCCCTCAGCTAGGATCGACACACTTTTTGTATGGAGGGGTGTCTTTACCACCAATTATTCATATTATCATTGTAATGACTCTATATATATATTCCACTATGTGTTTTTTCAAGTTGAATGTGGGATTTTGTTATTACACGGAAATTATATTGTTATGCATTGTATTGGAGAGTTACATTGTGTTGGGGCCAACTCAGCCATGGATCCATATAGCTTGTCATAGTTAAGAGCTATTTAGCAACTCGGTGGGGTGGTCAACTCCCCACCATTCGTCCCTTATCTCTCTAGAAAACTTAGCACTTTTAATCTCCATACCAACCTAACAAATATGCCATAGGCGCATATGTGGCGATAAACATGTTAAGCAACCGGTCTCAACATACATGGCGCCCAAGCTAAACACCGCTATTTCACCCGATTCTTAGAACATTTCTTTGAAGTATTGAAAAAAGCAGATAGGGTAACAGACATAGGAGGAATACCTATTGAAATTTTGGTTGTTGGGTTGTTGCACACGTATGACTTCCGAATCCACAATCCGAATGTGAGAGCTTCCTTTTGGCTAGGAGGAACTACCCGTAATGGAAAGCAAGACCACCGAAAGAATTAAACAATATGAGCGGTGAACTACCTAGTGTGTGCTAGATTCGGGAAGTGTGATACTACCTAGATGGATGTCAGTCCTCTGTTTAAAACAATTTAATGCGGGTAATAGGGTAAATCCTATTGTAATTTGAAATGATTTAGGTATCTCACTTAAAACACAATAAGAAATATCTAATCTAACAGGCTAGGTTAGAATAGGATCCGAAGGGCAAATAATTGGTTCTGGATCTCTGCAGGTCTGATAGAGGTCTCAGGTAGATCACAGGTGAATGAGGGTGATGTAGAATTAGGTGAATAAGTCATGGTTTTGAGTTGTATGGGAAAATACAGAGACCGATGCCAATTAAGGGACCGACTGACCAGAGCGGCGGTTGGGTGTAACCGACGCCGGTTACTATGGAAAATTGGGAATGCCACAAAATGAGTTTTGGGTCTCCTTTGTGATTGCACAAAGGACTTTGGTTGGTCAAAATGAGGTATTGGGTGGTTTGGGTGGGATTTGGCGAGGTTTTAATAGGTATATGGAGGGGTGAGTATTAATGGAGGTCTATGGGTGGCTGAGAGAACAAAGGGTGACAATATAATGACGAAATGAAATGAACCAGAGGAGTATAACATTTTACTTACTTGGATTCTAGTCTTGGATGCCTGTGAGTGAGGGATGAAGGTGTTGGTAAGAGGTTGAAGGCTACAGATGATCACCAATCGTAGGAGAGCTTCTGCATGGGTTGTATGTGCATTCCTTTTTGCTTGGTTGGATCAAATCCTTGTTGGGGGTGAGTGCAGGAGAAAATTCTTGATCTCCTTCCTTGCATGTGTGTTCTCACTAGAATTCGTTCTCAGAAGATGTGATATCTCTCATGGATGTGCACAATGTTTTCCAACCTTCCAAATAAGGTTGTTTTAGGGGTTTAAAGGTGACCAATAGCGGTGCTGGCTTAACCGGCGTCGGTCAAGGTAGGATTTCCTAGGTTTACTAAACTAAGGAGATCCTCTTGATTTTCTCAGATCTCGTGTCGTTAACCCATGGATTAAACTGGGAGCTTCTTGTAAGCATGCGGGAATGTGGTTAGAGAGAATGTAGGCATTGATCTTTAGGGTTTGGGTAAGTCTTAGTTAGTTATGGTAACTTACTAAGAATAGGACTTAGGGTGAGGTGGCTAGATGAGGTGTCTAGGTGAGGTGTATGTGTGGATATTATCTAAATTAAGATATTTAAATAATGAATATGGTGAGGATAATGAATTAATTTAATTAAATTAATATTAGTGGGGTAAAGGGGGCCATGGCCAGTTTAATGTAATGAAGGGTGTTTATTTGTCGAGGGACCAAAGGGGAGTGTGACCTAATTTTAGTGTCTACATTTTGCCCCTTTTTGTTGTGTAGCTTGTATTGGTAAGTGATGCTAACAAAAATAAGATGTGGTTACCCCATGTGTGGGTGAAGGTGATCCCCCTCAAACCAAGAACTGATGAGGACGAAGGTAGAATCGGTGAGTGGTTTGATAAAAGGGTAAATGTGAGAAAGGGGAAGGTGGTTAATGGGGAAAAGAGGTTGAAGGTCTACTTGGGTAATCTAGGTAATGGGTCAAGGTCAAAGGTAGCAACAATCAAACACACACACACGTATAAACTGCAGCACGCTACCAGGTTGAAGAGCAAGCAAACTCTACATCGTCTAAGGTCGATAGGTTTATCCAAACAAGGTTGAAGTGATTCTCGGTATCCAAGGTATAGGATATGGTCAGGAAACACAACGATAGGTTAGGTGTAAGAAAGTTTGGGTATGTTCCGGTACACCAAAGGTAGGGTCAGGATAAATAGTCACAGAAATAGGCTAGGTAAGGTCATTAGGTCAATCAACACAAGTAACAGTGCCACAAGGTATAGCGAACACATGAGGTCAAATGTCACTAGCGATGGTCCAGTGCTAAAAATCTAGGTCACAGTGCGGGTAAGGCCGAGGGATGGGTAAAATAAGTAGTCCCCAAAGGAGGACAAGGGTAGGTAGGTACAATGATGAGTTCCAGAAGGTGAAGTAAATGGTCATGGTAAAGGGTAGGTGAGGTAACTAGTCAGGGTAAAGGGTAAAGGGGAGGTGTGGAAAAAAAGGAGGGATAGGTGAGGTAATAGGGTAAAATGTTGGGTTTTGTGCTAGATAGGGTGACCGATGCCGGTCAAGGGTAATTGACACCAGTATAGGGAAACCGTCCATGGTAAGGTAGGGCACGAGATCGATGACAGTGAAGGGTAAACCGGCATTCATTAGGTTAGGTATGTTATAAAAATAAAAATACGTGTTTTTATTATTCATTTTTCATATTGTGATTTGTGAAAATGACAAAAGAGAGAGAAGTGTCAGACGAAATAGAGTATTGAGTTAGCGGTGTGAACAATAGGTGATTGGTTGGTGAGAAGTGGTTCCACATGATCAGTGCGAGTGATTTGATTTGGTTGCAGGGTAGCGATTTGGTGATGGCAGAGGCTAGAGAGGGATCGGTAGGCCACCGGTGCAATGGCCAGACATGCCACCAAGACGATGGCAAAGATGATGAGGTAAGCATCCAACTCTAGGTGTATTTTGTTAAATAGATTAAGTGATTTACATACTATGGTTGTAGTTTTGGTTTTTGGTTTTTGGGGTGGGGAAAAGAATAAAATTTGGGAATGGGGGGAAAAGTGGGTAAAATAGGAATGGGGAGAGTAATAAATGGGAGAGGGGGGATGGGTTGAGGTGCAAGGGTAGTGTAGGTAATTTTCAGGTGGGTAAAAGGGGCAAGGGGGTCGGTTTTTAAGAAAGGGGGTTCGTGGGTTCGCGGGTTTTACCATGAAAGTGACCGGCATTGGTCAAGTTTGGTCACTTGATGAAGGTTGAACCGGTATCGGTCACCAAACAAGTGACCGGGTCGATTAAAGGGAATCGCACTGGTCATGTTTTGGGGAACAAGGGTCCAAAAATGATGTGGGTTAGGTGGTTGATATGGGTAGGGTGAAAATAGGTTGTTAGGAAATGATAGGGGGAAAATGTGGGTGGGATAAATGTAGATTAATGTATTTTTGTATTGGATGAAGGGGAGATATCAGCTATGCATGCGGGACAAGGTTCCACCCCTACTTGTGACATCATGATAGTGCAGCGACCCCAGGAGCTACCGTGGAGGGGTGAGTCCGAGTGGAGTCCGTGATACCGGCATGTAGTCCTAAGCAATAGTTTGATGGTCGCACTCATCAATAGATGGGATTCTATGACCAACACATTCCACCTGCCGACAGGTGAGATCACTATCACCCTAGAGGACATGTTCAGGATTCTACGGCTACCCATATTGTGTACGCAAGTCTACTCGATCTCCTATGAGGCCTCGGAGGAGCTGATGCTGACGATTTTTGGTGAGGGGATGGCCAAGTTGACATTCCATAGTGCCAGAATTCGATATGGAGAGATGTACCTAGCCCGTCTGGAGGAGATGAGGCTAGTGGTTCTTTTGATGAAGGCAATGTGCTACTTTACACTGCCAAATGAAGAGGGTGGACATTTTCCCCAATTGTTGATGTGGGTACTCCATGATATGATGATAGAGCAGACCCGCTTTGCCTAGGTGCCAGCGTTCCTGGTGCAGTTGTACAGAGAGTTATGGACCTACGGGTGGTACATGCGTGTTCAAATTATGTTGTACCTTCTTACTACATTGCTAGGATTATGCACACATAGCTTGTGTATGGCTACTAGGTATGCCCCGAGTTGATGCATTCCCACCAAGATTTGTGTGGGTTGGGTATAGGCGATGGGTGCCGCTATTGGGGAGCAAAGATCTGCAGCATGCCCACACATGATGTGGCCTATTTCCCACGTTTTTGGAGGGGTTATCCGAGTGGACATTATATGGAGGCCGTATGTGGGATTCCCCTCATATAGGCATATGCATGAGGAGCTAGCCAAGCTCCATCTTTTGAGATGGATACAGGGTCGTCATGCCAGGGAGCACGGGATTATCCCGATGGACAGAGTCTAACAGTACTTTTTGCTATTATAGTACGTACCTCCGCCCTTCCCATAGTACCAGAGAGATGACGTGGAGAGGCCCTTACCTCTACCACAGCCTATAGTGCCCACAAGGTAGGAGGAGTAGGTATTGGACTGGCAGATAGATGACGTCGGGTGCACAGACAGGTATAGATAGTGGTGGCCGGATCACTTACAAGCCATACCACCTAGACTGGAGTAGCTAGATCTAGCCACCATCACGGTGTAGAGGGACACCCTACAAGGGTAGGTGGCTACTCTGATTACCTAGTTGGGTATAGTGCGCACACGGCTAGAGAGATCTCGAGGCAAAGGTAGCAAAGCCGCATGTACAAGTGGCTGGTCCCGCAGCCCATATGGCCGATGGAGGGCATGGAGATGGAGAGGAGGGTGATGGTCAGGTGGCGGCCTTACGAGGCACAGTAGCAGGTTTGCAGGCCGGTTGGCCACACTCGAGCACGATTGGGGTCTTACAAGCCAAGATACGAGCACGGGGCGAGGCACCACCACAGCACCGAGACCGGGTCCCACCGATTGACAAGTAGGAGTGGGACAGGGTTCCGCAGAGTGCAGGGGGCCAATACCTATAGGACCACCACAGAGCCACCGTGCCTATATCTAGGTTACGAGATGCCCTAGGTGAGGCTAGATGCTACTAGGACTAGCTGATGGTGGTCAGGATAGACTTCATACCCTATGCCAATTACAAAGCACAGCAGGTGTCAAGTGAGAGGATGAGATCCTGCATTCACAGTATGGAGAGAACAAGGGTTTAGTAGCTCCGAGGCTAGAGCATGTAAAGGCTACCGCATGGAGACTAGCTTCATTGAGGCACCAACAGGGACCCATGAGGTAGAGGGTACATGTGATACAGAGATGGAGGACATCCGCAGAGATGCCTGATATGTGGTGCCTATTTTTTTATGTATGATAGTTAGTTTTGTGATATATAACGGCTGCGTTTTGAGAGATAGTTGTATTTTTTATCACATATCGGCCTGCGTCCTAAAGATAGTGAGGATGTATGAGAGGTTTTGTATATTTCAAGCATATACCGGCTTTGTGCACCAAAGAGATTTTGTATTGGTTCATTATTTTATTGTATATATGAGACCGGCCTGTGTGCCGATGACATTTTGTATTGAGTATCATCCTGCGTGTCGATGATTTTGAGATGATGGACATGATGGGACATTCATGTATGTTATATTGAGATACACACTTATTTTTTATGATGAGATACATTAGATTTCTTGATTTGTTGATGTGTTGAGGAGATTTTCAATTTATTGTTGTGATATGGATGGAAATTAGGTGAGTTAGGCATGATGGAGTCAGGTTAGTTTAGGCATGGATCGATTCAAGTCTTAGGCATGGATCGAGTCAGTTTTGTTAGTCATGGATCGAGTCAGGTCATATGCATGGTGAGTTAGGTCAAAGGCATGGTGGAGTCAGGTTGGATTAGGCATGGTTGAGTTAGGTTGGTTTAGGCATGGATCGAGTCAGGTCTTATGCATGGTTATGTTCAAAGTAAGGGAAGTTATGATTTATTATTTTATGCAATGAATGATAATATGGGTCCTATGTGAGATGTGGTATAATCTATGCATAGTGATGATAGAGAAATGGTAGGCATAATAAATGTATGTTGTGATAAGGATTAAAATATGAAGCAACTTGTTATGTACGTGGTTTAATTTCCAATTTTGGGTAAAAAGGGAAACTAAGTGAGGTATGATGTAATGTGAGGAACACAGAAGATGAATTGTTGAGGGTAAAGCATGGCCGAGCTATCCTCCAGGGGCCCCATGCCCAGTAGAGTGTTGCTCTGCATAGTCCTAGAAAAAAGGGACCTCAAAGCCGATGTAGTTCTCCCATAAGCTAGGGAAGAGTATGAGAGGGTGTGAAAATGAGGTGGTAGGTTTTAGGTATGGTGTGGGTTTAGTTTTGTTAGGTGTGGGTGGGTTATATGTAAAGTAAGATAGGTGATATTGATTGTGGCAAAAAGAAAAAATAGATTACCTCAAAAGTAAGCATCGAGGACCAAGTCCTATATAAGGTAATCAAATCATAAACAAAGATGGCTAAAAGAGAATAGGGGCAATAAATCCACACGATTGGTGAGGATCATACTTGAGTAGATCACACCTTGAAAGAGGTGATGAACGTAAGACCCTAAAGATATTTCATCCTATTTGGGCAAGAGATCCGAGGTCACAATGGGAAAATCCATGACTAAAACTTTTTCGTGTTGACTTGTATTTGAGATATACTAATCGATGCGGGAAGTCTATATGGGATGAAGAAAATTTAACTCCTTGAGGTCTTCGTGAAGCTGATTGATGTGGGAAGCTTTGGTTGCTCTCGTTTTTTTTTTAGCTTTACATAGTTTTCCTTTAAGGAGCAAATGATCTATTTACAGCAGCAATTGTCAAGAGAAAGATGCCCTTTTGAGGGAGTCATTTTTGAGTGGAAGTTTGACTCAAGGAGTTGTATCCCATGTGAGGGCTTTGAAGCCATGGACAAGACCAAGGTGGAGAATTGGACTCTTTTTCAAAAGGAAAGGTGAAACGACCATGGGATCTCATCTAAAGGTAGACAAAAAGTATCCATGAGAATCATGTTATGTGCAACGTCGTGGTACACATATTTAAGAGAAGATAACAAGTGACATGTACTCACATGATTCTTGTTTAATCATTGGTGAGGTGTATGAAGTGAATAGCGCTCAAGGGATGAGCATGGAAAGAGAAAAAGGTGAGGTAGGACTACAAGTCAACAATAAAATGGTCGAAGATGCAAGGTGTTAAGGGGCTTAGGTTCAGGTTTACCATCGAGTGAAGATAAATGATAAACACTTGATCCATAGGTATGAGTCACGATGTATGGTCCAAGCTAATTACGAGAAAATTTTCCCCATTTACTTTTTCTACTTTGGTTACATGTTGATTTTCTTTCAGGACAAGGTCACCAACTTGGAAGGTGTGTGTATGGACACGTTTGTTGTAGGCATGTTTGATATGTTTTTGGTAAACTTGAAGGTGATCCAGAGTGTTAAGACGACATTCATCTAATAACTCTAGCTGTGCTAAATGGTCCTGAAAAAAGTCATCATCATTGAGCATGTCATGGAGAGAAATGCAGAGTGAGGGGATTTGAACTTTGAGAGGTAAAACAACCTCTATACCGTAGACCAGAGAAAATGGTGTGGCAGCAGTGGAAGTGCGAATACTAGTGTGGTATGCCCATAGGGCAAAAGGAATGTGCATATGCCAATCCTTCCCAATATCATTAACCACTTTCATAAGAATTTTGTTTAGGGTTTTGTTAGTGGATTTGGCTTGGCTATTGGTTTGTAGGTAATAGGGTGATAAGAAACTAAGCTGAATGCCGAAGGCGTTGTAAAATTTTTGAAATGTTTTGTTTTTCAATTGTTTTCCATTGTCAATGATGAGGTGATGAGGAACACCAAAGTGACAAATGATGTGGTGGTTAATGAACTAAAAAATTTTCTCAACTTTCATGGAGATGAGTGGTATGGCTTCCACCCATTTTGTATAGTATTCGGTAGCAGTGATGATCCATTGATGGCGTTGGGAAGAATGGGGATTGATTTCTCCAACAAGATCCAAACCCCATTGAGAGAAGGGCCAAAGGTCACGAGCGACCTGTAAGGCATGACTAGGTGTATGATGAATATTGGCATGTTGTTGGCATTTTACACAACATTTGACATGATTACAACAATCATAGTTAAGGCTCGGCCAGTAATAGCCTAGGAAAAGAATACATTTAGCAACAGCAAGGCCACCAAGTGACCTCCTCATATGCCATCATGAACTTCCCTAATGGTATAAGTAATTTCAGAACTCATGAGGCATCGTAAGAGAATACCATCAAATCCACGCTTATAGAGGAGGCCCCCCATGATGACGTAACGAGAGACCTTTTTAAGGAAGGCGTGTTGTCCGTTACAGGTGAGATCAGGAGGTAAGATGGAGAGAGAAAGATAGTTGGAGTATTGTTTGTACCAAAAGTCACTCGGGTCCGGGGTAGCGGTTCGATAGAGTAAACTTCACACATTAAATAAGAAGGTGATTAGAGTCATTGTACGGTGACAAAGATTTTATAATCGACGGGCGAAGAAGGTATTTTTGAATCCAAGCGAGCCATGGTATCTATAAATTTTTGGTTGAACATGGGATGGTTTGAAGGGTGTAACAGTCAAAGGTGGTCAAAATTACGTCTACATGATGTTTATATTTTTGAAGTATCTCGTTATGGCATTGGTATATACCATTCATTTGGTTTACGACCAATTGAGAATCACCAAAGATGTTGATTGATTTGACATCTAGGGCGTAGGCGGCTTGGAGACCTATTACGAGTGCTTCGTATTCAGCAATATTGTTTGTACATTCAAAATCGAGTTTGAAAGACAAATGCATGGGCTCACCATCAAGTGGAATGAGGATAATACCAGCCCCACCCCCATGTTGACACTTGGAACCATCGAAGAAGAGTGTCATTTGGTAAGGGGTTCGTCTAGGAAAGGGTAGCAATTGACTCATCTGGAAAGTCAAAATTAGAGGGTTGATCCCTAGAAATAGGTGCGTCGACCAATTGGTCGGTGATATCTTGGCCCTTGATGGACTTTTGATGAATGAATTCGAGGTCAAGATCAGCTAAAAGCATAAGCCATCATACAAAGACACTGATTTTGATAAGGTTTGGTGTACATGAAGTGTAAGGGGTTGGTGTTGGTCACAACATAGGTTTTGTGGTTAAGTAGGTAATGACGGAGTTTGGTGGCAATGAAAACTAAGGCTAAGAAAAGTTTTTTGGGATGGGTGTATCGGGTTTCGTTGTCTAAAAGAGTACAACTTATATAATAAACCGCCCTTTGCTCCCTATGTTGTTCATTGCGATGAGCAAGCATGGCTCCCAAGGAGTGATTGGTAGTTGATATGTAAAGGTAAAAAGGTTTATCATCTTTAGGTGGAATGAGTACGGTGGTTGGAGAAGGTATTTTTTAGGGCCTTAAAAGCTTTATGGCAGTCATCATCCCATTTAAAGGAGACATCCTTCTTGAGCAGATGATGAAATGGTTACACCGATCGATAATTAAGAAATGAAATAGCGAATAGAGCAACTTACCTTACAGTTACGAAGTTGTTTAAGGTTAGTGGGCGAGGCATTTCCATAATGGCCTTGACTTTAGCAGGTCAACTTCTATACGATGTAAGGAAACAATAAATCCCGTGAGATTTCCCGAGAGAACTGTGAAGACACACTCCTTTAGTCAAGGAAAAACGTAATATTTAATGAGGTGGTCAAAATGTTTTTAGGACGGCAAGGTGCTCGAAGCGGCATTTAGATTTGGCCAGAGATCATCCACATAATCTTCCAATATATGATGCATGATATCATGGAAGATGTAAGTCATAGGCCACGATATGTGGCACCAAAGGTGTTTTTAAGGAAAAAAGGCATCACTCGGTAGCGTAGGGTCCCCCAAGGGGTGATGAATGTGGTTTTGTGTTGATCTTCCGGGGCAAGCAAGATTTGGCTATAACCGAGAATCCATCCATGAGCGATAGCATCTCATGACCAGCAAGTAAGGTCAACCAGGCCGGTCAATACCGGGTAAGGGAAAGTCATCTTTCAAACATGCTAGGTTGAGGTCACGGAAGTCCGTGCAAATGCAAATTCCCCTATCAACTTCGTGATAGGGACAATGTTAGAAATCTAATGAGGATAATCAATGGGTAAGATGAAGGAAATAGAAAGAAGGTGTTGAAGTTCTTCTTTGACAAGAAAGGCAATGCGAGGGCATTTTCCTCACTTTCTATTTGACGGGTTTGGCATCAGGAATAGTGACGATATTGTGGACCACTATGGTGAGGTCAATACCAGGCATGTCTACATAAGACCAAGCGAAAGTGTGGTTATGATCCTTGAGAAAAGAAGTGATGGCTTCCTATTCAGCAGCATCTAAAGATTGACTAATCTTTAGGATGTGTGGATCGTCCTGAGTGTAAATGTTGATCTTGATAGTCGATTCATTCAACATGGTTTACGTCTCAGAGGGTAATGACCGATGAATATATGAGTCTTCTACACCAAGGTAGGTGAGTATAGATTCATCATCCTAACATTTAAATACGTTAATTGAAGGTGTATCATCATCGATCAATTCAGATATAGGAAGGGGCCTCTCCCTCGCATTGATAAGTCGAAGGCCCCAAGGAAATGGTGTTTATGAAAAAAAGTTAGAAGGGATAGATTCTAGATCCATCGACTCCGTCGGTGATGGTGGTGATGAAGGTGGAGTGGGTGAAGAAGGTGGAGAAGGGCTGATGTCCTTGATGAGTTCAATGCGGGCCTGTTTGGTAGGTGGTTCAGGAAAACCGATACCACTACGGTTGTTATGTTTGCAGGTGGTGCATGGAATAATAGTATGGCGGCCTTGCTCATAAAAGCCAAAACCAAAACCCTTCCACGCACATCGGTGCAGGAAGGTGTGGGAAAAATGGTGATTAGTGAGAGATTGGAAGTCAGTGGAAAATGGGTGGGTTTTTGATGGTGGTTTGGGTGTGTAAGTGGTATTATCAAGTCCCCCATAGGTGAGACTGGTATAGAGATGAGGAGGACCATAAAGGAGGTGTTCTCCTATGTGGTGATCATAGCGAGGGTGTTAGTGAAGACTTCCATACTCTTGTGGAGTAAGGAATGTGTTGACACTATATATGCGGTATTCCCCCAAAGTGAGGCATTGAAAAACACCTTCCAAGGGGTTGGTGGTTGGTATGTAGGTAGATGGAATGGATGAGGTGTTGGAGGTTGACGTAGAGGTGGGGTTAATGGATTGGGCAGCTAATGGGTTGGCCATGGAGGTTGTGGTAGTGGTAGGAATGGAGGAGGCATGTGCGGTTGAGGTAGTGGTTGTATTGGTAAGCGGAGGTGTAGGTGAAGCGGTGGTGGTCACAGAGGTAGGTGCCTTAACGGGTATGAGCACATCATTGGGTCGATAAAGCATGTTGCATGTTTTAAAAGGGGATGGATCAGCTGGAATGGTATAGGTGTGCCCTTCATGTTCAAACTTTACACAACGATGCAAAGTGCAAGGAATGTAACCCATGACATGAATCCAGGGTTTGCCAATCAACAAGTTATATTGAAACTCCCCCTCCAAGACGTAGAATAATTTTGGGACAATATGGGGGCCCACGCGAATGTGGAGGGTGAGAGTGCCTAATGTGGAGGATGACGAAGGTTTAATGTGGAGGTGATAGTATCATTGAATGAAAGCAACATGACATGATGTTTATGCATGTAATTATCGGGTATGCGCATTTGAGCAAATGCATGGGATGAAATGATTTTAATTCTAGCACCCCCATCAATCATCACACATCGTACCCATATGTCATCAATGTGGACAAAGATGAAGAGGGCTAGGTCTGGGTCATTATTTTGGTGTGGCGTGATCTCTTCCTCTGAAAAGCTAAGGGAGGCTACTTGGTGAGTAGGTGGAGGAGTGGATAAAGGTGGTAATTTGGTGAGAGAGGCTATATGATGGGGTGTGATGATGGAGGCGACGGGTGTAGGGTCATTGGGAAAAACCTCAAGAGATTGAAGAACCTCCATGAGAGCTTGGCGATGGGATTCCAAGGTTTGGATGAGGTCATATAAGGACATTTTGAGGGGAGATTGGTGTAATTTTTTTAGCATAGTGTGATGCGTGACCCCATTAGAAATGGGGCATGTGGGGCTCTGAATAGTGATTTCGGCATGGGTGTAGATGGTATGTTGGGTATAGGATTAGTCCGTGGGTCAGTCACCTTTTCTTTACCTTTATCCTTCTAAGCACGGGTAGTGACATGTATCATGTTGATCTGAGGGGAGTTGGAAAATGGAGAAGGTGTAGGGTGAGTGGTATAACAACACGATGGGAAAAAACCTACCGGAGGAGAAAAACCCTATGAGGTGAGCTAGGTGCAATGACATTTGGGTGGTGGTGTGGTAAGTTCTCTGATGTGAACCATGTTAATTTCAAATCTTGGAGTTGGTTCGAGTAGCTTTGGGGGTGGAGGTTGTGGTTGTTGAGTGGACAGGTGTGGGAATGGGTGTTGGTGAGGTCTGGTCCTCATCGAGAAGGTCATCGTTGTCAAATTTGGCTTCGGAGGACACAACTAGATAATGACGGTTTTTAAGGCCTTATAATTCTCCACATCATGCCCCGACACACGATGGTAGGCACAAATTTTAGTGTCATCAAACCCTTTTGGCTTAGGTTTGAGAGGGTCATAAGGTCTGAGTGGTGGTAATGTGATAACAGAAGTCTCAAAGAGGTTGGTTAATATTTTGGCATAGGACCCCACTAGTGGGTCGCAATGGGAAGTGAACATGGGTTTGGGTGTAGGTACGGTGGATTATTGAGGAACAGTCCTCGCAGGAGGGGGAATAGGTCGAGCTATGGTTTTGGGTGCTAGCGAGGTCTTGGTCATTGTCGTCGTGTTTGTCTAAGTAGGGGTATAGTAGATGAATGAGCAAGAGGGTGTGTGGTTGTTTTGACTATCTTATTGGAGGGTAACAGTTTTGTTTTTGGGTTGCACCTTCTTGGGTAAAGGTGATATGGGTTTACAAGGTCTAGAAGGAAAAGCAGATGGGGGAAGAGGGTGAGTTACCCGTGGGGATAATAGGGTCTTTGTGAAGGTAGATGATGCGGGTTGCACATGGGGTGTGGGGGACAAAGAACTCGAAGTGTAGTGGGTAGTGAATGAATAGCCGAGGGTATTGGAGGTATGGGTGGTAGAGATGTTGCAGAGTGCAAGTGTAAGTCGTGTCGTGTGCCCGGTAGGTTGGAGGTTTGTGAGGAAGGAATGAGCTATTGTTTTTTTAGTTTATTGATGGGTGGAGGTTGCTTGACCATGTTGGAAAGCCGAGGTCCCGCTGACACTAAAAATTTTCTCCGTAATTTCTATTTCATTAATGTGTGTATTAGGAATAGGATGTTGTTAAGTATAATTAGTAGTAGCATCTCGATAGAAGATAACGGCGTCATTGGTATGACGCCACCAATAATGTATAGTACGGTAATAATCAAAAGTACAATAGGAATGTTGTGGTAAAAAGTAAATATTTGTTGTAATTGGTCCGGTAATGTTAAAATGTCAAAGTTAGGGTAAGTAGAGAAGTAGGGTCTACATGATTAAGAATTAGAAATATTATATGGGTAATAAGGACAAGGAGTGAGGTCATAAATATTTTGTGTATTTTATTTGTAAAAAGTCTAAAAATGTGGAACCCATGTGAAATGATAAGGTTTATCTTATCTTAAAAGATAAGCTTACATGTACAAATAAGAGTTAATGTATGGAATATGATTCGTCAAAATAGATTTCTTATCCTATCGTAAAGATAAATAAGCCTGAAGTTCTATAAATAGAGAGGCCACCCCCTCATTTAGCATAGAAGGAAGTAGTGAGAAATATTGTATGAGTAAGTGTGTAAAGGAAGCCATCATTTTGAAGGTGTGTTAAAGAAGCCATTAAGAGGTGTAATTGTGAATTTTCTCCCATAGTTATTGTTGGAAGGCAAGTGAAGTCAGTAAAACTTGAAGTACCTCATGGGTGAGATTGTAACAATTTCATGTTGATATTATAATTTACACTGATATTTCAAAGTTATCATCATTCCTTATTATCATAGTCTATGGTATTCTTGTGTTATGTTTGTTGTTGTGTTTCTAGATTACATCCACCAAACTATAAGTTGTGCATTAGTAAATAATCATAGCACGAGGAGTTCCCGGTAAAGAATTATCATAGTGCCGGATTGGTGTGTCGACATTTTGGTTCCGTTGCTGGGACCATTCCTCGTTGGTGGATTTTCTAGAGAGATATTCTCACTTAGTCAGAAAACATTTGGAGGGTAACCTTGTTTTTATTATGCATAGTAGTTACCATGGTAAAGTCACTTTTTTCCGTGAATAGAATTTACCGCAAAAAAGTCACTTTTTACTATGAATAGTATTTATCACAAGAACTTCACTTTTACTCGAATAGTGTTTACCACAGTAAAGTCAATTTTTACAGCAGTAAGTCAAGTTTTACCATAGTTTACCGTGGTCATTTCTATTTTCTATTATAGTTATTCTAATTATTCGTGCACATAAGTCTTGTTGATTGTACTTGTGGGTTGGTATTTCACTGTGGTTACTTTTGAAAATGGGGAAGATTCTTGTTTTTTCATCCCAATCTAATGAAGATGCTTCCTCTTTCATTCAAGAGTTTAAACGATCTTGCATTTGTAATGGCCTCATAAGAAGGGAACAATGGACTGAATTTTTTCCTACCTTTTTGGATGGTTCAGCCCTTAGGTGGTTTGAAACACTAGGTGATAATGTGAAAAACTTATGGGATTTATTAACTGAAAGTTTTCTTGAAGAATTTGGTGAACAATAGAAATATGCAGATCTCGTGATCGATATCACAAAGCTATCCCAAGGAGAGAAGGAGAAGATAAGGGATTATCATGCTCATGTTCTAGAGCTAAGGAGAAAGCTCGATGCCCAGATCCGAAAGGAAGGATTAGCGGATGGGTTGATGAATGGCATGGATAATCTCCTCTCGTAAGCATTTCATTCTTGGGATGAAGCCGTAAATTATACAACGAGTGAAGTATGACCACCTAGCTACCATTGAACAAGCAAAGGAGATTGCAAGAAGGCAAGAAGAAAGCATAGAAGAGGAGCCCAAAGAAATTGTTGCTAAAGTAGAGCCTACACCAACACCTTTGGTCTAGAATCCCCAACCACTCTCGGTGAGCACAAATCTTTCTCCTAGTACATCTACCAAGTATGAAGATCTCATGCAGAAGATGGGCCATTTAACTATTAATCTTCTTCAAGGAAAAGAATTTAGTTCTCAAGGAGGAGATAGAGGCCCAAAAAGAAATATTTTCTGAAGTCAGTATGTTATGGTTGTCATAAAAGGGTCATTATAAGTGTAATTGTCCGTATAGAGCTTCTACATCTAGTATAAGAAATAATGATAAAGGAAAAGCACATGTGAATTCTTTTGATGTAGTAGATAAGAGCATAAATAATGAAGTAGATGTGTTTGTAACAAAAAGAAAGAAAGAAAAAGATAACCAAGATGGAAATGATCCTAAGAAGATGAAAGGAGAAACTAGTAAGAAACATAGGAGAAGAAAGTTGGGTGTGCAGGATTTTATGATTTCACAGGGACAAGGACCATACTCCATCTTAGAAGATCTGTCCAAAAGGCCTGCAAATATTACATATGGTCAATTCTTGGCTATGTCTTCTCGAGAAGAGGCGAGAGCCGTGAAGTGGGCTCAATGCTCGATGAAGGAAGGAGGTTGAGGTCCTTGTTTTGGAGGTAGAGGTAGATCCCTACGCTCCACAAGCTAAGGTATTATGTAATGGTATTTCAATTCATGATGTCTTAGTTGATGGAGGTGTTGCAGTTAATGTAATGACCGAGTCTGTAATGAATATGTTGGGTTTAAAATTGATCGCCCTTAACACTTATGTTAAGGTCATTAAATAAGGGAAAAATTAAACCGAGAAGGTGGTGTTTCAAATGTGGCAATATCTGTTATGGGTGTTGTATGTGTGGTAGACTTTCAGGTGATGAAAAATGGTATTGTTGCATACCCAATGTTGTTGGGAAGACCATGGCTAAGGAGAGTTCATGTAAGAAACTACTGGAATGAAGGCTTCATGAGACTTGGACGTGGCAGAGAGAGGGTGAAGATAAATGTGATCCCTCGGCATCATAAGGCAGAACCTATGGATTCAAGTGATGAAACTGATGATTAGACATCCTCTAATTACTCTAGTATACCAAGTGAAGTACACACGAGAAGATGAAGAAAGTGAGGTTGATGTTTCGGTCATGGATATCCTTCCATTCACACTGACTTATGAACCCTTAAAATTATCTAAAGAAGAAATTGATGATCGTCTCCAACAAATAAAGATTGGTGATGTTGTGATGGAGATTGAGAAGGAATGCTACCTCTAGCTCTTTCGAAGGTACATACACCTATTCACTTTTGATTACAAAGAACTCAGTCAAGTAAGTTGGGTAGAACATTCTATTGAGCTGGTAGATGGTGTTAAGCCCATAAAGCAAATGCCATATAGAATGAATCCTAATTTTCCAAGACTGTAAAAGAAGAAATAGATAAGTCGTTTGATGCAGGATTCATATTTGTTGTGGAGAATTCAGAATGGCTTTCTCCCATTGTGATCTCAATAAAAAAATGGGAAGCTACACATTTGTGTTGATTATAGGAAGCTCAATAAGGCAACAAAGAAGGACCATTACCCTCTTCCATTCTCAGATTAGATCTTGGATGAAGTAGCTAGCCAGGAGTGCTATAGTTTTGCTAATGGATATAGCGGATACAACCAAGTTTGTATAGCGAAGAAAGATTAGCTGAAGACCACATTCACCACTCCTTGGGGAACTTTTGCTTAAAGAGTTATGTCTTTTGGGTTGTGTAATGCTCCGGAAACATTCCAGTGTTTGATGAATAGGGTGTTTGAACCCTACATTGGGAACTTCATCAAAGTATTTCTGGATGATTTTTGCATCTATGGGAGCAAGATGGACCACCTGCACTAGATGGAGATAGCATTTCACATGTTAGATGAAGCACAAGCCTCACTAAACCCTACAAAGTGTGTCTTTGGATGTTCTAAAGGTATTTTTTTAGGGCATGTTGTATCCAGAGATGGTATTGGTACTGATCTTGATAAAGTTTTAAAAATCAAAGAGTTGCCATTTCCTATGAATAGAAGTAAGTTGAGATCATTTTTAGGCCATGTGGGTTACTATAGAAGGTTCATCAAGAATTTCTCAAAGATTACACAGCCACTAACCTAGTTCTTGAAGAAGGATGTTACTTATGAACTAGGAAATAAGGTGCATGAAGCTTTTGAACAACTGAAGGAAGCCCTGGTGTCTTCACCTATTTTAAAGAATCCAAATTGGAGTAAGCCATTCATTGTGTATATTGATGCCTCAAATGCAACACTAGGAAGTACTCTGAGCCAAAAGGATGAAAATGGGAATGATCATCCAGTTTACTTTAGGAGCAGACAAATGAGCAATGCTGAGGTAAATTATACTATAACTAAAAAAGAGGCTCTAGCTATCATTTTTGTTGTAAAGAAGTTTAGAAATTACTTGTTAGGGTAGAAATTTATAGTTGTAATAGATCATCAGGCTCTAAAATATATTGTAAATAAGCCTAACCCATCAGTGAGGATAGAAATATGGATAATTTTGCTACAAGAATTTGAATTTGATATTATAGATAGGCCAGAAAGAAGCATGTCAATGCGATGTACTCTCTCGAGCATATGATGGGTTAGGTTCATCTTCTAATGATGATAATTTCCTAGATACAACATTGTTATCTCTTGACACAATCCCTAGTGAATACATAGATATTTGGAATTATCCAATGAATTCAAGTTTCCGATGGTGCCAATGCAAAGAATAAGAAGAAGATTACTCAAGCCGATCGTCCATATTCTATTATGCATGGAGTATTATTTCGAATAGGACCTGATGGATAAGTAAAGAGGCGATTGGACGTGATCAAGAGAATGAGCTGATAGAAGAATTCCACAATGGTACATGTGGAGGACACTTCTCTGGACAACTTACAACAAGAAGGATCTTGATGCAGTTATCACCGCCCACTCTTTTTAGAGATTGTTATAATTATCGTAATACATGTGATATTTTTCAAACACATGGTAACCGTAAGACTTCATCAGCTCCATTATGCCCTATTCTTCCACTTGGTCCCTTTGAAAAGTGGGGAATAGACATTATAGGTCCACTTCCAACTACCCCACGCCAAAATAAGTATATTAAAGTTGCCACAGATTATTTAACGAAGTGGGTTGAAGCTAGGCCATTGAAAACAGCTTCCATGGATGAAATGGCAAGGTTCATAGATGAACGCATTGTCACTAGATTTGGTTGTCCATTAGAAATTGTAACGGATCAAGGAAGCCACTTCATTAATGAGATGGTAGAAGCCCTAGTCAATAAGTTTTCTATTAAGCACAGGAAGGCAACAACATACAAGCCAAGCACAAATGGACAGGTGGAACGAACAAATTTTGTGTTGTGTCAAATTCTAGCAAAAGATGCAGCCTTACAGGTACATAAGTGGGATAAAAGGATTCATGCAGCATTATGGGCATATAGGAAAACATCAAAGTCAGCAACAAGATACTCCCCATTTCAGTTGGCTTATGGCATTGATCTAACTCTTCCTATTGAGTTTGATATTCCCACTATGAGAGTTATGAAAAATGAAAGGATGGATGAAAGTGATTCAGTAAAAGAAATGTTGGTACATCTTCATTTGCTAGAGGAAATGAGGGAAATAGTGAAGGATACAAGCTATAAGAAGAAAATGAAGCAGAAGGAATACTTTGATCAAAAGATTCGTTGGTCTCCATTTCATGTGAATGACTTGGTTCTAGTATATGATTCCAGATACAAAAAAATAAGACAGAGAAAATTTCTTCCAAAATGGATGGGGCCCTACAAATAAAAATGTATGCATGAAAATGGTACATACCGACTAGAGGAATTGGATGGCACTCCCATTACGAAATGGGTCAACCATGACAAGCTAAAGATTTTCCAAGCACTAGAATAGTCTACTCCGAGGACAGAGTAGAAGCTAGGAAGGGGGAAGATGTCGACACTAAAATTTTCCTCCATAATTTCTATTTCATTAATGTGTGTATTAGGAATAGGATGTTGTTAAGTATAATTAGTAGTAGCATCCGATAGAAGATAACAAAGACTATTGGTATGACACCACTAATAATGTATAGTACAAAGAATAGTCAAAATATAATAGGAATGTTGTGATAAAAAGTAAATATTTGTCGTAAGTGGTCCGGTAATGTTAAAATGTCAAAGTTAGGGTAAGTAGAGAAGTAGGGTCTACATGATTAGGAATTAGAAATATTATATGGGTAATAAGGACAAGGAGTGAGGTCATAAATATTTTGTGTATTTTATTTGTAAAAAGTCTAAAAATGTGGAACCATTGTGAAATGATAAGGTTTATCTTATCTTAAAATATAAGCTTACATGTACAGATAAGAGTTAAGGTATGGAATATGATTCGCCAAAGTAGATTTCTTATCCTATCTTAGAAATAAGATAAATAATCCTGGAAGTTCTATAAATAGAGAGGTCACCCCCTCATTTAGCATAGAAGGAAGTAGTGATAAATAGTGTACGAGTAAGTGTGTAAAAGAAGCCATCATTTTGAAGGTGTGTTAAAGAAGCCATTAAGAGGTGTAATTGTGAAGTTTCTCCCATAGTTATTGTTGGAAGGAAAGTGAAGTCAGTAACACTTGAAGTACCTCATGGGTGATATTGTAACAATTTCATGTTGATATTATAATTTACACCGATATTTCAGATTTATCATCATTCCTTATTATCATAGTCTATGGTATTCTTGTGTTATGTTTGTTGTTGTGTTTCTAGATTACATCCACCAAACTACAAGTTGTGCATTAGTAAATAATCATAAGCACGAGGAGTTCTGGGTAAAGAATTATCATAGTGCCGGATTGGTGTTGTCGAACATCCTAAGACATACGGACAAAAAGCAGTGTGATTGTCACAAAGGGGTATGAGGTCGATGGGTTTGGTTCTTCTGTTTGTGTGTCAAAGTAGGTATGGTGTTGACTTTAGAGGATGTAGCTAAATCCAATTTGATAGGTAGATGAGTAAGGTTGGTGGTTGGGGTTACCCCTAAAGTGGTAATAGGTTTAGTCAAGGAAGATGCCATAGGTGCGGGTTTGGGTTTAGATAGAGGTTGGGTCATGGGTAAGGTTGTGGTTTGAGCTATGATAGGTGTCGTGGAAGGAGTTGTTATAGAGGTGGTTGTATTTGGTTTGATTGGGCGAAATATTTTTGGATAGATAGTGGAGGTATCAAAGTGACATCTACATCTACGTGGATACGGGAAGTAAAAGGTGCCCCCATAAGTAAAGCCCTATCTACATAATCTAAGCAATCGCCAAACGTGAGAACGGCACGTCCATAGGTGGATTTGATGAGGACCTAATGGAAATTTCCATAAAATGTGTCTTAGAGAAATTGGCTAGCTTCACTTCCGTGGGTAAGAGAGCGGAAAGTAGGTCCAGTAGGATTTTGGATAGTTGATGGAGAATGCTCACCAAGAGGCAAAGGTATCTTAACCGGGTGTATGATAGGTGGAGAAGATGATGGGTGCTCCTCATAGGTGGAGGAGATGATGGGAGCTCCTCTCGTGGGTAGAGGACATAAATAAGTATCTTCCATGGACTAAAGAAGTATCAGGGTATCGGTTCTCTAAGTGGAGAAGCCAAAGGTGAAATGGTCTCGATGTTAGCGGAATACTCCTCCGTAGGTGATGAAGGAGATGAAAGGCATTCCTATGTTGGTGGAGGAATAGGGAGGTTGGTTCGATGTGGAAGGAGGATTTCGGGCTAGAATCTCCTCTATGGAAGGAATATGGGGAAATTGGGAGGCAACAGGTACATCATTAAAAATAGCATGAACCTCGCGGGTATGGCTATAATGAGTTGAGGTCTCTCCGGTTTGATTAGACGAAGGGGCATGATTGGGAAATGGTTTCTTGAAGATGTGTAGGTTTTAGTTGGCAGTGCATTAGGATTATCCACGGTTAACTCGCCTTTCTTGAGCATTTCTTGGAAAATGTTTTTGAAAGTGACGCAATTGTTGTTGTCACTATGAGCCTTTACTCGATGATAGTTACGAAGTCATGTTATTTATACCATGCGGGCATGGGGCGGCAGGGTCAAAACTAGTGTGTGGTTTTATAGGTGGAAGGGTGATGGCTCTATATTTGATAAGCTTTTATAAGATAGAGGAGTAAGGTTCCCCAATTGGGGTGTATTTCCATTGTTCTCGTCTAAATTAAAAATCCTAGATGGGTGAGCTATTAGATGAGGGGGTAGCCTGATTTGACCTTTGGGATGAGCTAGGCCAGCCTTGAGTACCACTACGTTAGCGGTATCCTTAGCTTTTGAATAATTTTTTGTGGTTTGGAAGAAGAATAGGTATCATTCAACTTGACCGCCAAATTCTTATTAGGTAATTGGATTTTCTTCTCTTCGATGGCCCGAATATCTAACTTTCGTGCCATAGTGAATGCTTCATTGAATGTTTGGAAGGTTTGGACCTGCAAGGTCGGTGAGATATGTCTAGCACAAGCCCATGTGAAAAGATCGATTAGCTCATGTTTATGGCAGCTTAGAAGGTGAGTTAGTTGATCGTGCTACACCAAAGAAGTGACAAAATTTGTGATAGATTCATCTTCATATTGACGCATGGAATATAGGTCGACCATGGTAACCTTCTTGATGATATTGATGGAGAAATGATCTAAGAAGGCTTGGGCTACCCAATTGAATGAGAATATAGAGTGTCTAGGTAACCCACTATACCAATCTAATGCAGGTCAATGAGAGACATGGGAAAGGTTCTTAAGAGAAAAGCATCATCATGAGTGATCAGATAACACTTATGTTTGAACGACTACAAATGTTGTTGTGGGTCTTCTTTGCTATTGAAATGATTGAATTTAGGCATTTCCCAATGCATGGGGTATGGATGAATAGGAATGGATGGGTGGATGGGCTTGTTGCAAATCTCATCATAGGTGAGAGTGTTGCGGGAGCCAGAAACCAATGCCTCCAATGTCTACATCTTATCCAACATCAATTTGATTAGGTCGTTGGTAGGTTACGATGATTGGGTGCTTCCTGTAGTGTGATGGGGTTGGTGTTGGGCATATAATGGGGGTGGCACTCTAGTATATGGTGCTTCTGTGTAGGTTTATTGAGAAGAAGGCAGTGAAATAGTGGGTACGTAGCTGGAGTGAATAATAGATGAAATGGTAGGTTGTTGATAGTATGTATATGGAGGTGGAAGGGTCGTGGTAACCCTAGTGGCAATATGGGCTAATGATTGTAGAATGGAAAGTACCACATTCGAAAAGGGGTAGGGGTCACCGACACCGGAGGGTGGTAGTGTAGCTACGGGTATGTGCAAGACATTAGGGGCAGATGAGGTTGCATTTTGAGTATTTTTGAGGGTATGGTGGATGTGGTGGGTGCCACGGAGGTGGCAGATGCGGCAGTCATAGTGGGTATAGGACCTAGCTGCGAAACGACTTGGGGTAAGGTAGATGTGGGTAGCATGGAGCCGATGGGGCCGATGAAGGAGCGGGAGTGAGAGTTGGGGGATAGATACAGGCATGTCGTATATCAACCGAACCAAGGCATCTTGAGTGGATGAGTGAGAAAGGTGAAACTGCAAAGAGGTAGAGTTTTGTTCAAGGAGTCGTGCGAACTCCTCATCTCTCAGTAGCGATAGTGATAGGTTGGATAAAGCATCCATGGCTGGTGATAAAATAAAAGGTGGTGAAGGACTAGGTGGGAGTGGTTGATAACTAGCGTGAAATACGAGTGCGCCTGCTTGTCTTCGTCAAGCACCATGTGAACTAGTATCGATCAGGTAGGGCTCCTTCTCTATAAATGACATAGAAAAAAACCAAGAACATGTGAATCTAGCGGTAAAAAGTGGACTAGGTACCAAATTTTGGTTGGAAAGTGAAACAGGCTAACCGATGTCGGTTAGGGAAAACCGACACTGGTTAGGGGTAACCGCTATCGGTCACTATAGAAAATGGATAGTGAGTGAAAAACAAGGAATAAGGTCAAATCTAACAGGTATGCCAAATCGATGGGTTTTACAATGTCAATGGGAATGATAGCAATGACAAAATGTGAAAAGTGGAAGAAGATGAATAAATAGCAAGGATGTAGATGAATAAATGTCCTTTTGATTAGGTTAACAAAGGACCTAAAACCGACACAGTTGGGTATAACCAACGCCGGTAAGAGGGGGTAACCGACAAAGGTCATTGATCCACACTAGTCCACTCGTGACATTGAAACAATGATGACAGAATGGTGGTTGTGAATTAAAATGTGATGTGGAATCAAACCCGAGTTCGAGAATGATGAGAATATGGTCCAGGCACACTCAGTGAAGTGGAATACACCAAATTGTGATGAGGAGTCTTTAAGGATGAACAAGAAAAATGAAGAATGTGATCTCTCACCTCAAAACGCAAGCCAAGCAGAAAAACTAAGAAAAATGTGATCCTAGGAGTGCCTTTTCTATTATGTTTGTTTAGCTTATGCTATTTAAGGACTAACATATGAACTCATGAAATATATTTTTTTGGTGAGGATGGCTTCCTACGAATAAGGATATTTAAAAGGTGAGGTTTCGGGTATGTTAATGTGGGGGCATGCTTCCTCTCGAAGTATGACTCAACAGAGCAACGAGTGGGAGTACCCGCCAATTCTCATATCGGTGTGATCGTTGACAAGCATTCCTAGGAAAGATTTTGTTTAAGAATACATATTTATTTTGAATTTGTGCAATTTTCTAAGACTCGGAGAGAGAGAGATGTGCTTCTACGGTTCATTTTTCAACCATCACCGGGCATGACTTCCAACAGATATGTTTCCCTCAATTCATTTGAGCTGATGCAATAAATCGAATGCAATGCACTTATTTCTAAGCCCAAATCGAAGTGTGAAGTTGGATGACACAAATAGATGAAGAGGAAGGGGGATTCTCTTTCACTAAATGTGGAAAACATGAAGAAATGGTTCTTTTTAATTACACCAAAAGAAAGGTTTCCTTTAGAGCAAATAGAAAGAAAAGGTGGGTTACCAAGAAAGAAAATTAATGTGTATGCTTTTTAGAAGGGAAAAACACACAATTTTTCCTAGGAATAAATAAAATGCAAGGAACCCTAGATGGGTCCCACCAAGCGTGCCAAAATGTTTCACCTAATTCTTAGAGTGTTTCTTTGAAGTATTGACAAAACAGATAGGGTAAGGGCGTAGGAGGAATACCTATTGAAATGTTGGTTGTTGCGTTGTTGTGCACGTATGACTTCGAATCCACAACCGAATGTGAGAGCTTCCTTTTGGCTAGGAGGAACTACCTATAATGGAAAGCAAAACCACCGAAAGGATTAAACAATATGTGTAGTGAATTGCCTAGCGTGTGCTAGATCCAGGAAGTGTGAGACTTCCTAGATGGCTATCACCCCTATATTTAAAACAATTTAATGTGGGTAATAAAGTAAATCCTATTGTAATTTGAAATGATTTAGGTATCTCACTTAAAACACAATAAGAAAGATCTGATCTAACAAGCTAGGTTAGAATAGGATCCGAAGGGCAAATAACTGGTTCTGGATCTCTGCAAGTCTGACAGAGGTCTTAGGTAGATCACAAGTGAATGAGGATGATGCGAATTAGGTGAATAAGTCACGGTTCGAGTTGTATGGGAAAATACGAGACCAATGTCGATTAAGGGTGACCACGGCGGTTGGGTGTATGCCGGCGTCGCCATCGTGGAAAACCGGGAATGCCACAAAATGAGTTTTGGGTCTCCTTTGTGATTGCACAAAGGACTTTTGTTAGTCGAATGAGGTATTGGGTCATTTGGGTGGGATTTGGCAAGGTTTTAATAGGTATATGGAGGAGTGAGTATTAATGGATGTCCTGTGGGTGGTTTGAGAGAACAAAGGGTGACAATATAATGACGAAATGAAATGAACCAGAGGAGTATAACATTATACTTACTTGGATTCTGGTCCCGGACGCCTATGAGTGAGGGATGAAGGTGTTGGTAAGAGGTTGAAGGCTACAGATGATCACCAATCGTAGGAGAGCTTCTGTATGGGTTGTATGTGCATTCCTTTTTGCTTTGTTGGATCAAATCCTTGCTGGGGGTGAGTGCAGAGAAAATGCTTGATCTCCTTCCTTGCATGTGTGTTCTCGGTAGAATTCATTCTCAGAAGATGTGATATCTCTCAGGGATGTGCACAATGTTTTCCAACCTTCTGCCAACCTTCCAAATAAGGTTGTTTTAGGGGTTTAAAGGTGACCATAATGTTACTGCTTAACCGGACGACGTTAGGGGTAACCGCGCTCATCAGGTTAGATTTCCTAGGTTTACTAAACTAGGGAGATCCTCTTGATTTTCTTAGATATCATGTCGTTAACCCATGGATTAGACTGGGAGCTTCTTGTAAGCATGCGGGAATGTGGTTAGAGAGAATGTAGGCATTGATCTTTAGGGTTTGGGTAAGTCTTAGTTAGTTATGGTAACTTACTAAGAATAGGACTTAGGGTGAGGTGGCTAGATGAGGTGTCTAGGTGAGGTGTATGTGTGGATATTATCTAAATTAAGATATTTAAATAATGAATATGGTGAGGATAATGAATTAATTTAATTAAATTAATATTAGTGGGGTGAAGGGGGCCATGGCCAGTTTAATGTAATTAAGGGTCTTTATTTGTCGAGGGACCAAAGGGGAGTGTGACCTAATTTTAGTGTCTACACAAAGACAACAAGAAATGATGTGGAAGATAAACATAACCAAGCCAATGCCACTACATGGAAGCAAAACAATTTAAGGCATGGTCAAATCCACAGATATAGTGGGCGACCTATCTATATTTAAACCCTCCAATAATCTATTTCATGATCAATGTGGGATAATATCCCCCACAATAGATAAACAAACGGTTGAAGGAGGAAGGGGTTCAACCCCATAACCTCCGAGTTGTAAAACACATACCTCATCATTGAGCCATAGGGGCTCAAAGAAGGTATAACATGATTTCACTTATATTTAAATAAGCTATTGATAGGTACTTGTGTAGAGGACAGATTAATTAGTTTTGGAAATCTTATTTTTGGGGCACTTAGAACCATTTTCGACTTCGGCGAACCGGAGAAGTGTTCTAAATTCCAAGATGAATAAAATGATGTCACACTTTTTCCATGAAGTTCTCTATTTTTCATAGTGTAGGGGTTTTCCCCGACTCAATTTCACAGAGAACACATTGTGGAGATCTTGTAGATCCACGAATGGATTTAAGAATGTGTTTCTGAAAAAGTGCAGAGTTCCACACATATCAATCAGCTCATTTGTAGGTGAAAAGGTCTATTAAATTCACTTTAGAAGGTAAAAATTATACTTCAAGTGATTTTTAATAGATCGATTCACAATTAAAGTGAATCCAGAGACGTAGGCCAACTGGTGAACTCCATTATCAACGTGTGGAGTATTTTATTCAATATTATTGTTGTTTATTATCATATTTTCAATTTCAATAAGGGAATGAATAAGAAAAGAAATTAATTGGAAAAATAGATTAAGTTGAATATATGAATCAATTATCCACAAACAAATCAATAGAATGCACCAAATCGGTTTGTTTACATAATTAAGATTGATATGCATTAAAAATCAGCTTGTGATTGGATTTGGGGAGGAAAAATAATATCATTTATTAGTGAATTTTAATTGCCCTCTTTATCATTGAAAGTTGGTTTTTGAAATAAATTGATCGAATAAGAGAAATTGGAAAATAATGGATTGAAAAACACCTTAAACGGAACCCAGACCAATCTCTTGATCAAATTAAATCAAAATTTCAAGTATTCAAAAAATTTTAGAACAAAGATATCAAGGGTAAAAATTGTTTACGGATGAAATTCCCTATGATCATGCCAACAATGATGATAAAGAACTAAAAAAATCTTCCTTACCTCTTTCTTGAGTTATCTCATCACACAAGATCTTGATTTTGACACAAGAACTTGTTCTTCTTCATCTCATACCCAGTTTTGACCATTTTTAGCTCATAAAGGCACTGTTACTGGACCATGTACTATGTGCATACACCATAAAATCATGCTAACAATGAGAAAGGACATCATATTACCACATTTCTTGACTTTTATTGACTACCCAATGCTCAAACAAATCTTATCTTCTCTAATTTTGGTCTCAATACTTCTCAAGGATTGAGATCCCTTTTCAAGTTCATCAATGGTTTTAGGACCAACTTTAACATGCTCTCAAGCATCATTAACACCATGATCATGAATTCCACAACTCCCCTTAGATTCGTAACATCCTTCTCTATAGGAAGACACAAAAATTTCCAATAACCTTGCTTGCAAGATTTAAGAGAAAGCCAAACACTTGGGCACTTCCCTAAAGCATATTCTTAGCTCTTGAAGCCATAAATGTATGAGACTATATATGCATGCAACATAACCTCCTTAAAAATGTGGTAAACAACCATATCATACATTATATGCCTTGAAGACATCTAGAGAACTCTCAAGAAGTAAGAACTCATGCTCCCCTATCATAAGCAACACTTTACTGCACTGTAGCTACTTATTTTTGACCTTTCACTATCCCGCAACAACTAGTAAGGATGAATTCATCTCTAAGAGATACAAGGAAAAAAACTGAATCTTACTCACACTCCTAAGTCACTTTATCCATGGTTCGATTCCAATAACTCACTTCCCCTTCTTTAGATATCATCTCGTATACTTGTATAAAGTGACTTTGATACATCTCCAGGCCTACTGTAGCTTAGTCATGCTACTTACACTCAACAATGGATTGATAGACTTGGTCAAGCATATTTTCACTGTCATACTCATTTAATAAACCTTTATTAGTAGTCAACGTGCCTTATATCTCACAAGAGTGACTCAATCAACATTTGATCATCACCTATAGGAATAGAGAATCTAACCTCTACTGAAAAAACCTACTTCAACAGTGATCTCATGCATTTGTTGAATTCTTGCACAAAAACATATCATACTCACCTCCACAGGCTTCAAGGAGTCGTTGACCATGGTAGACATCCCATACATTTTATCAGTGATAAAATAGACTTTCCTTAGCTTATGAGCATATCTTATACCTGTAAGAGCTCATACTCTACCACCGACATGTTCTTTATATCCAGTAGCTCGTAACATATCATTGTACACATTGTCTTTAATCATCAGTCAAAAGCATCTTCTTAACAATCACACAAGCTCATTAAATTTTTAATAACAATCTAGACACCTTGTAGGGATTTAATCATGATACCTCTCAACATGAGTGAGCAATGTAAAACATTTTACACAGTAGGATGTAATTCTAGGTCTACTGTGACCTTGATGTATAGTAAACCTACCCGAGAACTTTCCTTCTACCCATGACAAATTCTAGTTCTTCTTTTGTATTTTTGTGATGTATGCTTATACACTAGGTCACTTATAATAATCCATAAAGACTTCCACTCGACATCAAACCCTTTTCTCAACCTTAGTTGATCAAGTATAGGCTTAAAACATAGATATAGCAGCGGGAAGAACAAACTATGACTTTGGAGGACATAATAGGCTTTCATTACTTCATGAGCCCTTACTTTCACACTTTTCCATCCTAAATATCCTCATTAGTCTTTCTAGGATGTTAAGGAGCCATACACACTTGTTACCAACATCATTTCTTACAAAAAGAGCATCCTTAGAACTATACAAAGGCATTCATACTCTATTATTGTATCTTTTTGCTTCAAGAGATCAAGGATGACCAACACCACACATTTTCATTCTACACCTTTTCTTGAATCCAAAAAGTAACTTTATAACACTATTCATACATTTTCCAGACCATATAAGACATCAAGACAATATCTAAACCATGTTGACTCCCTTTATAAGGTGCCGATTATTAGGCCTTCATTATGAAAAATTTCCACCTAGATTTTGATGCAAATCCTTTCTCAACCAAAAATCGCCTGTTATGATTACCCATTATGCCATTTTAGACACATCCATGATATTTGAAGACTGACACCACAAGATACATGCCCAGTTTGTAAGTTACACATTCCTAATTAGGTCTCTTTACACTTCCACTTTCAAATGTTGAAGATTGTTATGTGTTTTAGGAATCTCTAAATTTTTCCCGGTACAAAACCTTTTGAATCTTAATGTACTCCCTATCTAGTATATTTTCTTTAAGTTTTAGATTTAAAATCCATCATTTTCCCTTTAAAACTCAGTTATTCCTTCATACCCCTTAAAATGCATTGTTAGGACCCAGTTTTTATTATTAACCACTCATATTGCTCAAACTTTAGTTTTCAGAGCTCCAAATTTTCTATCAACATTGTAACAACATCTCCTAATGACATGGCCACTCTTGAAATGATTTGAATGCATGGACACCTCATGCTTACTTGAATACACCTTAGGTTGCACATATTATCCTTCAAGAGCAATGTCACAAACCACTTGAGATTGGTCTGATCAAGTCATCATTTTGATGGCTCATTGCATCTTCAAATCTTCTCTAGAGATGCATAATCACCCATTGTTGCATTTGAAAAATGGAATAGTAAAATTTGACCAATAATCAGACCTAGATAACTTCAACACTTGATAGTACTACATGACATGACTCAACCCCACTTTACACTCAAAAACAATTGATGACTCATTACAGACTTAGCATCCATTGGGACTTCATAAAGGATTATATATGTACTGTGAAACAAATTATATGACACAACCTTATGATCTTAATCAGATACATACTTGGAACTAACTTCTTGAGATACCACATAGCTTTATACTTGGCATCAATACTAATCACAAAATCGAGGACAAGAAGACACTTCACCGGAAGTCATTGATATAATAGATCTATTTTGAGATATCAACATGGTCCTTTCACTTACTCGGTCATTAAATACTAACAATACATCATGACAGATCAGATACAAGCTTGAGAACACTTTCATATCACACTTGAGACACTAGAATTGTGACCTAATCAACTTTACTCCTTGATCAAACAAATAGAGCAACAAAACTTGCTTAGAGACTTAAGATAACTTACCTTGACACCATGGAGGAGTCACACACTGACCTAGATATCTCCCCCTCACTTCAATGCTTCATATGAACTGATATACCTCTAAGAAGCATAGTAGAGGCATATGACCAAAGAGGATATAAAAGAAAGACCTAAGAAGGTCCCAAACCTTCTTTGTCACCTAAAAATCTCATACATCACCTTGTTTCAAATCTGATCTCTAAGTATGTTTTGTATTTCATCCATACCTACTTTTGATGAGACACCATTTTCCTCTTAGGCTCTCAAGTCCTTCTTAGACTATTATCGTGCATTCTTAGTCTTTGAAAGCTTCTCTCTTATATCTTAGATCTCTATAAACTTTTCTCTATCCTTGAGTAACCATGATAGTAGTTCCTTGCAACATGACCAACTCCATTACAATTGTAACACACCACTGAATTCTTCCTCATGTAGCTCTCAACTTGTCTAGGTGGATCATTCAAAAAAATATAGCAACATGACCTACCTCATTACAATTGTAACATACCACATTCTTATCTTTCCCACTCATATTGTCTCTCCATGGATGATCATCTCTGGTATACTTTCTACACTCTTTATCTCTATGACCAAAACCATTACATGAGAAACAATAACCATTGAATGATCTTTCATACCTTGAGGCATTAGGTTGCCTAATGGATTTTGGCTTCATCTTTTCTTTGGTGGAGATATCCTTATTTTCATCCTCCTTGCATGATTCTTCATCCTTTTTACTTGGAGCAGTGTCATCTTGCATCTTCTCCTTGCCCTTGAGGTCATCATTGAACCCCAAACCTGCTCTATCACATGTTGGTCTTTGTTTTCCAAGAAGATCATCAAGATCTTTAGTACTTTTCTCAAATTTCTGAAAATACATTGTCTTCTTACCAACCTCTAAGAGCTCTTCCCTTAGAAACTCAAAATCTTTTCCAATTTGGATTACATGCTCTCTTTATCTTAAACACTTCAAACTAAAAACCTTACCTTTTCTTCTAAAAATCTGATTGACTCCTTTAGCTTGTTAGTTTCAGACTTATGCTCCTTTTCTAGATCATGAACCTTGTTTTCATAACCCTTGACCTGAGAATTCATATTCTTATTCTTCTTTTCAACATGCTTTAACTCCTTTTGGATAGTCTCTAGATCATATTTACCATCCTCTTCATCTTCATTAGAGTAGCTATAATAACCTGATATGAAATCACCTAACAATGAAGATTCATCACTAGTAGATCTCATGCCATATTTAGTCATAAACAATGCCTCATTTCCAATATCTTCATAATCAGATTTAGACTCAAAATCTAAAACACCACTACTAGCATCAAACGTAATCATCTTCCTTTGAGTAAAAAATCCTTTTTCCCTTCTTATTCTTCTTATAGTCAAACATCTTAAATTTTTTCTTTCTCTTATCATACTTGTTGTACTTCTTGTCATGATCAATATCAAGCTCATGTTCATCATGATCTTCCTTCTTGTGCTTATGAGGAAAATTAACACAAAATTTTCCTACCTTACCACATTTGAAAAATTTATAAGGAAGCTTACCTTTGTATTTTTAGAGCCAACCTTCAATATTCTAGCCATCATTGCAAAGAGTTCTTCATCATCAATTTCAGGAGCAACATCCTCTTTGTCCTTCTTGCATTTTTTCTTCATTTCAGATTTGAAAGAAACCTCTCTCTTGGCTGGTTTGGAATCACCTATTCTCATCTCATAAGCAGTCAAAGTACCATGTAACTCATCCATCTTCAAAGTAGTTAAATCCTTTTCCTCTTCAATAGAAAATACTTTAGAATCAAACCTAGGAGTTAGTGATCTCAAAATATTTTGAACAATTACTTCTTCCTTCACATCCTCTCCTAACCCTTTCATGGAGTTGACAACCTTGTTAACTCTAAGAAAATATCCAGCAATAGAATCATTATCATTCATCTTGAGACACTCAAACTGATTTCTAAAAGTTTGAATCTTAGCAATTCTAACATTTGAGTCACCTTCAAACAATACTACAATTTTTTCACATGCCGCTTTTGATGACTTGTAGTGTGTTACCTTTCACATCTCATATTCACCAAGATCACATATGATGGCACTAAAATCATTTGAGTTATCACTACATGCCTTATTTTTTGCATCAGTAGTTGTAGTAGTAACATGAGGAGTATAGCCATTCTCCGCAGCTTTCCAAACATCAAAAGCTAGAGAGATAATATGAGTCTTAATTAGTGTGTGCACAACGATATACAACATTCATTCAATTAACCATGAGAAAGAAAAGCAACATCATAACATAAGATATAAGTGGGAAACCCTAAAGGGGAAGAAAACCCACTAAAAACTTTGTTGATATTACACACAACAAAGACTCAAGTGAATATTACACATCACAAGAGATTTCTTTAGTGAGGCACCAACCCCACAAGGAGTACTAACCCCTAAACCCTTGTTGATATTACTCATAACAAGATACTTGCATGAATATGAATCATCACATAATATTTTAATGAATATATCATTGATTATATGCTGAAACAACTTAGCTGATGGTGATCACAAGATTTAGCTCGAAACTCCTTCAAACCCTTACTCAAACCATAGGTCTTCAAACTTACAAACTAGCACTTTTCTTCACTTTTCAATGCATCAACCCCTTGAACACACACTTTCTATAATTCTTAAACCTTTCACACACTTGATCATTCCTCAAAAAATTTCTTTGTACCTACAAATCAATCACACCTAGGTCGCATTTCTCATGCACACTCAACTAGTTCACAAAAGCACCCAAAACATCACTTTTATAGCATCTCCTTGATTCAAATTCAAAAGAGGTTAGTTTCCCTCATTTATTTAGACCAAATAATATTAAAAAAATCCCATAAAATTTATCACAATAGTCACAATGACCCAAGTAGGTCGGCCTAGCCAAAACCACTCACCATGCACTAACAATCCTCAAAATCCCATCACTAGAATGAGAAAAATGTCATCATATATTTTTATTAAATATCTAAAAATAACCACACATGAGTAATATGAAATTTAAAAATCATCCATGGTCACAATTTACTTGAACCAATCATATTATTTCATTTAATGGGCCCACTGGCTCATTACCTTCACAAAACACTTGTTTCCAAGCACCTTGTCTTTACCTTTTGGCCTCAAGATCACCCAAGCACGCCTCAAATATGGCATGTGACAACTCAATGGAAATCCCAAAAAATTTATAACACTTATAAATAATTTATACATCATTAAACATTAATTTATTCAAACCACAAATACTTTTGTCTTCACCAAAACAAGCTACCCAAAAATCAATTTTACAAATGCAACTAGTTTGCACCATTTATGACACTTTAAAGACATCCAAATGGATTAAATGGATTAAAATTTAATCCTATTCACTTTCCAGGTTATATCAAGCATCACCCAATCCATTTCATGCACTAACCAACTCAATCTTTCAAAAAAAGTAGTTCTGTCCTAAAAAGTAAGAAACCTTCTTGCTCACAAACTGACCTGGAAACCTCATCAAATAAAATAATCATGACACAAAAATTATACCATTGTAAATTTATCTAAATTACCTTTCCATAACATATTTTAACTCCTTCCAACTTCAAGTGGAAGGCCTTGACAAGCTAATCTCTCTGAAGCTACACGAAATTACCCCAAAACTTCCCTTTGACTAGTGAACTTTAATGAAACATACTTCACCATTTAACTACTTCACCATGACCTAAAAATATCATGGACATCAATAAAAACTCACAATCTTACCATAATGGTCATTTAGTTTTCAACTCCTTTGACAACCTTATCCCAAATGAACTTCTTCATAAAGCGACATGTTTAAGTGGCATCCGCTCATTTCCACAAGCTCTATAATACCTTTATGAAAACATGGACAATTCATATACATGATAAAATAATCATCCATGCACTATCAATAAATTCTAGCCACTTAGGATCATTTTCTCTCCTACCACTTTTGAGCTAGGGTTTCAAACTCATAAAAAGTTATTTACCTTCTTAACATTCGTTCATAAAAAAATTATGATGAAATGACCTCATTATTTTTTGAAACCTTATAGACTCAATTTAGAAACATACCTAAAATCCACAAGGTCCCATGTAAATCACACAATTTAGGGTGAGCATCGAAATTTTAATTTGAGTCGAAATGACCTTGTTCTTGACCCTATTTCACCAAAAAATTGACATAACATGCAAAATACTCATCATGGAAACCTGAAATTTTGACCACACAACCATGACATGCCCTAAAAAAATATCCAATAATAACCATTTCACAAATAGTCTCCATATCTCCATCATATCTCAGGTTGCATAACTAGCCCTTAGGGTTTTACACTGTAAAGGCTAGGGTCACTAAAACAACATTATAAGACCTCATAGAAACACTCTAAAATTCCTTAACATAACTAGTACATCATGAATAATCTACCTACATGTATCCATGAGCTCACATGGCTCCATAACTCATCCTCATGCCTTCTAACAACCATACCTGGTCTAAATGAGCACCTGAAACTTGGTCACCAACTTGTATCTACACCTGAAACTCATGTGAGTGCCTAAACACTCCCAAAAAAGCTCTCCATAATTCCAACATGCTTCTCAAGTAACCAAGAATCTCAAACCTATATGCACTATCACTTAGGTTAGCTAGATCACCTGAATAGGCTTGCAAAACAATCAATTCTCGCCGCATCATCATATGCAGCCAAGAACATACATGAATCTCCATGTGATCATCACTCTGAGAATCATATGACTCCACTCCGTCATCCACTTTTTCGTTAATGAGTTTTCATCAATTACAACACCTATACAATAGCATGCCAACACAAGGAACTATTTGTACATTGGATATCATGCCACCTACTTCATTTATCAAAGTGCACTATGCATCGACACTTCCTCCTTTCACATGCACTATTTTGATATATGACTCCTATTCACCTCACATTCCATTCAATCCCACTTACTCTGATCTGTTTACATGCATGATGGTTTAGCCCAGCTAGGATTCACACTTGATGATCTCCTCCCACCACCTCACTCTCCTCACCTTTATCATTGATGTGTATTTGTTATTGATGCTTATGGCCTCCGTGTCTTCCATTTATCAGTATTCCTTGCACATACTCCTTGTTCCTCTCCACTCAAAATAGGGAGTTCTTAGCTTGACTACATTGGTGGCACTTTGGATCCTAATCATACGATATCACATTTTCCATGCCCTTTGGCCACATTTCTATTTGTAATGATTCATTTCTTGGCTATACTCAAAATCTTAGTTTCTAGTATGCACACGATTATCTGCAACCACCTTTCATTGATGAATAATATGTTATGGGCATGTACAATTTTTATATAATCAACCCCGCACTATTTCTTATCAAGTTTCTGACCCAAACCCAATAAGCTACGATCTTGACAATGATGATCTCTTCATGAATTAACTTGATCTTTCTACAATCACACTTGGGGAACATCACACTTATTTCCCTCATCCTAATATCATTAATTCTATATCATTTCTACTATTATGCTCTATGATTCATACTTCCTATTTATAAGCACTCTTACACACATTGATACACACCTTGTATCGTCATTACCCTATGACGCACTTTAGTTCCATGGTTCATACTCGACTTCTTTGAGGGTCTAAATCTGAAATTAACCTCACCACATTCACATTTTCACGCTCTATGCTTCATGATATATCTTTCTAGTACACATTTTAAAACCATTTCCCGATGACACACTCTTGTTCTATGGTTCGTTCTTGATTGTTGAGGGTATTTTATAAATGAACCTCATCTCATACACATCCACTTGGGGACACACATATTCTACCATCATTCACACATTTCATACCACTCCGGCACACTCATTCACTACATTTTCATATCTTAGTTAAATGTACTTTTTTCATGCATATGTGCAACAGGGAAATTGGTAATTTTCCAGCATGACAACAATACCCCTGTACCAAAATTTTCATGTTCTATCTTTCGGAGATACCCCAGGTTTTCCCAGTCAGTTTGATGACCTCCCAATTCATGTAAATTAATTCCCATATTTTATTTAGGAAATTCAATTCAACCCCCCTAGGTGATTTTATGTGTTTTTGGAAAATGCAAATGTCGGGAAGTAATGGGAAGGGTTATCACTGGTCTTCCCAAAACAAGTGCAACCCCCTAGAGCAGAGCATCAAAGAAAAAATCAATTGAGAGGTGAATTGAATATCTAGAAACATCATGGAAGTGATTTTGGAAGATTCAGGAAGATTTGGAGGAGTTGGAGCAGTTTCATCAAAAACAGGGTTCTAAGGCCTAGTCAACGCACATGGTCAAAAGAGTTATCATGCTTCAAGAAGTGATTATGGGAGATCTGGATGGAGTTAGGAGAAAAACAAGATATCTTCAGAAAGGTAATTCAAATCCCTAAAATATGGTGGAATAAAAAATTTACAACACTATGGAGAAATAGGTCTTGAATCGGGTTTTTCACAAGCCCGGCAATGCATGAGCCTGAGCCGAAAAATATCTTGAGCTTGAAAAGTGATTCCAGGAAATCTAGAAGGATTTATGAGCTAAAAATACATCTTTGTAAATTTAATTCAGATCCCTACATAATGGTGAAATTATTTTTTTACAACACTTTTGTGCAATAGATGCAAAGCAATTTTCTTATGCACAAGTGGAGTACCAAATCAAAAATTAAATTTTTCAGAGATTAAATGGAGGAATTAAGACCTAGTATCAACACCATTGGATTCATAAGGCAATTTCCATTCAATATCATATAAAATTTCATCAAAACATCCATCGGGAGCTCAAGTTATCTCTCTCTCAAGTTGCCCTCTTGAAGCGAGTTCGGGAGTTAGTCAAATTTTGGAACGACACATGTAAACTCCAGGAGCTTAGAGGGATTTTGAGTCTCTCACATCCCTAAAGGTGAGGGAAATAAAGGTATGAAAAATTTCCTATCCCCCATAAGACCTCTAGACCCTCATGTAACCTCCAGGATCACCAGTTCAGCCCCCAGGTGTTTGTCAAGCCTTCATTCTCAACCGTCGGATCTCCACCACATGTCATCACCTTTCTCACCGTGGAATTTTATGTCCCTCATGTCCCTTGAGGTTAGGGACATAAAACATGGGAAAAAAATTCCCATCCTCTAAGGAGACTTTTGGTCACCCATGTGACCGATTCCAGCCCCTCAATGCTTTAAAGCTATTTTTTTGGCTTTAATCCCCTATCGTCGGATCTCCGCCACATGTCACCACCTTGCTCACCATGGAATTTGATTTCCCTCATGTACCTTTGAGGTGAGGGATGTTAGGGACATGAAAATTCACCTATCTCTCATATGTACTTTATTTCAAAATTTTAAAAAACATGTTTGTTTCCCGCTTCTAACATCTAACATTCCCGTGCACAGCCATATCTGCAAACTCCCTCTGCAACTTCCTACCACCACTCTGCCATTGCCAAATATCAAAATAGCTCCACAAAATAAATAAAATCCTCTTTCCCATGGTGATACATAGGTCTTAAAAGAATATTTCATCAAACTAAGGAGAAGAAACGAAGAACAGAGAAGAAGAATAATGAAAATCCCCATTGCCGCAAAATCAAATTTTGAAGAAATCTTGCAAACGGATGCACATATTGACGAACCATTTTTATGTTCATTCATCTATCAAAAACCATTAGAAACATACCTTCATACCCTCCTCTTGTGGCATAAAATATTCTCAAAAAGAAATTCTCTTTCCGGCCCAACAGAGAAAAAGTTGGATTTCCGTCAAACTCTGCAATCGGATTGAAACAAGATTTCACCTGAAGCACAAGAAGTAAAAACCCATATAAAAATGTGATTTCAATCACAAATAGAGAGGAAACATGGACCTACAATTTGTGATGTCCATTAATGGTTGTCATGTCCAAAAGTGTCGTCAAGGTCAAAAATTTAAAAGTTTAAAATTTCCTAAACTATTGAGCGGGTAGGTCTAAGATTTCAGAGGGGAGATATTGGGTAAAACCCCATATTAGAAAACTTCATTCCACATCAATCTAACCTCTAGAATCTACTTTCTAAAAATAACAGGTCTTCCATACAGGGGAGTGCTATTTTGGGAAAGTCATCAATAAAAGAACCTACGAGGGGGCGTTGAACACAGAAGATGCACTTTGCAATGAGAAATTCATCAAAACGAGCATTTTGGTCCAATTTTGACACTTACTAAAAATAGTAAGTGGTCTCGCGAGAAATTTCCAAAAATAGAAAAATGGTCCAAAAGTGGGAGGAGCACATAAGGAAGGATATTCTCAGTAATCACAACCAATCAAGGATTAAAGGGGCCAATTTTTCACACTACTAAAAATAGTAAGTTGCTTTTTCGGTACTTACTAAAAATAGCAAGTCATCCCAAAAGGGTGAATTTCGTAGAGGAGCATTCAGGAGTTGAACATTCATGCTACCATCAACAGTTGGAGACCAGGGAGGGAAAATCTCAACACTTTCCAAAAATAGTTTCCCTTTCCAAATATAGTAAGTGTCGAGAAATAATGAAGTTCAGATTCACGAAGGGGGAACCAATGAAGTATCTATCTTTATGGATCTCAACATTTTCCTTCTACGCTCATTTCATGCTTCAATCAGGTATGTACAAAGTGGAGTTCACAATCAAACACCATCGAATGTTCATCGGGATCATGTCTAAATCAACTTAGTAGTGTGAAATTCTTGCGGGGATCAAGACGGGGTTTGTTCCAAAGCTTGATATTTCCGAAAGGGATCACCATGTTTGATTCTCACAGATCGCCAATGGAATCATTCAACAACACTTAGCTTATGAGGTTTTTATGTCATCTAAAGGAAGCCTCTTGTGGTATAAGATGCTTGAGTATCTAGGTTTCACTACATTGGAGAATTTCATGGTTCAGGTTACAGGTATATCACATGAAGGGTGGAATTTTTGGTCATCGGAAAAACAAGCCCATTCAACCTGACATGATCGGTTATGAGCTCCTATCTCTTCAAAGTTGGTGTTCATGGTCATCAATGAAGTCATTTGACAAGTGTTTTTAAACACTCATTCCAAGGCTTCCATAAGCCAATTTGAAGAAGTTTCTCAGGAGGTGGCAGATTTAGAGATTTAGAGTCTCACTGCACTTGAGTTTTCAATCAATAAGGATCTACAGACTTCATCAGGGGTGACATCATTTTTTTCCTCCTCCTTCCCCCAACATTCTCTCTCTTCAATGTTCTACTTTTGTGTTGGGGTTGTACTTTTTCATATGTATTAATGTTTCTAATGTAACAAGTCACCTTTATGTTATAAAAATGGACTTAAAAGTTTCCTAGGAAGTTGAAAAGTTTTAAGTTGTGTGAGGGCATATGAAAAGGCATTGGGGGTAGATGAAGAGTCATATCTCATTCTATAAATTGTAAATTCATTCCCATTTCAAAGGTTTGATGATCAATTTTGTAGACTCAAGAGTGCATTGTACTTAAAGAGAACAGAGGAGATAGCCATTTTCCCCACTCACAAATTTCTTCCATTTCCATGTTATGTACAATTTCTGCTCAAGCATCATAAAAGGAGTTTCATGCCTTTTTTGATGAGGAGATTTTAGAAAATTTGAGTTCTCAATATTAACTCATCTTGTTGCCATTTACAGAGTTATTTCTTCTTAAATTTAATGTGTGTGTGAAATTTCTAGTTAATGGGTGTGGGACTCTAATTTTCTACCCATGACATTAATCCCCTCTTCTCTTTTCTCACTCCCTTTCCCACTCTCTTGAAAAATTCCTCTCTAGCAATAAATTGCTATCTTTTCTACAGGGTCACTAGAGTACCCCTATTGGATCCCCGGTCACAAGGCCACAAGGAAAATCCACCTTTTTACTCATGCATACATATCGCCACCTGAACCGGTTAAGTAGAGGGACTTAGACTCCCAGAGCATTGGTAAGAAATCCACCAATTTTTCCCAAAAAAAAATCTGTAAAACAGAACAAGCATGACAATATTTTATTAATCAATCGAATCATTATTACAATGGAGTGCTACAATTCTTATAGGAATTGTACAGCTGAATACATACACGGAAATGTGTTGCACATGTGTAACAATAAACTAATTCACATAAGCTTCCAAAAAGACATCCGGGAAGCATAACCAAATTAAATACAAACAAACAATAGTATTGTTAAAACAATACAACTCGGTATGTAGAATAAAACAAAATAGATGGTTATATAAATATAACCATATTACAATTAATAATAAATACCCAATTATTATAGTTAAAGAAAAATTAACTATAGAGAAATATATATTTCCTAACATTCCCCCCCTTAATTTTGCATTGCCTCAAGGGATGAGGAGAGGAACTCTCTGAACAACTCAACTTGTCACATGTAAGTGACTTCGTGAATATATCTGCTCTTTGTTCAGTGGTTAGACAAAACTAAAGTTGTATATTGTTCTTCAAGACATGCTTGCGTATGAAATGTACCTATACCTCAATGTGTTTTTTTCTTTCATGAAAAAATGGATTACGAACAAGTTTGAGAACACCTTCATTGTCAACATACATGATGGTCGGTTTGTCCTGTGTTATTCCAAGTCCTTCGAGTATGCGACGTAGCCAAATCACTTCATAGATAGCTTCTCCTATAGAACAATACTCAGCTTCTGTGGAAGAACGAGAAACAAATTGTTGTTTCTTTCTTCCCCGTGATATTGATCTAGATCCCATAAAGAATACAAATCCTCAATTAGATTTTATGTCATCAATATTTCCTGCATGATCTAAATCAATATCCCGAAAAGAAGAATTTTTGTTCTTCTTGTATTCTAGACCAAGATCCATTGATTTTTGAGATATCTCAAGATGCACCTTGTTACTTTTTAATGACACACTTTGGGTTCCTGCATGAACCTATATAGATAGCTTACTTCAAAGCTAATATCTGGTCTATTATAGGTCAAGTAAATGAGACTCCCAATCAACTGTTGATAGAGAGTGGCATTTACCTTAGGAGATGGATCTGAATGAGATAATTGTAATCTATTCTCCATAGGTTTAGCAATCACTGTGTAATCCATCATCTTAAATTTATCAAGAATTGTCTTGGTATATTTCATCTGAGAAACAAATATGTGATTCTCTTTCTACCATACTTCCAATCCAAGACAATAGTTCATTAGCCTAAGATTTTCATGTCGAATGATCGATTAAGATCTTTCTTTGTTGCATCGATCATCCTCACTAAACTTCCAGTGATGACTAGATCGTCGAAGTAGACAATCACAATCACAATCTTCCCCCCTTACTTTTTGAGGTAAAGATTGGGATCGTGTACAAGATGCTCATCAATTTTGATGTACCATGACCAAGGTGCTGTTTGATGCCATACAGAGATTTCCTAAGTCTACATACCTTTGCTTCTTGACCGGTAGTACTACATATCCCTCATGTTGATTCATATAGACTTATTGTAAATCTCCATTCGGAAGGCACTTTTTACATCCGTCTGATGTACTTTCCAACTAAACTATGTAGCTAGAGAAAATATCATCCTAATCATCTTGATCTTAGTTGTGGGAGAAAATGTCTCCTCATAGTCAATGCCTTATTTTTGTGCATACCCCTTTGCTACTAGTCTCACTTTGTACTTGTCCACTGTCCCATCTACTTTGTACTTTTTTTTGAATATCCATCTGCATCTAATGGGTTTCTTCCTAGTGGAAAATTTACAAGTTGTCAAGTGTTATTTTCATTCTTGGTGATATTCAGAGTCCATGGCATCTTTCTAAGCTTTTGACTATAGGGCTTCCTGGACTGTAGAGGGCTCATCAGACTCAATAACTCTACTCATCAAAGTAAATTTAACTTCTTCTCTTGCTTTACTGTGAGTCCGTGGTCCAGGGGTGGATGTATCCGGTGGAGCATCCATTCTTGTATCTCATAACATGTTAGTACACCACTTGGGCATACGTTGAACTGTTCATGTGTCGTGGTTCTATCAAATCATCACCATCATCCCCATCATCACTTTCATCATCAGTGGGAACATCAACTTCAGTTTTTACAACTGGTGAAGAATCTACATTAGGTGAGTCTGGAGGAGGAGACTCTGCTTCCTTCTTCTCAAAAAACTCAACATCTCTGTTGGTGTAGACTTTTCTGGTCTTTGGATCCATCAATCTGTACCTAAGAGTCTCTTCACTGTACCCAATGAAGATGAGTTTCTGTGACTTCATGTCCAATTTCTTTCTATTTTTCTTGGGTATGTGCATACTTGCTTTGCACTTAAATACTCTAAGGTGTGCAATAGATGGTTTCCGCTTTGACCATGCTTCTTGTGGTGTTACTCCATCAAGAGCAATTGTGGGCACTCTGTTTAACAAATACACTTGTTGTCTTTGTTGCTTCTACCCAGAATGTCTTTGCAAGTCCAGTTATCGATCATGCATCACACCATTTCCATGATAGTATGATTTATTCTCTCAACAACACCATTCTTATTTGGTGTGTGTGGAGGAGGCATTTGTCATGAATCCCATGAGCTTGTAAGTAGTCTTTGAACTCATTATTGGTGAATTCCCCCCCTCGATCTAAGTGAAGAGTTCTGATGTGATGACCAGTTTCATTCTCAACAACTACTTTGATTTCTTAAAGGTTTCAAAAGATTCACTTTTCTTGCGAAGACAAAAAAATCCACATTTTTCTTGAATAGTCATCAACACAAAGCATGAAGTACTGAAATCCAGAATGACTTGGTTGCATCAGACCGCAAAGATTGGTATGAACTAGATCAAGCTTACCATGAGCTTGATATGTACTCTTTTAGAATGAAGCTCTGTGTTGTTTTCCTGTTAGGAAGTGAGGACACTTTTTGTATCCTTTTGAAGAGATGGTAACCCATGTACCATATTACGCCGGAAAAGTGTCTTGAGATACTTGAAACTAACATGACCAAGTCTTTGATGTCGTAATCCACAACTGCTAAGGTAGAGTTCTTAGCCATAAGTGTCTGATCATCTCTATGGACAAAATCAAATTGGAACATACATCCCACATTGGAGGCTTTTGTAACTATTTTCGAGCCTCGTGATTTGTCTCGAATTAAACACGTTTTCTTTCCAGAATGACTATCAAATTCAATTTTTAAGTTTTGATCTAGGAGTTGACTAACTGAAAGTATATTTTTAGTCAACCCAGGGACATATAAGACATTTGATAGTCTACAATTGCATGAACCAAGGGGTAGAGAAATGTTCCCAATCCCCTGAACTGTATATGAAGAATCATCACCCAATGAAACATGGTTTTTCAAAGGTGTGTCCCTCATTGAAGTAAACCAGTCTCTGTGGCTAGTCATGTGTTGAGTGGCTCCCGAATCAACATACTAGACATCACTAGATGATGTGGAAGGTTCACTTGATCGAGAAGTGTACAAGTAGTCTTTGTTATCTGACTCTTCTTGTTACTCAGCAATATTTCCTTGCTAATAGGGTCTTATTTTCCAGTTCCCCTTTTTTTCCCTTTATTAAAGTTAGAATGTCCCTTGTGAGATTTTTGTTGTGGAGGTCTAGAGTTACTTGATGAACCTTTCTTGTATGTATTATACCAACAATCTTTCAACTCATGTCCTCTTTTACAGATTGGACATTGCTTCTTCATTGTTTATCCCCTTGATGTTGATATTGATTCTGATGTTGGGAATTTTGATAGGAATTAGGTTTTCCTTTACCTTTTCCTTTCCATTTTTGATGTGAAGAAATTTCCTGCTCCTCTTCATCATCCTTATTATGCATGGCTTCCTCTTGTTGTAGTAGGTTTACCAGTTTGTCAAAACTAACTGTCGTATCTGACAAGTTTAGTGTTGTTAAAAAAATGTGGTAAGAAGAAGGGAGAGCTCTCAAAACAATGGGAACAAGAGATTCATATGTGACCGCTTCTCCCAAGGCTAGAAGTGAATCCCTCAACTCTGCAACTCTTCTTAAGAAAGCTTCAATTTTCTCATTCTGCTTGAACTTCGGTGTGTGTGTGACTCTAAAATTTAGTATGACATTCTTGTTTTTGGCCTTATATCTTGTGCTCAATTTATCCCATGCTTCTTTGGTTATTTTGCATCTCGAATGCGGGGTTGCACATCGTCGGACACTCAAACAATATGATGAGTTTGGCCTTCGATCTACTTTATCAAATTGTGGTTATGTTGTATCGGTAGTTGATCTGTCATAGTGTAATTCACAATAGGCCGGATCTCTTCAAACTCAAGTTGTGTCTTGATTTTTGTCTTCCATGCAACATAATTGTTTCCTCATGAGTAGTTGTGAATCTGGAAGAAAAAATTTGGGGGCATTGGTGCCCATTTTGCAGAAATCACTGATAGGGTTAGGCTCTTATCACTCCAGGTATAAGGTCTCCCAATTTATATATCGTCAGTCCGATATACCAAACCTTTCTATATATGTGCCCTTCTGATATACCCGGCAGTACGTGGAAGAAGCTTTCCCTTTATATATATCTAGTGAGTACGTGAAAGAGGTGTTAAAGTGCGTGAAATAATTCAATATGTTATACCAAGACATTAGTGAAAAAGGGGTCATGTGTGATTATTGACACCGGCTCAAAGAAATATCCTTATACATGCGCGTAACTTCACTATATACTCAGATAATTTATCAGTCCAAATTTATGTCGTGTAATCATTCATAGACGGATGGGATGGATCATAGTATGTGCATTGTTACCTATTACTCCCGTCGATTTAAAGGGTCGATTCCCAGAGATGATGTTTTTGCAACTATATTAGGCGTTAAGTACAGTAGTAGTCGTGATGGATTTACTCATAAGCGCTTCCCAGAGGCATTGTATATACTGAATGTTGCGAATGAGATCTAGGATCTCGTGAGTGTTTTAAAACCAATTTTTACTATTTTTTATTACAACTCTCTACCAATTTTTGAGCATTTACAATATTTGTGGTTGACTATAGCAACCTGCAAATTAGTACAATATACTAAATCATACAATTACATTCAAAAAATTGGAAAAAATTGAATGGTAGGCAAAAAACAAATTATTTTTCAGGCCCAGTGGCCTCCGAGCCAAAACGACACTTTATGCCAAAATATTGTAAAAAATAGCTAAAATGCAATTTTTGGGTACACGTCCTTTAGCAAAAGTTGCTCATAATCAAAAAATAGGCCTATTAGGAGAAAAAAACAAATTTGTCGTATATTAAGCTTTTTCTTGCTAAAAGTTTTAGAAGCCTATTTAGTCATGATTAAGCAGTTTAGAGAAGGATCTTCTCCACTAAATGCCCCTCCAAGTTTGGTGGTTTTCCAATTTTTCCACTAAAAACAAATTGGTTTAAAAAATATTGTTGGGGGTGGGGGTCAAACCCCTCACCTCACCCACCCAAGTCAATCAAACTAACCAGCTCGGCCTTTTGTGTGCTTGTATAACAAATGAAGCAAATTATATTTAAATTAAAAAATCTCTAACTAAATTTTTGAATGAAAATGTGGTGAGTAGAGCTCCACATGGATGTGAGACTGGAAGAAGATTAGGGTTTCCACCTTGCATGAAATCTACATGTCTTATCTTCTTATTTGTTTTTGAAATGCCTTTGCATGTTATTGAACGTTGTTTTTTATTAACCACCTTTTATTAATCTCTTCTTAATTGTCTTTGTGTAGGTGCGTAATATTGGTTGCGCCTCTAATCACTGACCAAATTTTTATGATTTCATATGTCGGTTTGATTTTTTCTCACCGTTTTTGCTTTATATTTGCCTTATTTGCTTACGAGTCCACATGGAGATGGAAGCCACATTTTGGCTTTATGAAGGTTCTTGGTCGACGTGTGGAGGATGATGCATCGGCCTCTATTTTGTTTTTTGTTTGTGTCAGTCGGGATTGGGCGTAGCTCAACCATTGTATGCACGCTTGGAATCTCCAATGCACATATATCTACTTAGATGTACCACGGTGATTAGAACGGCCATGGGTTGATTGAATTGCCAATGGTGGGAGCAGTGTTTTGGATGGCTAATTTTATATTGTAGAGTCACCTAACACACTCCTTCACATGACCAAGTGACTCAGTTTACACCAATAAACAACTCGACTGTAGATGGAATAATGCAATGTGGGCTCTGTCCTTGTGAATGCACTGCCAATGAACAACACACGGGAGGGACTCCACACAGTGGTGGGCTCGATGGAGTATTTTGCAATGTCAAGTCACAAATCCAAGAACTCGGTGTTCAATACAACCAGCTCAATCAGGAGCTCTGTTAGGTTCTGGTGAGGACTCGGTGTGCTTCAAATTTGACACAATCACCTCCAAATTTGATAGTACGATGATAATATTATCTGTAAATAAACATTTTAAAGACAAAACCCCGATGGGAACTTTATTTTTTTAATTTTGTAAGTCCCATGTAAAAACATTCTTGGTACAGAGGGGCACCAAGGCAAAAAAAAATTGCTTTACGTTTACCTGGATTTCACACATGAGGTTGTGGGACTGCAGGGAGATGTGGGAAGTTGCTGGAGGCAACACTGGCTCTCCGGTGATGCAGATTTCTTCTCCACAATTGTTCTTCCTCTCTGATCAATCTCCACCTTGCCAGGAGCTTGACCTACTATGGTACCAAATATAAAATAGGGACAGAAGCCTGACAATATTTTATTAATCAACTGAATCATTCTTACAATGGAGTGTTGCAATTCTTATAGGAATTGTACAGTTGAATACATACACGGAAATATGTTGCATAGGTGCAACAATAAACTAATTCACATAAGCTTCCAAAAAGACATCCGAGAAGCATAACCAAATTAAATACAAACAAACAATAGTATTGTTAAAACAATACAACAACTCCCGTATGCAGAATAAAACAAAATAGATGGTTATATAAATATAACCATATTACAATTAATAATAAATACCCAATTATTATAGTTAAAGAAAAATTAACTATAGAGAAATATATATTTCCTAACATTTTCTCACCAACAGATTTAAGCGCATCATTCGTACCCAAAATATGACCACAAGGTCTAAAAATACAAAAAACTCAAATATTAAAAAAAAGTTCATGAAGATCCATTGCTAAAAGAAACACTCTCAATCCATGCGTGACCCTTCATATTCCACAGTGTCCTTTCATATTCCCATTGCAAGAGTTTCCAAAAGATGGTTGCAAGGAGATACATGAGGTTTGATAGATCAAGAGGATTTTTGGTTCCACTTTCAAGGCTTTGCAAAACCAACAAGAAAAAACGAGATCAAACCTTTTTTCTTATCTTAGGCCTCATCCCCATCCGGTCTTCAATCATTTCACCTGGAAATCCTATCCAAACTCATGTTGATACTCCCCTTTCAAATTCTCCCATTTTCCAACCTCCATTGAACATTGAATTCCCAAGTGAAGGAGAACAAGAAACTGAAGAATAATTTGAAGAAGCGGAAGCGAAACAACAATGGCATATGAAGCGGAAACACATCAACTCATTGTTTCATGGGTAAGAAATATAGGCCCACTTGCTCTTGAACCCCCTCTTCACAATCTACCAATGGGTTCCTGTAAGAACTTTTCAAAGTTCGGAGAGGTGACAACACATAACATCTTGAAGAACACATCATTTCTTTCATGACATCATACGAGAATTCTCGAGTTTCCAACATGAATATGTCATTGTAAGATTATTCATTGAGTCCATCCAAGAAAAAGTACGAGAATGGTTCTACCTCCTGCCTACCCGATCCATCACTTGTTGGAACGACATCAAAAGGAAGTTTGAGGAAAGATTCAAATTCACCGAGGACTGTCAAAGACCTCCTTGTTCAATTAGCACAAATGAAGAAAGGAGAAATTGAAACTATGAGAGAATTCATGGCTCGTTTCAACCAGATTACTTCACGAGGATACTAGAAGAAGATTCATCCTCTGAAAACAATGTCAAGAGATTCTTCATCAATGCTCAATCACCAGAGGTGGGAATTTTCCTATGAAGAGTTTAACCAAGGGATATTGCAGAAGCACAAATATTAGCCATTGAACTAGATGATGATCTCATCCTATCTGAAAGATCAATAATCCCTTAAAGGGTAAGGCTCAACGTCTAGAGAGATGAAAGAACAAATCATTCTTCTAAAAAGCTCGGTGAATGAGATGGCGTCGTTGAAGAGGGAATTTTTTTAATGAGCATCTTCCCAAAGAAGCAACACAAATCAAATTACAAGAGCACCTGAAGGCTTGCCTTGGAGGCCCCACCTATCAATGCAAGTTGTAGGAGTCAAGAAAATGAAGAAGATATTGAACAAGAAAGTGAAGGTGGTGATTTTCTAGAAGTTGATGAACTTCAGAATGATACACAAATTAGATTTTGTGAGTATTCTAGAGGTGATGAGGATGAAGAAGAAGATGCACCCAATTTCTCATGTGTAGTATTCACTCGTTCTTAGTATGAGAAAGGAGCATCTCCCTCCACTACTACAAAGAAAAAGAAGACTGAAGATCCTCCTATGACGACTCTGTAAAATAAAATAATCAGCCTGAGGATCTCCGCTCCCACCATCCATAGAGTCCACAATGTTGAAGCCTTATCCTATAGCAAGTAAGAAGGTTCCCGTAATTCCAAGTAAGTTTTTACTTCCTCTTCTAATTCTAAATCTAAATCTGCTCCTGTAAAAACTAGCACTTCAAAATTTCCTAGTGTGTTGTTCAAAATACCCTCCATTCCCCAAGCATCAAACCACTGCTTCCAAACCTACCCCAACTCCAAAATCAATCCCTTCATTTCCCTTGTCCACATATACTCCCTTTGACTTTGTAGAATATGCAAACAGAGCCAAGGTGTAGATTCTGAATATCTGTGGACTCACCCCGAACAATTCAAGAGGTTTGTTCAATACATCAAGAGTGGTAGTTTAACACCCAATTTTGTAGCTCATATTTCTAAAGGAATACTACCAAACCCACCTACACCTCCCTCACAGAACATGTTAGCCATGAGTGCATCAAAGACAGACAAGTTCAATCCTTTTTATGTCTCCCTTCTAGTCGGGGAATATGTATTGAACAATTACATAATAGATTCGGGTGCCTCAAATAATGTCATGCCCATGAAGGTTTCCAAAGCTCTTAAACTCCCCATGACTTTGCTTGGTGGCTCTTGTTACTCCATGGAATCAAAGGAAGTCCCACTTGTGGGGAAGATTAAAGATGCACATATGGCTCTTTCCAAATTTCTAGATAAAAGGATATCAATGACTATTTTGGTAGCAGACATCCCAGCAACCTTTGGAATTTTGTTAGGTCGAAGCTTCTACCGAGACTTAGGAGGGAAAATTCAGATGAATTGGTCTTCCGCAACCATACCAGTGAAGGGATACATGGAGAAATTGTTTCCAAAAAATAAGATGAGGTACACCATACGAAATTCTTGAAGTCTAGGAACCAACATCTTGTATCAAGATAGCAAGTAGATGAATCACTTTGTGACAACCGAGGAGGAAGATGATATTCCCATCCTGATAGGGCCAGACATGCCTTCCCAGAGAGGTATGGAACTTGAAGAAGCATTGAGGAGATTTGAGTTATAAGAGGGTAGCCCCAAATTTCTGGACAATGTAAACCAAGAAGAAGAGGAAATGGTTCTTGGTGAATCTCAAATGGAGAAACCAGCTCATACGCTTACCCATGAAGAGGAAATGTTCTCATTCCCATTTGGAGATGAAGATGATCTCAACCATGCCATCCATGGAGGGAAAAACCAACTTGTGATGAGCCCGTGAAAGGTTTGAAAGAACTATCTGTACAAGAACTTCTTAGAGCCATGAAAGAAATAGAAGACCCTGAGTTAAGTCTCAAACTCTTGATGCAAGCCATGAATCTACAAGACAAGCATGAATCTAATTTGGAAGCCTCAACCAGTGTGAAGATTGGCCATGTTGAAATAAAGCAAGAGGAGAAATATGATTCCCCTCCTGAGCTAATGGTTGATGGATGCCACGATGAAATCGAGGTATTTTCTTTCCCATTTGAAGAGGAAGACTCTTTCCATGATGAAGAAATTGAAGCAAGGAGTTTTGAGGCCTTTGAAGCTGAATCTCCTCTTAATGAAGGAGTGATAGAATGCAGCGATTCCCAAGATAATGAAGTAATCCCTTTGAATATTTGCTTTGAGCTGAAAAATAAAGATTCGTCGAAGGCATATAAAGATGAGATGCAGGAAGTAATAAAGGATATCTCCATGTAAGAAATATTGGATGTAGTAGAAGTTGCAGAAGACCCCAAGCTTATTCTTGATCTCTTAACTCATGTCATGGCCATACAAGACAAGTATGAGGTTGCTTCTAATCCTTCATTCAATCTTGAGCACCTCATAATGGAGTAAAGATAAAGGATGAATCTCAAGTTTCTCATGGAGAAGATGTCAACGAGTGTAGATCTGGGAAAGAAAGTAACTCAAAATATTCAATAAATATGAATGAAAATCAATTTTGGGGCAGCGATGAGATGCTCAATGAAGAATCAGCTATGTGGATAAACACGAAGGCAATTGGGACTATGAAACCAATTTCAAAGAGCGTGAAGGCAATGGAATTTTTAAGCGAAGGCCTAAACATCAAGAAGCTCATGTAGACTCACTCCTACCAAGTACACAGACAATCATGGAAGCACTGAATTTCATAAACAATTAAGGAGAGGAGGCTACTTTCAGAACCAATCAATGGCTTCGCATAACAACATCACTTAGTGTTGCCCACTCAGGGGTAACTTTTGAGGAATAAAAAGTACTTGATGAAATAAGGATGTCCCCCACCTTGTACCTTAGGTGATTTTTAGGTTTTTTTCCCATTCAGTTGTGTGTTTCCCTTCTTGTTTCATGTTATGTGTTTCCTTTCTTCATTTTGGTGTGTGTGTATTCTTTTTGTTATCTCTCTCTTGTCAAGTTATGCATGACTCTGCAGGCCCAATGGATAAAGCAGTGGTCAATGGATTATATGGTCTAAAATTGAGATTATAGATTCTCCATGGCATGTATTCGTCTTGCTCGGTCTATTTCATGTCCCCAATCTAGAGCCATTTGTTGTCATGTAAATGTGTAATAGGAAATTGGCAATTTTCGGCATGACAACAATACCCTTGTACCAAAATTTTCATGTTCTATCTTTCAAAGATACCCGGTCTTCCCAATCAGTTTGATGACCTCCCATATCATGTAAATTAATTCCCCTAGTTTATTTAGGAAATTCAATTCAACCCCCCTAGGTGATTTTAGGTGTTTTTGGAAAATGCAAATTTCATGTAGTAATGGAAAGGCTTATCACCGGTCTTCCCGAACAAGCGACCCCTGGAGCGAAGCATCGATAAAAAATCAATGTGGAGGTGATTTTAATGTCTAGAAACATCATGGAAGTGATTTTTGAATATTCAAGGAATATTTAGAGGATTTGGAGCGATTTAAAAAACAGGTTCTCGAGGCCTAGTCGGTTGCACAAGGTTAAAACAGATTACCGAGCTTCGAGAAGTGATTCCAGGAGATCTGGATGGAGTTAGGAACAAAAAGATACATCATTGGAAAGGTATTTAAAATAATTAAAATATTTTGGAATAAAAATATTTACAACACCTTGGTGTAATAGGTCTGAAATTAGGTTTTCATAGGCTTAGGCGGTGTAAAGATCCGAAAAATCTCTTGAACTTGAAAAGTTTAAAGAACTCTAGAAGGATTTCAGGGTTCATTTTAAGAGACCTCCTGGAAATCGGAGGTGGAGAATACCTGGTGAATATCCCCGGAACCGGTTTCACGGGAAGGTGAATTTTTTGGGGGTTGTATGAAAAAATTTGCACGATTATCAAGCACTGCGACAGAAGGCTGCAGACGCGCGACGGGAGATTTTACTGTCGCGTGTCAAAAAAATGCAATGACACGTGTCAAAAGACCTTAGTGACACGCATCAACAGACCTTAGTGATGCACATCAATGCGACATATTGACACACGTCACCGAGGGTGTTGTCTAACAAGGCATCCTCGGTGGCGCAGCGTCGATAGGTGCATTGGCTGCCAGCGTCACATTGCATTTTTTTTTACGCGCGGCGACAAAAAATCTCCTGTCGTGCGTCTGCAGCCTCCGACCTCTACTTTCTCATCAAAAATATCCATGTCGCGCATCAACAAACTCTTTGTCGTGCATGCTATGCGTCAATATCTGTTGTACCTCCTTGTCGCGCGTCGAAAAATGCGGTGGCGCGTGTCAGCGGACCTTAGTACGCGCATCACTAAGGTCTTTTGACGCGCGTGTCACTAAGGCTTGTTGACACGCGTCACTAAGGCGCTGTTGGCCAGCGTCGACAAACCTTAGTGGCGCGCGTCAGCAGACCTTAGTGACGCACGCGTCAACATACCTTAGTGATGCGCGTCACTAAGGTGCATTGGCTGACGCACGCGTCACTAAGGCTCTTGTTGACACGCAGCGTCAGCGCATTTTTGACGCGCGACAACGAAATATCCTATCGCGCATCTGCAACCTCTGCCCTCTTCTTACTCGTCGAAAAAAATTCCATGTCGCTCGTCAACAAAATCTTTGTCATGCGTCTACTATGCGTCAATATCTACAGTATCTCCTTGTCTGCAAACCCTCCTTGTCACGCGTCAATAACTTACCCCCTTGTCACGCGCGTCTATAATACGGGATATATCATATTGTTGAAAAATGTGAAGTAGAAGTGTTCTACCTGGCGAATAATCTAGGTTTATATAGGGGATATTTTTCAAGGGTAGGCAAAGCCGACCCCTTAAAAAAATTAAAGTGTAATTTTTAGGCGAACAGGTCACTGACCCGTGCCAAAAAATTCGCCTTTTCAAAATTTTCAAAAATGGAATATTCGCCATATTACGAATATTCACCACTAAAATTTTCCCTACTGAAGGATTTAGGAGCTAAAAATACATATTTGGAAATTTAATTCGATACATACATTATGGTCAAATTATGTTTTTCACGACACTTTGGCGATAGGTCCGAAAGTAGTTTTTCTCACGCACATGTGGAGTACCAAATCCAAAATCCTATTTTTTAGAGATAAAATTGAGTAATAAATACATGATACCCCTTCCATTGGATTTATAATGAAATTTCCAGTCAATATCATATATAATTTCATCAAAAAGTCCATCGGGAGCTCAAGTTATCACCTGTTTCAAGTTGCCCTCGTGAAGCAAGTTCGAGAGTCAGTCAAATTTTGGAAGGACACGTGTCAGCTCCAGGAGCCTAGCGGGATTTTTTTCCCCTCACATACCTCAAGGTTAGGGACTTAAAGGTTGTAAAAATTTTCCTATCCCCCAAAACCTCTATACCCTCATGCAACCTCCAAGATCGCCAGTTCAGCCCCAGGTGTTTGTCAAGCCTTCATTCTCAACCGTCGGATCTCCGCCACGTGTCATCACCTTACTCACCATGGAACTTGATGTCCCTCAAGTCCCTCAAGGTCAGGGACAAAAACATGGAAAAATTCACCCAGCCCCTAAGGAGACTTATGGTCACCCATGTGACCAGCTTCCAGCCCCTCAGTGCTTTAAAGCTATTTTTTTGGCTTTAATCCCTTGCCGTCGGATCTCCGCCACATGTCACCACCTTTCTCACCGTGGAATTTGATGTCCCTCACATCCCTTTGAGGTGAGGGATGTCAGGGACATGAAAATTTTCCTATCTCCCATCATGCTTTATTTCAAAATTTTAAAAAACTCACCTACTTCCCACTTCTAACATCTAACATTCCTGTATACAACCATATCTGTAAACTCCTCTGCAACTTCCTACCACCACTCCGCCATTGCCAAATCTCAAACTAGCTCCACCAAAGAAATAAAATCCTCTTTCCCATGGTAATATGTAGGTCTTAAAAGAATATTTCATCAAACTAAGGAGAAGAAATGAAGAACAGAGAAGAAGAATAGTGAAAATCCCCATTGCCGCAAAATCGAATTTTGAAGAAATATTGCAAACGGATGCACGGATTGGCGAAAAAAAAAAATTGTTCATTCCTCTATAAAAACCCATCAAAAACACAACTTCAAACCCTCCTCTCATGGCATAAAACATTCTTAGCAAAGAAATCCTCTTTCCGGCCCAACAGAGAAAAAAGTTGGATTTCCCGTCAAACCGGCAGTTGGATCGAAACAAGATTTCACTGGAAGCACAAGAAGTAAAAACCCATATCAAAAATTTGATTTCCATCAAAAACAGAGGAGAAAACTAGACCTGCAATTTTCAAGGTCCATTAATGGTTTCCATGTCCAGAAGTGTCACCAAGTCAGGGATTTAAAAGTTTAAAATCTCCTAAACTATTGCTTAGGTAGGTCTAAGATTTCATAGGGCGATATTGGGCAAAAACCCATATCGGAAAACTTCATTCCATGTCAATCCGACCTCCAGAAGCCCATTTTCTAAAAATATTAGGTCTTCTGCATAGGGGACTACTATTTTGGGAAAGTCATCAACAGAAGAACCTGCGATGGGGGCACTAAACACAAAAGATGCATTGCGGTAGAATTCATCAAAGCGGGCATTTTGGTCCAATTTTGACACTTAATAAAAATAGTAATGGTTCTCGCGAGAACCTGGAAAAAATAGAAAATTGGTCCAAAAGTGGGAGGATTGCAGAAGGAAGGAGATTCTCAGTAATCACAACCAGTCAACGATCAAAGGGGCGATTTTTACATGCTAAAAGCAGAAGTTGCTTTTCCGAACTTACTAAAAAGAGCAAGTCATCCCAAAAGGGTGAATTTTGTAGAGGGATCATTCTGGGATTTGAACATTCATGTTGCCATCAACAGTTGGAAACTAGGGAGGGAAAATCTCGAAACTTGCCAAAAATAATTACCCTTTCCAAATACAGTAAGTGTCGAAAAATAATGAAGTTCATATTTGTGAAGGGGGAACTAATGAAGTATCTATCTTTATGGATCTCAATAGTGTCCTTCGACACTCATTTCATGCTTCAATCAGTATGTACAAGGTGGAATTCACAATCAAATGTCGTTAGATTATTCATCAAGATCATGTCCAAATCAACTAAGTAGTGTGGCAATGTTGCAGGGGATCAAGACAAGGTTTGTTCCAAAGCTTTAGTATTTCCTGAAGGGATCTCCATGTTTGATGCTCACAGTCACCAATGGAATCATTCGATAACACTTAGCTTGTGGGGTTCGTGTGTCATCTAAAGGAATCCTCTTGTGGTATAAGACACTTGAGGATCTAGGTTTCACTACATTGGAGCATTGTATGGTTCGGGTTACAGGTATATCACATGAAGGGTGGAATTTGTGATCATCGGTGAAACAAGCCCATTCAACCTGACATGATTGGTTATGAGCTCCTATCTCTTCGAGGTTATGCTCATGGTCACCAGTGAATTCAATTGACAAGTGTGTTTAAACACTCATTCCAAGGCTTTTGTAAGCCAATTTGAAGAAGTTTCTCGGGATGTGGCAGATTCAGAGTCTCACTGCACTTGAGTTTTCAATCAACAAGGATCAGTAAACTTCATTAGGGGCGACATCCTTTCTTTTCCTCCTCCTTCCCCCAACATTCTCTCTCCTCCATGTTTTAATTTTTCATTAGGGTTGTACTTTTTCATATGCATTAATGTTCCTAATGTAAGAAGTCACCTTTATGTTATAAAGGGGACTTAAAAGTTTCCTAGGAAGTTGAAAAGTTTTAATTTGTATTTGGGCACATGAATAGGCATTGGGGGTAGATGAAGAGTCATATCTCATTCTAAAAATTATAAATCCATTCCCATTTCAAAGGGTTGGTGATCGATTTTGTAGACTCAAGAGTGCATTGTACTTAGAGATAACAAAGGAGATAGCCATTTTCTTCCATTTTCCCCCACTCTCAAATTTCTTCCATTTCCATGTTATGTACAATTTCTGCTCAAGCATCAATACAAGAAGGATTTTATTGCCTTTTTGATGAGGATATTTTATAAACTTTGAGTTCTCAATCTTAACTCATCTTGTTTCCATTTACAGGGTTGTTTCTTCTTAACTTTAATGTGTGTGTGAAATTTTTGGTTAATGGGTGTGGGACTCTGATTTTCTACCCACAACATTAATCCCCTCTTCTCTTTTCTCACTCCCTTTCCCACTCTCTTGACAAATTCCTCTCTAGAAATAAATTGCTAGCTTTGCCACAGGGTCAGTGGAGTGCCCCTGTTAGATCCCCAACCACAAGGCCACCAAGTAAAATCCACCTTTTTACTCATGCATGCATATATGGCAGCTGCACCAGTTAAGTAGAGGGACTTAAACTCCCAGAGTGTTGGCAAGAAATCCACCAATTTGTCCCCGAAAAATTTTCTCACCAACATTACTCTTGCTAGATTTTCTACTTACATGTTGCATTTTGCTTACTATGTTATCTTGATACTCAGTATGTCATTATCTTGATCATATACACATGGGCGTTCACATGGTCTCTAGTTGTGAATGTAGATTTCTTACATATTTTCCCATCTTGTAATGATGCTTGGCATCGTACCTTTTACCAGTCTCACCGAGGCTCACCTGAGGGCATCTACATTCTATACTCTCACACAATCCATGTGCTATTGTTTCATTATTTACTACTTCTACTTTCTATCACACTACTTTCCATTGGTACATACATGCTTTGACATATTTTTTATCTTTCTAACATGCTAATGGGTGCTTCATGTGTAGAATTTACATTTCATGACTATTTTCCACCATGGTTGTCTAATACATTTTTCTTGTCATCGTTTTTTATTATATGTCATTTCTTGCGGGTTATGCCCTTTGTTTTGTTTGATCACTTCTTGTAATCTTTGGTCACTTCGACCTTGATTGTCTTGTGACATTGTGAGCGATTTCCGTGTTTAAAACCATTTTTCCATGGTCTATCTTGTTTACACACTTTATTGTTACATTGTCTTCAACTTACATACTAGCTTTGATTGCACTAACACATTTTACTAGCCACTTTATTTGCATGTGCCTTGGTTTCTACCATGCACATCCCCTCCCCCTACAGGGATCCATTTTAAGTACAAAGCATCAAGTCCTCTCTTTTGGGATGCATACTCCTATATTTGTCACATGTACCCCAAATGGGGTGGCATATATTGGGTGAAAAAATCACCCCATACTACAACTCAAAGCTACAATACAAATCTACACATTACAAAAGCATAACAACATTACAGTCACGAGAATGGCCCAAAATCGACTTGGCCCTCAAGCCAAGATAGACACCAGTGCCTACCATCAGATAGTAGTTCTGGGTTACCATGTCCTCCCCTAGGCACCTATGTCTTGGGGTCACACACAGTCACTTTATCATATCAACACAGTTTAAAAAATTCTTGAGTAATTTTATAGTTCTGAGCACATACCTTGATTAAAGCATGCATGCAATCTTCTACAATCCATTTCAATTGGAATAATCAATACATTCAGAACTAATTTGGGACTTCGTGAACAAAATAGGGACGTACCATCTGCAGTGGTGCTCATTGGGCAAAGTCCTGGAAGGAGAGTAACATTAGACCTATCTCCCCAACACTTGCTCATTGGTGTGATATTTCCCAAAAAACTCGCCATTGGCATGATATCTGCCAAAAAACTCACACTTGGCATGAAATCACCTTAAAAAGTCACTCTACATAGCATTTTAGGAAACTTTTCTATCCTTTACACTCTTTTACATTAGGTGCACACTTTCCTTTACACACTTTTACATATTTATGCACATTTTTCTCTGATTTATCATATACAGGACTTTGACTACATTCTTTCTCTTCTTTTGTAGGTCTATCCTTACAAGAAGTAGCAACCACAAGCACAACAATAGGTACAACAAAACACATAAACTTCACCCCTAGGGTCACTTTCCTTTCCTACATCTCCACGCTTCACTTGTCCACTCAAGACACTTTTTGCATACGCTCTACATGGTTATCAAGTTTACATCTCTTATCTACTTTATGTTATCAATTATTCACTCAAAAACATAAAGCGATGGAAAATGTAGACATTAGATCATGCACTTGGGTACATTTCTAGGTCCTAAAAGCATGTTATCATTTACATGATTCCTAAGCAAGAAAACTAGTAATTAACAGCTATCTTTGGCCTATTTCTATTGTCTTTTACTTCCTTTTTGGTCTTACACGGCCTATAACCCAGATCGGTATTTTACATATTTATCTTTTATGGCCTCGAGGCACTAGTGCTCAGCCGGGAAGTAGCACCCAGTGCTCATATACCCTTTAGGCGCCCTAACCCTTTTCTATCTTGTTCACTTCTTTTGGGTCTCTTTTATCTTTTGGGAATATTTTATACTTATGGGTCATCCATCTAGTTGTTAATTATGAAAATTCAAACAAGGGAATCATATAAATACTTAGTTATATGTTCAAAATGAAGGACCAAGCTCTAAGCATTATTACTACCACCTAAGCTTGCACTTAAAAGGCACTTAAAGCACTCAAAGCATCAAGTTGGAATTCATTCAAGGTACAAAGGACTTGCATATTATTCATACATTACATCAGAAGGGGAATTTTATTCTATTCCATACACACATTTGCATTATCTAGAAAATCTAGCTCGTTATCTAGTGTATCTTTCACAAGGGCTTCCTAGGGCACCATTCATACACACACTCATGAGAACTACATAGAGTCTGAGATGTGGTGTAACGCTCAGTTGTAAGTTCACTCTGTCGGGTGACCACTAGGGTCAGTTTGACTCCCCATATTGCATCTTTCATTTTTGGATTTGATGTGATTTTGTGGGTTTCGAAGGTGAATAAGCTATTTTATAGGCTATAGGTACCTTGACAATAAAGAAGCTACATGCATGCGATCAATAGAGAATATTTGTGACACTTGTGCAATAACATAAAAATTGGGTTCGACCATTTTCACGATTACGGGTGCCTAGTAGCAGTCTCTGGTGCCCACACACCCTTGCCCCAGTCCATGTGCCCATGTTAAACATTTTCCGTGAGCCCCAAATTTATTCTAAGAATTTACAACATTGTTCACCTCTTGTTCAGCAATTTTCCCGATTCGAACACTTCAAGATCAAGCACAAATCAACTAAGTCATATTTCCTATGTCTCTTGCTTAGGTTTTTCACTTTGTATGCTTTATTGTTTGCATCATATTGTATTTAGCAATTATGTATCATAGTTTACATTCAATTAATCTATAATTAGGGTGTAGTAAATCTATTTTTGTTAAATCATCGTGAAAACAAGCCTCTGGGAGTAGTTCCTTTAAAGTGGATCAGAATGAATCCATGAATTGCTTCCCACCAACTTACCTCCACATGAAACACACTTTAAGAATCTAGTTAGCACATCCCGCTCAGCCATGATTGGGTTTGCATAGTTAGAAATAGGCCGAAGGCATGTTTACATTACCCGATTCAAGGATTTTTTTTTGTGGGATTCATTGTCATGGAAAAAAATTGAATTTTACATGCTAGAAATTCTACACAAAAATGCCCACTTCACTAGGTTGCAAGTTTCTCCAAAATTGGAAAGCTATATAAAGGACCTAGTACACCATGTTTCAACTTACACCACGTCCTTGTAAGACATTTTCACTTGATAAGAGCATTTTCATGTTATTGGAAATCTTTGTTCAAACCCCCTTTCTACTTGGCCAAGAGTAGTAAGAGAAGAGCTAAAATGGCAATCAAGACATAACGGTGAGATATCTTCCTCTTCCTGGAGAAATTCCTTGATTGTATATAGTTACATTTGGTTCACAAAGGAAATATCTATAATCTAACAACACATCCAACAATCAAAGGAGGTTAGCATTTGATTTTTGATTTAATGTTTTACGCACATTATTTAATTTTTTCTTTCATGCTTTATCATGATGTTTTTGTTTAGATTAGATTAAGTTAGATTCTACTTAGTGTTAGGTTCTTTCCATGGCTTAGTTTCAATCTAATCATAGGATACACTAATATAGAAGAGTTTATGGGAAATATGATAGATTACTCTACTCTTAACAATGTGAATGTTAAGGTAGCATAATTTGGAAATGAAAATGATTACTAAACCCTTAAAAAAGTGAATGTTAAGATGGAAGAGTTTAACAATGAAGATCGATTACTCAACCCTTAAAAAATTGAATGCTAAGATGGAAGATTTTGGAAAATGAGATTGGTTACTCAACCCTTAACAAAGTGAATGTTAATATGGAAGAGTTTAGAAATAAGATCGATTGCTTGTCCTATAAAAAAGTGAATTCTAATATGGAAGAGACTTTAAAAATGAAATTGATAGCTCACCCCTTAACAAAGTGAATTCTAAGATGGAAGAGTTTATAAATGATATTGATTTCTCAACCCTTAAAAAAGTGAATGCTAAGATGGAAGAGTTTGGAAGTAAGACTAGTTGTGTATGATAAGAGTGTGGAACATAAACTTAATAACATGTAAATTAGGTGAAAGTAACATCATTAAGGAATGCCTCTAAGCTTAAGTTGGCTTGGTCAAGTGGGGCTTCCTATAAAAGAGCTCTCTCCTAAATTTCAAGAATTACCCAAGCAAGCATGGTAACTATCTCTAGTTTTCGGCTTTACTTTACCCCTTGATTCATTAAGTCTGGATTTTACTCCACTCAAAGGATCAAATCGAGGCCACCACTATGGATAGTTTTTGCTCTAATCCTCACAAAGGTGTACTAGTCAACTAGGTGAGGATCTTGTTTCTTTGGCCAATCCACTCAAGGTACCAAATACTTTAGGGTTCTTCGGTACTCCTCGCAATGAGTTTCTAGCTCCTGACCATGCACTTCCCAAAGTTACAGCGGATCAAGGAATAAACTCATCTCTAAAAATTCAATTAAGAGAGTTTTATTAAATTTTAATAAAAGGGTGATAAAGCTTGCTAGACTCCACGAGCAAGGCAAGTTGCAGTTAGTAGTTTTATTATAAAAGTAACCTTCATAGAGAAAGTCCTGCAAAGAACGAGTTAATAGTTTTCATCAGGTGAAAAAATGAGAGAAAACACAAAGATAAACTTGTGTTTCTAATTTTCAAGATCACTTTAAAAAGTGTGAGAAAACAGCATACATGGGAGTTTATTACGATTAGAGTTAGATAACAACTTAAGAGAAAAATAAACACTTAAATGGATTAATTATAACACACCTACAAGAAAAGGATTAAAATATATCTAAAATAGTGGTTAGAACAAAGTTAACTTGCAAGAAAAATGCGAGAAGTCGGAAAAACTCGGTGGTGAATGCTTTGCGCATCTGATGAGACGCTAGCATGTGCACTAGGGTGTCTTAGCATGATAGGGTCGCTAGCACATGAAGCTGAATTTATATACGTAACAAAGGAATTCATAAAAATAGAGGATAGAAATCCATTTAGTGCTAGCGCATATATAGTCTTATGCTAGTGCGTGTATAGATACTCTATCACGTGCGAGGTGTAGAAGGGAGAACTAGAAAACTATGTTACCATGTAGAGTGTTGTGCTAGCACATAACAATATATGCTAGCAAATTAAGTGCTACGCTACCACACACGAGTAGTATGATAGCGCATGATTCCTGTAGGTGGTCAAAATTGGGTTGGTAATACGGGAATTTGACTATTTTTATGATTATTCTCATTTTCTCCACCAAACACTCTCAAATTTGGATAGTTAGTCTGAAATAAGATAGAGAAAACACATATGAATTTAGTTTAATTAAAAACAAACTAAAAATGAAATAAAAGGTGTGGGATTGTCCCACTTTGGGTGTGGAAAAAATATATACAGGAAAAACTCAACAAAGTGAAATATAAGCAAGTAAACAACAGTTGTAGATACAAAATCACACACATATTACTAATATATTATGCCATTGAGTATGTTTTTATATGCATGGATCTTAAGTGAGAAAATCATTCACTTTGGTGACACAAGCCTTTATCCATCCACTTGTTTTCGATTATTTCTATTGTCTTTCTCTCTCACACTTTTCATTTTTGTACCCAGATTACGGGCAAGTCACGAGGATCCCTATTTGTTTGTCTGTCTTTCACATCTTTTGTCACTTACCCCAAGACACCATCACCCATCCTGGACACTAGCACCCAGGTTCTCCTGTCCATTCTGGGAGATTTTGTCCTCTTTGTTCTTATTTACATTTTTTACATTTGTGGTCAGGATTTTTAGTTTTCTTATCCTTATCCCGACGACAAATTCAGCATGTTATGTCATTAGTGTCAAAATTCAAACAATATATCCATATATATACACAACATACATACTATTATACTTTCTAGAAATTCTAAGTGGTAATCTCATCTACATATTATCACTACCACCAAAGGGACTGCATCTTTGGGATACATACTCTGCATACAATGCATAAGAAGGGGAAGTGTTGAATTAAATCTCACACATTTGCATTTTATCTATCCATATCCCACTATCTTGGCATCATTGGTGCAAGGGAAACCTAAGGACACTATTTCACACACAAGCAAAAAGAACTACATGAATTATGGAATGTAGTGCGGGGCTTGGTCATAAGCTCACTCTTCGGGTGACCGTCGGGGTCAGTCTGACTTCACATATTGCATTTTCATTCCAATTTGATGTGTTTTTGAGCTTATACGGTGTAGCTATGATTTGTGTTACAGGTTTGGTACCCTCGGAGATCAAGTGTAAATATCGGGTGATAAACGGTGAATAAGTGCAACACCACAGCGACACAAAAAAAACATATTCTAAGAATTTGCGCATCATTGGTGCCTAGAAGAGGTCTGCGCCTTGCGCCTAGCCCAGTGTCTGTGTCCCGGCTCTCTCAGGGAAGTGCGAGAATGTATATCATCTATTTACGACACTTTTTCCATCTTGTTCATTAGTTGTTCCAATTCAGATATGTTCCAAGATAAGCACAAATCAGCTAAGTATTTTATCTCGCTTATGTTCTTACAATTTTGTATCATTAAAGTACCTATCATTTGGGTTCTATTATGTTTTATCATATTAGTGACTCTGAAATTAGATTTAATTCAGATTTTATTAAATCATTTGGTGAACCCCATCCTTAGTCAAACTCCTTTCCCTAGGATCCCCAAAACCCTCATGGATAAAAATAGATCCTCTTTTCCCAAGTAGGCTATGGAGCATATTAGTGTGCAACCTATCCTTGATGATGTTGTTGTACAAGATGAACTTAATGATCTTTATCGCAATGCTCACTTTGATAACAAAGTCATGTGACACTTCTTGCTTACCAAGACACCATTCCTCTTGGCACTAATAACCCTCATATTTGCATGCTCTCTCATGATCAAAGCTATGTTGCATGTTCTCCATCATCATCATCCATAGTTACCCATGTTGTTGTACCTTCTTCTCCTCCTCTTGTAGCGCATGATAATGTTATTATAGATCCTTTGTTTGGTGACATTTTTACTTGTATAGATGCAAATAAATCTACTTCTAAGGTTACAAATGTACATGTGCATGATGATATTTCCAATAATAGTCAAGATGAATGTAAAGCTATATCTCATGCTTCTTCTATTTTTGAAAAAAATTCCAATGAGTGCAATGATAAATATAATGTTATTTCTCCTACTACTTCTTTGTATGTTGATAATAAATTGGATGAACTACTTTCTTGTGAAAATTTGACTAATAGTGATGTGGATTATACGTTTGATCATAAACATGTTAGTGAGGATATTACTTCTCTTAGGATTTGCTGAATTTGAATTTACCAATCCTCTTTCTTATGCTTCTGAGGTTGTTTCTAATATTCTTCATGATGATTCTTCTCCTTCCATTAGTGCACCTCTCATTGTGACTCCTGAGTCTACATCTAGCATTCCCGTAGAGCCTCCATGTTCTTTGCCTCCTCCCCCACCTCCTTCTCCTCCTTCCACATCCACTCCTCCTTCTCAGGTCCCCATGATCACTCATAATGGAAAAGTATAACCTCTCAATGTGCCTCTCACTTATATTATTCCCTCACATGATATTATATCCCTCATGCATGTTTTCGGTTATTTGTTAGAGCAATTCCATTCTCTCACTCTTGAAATATAGGATTATTATGCTTCTATTGATAATAATTCTCTTCTAGGCAATCCAATCCCTAAAAAAATCACAATTCAGATTTCCTAAGGATTTCATCATGCCTACCTTTACATGTTTTGATGGCACTGACAATCCTTATTTGTATCTCAAACATTATCATTTAGCTATGGCTTCTTATTCTAATGATCATTTATTATTAAAAGATTTTCGTCATAGTCTTGTTGATCATGCTCTTCAATGGTACACTCATTTTCCTTATGGATATATTAGCACTTCTTTGTGATATGGAAGTTGTTTTTCTTAGACAATTTATAGTTTATAATATTCCTAAAGTTACATATGATTGCTTGCATCTTACACTTCAAATCTTACATGCATCAGTTATTATTTCAGCCAATTGATTTAGAAATGCAATTTATTTTTTTCATGGCTTAATTCTTGCTTTGAATTAAAATCTCTTATATGATACATGTGAATATTTTACACTTTTGTGTTATAAAGTTATTGATCTAGAATAAGATTTAATTGCAAAACATGTTATTCCATCTCCTTCTACTTCTTCCACTACTCCATTGCCCACTACTTCTTCCCCTCTTCCATCTATTGAGCATCCTCCATGGTCCCCATCTCCTCCTCCACGTAAGCATCTTCCTTCACCTCCACCGCATCGAGTCTACACCTAAGTCTTCTCCACCTCCTCCTCGTGAACCATTGCACTTCCCATATTTTGTTAAGCCTTGTGATGTCTTGCGTACTTTTCTTGATAAACTCTTAGTATTATTTCCTTCTAATCATCATCATCCTCCTCGATGCTTGCATTTCTAATGTGATTGCCCTTATTTTAATTCTCATTACATCAATGGCCACCATGACAATGATTGTTGTGCTTTACATGATAAATTACAATAATTAGAAGACAAAGGTTTCATTTCCTTTGGATCTCACTCTCGTGAGTGGTCTCTTTCTCCCATTCCACATAAGCATGCTTCCATAGTTGTTCACTTGTCTCCTCCACCCACTTCTAAATTTTTCATTCATCCACCTCCTAAGATCATTATCCATCCATGCCCTTCATCTATCTCATCCATTGCTACATCATCTCATCCTCCTCATAGTGCTACTACATCCCACTAGCTTCCTAAGCCATCGGTATTTATGCTTCCCACTGCTACACCTCCCATGATCGGTACCATTTCATCTGACATTCAGTTTGGCTCTTACACTCATGTTACTACTTTTGCTTGAATGCTACCACCATCTCTCACGGGACTCTCCATATTTGGTAGGTGATCTCCATATAATCACCTCATTACCCAATGATGCACTCATGTTCTTAAGGTTCTTACATGCTGTTGAGGGATTTGTTACAAAATGAACCTCCCTTCACTCACTCTTCACACTCTATGCTTCATGATCTATCTTTTTAGCACACACTTTCAAACCATTTCCCGATGACGCACTCTTGTTCTATGGTTCATTCTTAATTGTTGAGGGGTCTTATATAAATGAACCTAATTTTCATACACACTATTACATACATACTCTTACACACTATTAAATACATACTCTTACATCTTCATTACACACTATTACATACATACTCTTACATCTTCTCATTATACACCTATCACCATATCATTATTCTAATCTCTTATACTATCTACATCACATTACCATTTACACTACTTTATCACATTACATCATATACATACATTTTTGTCATATTCACTATACTATTCATTCACATACAAATCATCTTCAATTCACTACTTACCTATTATCTACACATCATGATATGTTTCAAATATTCAATAATCACGACAACCATTTCAACAATGCATACAACATCTAACAAATCAAAAATGGAAAACATCGCATCAAATACCAATGCAAGTGCACAACACATATGAGATCCAAAACATGTCTATCTATATATCTCATCAAAAATCATAGTTACAAAAATACAATCGATGGGGAAAGCTCCCATGCATCACTACATCCATATACATCATATATCATCCTTGTTATCACTATACATAATCGTGGGATCTCTAGAACTAGATTCTTCACTGCTCAATCTACACCACTAGTCGTGGCCCCTATACCTCTCCACATGTCTCTGTAATATCACCACCTTGACCGAATGCTCTACGAATCATCCCTATAGCTCCACATATCTCATGAATACATCCACGAGCAGGGCTCCTCCTCCTATGGCTTGTCTATCTATCTCATTCTCTACATAAGCCTCATCATGCTCGCTCAATAACATAGTACACGTGGTTTCTGTTATCGCCACTAGCTTGAATAAATGGGCATGCTCGCCCGCAATAGCATCCACTCACTCTAGCATAGCGCCTCCCACGAGAACATCTAGAGGCACATTCCACATCAACGTGTGTATCAATGAATCAATAATAAATGACCAATAGACATCACCTACCACCATATAACAACACATTAGTTATTTACACACATTTCCAATATTTAACAACTAGGAAACAAGTGAAAATTAACAAATGTCAATGACTAATAATTATGTTACGCACATGCGATTATTATAGCATCTCCTTTGGGGGCAGGTTCATGTCCCTCTACTCCTCCTACCAGTGGCACACCCACCACATCTATGAAAACCAGAAATAATAACAACCATCGGTGTGTTGCCCACCACTCGTTATACGCCTAGGTACACCCTGCATCATCCACCTGTATTGGCTCTATGGCCACATATGAATCATCTAGACCAGGATGAACAAATTATTCTCATGTAGGACCTGGCCTTGCTCCTGGACACCTTGGCACTCTAGTAGCTCTCACCCATACATATGGCTCTAGGGGCACATCCTAGGCCATACCAAACTGTCTCTATACACGCTCTTCCTGGAATAACTTTGTCACCCCTAGAAATCGGTCCTCCAACCACATGGTGCGTCGAATTCACCGCATCTCTACTCATCCTCTACCCAACCCCGATGGTCTTTAGGGCGAGAGGGGCTAGTAGTGGTACACCCTAAGTTAAGGGGTCCACAAAACCAATTATTTATCATATGGGATGGTGATATTTTCACTAATATGTAGTTGATTTGTGTTAGCTTATATTTTTCTTTAGAATGTTCAATTGGAGGGAAAGCCATATTTTGAATTGATTTAAAATAATAAATTTGAGTTACACTACAACCATGGTGGAAACCAATACTTGAATATGGGTGAAAATGCTTGAACATTGAATTTTTTATACTTGTACATGGGTGAGAGGTCTTACATGTCATGATGTGATTGGCTACTCTACATAATTATTATGTCAAAAATAAATAACTACTACATAGTACTATGACAACTATTGGGTATTGTGTGATCAATAGTCATGTCAACTATTAGACCATGTTCACCTATTGGCCCCTCTCCCTTATATGGCCTCCATATGATGGCCCTTGGACCCATCTAATCTATCATCAACTTTGAAGGTTTTCGTGTCCATCTTCTTGTTGTGGGTACCAACCCATATCTCTGTAAATATATTGGGCCTCGCCTAATTGGCCCATGGCCCACTAAGTGGCCTCAATATCACAATTTTCTCATATACCCATACCTGTAACAATGTGGTGGATCCTAGTCCACCCCCATGATCCTCTTGGGTGAATCTATACAAATCTTTGTACAAGTGGGCCAACACACATCACTCCCATGCATATCTCATCCCATGCTCCTCTATACGGTGACAAATATTGTGCATCTTGTAAAGTATACCAACTCCACCACCCTCTACAACCACCATTGATGAAGCTAAAATCACCACATAAACTTCTCGTACTCAAAACTCCAAATCTCAATATAGCATCCAAATCATATATGAAATTGATATCTGTTTCTATTTATTTGTACTCGTGTCTATGAAATACCACCTCACTACCCTCATCTTCCTCTCGAGCATCCACTATACTCATCACATGTACCCTCTCTCCTACAATCGGCAACCGTAATATATGATATACGTCCTCCGTGGTCACTGTCACCTCCCCAGTAGGTAACCAAAATGTACATGTATCAATACACCATCCATCACACAATTTGGTCAACATAGGAATACTATGGGGCACCAATCTAGTAATGTGCCATAGGCCGCACGGTCTAGTACATCCCACTCTACATCCGATAACCCCAATGTCAACAATGTGCTCAAATGTCGACACACACATAACTCCCTCGAATGTATATCCCTTTGTAACACAAAAACACAACAAAATTATCATATCAATCCCTCATACATACTTCAAAATATCATATTATAGCACACACATTACTTTGAATCTACATATTATACTCTGACACTGCTTTGCCAAAAACCCTACACTAGGATGCTAGCACCCAAGAGCGAGTCATGTGTGCCACTGAAATAGGTCATTAGCACCTCAAAGGGCGTTGTTGTCCCAAAAGACGCGTCAACGCCTTGGCCGCTCCACCCAATTCAAAAACGTAGAAAAATATAAAAAGTTCAAATTTTACAAGAATCAACAAAAATGGGAAAAAATCACCACATTTTACATAAATAATCATACTTACCAACTCATTGGTCATCTGCAAAGCCATGGACGCTACTACTCTCTCGAACCTAGTCAAACTCACTACTCTAACGTGCGGCATCCTCACAAAACTTTCGGAGCTCCATTCTCACTCAATCGAGAGTACAAAAGAAATCACTTTTCACTATTATATGTATAGTAATTTTAATTTTCCACATACTATAGTTCTTATTTACAATTATTTTTCCAACTAATACATGACACACAGTTTCACACATATCTTGAGCCTTGTTACTCTATTTTTTTGCCCTATTTGTGCCATTCGGATCTAAATTTTGTTTGGCACCACACTATATACGTTACACAATGCTATATTCAAATTTGGCACATATACTAATCAACCTACACACAATCTTACAACAATTTATATACTATTTATTATTCATTATCACCTCTTTCCCACTTTATTTTTGGCGCGTTGCTCATTTCTCCACCCCTCACCCTTTTGCCGAAAGGGAAAAACAATGGGATCACCTTACGATCCCTCTCGAGTCTGAATGTAATCAATCAATACTCTTGACTCATCACCATGGAAAATTTTTCTTTGATTCTATTCAAACAAAGGTACAAATCATTCTATTCAACATTCACATACTTTCTACTATTTCAAATCTATTCCCCCTAATGACCTAATCTAGGGAAAAAATAAAAAATCTCTCCATGAGTAATCTATTAGGCACATCTTACTACAAATCTATCTTCTATCACTCAAATCAAATCAATAAATCGGTATAATAAGCACATTCTACTATTTCTCCCAGATGACCTAACTTGGGAGCTACACTACATTACTATCTCTCCCAAATGACCTAACTTGGGAGTTGCACTACATTATCATCGCTTTGCTTGGATGATGACCTAACTTGGAGGGCATTCAATACTATTTCAATTGGAACAAATCGAAACTAAATTTGGTCTTTATCCATTTGTAGTGGTTGGACCTTTTGAGGATGTAGTCATAGATGGAGAGAAAAACTAGACCTCTCTCCCTAACACTCTTCCTATATTGGAAGGATTCCCAAATACTCCCATTTAAAATCAAAATCGGGTTGGGAATTGATCACTCCCTACCTCTTCAATATCCATTGGAAATAATTCAAAATCTCCAAATTCTACAAATCATTTCAACATTTCTCCAAGTTCTCCTTACGATGGTTCGCTATCTCCACTTAAGTTGTTGGGAATTGGGAATTTGTGGAATAGTGTTATGATTCAATAACAAACCCAATCATGCACACAAGATCTAAAAAAATTCCCCAAAATCTACAGTAGTGGAAGTATAAACTAGAATAATCCAAATCAAAATAAAGTACACACACATAACACAACATGTACCATGGTTCACCCAATGTGGGCTACGTCCACCAAAGATAAAGATCTCATATATATAATATAACAAGAGTACAAACCAACTCTTATATACATGATTACAATGTATCTCTCCAAGAGTATCTCCTCTCCTCCATATCTCTAAACGGATCTCCATGAGTGCACTACAACCGTGCCTCCAAACACCACCAATCTCACATGTCGGAATTACTACATCTCCCACTTTGTGCAACCAATCTCTCATGTGAATCTACAAACAATACCTCTCACATGGGTCTACCAATGTGCAACCATATATGTGCACCAAGAAGTAAGTCTCTCCTCCATCTCACTACATCTACCACTGTAAAACAAGAAGACAACCTCCTCTACAATATCTGGATACTATATGTATCCACAAGCTCTCCAATGAGCTACAATACTAGATTCCTATGGATCAAAAATAAATATGTTCTCATGGATCTACAATACAATATCTCACAACAACCTGTGGATCTACAATGCAATATCTCACAACAACCTATGGATCTATAATACAAGATCTCACAACAACCTCTGGATCTACAAGATGAAAGACTATGTGCTTTGCATACTATGCAATCCATTACATTTAGACAAGATAATACAAAGGAAATACATAAGAAGACATAACCACCTTCTCACCATTCAGATGTACCTGTTATTTCCTTCTGTCCAGCTTCTCTCCATTGAAACTTTGTCTTTATATAACCTTTTTCTTTTTTTTCTTCTTCATCTTCAACCAAGGAGAATTTACATTCTTCTTCTATCCTTATGTTCTAACCCTATTTTTCTAGCTTATATAAGCTTAGACAAACTTAGGGCACCTTAGCTATGCATTTACAACTTTATAACAAAGTTATATCTAATTCCCGTGAGTTAAATATAAACTTTCACACACAGGGCAATCTGGTGCCGATTACCACCTGACGTCCACCGATTACCACCCGATGTTGACCAGCGTTAGTTCTTGAGTTAACTTGAGAAGGTGTAAATCATGCTAATTGTGAAGCAATTTAGCTCCACAATCCTAACAATATCCTACTTGGAGATAAATTGTTGAACCTGTACATCACCATCCTCCACATACTATGAAGACCGTATGTACTTTATATCAATTATTCTCTCAAATGAAATCAGGAAGATTAAACCATCTTCTAAAACAAAGAAGATAACAAACCCGTGACTTACCATATACCTGCATGAAGCTACTACTGATCTATGATACATGAGCTATCCATACATCAAGCTCCCACTGAATCATAACACCAAGCCTCTCATGCAACCAAGCCACCATGACTAACACACATGCAAGAGCTCCCACTCAAACTGAAGTATTGAGCCTCTATCACATCCATAGCCATACCTATAAAACCAACCATGTTCTCCAACCATCTATCCATGTCTCCATGTAACCACCAATGCAACTGACCAAAGACAAGTCAAACTGGAATATGCGTAAGCAAAACAAGATCTTGGGTCAAGACAGCCCAAATGAGTTCTACATGTAACCTATGGTTAATTACTCCACAACACCTGCACAACTCAAAGAATCCAAATACTACATTCTACAAATCCAACCCTACATAAACAACTAGCATGTCCAAGACAACCATCCATAGATAACATATGTATCAAGGAGTAACATAGTAACAAGAGGAAATACAAACATCCCCTACTCATGCTCAAGGCATCTAAACCATGCTCATAGGAATCCATGTGCAAAACAAATATTTGCATCATCATAGACTCACAAAATAGAATCTATCCACATGTACAAAACTCACCATGTACATCCATCCATATTACAGGCTCTTCAGAAGCTCCAAGTTTGCCACACTAACTCCAAAGTCGAATATGAATCTTGTGCTCATCAATGTCAACAACAACAACCCTGTTAACCATGCTACTAATAATTAGTGCAAATACCAACAAACATGTCATCAACATACTCTACACAACTATCCAAGATGAAATCAAACAAGGGCAACATCAATAAGATGTAAATATACATTTTTTTCATACTTTAACTTGTAACAAATAGATTTTCCTTCTTTACCCTTCAATGTCAATAACATTGTTCTCTTTTCTTAACCTAGCTGAACAACCATCAACTGCAATCCCATAGGGATATCCGAAACTATAAATAAAACTAGAAGTGACGTCATCATGCAATAAACTCAAAATACTTGCAAAACCGTGACTTTCCTCCAAAACAACTTGTGCCTCATGCCACACAAAAAATGTAGCATACTCCTCTCACTCTGCATGTGCATATATGTCCAACTTGTAATGCCAATAACCATGGCTTGCTCCCACTTAACCTGAAATCCCCTGCACGCTTCTAATCACCAAGCTCAAAAGCTATATATGTCAGTGAGAAATAAAACAGATGAAAGAAAATATAAATTGATTCCCTTCTTATCAAAGAATACTTCTACATCACAGAAGTTTGGACTTCTTGTGAAGTAGGTGAATCAACTTCTTTTCATCTTGTGTACTCAACATCTTTCGTTACTACAACTATGTCTAAACATGACTTTTCATTGAGGATCCCATCCTTAGACTAGATATCCTTGTCCTCAAGATTCCAACATATCCTGGAAATAAAAGTCAAGCTCACCAAATATCCATGGTGTAAATTTTACTTGTGCACACAATCCAAACATAATATCAGTTGTTCTAAATGAAAGAAATAAAACATGAATCATATAGAGATACTTGACTCAAATTCTCATTGGACTAACTGAGCCAACTCCATCCTCTTTTTGATCCAAACATTGAAGTGATTTGTATTATTTATGCCTATACACATTGTACAAGAAACCTGATCCTCCAAAATAGGGCACTGAACCATCCATGCCCTCTTCTACTGTAAGAAACCCTGTGTAAACTTGTTGTCATAGAGACTGACCACGGTTCGTTGATCGATACCTGATTACCTGTATGACTGATGTCGGTTCCTCGACAATGTCACTATCTTCTACAATAAACACAATTTCAAAAATTGGCATAGGTCACTAAACCAGTGCCTACTCGACTAAAGCCGATAGTTGTGTTGAGCCACCATTTCAAAGAAGCACCCAATCTTGCACAAAAACTTAACAAAGAATAATACATGCAATAAAATTACACCAAGATGAAATACATCACCTTACCAGCACCAAGATACTCAACCACATCTTCAACTGAAGAACATGCTTCTCTAATGGAAACCTCGTCTTCATTTTGTGCTCTGCATCTCTATCGAAGCCCGTGCATATGATTGCACCAAGGATGCATAATCTGCTCCTCTCTATCTCACGATGGGGTGGGAGTAGTGTGGTCAAGTCACATGGTTGTGTGATTGCCCACCCATGTTCAAATCCCCCCGAGGCACGATCCTCCTCGGAGGTGGTTTTGCCGCTAAAGGCGACATCTCTACTCGTGGCTTTGACATTGGTTGCTTCTCCTCACTTCTTGACGTTGGTGGATCTTCATCTCGCTACCGACGCTGGTGGTTTCTCCTCTCACCGTTGACACTTTGTGGCTACTCCATTCACTATTAATGCTCCTCTCACTGCCGACACTTTGGTGGATGCTCGCTTTCTTTGACGACACCGGTGGTTACTCCTCTTCTACTAACATTGGTGGTTGTTCCTCTCGCTTTAATCACTGATAGTTGTCCCACTCGTTACGATCGTCGTTGGTCGCTGGATCTTCACTATGGTTTCATGGTTGCTTCAATTGGGTTCAGTTGTCCACTCAAAATTCCCCTGCTCTTAAGAAAGTGAAAATTCAAAATTTTGAGTTTAAGTGTCTTCTCTGTTGTCCTGATAATGTTAAAAGTCGAGAAATTGAGAAAATCTACATTTTTGGGTCATTTTGTGTGTTTTTCGGGCCTGTCGGACATTTTTGTCCCGCGTGTCCCAAGTTCAATTGGGCCCTCTGTTCCCCGATCGGCCGGTTTCCCCGAAGTTTGTCTTTTTCGGGCCCGTCGGAACTTTTTGTCCCAAATGTCCCAAGTTCACCCGGACAAGTTGTTCCATTTTCGGCCGAATCACCCGAACCGCGTACCTCACGCACTTTTGTCCCGCATGTCCCAAAAAGCATTTGCGCGTCTTTTCCCCACTTCGCCCGAATCGGCCGAGCCGCGTGCTTCGCGCTTTCGCGTCCCACATGTCCCAAATGAACCAAGTGCCATTCATGCTAATTTTTCCCGCTCTACCTGAATATCTTGCTTATTCAAATTGGTAGGTATGTATTAAATGCGCATTAATTACCTTTCTCTCTCCTAAACGGCTATATAACAAGCGAACCCCCTATGCGTTTTTCACACTGCTTCCATGCTATCCTTTGCTCGAACCCTTGCAATCTAAATTTCTACACGCGTATCCATTTCCCTCTGTAATTCCTTCCCGAGTCTAGCTTGCAGCTCTGCCCTCCGAATTACTATCAACATGAAGATCAAATTTCAGGGACAGGAACAAATCTCACCACTAGAGTCTGCCGTTCCCAATATCGGGGACAGTGAAGCTCGCCATCTTGACTTTGGTGATTTTTGGTCGAGGATGGCAGATGCAAACCCTACACCAATGGCATAGATGATTCACGACAGTGGTCTAGCTTTCGCTGGAGGTTTCCCAATCTCGGTGCAATGTGCTGATACAGTGCTTTCATGCGGAGCTCATTTCGACCCTGATTCGAGCGAATTGACCAACATACACGGGGAACTCATCGCCAAACTTGACGCTACCACCATTAGCACTGCACTGAGGATTCCAGAAATGGATAATGCCATAGTTGTTTCCCAGAATCAAGCACAGGCCCTGTTCAATCAAGACAGTGACAACTACAAGGCGCGGGTGGCGAAGTCTTGGCTTAAAAACCCTAAGAAGGGAGCATCTCGTCTATCCAAGACTCTTTTCCGGGCTGATTTCAATGAAGAATTGTCAGATTTTATAATCCTATTGGCTCGGGTTATGGGCTTACCCTCTACTAATGAATTCCATTTCTGGATGTGCCCGCTCATCAACATGGTGTGCGAGGAACTCAAAATATCAATCAGGCGAAATCATCGGCATGAACTTAGCGGAGCAAATTATGTCCAATGTACGTGCAAACGAAGAAATTCTACATGACTTCGTACTGATGTATACTCCGCAAAGATCAAGGCAATGGTTTGGTTTTCTTACATCAATGCCCACAAGGATGATCCTGTATATGCCTACTGCCCGCAGTTCACCCTAGAGACCAGCAATCGCAATTTTGAAGGGTAAATGATGCTTTCACCATGTACGTGGTCAGGCTTCTCGAGGGTGACACTGCTAGAAGGTTTTCTGACGAAGCCATGAACCTGATATCGCACTACGGTGCCTATTTTATCCAATTCAGAAAATTCTCCTATATCAGGCTTGCTGGCTATGAGAGCACTCCTCTGAGGCTTCCCATGTTCTGCAGTGATAAGATGGCTTTGATAGAAGTATGCAGGCAATTAGACAAATTACACAAAACCTGCAGAGACAAGAAGATTACCGGTTTGCACTTCCCCATCTCTTTGGGAAACTACACTTGTAAAACAACCCTGGACGCACAGAATATAGAAAGAGCCCTGGCTCCCATCACTGTCCATTTCTTCAAGCCAAGAACTTGCTTCGACTCGAAGAAGTTCATTGAGCAGAACATCAAGATAATCTATCATCATAGGGCAGATACAGAAGACTATTGGGCTGACTGTGCCGATGATTTTGAGGCTAGAAGGAGGCATTATGGCAGGTTCTCTCTGCAATTGATCCAAGAACTCGGCTTGTACCAAGTTCCTGAAGGACTCCAGGATGACAACTCTGATCTATACTCATATGAGTATGACAATGTGGTTAAGCACACTCCCTTGGAGGACTTGGATTGGTTCAAGAAAGAGAAAGATGATCTGGCCGAGATCCTGGCTCCAGTCTTAGTCAGGACTAAGATATGGTTTGATAAGAAAGTTCGAGAGCTTAGGAGGCACTCAGGAGAATCCTCCTCTAAGGATGTTTCAACACCAAGGAGGGAAGCATCGACTCCAATATCAGACACACCTGTGCAAACCCCTCCTACCTCATCAACACAAGGACCTGCAGCTTCTACTCCTTCTTCATCCACCCAAGTATACCAGAAGAAATTCAAAGAGGTTAAGAAGGAGCCTGTGGAAAAGATCCTCAGAGAAAGCAGGTAGAAATACCTTTGGGATCAGAGAACATTATTGTTCTCAGTGAAAGTGAAGAGAGTGAAGTGCCAGCTCCTCTAAGTGCTCCTGAAGCTCCAACGGATAAAGATAAGGAAGTCCAGAGCACTGAACTTCCAAGTGCTATTGATTCCTCTACAGCAGTTGTCTCAAGCGCCCCACTCGTGTCTCAACTTGAGACAACAGCTGTGCAAACCTTGAGCGTCATGAGCTCTCTGTCTCTTGGTCCTCTTGCCCCTCCTGCTGCTTCCTCTTCCTCTTTTGCATGGGTGCAACCTTTTGTCGACAGTAGAAAGAGGAAATCTTCCTCTCGGAGCTCAGGGCCAAATTTTGATGTTGTGGTAGCCTTGTTAGGCACTACTCCTTCTCGCACCAAAAAGCCAGAATCACCTCCAGGATAGTGTCTGATGCTCAGGGTCAGCAATTCCTGGAGATTGCTAAGCCTACAGTAGATAAATCAGAGCAGGACTTATAGGCATCTGACCTAGAATTCTCAAGGATTCCTATGGGAGAGTCTACCCCTGAAGGTGAGATCCACAACCTCCAGGAAACGGTCACAAGAGTCATTGGGAGGGTAGAGAAAGGGCAGCAAACTATTGAACAGTTGGAGGAACAAGCCCAGATTCTCACAGGTTTTATCAAATCTCTTTTGTCTAAGGACAAAGTTTTGGACCCTACCCCATTGACTACCCTTCCGCCACCTGTAATTTTGAGCCAAGATGAAGTACAGAGTATCAAAGACATGCACAAGTATTCCGTCTATGGCAGAGCTATGGAGGCCATGGTGGAAGATATGCTTGTTGTAGGATTGAACTTCATCGATGAAGCTTTCAAACTCCACGAAAGGTGAACAACTTGCAACAGAAGCTCTCCTCCACTATCGGGATCATAGATAAAGAGCTCAAACTTTGGAGCAGTTGCATAGTAGACCTCCGCCTCATGGGACAAACAGATGAGAACATTTTATTGGCAAGTAAGGTTTTTGATGATGCAAAGGATAATCTGTCAAAGTCCTATGGAGTGGAAGATCAAAGTCTTGGAGGAGGCTTTGGGAGAACTGAAGAATAGCTGGCAGAAGGGTGAGGCTTTCAAGACATTGGTTATATCTGCTTTCAAAGATATACATTGTCATCTTCAGGATGAAACTTCTGGTGTGCCTTTTTCCTTACAAGAAATCAAAGCTCAATTCAGAGCTTTTGTCAAAGATAATCTATTCAAGGAAAGCTCCATTTCCAAAGAGAAAATGAAGGAGATCTACTCTCTTCAATCTGCCATTGAAGAAGCAAATAAAGACTATCATACTCATGTCGAGTTTGAAAAGGAAATGGAGAAGTGCCTCAGATTTTGGACTCAGTCTACAGCCAACACGTCAGTCCCCGTGGCAGAGACATAGCCGAGGCATTGAAGAGATTCAGGCAGTGGATTTTGAAGTCAGTGGGTCCCTCCCAGTCATAACCACCTGTCTTCTTCTCCTTATTCTTCTCTTCTCTTCCAATTCTTTTTCTCGGATTCATTGTAATAAGTTGAGGTATTGCGATTGGCAATCCTTAACTAATCTTTAGTTAAAAGAAGTGGTTACCAAGAGTAACTGATTTGTAAGCTATATAATGGCCTCTCCACGCCATTTTGCAAAGGAGGAAGAACTTGGCTTATTTTCTGAAAGTGTAAATAGATCATAAAGAAATCAATACAGAAGGGCTTTTCATTCTTTGTCTATCTGATCTCTTTTATTCCCAAGCTTTTCATTTAATTTTGTGAAGATCATTTGTCTGTGTTATGTCAAGAAACTTTGTGTTCTTGCAGATGTTATTTACAGAACTTTGTGTCTTTAAATTCCATCTTATTTATATGATACAAATGATCTTGTTTCAATTCACTGTAACTTCGCATACATAAAGAATTACTCTGTTATCTATAATTACAGTGTTGCCTTTCTGCTCATTCTCGTATTCTCATTCCTCAGTCCTTTTGTAATTGATGATCTTTATAGAAAACACTTTCGTAATATCCAAGTTCAACCAGAAAATCATGTTTTGTATATTTGTAAATAGGTTCATTTCTGAATAAGGGAACCTCTCCCATTAAAGAGGAGGGACTTCTTGTCCCCATTTACTCTTCGTAAAGTCCTATTTGACGACCAACAGATTCCTAATAGTGGTCCCCTTCATTATAACCAGGTTGTGGATCCTCTCAAAAAATCCTCAATTGTACAAGGATGTGGGTTCTTTTAACACCCTCAATTCCAAAAAAAGCTACTCCTCTATCTCATACTCAGATCTGCAATCCCAAACCATGCATGTGCAACCAAAACATACAAGCACTGCAATACCAAGATAAAACCATACCTCTATAACTCGAATCTGTAATCTAACCAACATGTTTGTGCCTCCAAGAACCAGGGACACCTCAAAGAAACAAGATACATTCCATGCATCTTCTTAATTTCTTCAAATCTATAATTTTTTGTTTAAAACCAAGTTGCCATGTAATCGATCCATGGTCACTCAGAATCGACCACGGTCACCCTGCCGACGTTGGTTGCCACCTAATCGACGTTCGTGACTGTATTCTCCAGCAACCTCACATTTCTAACTTCCACTTGATATTTAAATATCTTCCTATGATTTTCACATCAAGCAAAACAAACCCTGCTCTCATACACGTCGGTATTACCACTAAAAACCATGAAGAAAACCCTTGATCTGAAATAACCAAGCTCTGATACCAATTGTTGGGAATTCGGGATTACGGAATAGTGTTGTGATTCAACAACAAACCCAATCATGCACACAAGATCTAAACAATTCCCTAAAATCTACAGCAGTGGAAGTATAAACTAGAATAATCCAAATCAAAATAAAGTACACACACATAACACAACATGTATTGTGGTTCACCCAATGTGGGCTACATCCACCAAAGATAAAGATCTCATATATATAATATAACAAGAGTACAAACCAACTCTTATATACAAGAGTACAATGTATCTCTCCAAAATTATCCCCTCTCCTCCAGATCTCTAAACGGATATCCATGAGTGCACTACAACCGTGCCTCCAAACACCACCAGATCTCACATACCAGAACTACTGCATCTCCCACTATGCAACCAAGCTCTCCTATGAATCTACAAACAAGACCTCTCACATGGGTCTACCAATGTGTAACCATATATGTGCACCAAGAAGTAAGTCTCTCCTCCATCTCACTACATCTGCCACTGCAAATAAGAAGACAACCTCCTCTACAATATCTGGATACTATATGTATCCACAAGCTCTCCAATGAGCTACAATACTAGATTCCTATGGATCAAAAATACAATATGATCTCATGGATCTACAATACAAGATCTCACAACAACTTGTGGATCTACAATACAAGATCTCACAACAACCTATGGATCTACAATACAAGATCTCACAATAACCTATGGATCTACAATACAAGATCTCACAACAACTTGTGGATCTACAAGATGAAAGACTATGTGCTTTACATACTATGCAAACCATTACATTTAGACAAGATAATACAAAGGAAATACGAAGAAGACATAACCACCTTCTCACCATTCAGATGTACCTGTTATTTCCTTCTGTCCAACTTCTCTCCATTGAAGCTTTGTCTTCATGCAACCTTTTTCTTCTTCATCATCTTCAACCAAGGAGAATTAACATTCTTCCTCTATCCTTATGTTCTAACCCTATTTTTCTAGCTTATATAAGCTTAAACAAACTTAGGGCACCTTAGCTATGCATTTACAACCTTTAGATCAACTTTATAATGAAGTTAAATCTAATTACCGTGAATTAAATATAAAATTTCATGCACAAGTAACCAAAGATGTCGGTTACCACGACCGTCGCGGTTACCCGATGTTGACCGACATCGGTAAACCTTGACCAAAGCCAATTCTTGAGTTAACCAAAGAAAGTGTAAATCACACTAACGTGAAGCAATTCAGCTCCACAATCCTAACATATTCCACATGGATCAAAACGTTGATCCATGGTTCGCCGCACTATAGTTTCTACACTCTACACGCACTTTGCATATTGGCTTCTTCGGACTTTTTGCAAGCATGTTTCTTACTTCCATTACACTACATGAATTTCTTTCAAATAGCATAAGGGGGATGTAGATAATAAATCATGCACATACTACTATTATATTATGTCATTGAGTATGTTGTTATATGCATGGATCTTAAGTGATAAAAGTATTCACTGGTGACACAATCCTTTGTCCATCTCGCTTCTTTTATTGTTTCCATTATCTTTCTCTCTCACATATTTTTGTACCCGCTTTGGTCAAGTCACAGGGATCCCTATTTGTCTATCTTTTCACATATGTTGTCACTTACCCCAGACACCAACACCCAATTTGGACACTAGCACCAAGGCGCTCCTGTCCATTCTAGGTGCTTTTGTCCTCTTTGTTCTTATTTACATTTTTGACATTTATGGTCGGCCTTTTTAGTTTTCTTATCCTTATCCCGAGGTCATAGTCAACATGTCATGTCATTAGTGTCAAAATTCAAACAAGAGATCCATATATATACACAACATACATACTATTATATTGGCTGAAAATTCTAAGGGCAATCATCTACATATTATCACTACCATCAAAGGGATTGCATTTTTGGGTGCATACACTGAATAAGAAGGGGAAGTGTTGAATTCCATCTCACACATTTGCATTTTATCTAGCCATAGCCTGTCTATCTTGGTGTCATTAGCGCAAGGGAAACCTAAGGACACTATTTCACACACAAGCACAAAGAACTACATGGAGTCTGGAATGTAGTGCAGCGCTCGGTGATAAGCTCACTCTTCGGGTGACCGTCAAGTTCAATTTGACTTCACATATTACATTTTCATTCCTATTTCATGTGTTTGTGAGCTTATGCGGGTAGCTAGGGTTTGTGTTGTAGGTTACAGGTACCCTTGGCGATCCGAGTGCGAATATCAAATGATTAATAGTGAATAAGTGAGAAACCCTAACGGCGCAAAAGAAAGGACTGCGAGCATTTGCGTAGTCGCGGCACCTAGAAGAGGTCTCTGGTGCCCAAGCACCCTCACCCTAGCCTGTGCCTATGTCCAACTCTGTTCGGAAATGCAAAATTTATATCAAGTATTTACGACACTCTTCTGTCCCGACTGCTTCACCAATTGTTCCAGTTTAGATATGTTCCAGGATAAGCTTAAATCGGCTAAGTCTTATATCTTCCTTATTTTCTTACAAGATTGTACCATTAGAGTACCTAGCAGATTGTGTTCTATTGTGTTTTATCATATTAGTGACTTTGAAATTAGATTTAATTCTAATTTTATTAAATCAATATCAAACCTTTCTCCAAGCTTCTCTTGCAACCTCAATGATGAAATTGTTGAAGTGGACATACACTTGTTGAATTTATTATGGTTGTTGGATTTTGGATGCTCTAAATTGATCTCCAAATGAAGGAATGATAATTCTACGAGAAACAATGGACACGAGGATGCATTCGAATGGAAAAATGAGCAAAGGTTGGCTGCAATTGCACAAATCTTCTAGGGATTGTTTGTGAAGGATATGGCTTGTTATTTATAATTGAAGGAGAGGTCATAGAGTGGTTGAAGATTCTTAATGAGTTCATGAATGCATTTCCCAAAATAGCCATGGGATTTGGTTATGGTAGTTTGAATTAATTGAATATCCATTGAGGGGAAATGAATTTTCAGTTGGCAATAAGTTTGTATCGATAAGGTGGTTGTACGTGAAATTTTGTTAATTCTACCTTTGTAGGATTCTAGTTGTGGAGTTGAGTGCAGTGACTAGGATAGTGAAGTGGAGTCTAAGTGGAGCATGAGTAGGCAATTAATTATTTAATTAAATTAGCCAAGGACCATAGGAGTATAGTTTAAGTGTAATTAGAATTAATTTAATTAATTCTAAAGGGGATGTGATAGATTTAATTGAATTAAATCTTGAAGGGATGAATACTTAGATCATGATAGAATTAATTTAATTAATTCTAAAGGAATGTGGATTAGCATATTATGCGAATGATACATATAACTAAGAATAGGCTAGAAATATGTATGTATTTTTACGGTGTCTACACCAAGGCGGATACCCTTTAGTAACTAAAATGTGTAAAATAACGCAAGATTTAGAATATTTGTGTAGAATACCCAACTAAGCATTCTAATCACTATGATTTCCCACCCAATTTTTTTGTCACTAGCAAAAAGAATCACAAAGTTGATTAAAATTGGGTAAAGGTTACAAAACAATAGATTATTACATTATATATATCCATGATTTATAAACTAATTAATCTTATTGCAAAGTAAAGTAAACAAGGAAAAACTTATAGACCTAAATCCTCGGTTATAATAGTAGAAACCTCAAATAATTTAAACGACTTAGTGGAGATCTCAATAGTACCAAAATACTTATGAAAAAATATTGTATAACATTTGATCAAATGAACCATGAGCAAGGTGCCTAGGATCTATTAGGTGAGTCTCCATAAATTAGCCAATTAAACCACCGGTGGTTAAAAGAGGACAACAATTTACACAATTATTGCACACTCTTCCCGATTGAGACTTACAACAAGTCGATCTTACAAAGACCACTTATTACGCATCATAATGACATGTTGTAAAGCATCAAAACATTGATATTAAAATGAATTATGGGAACTACAAAGAGATGAGACCAAGTAAGGATTTTACAAGTCGACAATTGCAAATGTCTACGTGCCACAAACAACTACTTCATCATCAAATTGTGATATGCACACTTTGTATGATCCTCAATAAGACTACAACACTTGTTTCCCCAATGATAACTACTCTTTGAATCAACATAACTGCTACAAACCATTTCCTAAATTTGCAAGAAACCAAAATGTTAATTGTGGAAACAAGGTTTACTCATGAGCCTAAAGACCCGGATGATAAATTTTCCCTTCAATTTATAACAATCCCTTTGTACAATTGGAAACCAAAGGTACTCAAAATATCCCTTTTGGAGCAATCAGAGGTTGAGAGGGATCTATCTGTTAACACTAGGGAGATCTAACTAATCACTAATGAATGAAGAGAATGGAGCATGCCCGGATCACTCATGCCAAATCAAAGTGGACGGAAACACAAAGATTTCTTAGAAACAAGCAAGATTCAACATAAAATTGCTCCTTAAAATGCGCAAGTGAAGTTTCAAGGAAAGGACCGCATGCATATCCATGAAATCGGAAGACCATAGACAAAAGAGACTTCCATTTATCTAATTAGATGTGGTTTTTCCCAAAACATAGCTTTAGGAGTCATCATATAGCTTTATACCAATTATGCACCTTGTCAAATGATCAAAACTTCTTTCAATTAACAAATAGCCTCTTTTGAAAATTATGTCACAAACTACTCTTCAATTATCACAAATTTCTCCCCAAATCTATAACCATTACAAAGCTCTTGAATAGATATCTCCAAAAGTACCAACCATTTGTAAAATGAAGCCCCAATCAATAATTATGGTATAAAAACTAGAGCTTTGTTTGGTACCCGATTCATTAAATTTTGGTTTTATTAAACTATATTCATGCTTGCAATTTTTCCATTAGGCCACATGTCACACATTGATTGGATCTCTATTGCAACTTATGACTGGGCCACTTAGCCCAACCACAAGCCTCCAATTTCTCGAGTCTTTCTATTTTACACCTAAGTCAACTTTATTACCGATCAATCATAATTGGTCCACGTGGCCCAATCAAGTGCTCCCCATTATTTTGGGTCCTGGGCACTGTGATTGGGTGACATGGTACCATTCGTGGGTCATCACTTCTTAGATTCATCTCAAGATTAATACAATGTGTTTTCAACTCTCCTAGATACATAGGTATCTCGAAATTGTGCCACGTTCATGTACTCATGTATCCATGTTTCTTTAATCCATGAATTTGAGTTTCAAATTGCATCATGCATGTTCACTTCTATTTACGCCACATCACCTTATAGCTCATATGACTTAGTCAAGCTCGTCGAACACTTAATTATTTAAGCCTTGTAAAAGCATGAAATATGTGGAGCCCTAGCTCTAATTTTATAGCAATGCATTTTTGAATTTATTTCTGAGTGTTCCTCTCTACACGACAAATGTGAGATAAACCTTCTAAAGGAAAAATGCAAAAGGGGTCCATTGTCCATTGTAAGATATTCAAATAGGATTATCACAAACCAAACGGAAAAGTGTCATTAATTGGTCCAATGGAAACATGTGTGGGAAATCAATTTCAAAGGGGGCAAGAGGAAGGGGTTATGAGGTAAATGATGAGAAATATAATACGAAGATGGTAGACATACACCCAGGATAGCTCTCACGGGGTTGGCTCAAAGCCACCCTAGGAAATTAATGCACCAACAAGTCCTAGGAAAAGAAGTGTTAATAAAGTGAATTGAGTGTGTATACAAACTACATCATATGTATTCATTCTCATGTGTGTTGTTCTAAAGTCTTTCACCATTTTCATAACCAATTCCTAGGTCGTTTCAACATTTTTGGCATCTAGTTCCCTACCAAATTTTACATAATCTAGAAACCATCCCCTTATTGCATCATGTTGAATTAATTGGTACAAAGTGTGCAAAATTCACCCGTGAATTTGTTTGTATTAGGCCCCTTTGCTCACTTTCATTCCTTCTATCACCGACCAATTTTTCTCTTTCTAATAGAGCTATTGGGTAGATTTTTACTAAAACATTCAACCAAATTTATGGGAGGGGTGAGAGAGTCTTCTTTCTCATTCCCTTTCTCCATATTGCTCTTCACATAAATAGGGCATTAAGTTAAGTCCATGATTGCAAGAAGAGTTGAAAGACTCATGACCATCGCCTTTACCATACCTTGATTACCGTTAAATGACAAACATTGATTATCATCGGAGGAATGATATGAGTTTGTAAATGAACTTAAACAACTTACGTCACTTTAGATATTAATGTCCACTAGAGCCCTAGGATGGCCAATTGGACCCAAGGGGTCACCATACAAGATTCAAGTACATAACAAAGTGTCAAAAGTAGTTCTAAAAGAATAAAGAGAAGAACTTGAGAAAATTAATGAGAAATATTTGAAAACACTTCTTGGAACCAATAAAATGTGTGTTACCTTCATCGATGTAGATTATGTTATCGGGATATGAACTCCCTTACAACTCTAGGATAAGTTGAAATGCCTCGCAAATAAACAAAGGTAAACTTATTTGGTCCTTGTACTAAATGAAGGTCCTTAAGTATCCATGAGAATCTCTAAAATGATAATCATGTCTTCCACAAATCTCATAGTAGATAGGGCGGGTTGAAAACAAAATGTTCTTCACTTTCGAGGTCATAAAAACATAAGTTGAATATACACTCAACTTGTGGGAGGTTGTGATCTAATTCCATGCAACACTAATGATAACAAATTCAAAATGGTGTTAAAGGAATCCTTAAGCAAGGTGACAATATCTTCTTCAGGCACTCGTGAACTCGAATTCAATCTTGGAAGCACAAATAGAATTAGAAATAATGAAGAAGGTTTGGTGTCAAAGGCTCTTTTAGATTTATCCATTGTCACTTTTAAATAAGATTTATTTATTTCTTCATGAATATCTTTGTTTGCTTCTTGTTTAGTGAGTTGAGGAGCATTGATGGAAAACCCAACAAAGGTGGGTTTTTCCATATCAATATCTAACTTGAGAAGGAGAGTCATATCTCTAAAATACCAACAAGGTTTGCATTTTTGTTTGGAAGGTTTGCACGGAGAAGATTGAAGTGCAAAATAGAGATACATATTCTAACTAGAGTAAGAATCTATCATACATCAAGTCCAATCCAACATAGTGATATTAAGAAAAATAATGACGTACAAAGAGGACATACCCTAAACTTTGCTAGAATAATTGAGTGAGAAATCATTTTTTTGCTTGAAAGTGCTTTGATAACATGGAGATGAGAACTCTTTCCATGTGTTTAAAATCATTTAGTCTCAAGTGTGGGCCCCAAATCTCATATCCATATGTACAAATGTGTATCTAACATATGTAAAAGACATCTTTGTCCTATTATGTTGTTACACTCCATCAAAGTTTAACTTCATAAACTATTATGGGAGGTGTGTGGGGGGACGATTTGGTTTAGACACCTTCCATCTTCAACAGGTCACCTTATCAAAGAGTTAAAACTTTGTTGGTCACCTTAGTGAGTTGAGGAGCATTGATGGAAAACCCAACGGTGGGTTTTTCCATATCAATATCTAACTTGAGAAGGAGAGTCATATCTCTAAAATACCAACAAGGTTTGCATTTTTGTTTGGAAGGTTTGCATGAGAAGATTGAAGTGCAAAATAGAGATACATATTCTAACTAGAGTAAGAATCTATCATACATCAAGTCCAATCCAACATAGTGATATTAAGAAAAATAATGACGTACAAAGAGGACATACCCTAAACTTTGCTAGAATAATTGAGTGAGAAATCATTTTTTGTCCTATTATGTTGTTACAACTCCATCAAAGTTTAACTTCATAAACTATTATGGGAGGTGTGTGGGGGACGATTTGGTTTAGACACCTTCCATCTTCAACAGGTCACCTTATCAAAGAGTTAAAACTTTGTTGGTCACCTTAGTGAGTTGAGGAGCATTGATGGAAAACCCAACAAAGGGGTTTTTCCATATCAATATCTAACTTGAGAAGGAGAGTCATATCTCTAAAATACCAACAAGGTTTGCATTTTTGTTTGGAAGGTTTGCATGAAAGATTGAAGTGCAAAATAGAGATACATATTCTAACTAGAGTAAGAATCTATCATACATCAAGTCCAATCCAACATAGTGATATTAAGAAAAATAATGACGTACAAAGAGGACATACCCTAAACTTTGCTAGAATAATTGAGTGAGAAATCATTTTTTTGCTTGAAAGTGCTTTGATAACATGGAGATGAGAACTCTTTCCATGTGTTTAAAATCATTTAGTCTCAAGTGTGGGCCCCAAATCTCATATCCATATGTACAAATGTGTATCTAACATATGTAAAAGACATCTTTGTCCTATTATGTTGTTACAACTCCATCAAAGTTTAACTTCATAAACTATTATGGGAGGTGTGTGGGAGGGACGATTTGGTTTAGACACCTTCCATCTTCAACAGTCACCTTATCAAAGAGTTAAAACTTTGTTGGTCACCTTAGTGAGTTGAGGAGCATTGATGGAAAACCCAACAGGGGTTTTCCATATCAATATCTAACTTGAGAAGGAGAGTCATATCTCTAAAATACCAACAAGGTTTGCATTTTTGTTTGGAAGGTTTGCACTGAGAAGATTGAAGTGCAAAATAGAGATACATATTCTAACTAGAGTAAGAATCTATCATACATCAAGTCCAATCCAACATAGTGATATTAAGAAAAAATAATGACGTACAAAGAGGACATACCCTAAACTTTGCTAGAATAATTGAGTGAGAAATCATTTTTTGTCCTATTATGTTGTTACAACTCCATCAAAGTTTAACTTCATAAACTATTATGGGAGGTGTGTGGGGGACGATTTGGTTTAGACACCTTCCATCTTCAACAGGTCACCTTATCAAAGAGTTAAAACTTTGTTGGTCACCTTAGTGAGTTGAGGAGCATTGATGGAAAACCCAACGGTGGGTTTTCCATATCAATATCTAACTTGAGAAGGAGAGTCATATCTCTAAAATACCAACAAGGTTTGCATTTTTGTTTGGAAGGTTTGCACAGAAGATTGAAGTGCAAAATAGAGATACATATTCTAACTAGAGTAAGAATCTATCATACATCAAGTCCAATCCAACATAGTGATATTAAGAAAAAATAATGACGTACAAAGAGGACATACCCTAAACTTTGCTAGAATAATTGAGTGAGAAATCATTTTTTTTTGCTTGAAAGTGCTTTGATAACATGGAGATGAGAACTCTTTCCATGTGTTTAAAATCATTTAGTCTCAAGTGTGGGCCCCAAATCTCATATCCATATGTACAAATGTGTATCTAACATATGTAAAAGACATCTTTGTCCTATTATGTTGTTACAACTCCATCAAAGTTTAACTTCATAAACTATTATGGGAGGTGTGTGGGGGACGATTTGGTTTAGACACCTTCCATCTTCAACAGTCACCTTATCAAAGAGTTAAAACTTTGTTGGTCACCAAGATGTTTCTCACCCAGTCAAATTCCTTCTTTTCCTGTAAGTGAGACGTTTATTGAATTAATATACTTGTTTAAGTTATGTACCACACCCGACTCCAAGTAAGTTGTTTGTACTTGAATTTTATTGTTCCCCTCGAACCAAATGCTCCACACAATTCATGGTGAGGGCATTTTTCACAATGTTCGCAACGTGTTGGTTTGGAGCTTGGGAGCCGATCCTTTAGTCTATCCCTCTTTGAACTGTGGTGACATAATTTAGGTCCTATTTCTTGTAAGAGTAGGTCCGAATTTTCCATGAAAATGAGTAGCGAAAGAATGTTGCTATCTCTCCCTAATGCAAAGCAAGTACATAGAAGGCCCACTTGAATCCACTTGTCAATCTATCGTAGGTTAGTGTCCTATCCTATATAGCCAACAATAAAAAGTTGTTTCCATTAGGATGGGCTTCCTTTCTCCATATTGTCTTTTAAGATAACTACTACCTTCAGTTTACCCGTTTAGGCCCCGGGTTGAGCTCACTTGGTCTTGGTCTCTCGCTTTAGGCGTCCAAGTCATGGGGTTTGATTCATGATTTACCCACAACATATGAAGTAAAGCATTTGTACACGTACCTTACAAATTGATCGGTGACACTCAAACCACTTGGTATTCGTTGATCCCTCAAGGTTATCCATAAAAATAAAAAGTCTACTAATCTATCTTTTCGGTCATTACCATTCATAATTTGTCACCTTCCCAAACAAGCCTATTCTACCCCGTCCAAAAGGAAGGGATTTATAGTAAGGAGTTGGTCAAGATCCCTTTGCTACATTAGTTAGCTCTTGATTTGACCATTCCAATTTTTTCCAGCATGAACCCCTTCAACTCTGATATCTAATCACAGACTTCTGGGCAGCATTGCAAAACTGCAAATTCCATTAGCTTTGTTGAATTGTGATACCGGGTTAATGGAGATCCATTGATAAAGTTCTAAATTTCAATCAGACCGCTGTGAATAGACACAATACTCGCGGGATTTTATTACAGATTCTTGAACAAAGTTTACCCCGGGCTCTGTTAATTTAATTTAGGTACGAAGCCTCGACCACCCAAATTTTTGCCTTGCCACTGGGCAGATCTTATTTTTGTCTTCAGTAACCTACAAGGGGTGCTCACTAGACAAAGATTGGATCAACTGCAACATTATTATTACAAGTATATTTACATCTTACAAAATTCTTCTAAATCAGATGATAACAAGTGTGAGAAATGAAGTAGAACGGCTTTAAATAATTTAGTATAGATTGAAACATTATATGTCAATTGTTTTTGGGTCCATGCACAAAAGACATACCACAGAATTTGAAAAATCTGGCATAAACAAAAAATTCAATCGTTGAAAAAATTATTGTATGTATTTAGCATGAACACATGACATGAAATCCAAATGCACATCCAATGCACGTTCTTGGAGATGGTATGCAAGAAAGAAAATCATTAACACAATAAGAGCAGCTTTTGCAAAGATTTCAAGCCATCTGAAACAATAAGAATCTAAAAATGTTTCTGATCTCAAACTTCTACTTTCTTGAAGGAGACCATAAGTATTTTAAAACAGGACGTATCGCTCCGATGGGCTTGTATGCTCCCAGATTTGACTTGCTTTCTTTGCAAGTGCATATGGTCATGCTTGGGCCCCAAAAGTACTACCAGACTACTGGAATTGTAACCTTCACGTTGGTCATATAACTTCAATGGATCTAATATCATTATTGAAGTACCACTACCATATGACATTTCAATGGCTGATGATATTGACTTCGTGGGAAAAAACATTATGCCAAGTTTTACCAATATTCTCAATAGTACAAAGATTATAATTATTGAAAGTAGCAAACAATATCCTATTGATGAAAGTAGAAATCACAAGCACAGAATTTCAAATTCTTTTGTTAAGAATTGTGAATATCCTCGAGTAAACAAACCCTCTAACTCTCAACTTGTTAATAAAAATGAATATGTTAGATCACAAAAGCAATTTAACTCACTCTATTGTATCACTAAAAGATCAACAATGAACCCAGTGATAAAACGCTTCCTAACAAAACTGTGCAGATTCACAGCACCATAGTCGGTGGCCTGTATAACCCAAAATTTTCGAGTCAAGAACTGGCTGTCATTGATATTAGTCAGACTTGGATCTGCAAATTAGAGATTGGACCAACTTTATTCTTGCAAGTTGAGAAATTAAAAGATTAATTGTTTTCTATGGTACAAATATTACTAATGCTTCCCAAAATCTGGGCTCGGATTGATGTCTGAGCTCACAAAGAAGTTGTGTCAAACCACTGTCAATGGACTCTGGATCTCCCAGTAGACCAATTATATTGTAAACACACTGTCCTATGTAAGGAATGCAATTTCTCATAAAATTCCTCCTGCCTTAAGTAAGCAGCATGTTTTTAAAATAAGGCCACGTCAACTGCATCCAAGAATTGTACATTTCTTGTATCATTGTGCCACAACTTCCACAGGTGAGACCTAAATTGTGATCCTTCAAAGCACTTGCTGGGTCAAAAATGGCGAACAAATAACCATCAATAGGTGTTGCCCTATAAGCAAAGGAATTCCCGGCCATAATAAATAAATGCAGAGTCTCGATAGCTTCAAATCCTGTCCAGTGACAAGGGCACTATTTACACGAGTATGAATACAATATGTAATATAATGAACTTGAAATATGCAAAATATATATATACTTGTGGATCCAAAACATTATTGAAGCATTGAAATCCACATGTCTCCCAAGCCCAAACTCAGTTTCCGCAGAAGCAACAAGTATTACTTCAGTTCTCTGTGTAAAAGGAAAAATGGCTGAAATTCTATAAGATCCCATTAGCTAAATTCTGGACTCAATTTGATGGAACCTTAGAAGTAGTAATAATTTGAAGAATCTGTGCCGTTTGGAGCATCTTTACAAAGCATAGAACGAACTTCCATAATAGAGCGTGGTGGCTCTAGGTCCTTTTCTTGGAGAGCATGACCCTGCAATCTCTGCATCTGTGATGCAAAAGTATCATCTAGAATCTGCAAAGGCACAACACAAACAGGAGTATCGTTCAGCATTTCTAGTTCTAATGCCATCATTTCCTAATATTAGTAACTAATTGTATGCATAGAGATCCATAAGAATTGAATATTGCAAATAAGGAAGCATGGTTCTTACTCCTACAGTAATGCGAGAACCTTTGTACAAGGACCTATTTTCCTTTTTGTTTTCCAAGAAGTGTAGAACATCCTGCATCCAATATGTATTTTGCATGCATCACTAAAAGTGTAATTGATCTTAATATTGTGGCATGCTTCCAAGGACTTAACAAATCTTTGTGATGGACTACGGCCTTAAAATGAGGAAAAACAATTAATATAATATTTCACGACTAAAATTCCCAAGTGAAATGACAAGTATCATAGTAATAGAGATCGACAGTATCATGTCCTGTTAATAAATATGTGACTGAAGTGAGAGAACCTGTCCCATGCGATCCCAATATCCACGGCAAATGGCCACAAAAACACGGCTAGTGAATACATCATGCAGATGAGAAATCGTTTCAATCAACTGAGTATTCAACACCTGCATTCTATCTCGAATCTCAGACTCTCCACCTGCATCCTTTGTATCCTGAATAATTTTTTTGATTTTGGTCTCACGTTGCACTCGAGTCTGCCATAGAGAAAATATAAATGAGAAACAAAAGCATTATCATGTTTCCAAATCATCCATTTCAGATTTAAATGTAGGATAGACCAGAAATGCCATAAATAAGTTGCATTCCAGGGTATACTCACATTATCGTCAAGTTTCTCTATAATGGCCTGCGAAAAAATCTTGAATTTAGATCTCAACATAACAGTGATCTCGCTCATTCGTTCACCAAATATCATATTTCCACAGGCACCTTCAGGCAGGCATGAGACCCATGATGTCAACTGTGCCTCAATTTTAGGCGCAGTACATCAAGAAGCCTCTTGATAGTGTTCAGGAACACTCCCAACTGAAAACAATGAGGAAGTCAGTATCAGGATGAGTGAGTAGCATACCAATCAAGGACTAGATACTGCCTATGCATGGCATCTATATCGACAAAACCAAAAAGGATATTTAGTATTTTACTTTTGTAGGATTTTCACTGTGCCATGTGGGGGTATTTTTTATACTCAAGACATCACCACGATGACTATTTTCCATGAGTGGACCTCTTTCTCTACAACCTTTTAACTCGTGATGTACATTCGTTAATAACCACAATATGAAGGACCTACAAAGCTCAGAAGCACCCCTAAGTATTTGGGCTTCTCACCATCTAGACTTTTTTCCCCGCAAGCAAAGCTTTTAGGTGAAGGTGATTATTATATTGATGTGGAAGCCCCCCCCTTACTTTCAAGTTTCAACAAAAAGAATGTTTGACAAGACTCAACTCACTTGATTAGGAACACTGTAAAGGCATACTGATCGACGTTTTGTAAGTTTCTGCACATATTGGAGACCAAATTTCTTGGGCATTGTACTTTCCTTAAGTGGTGCCAAAACATCAGCATACTGCTTTTCCAATGCTTCCACCACTGCCTTTTCTACATCAGCAATGGCCTTCATTACAGAAAACCTCTAATCAGTTGAATTACCAAGGTCTACCTCATAGAAGATGATCTCAACAAACAATAAAATGGCGGTAACAACAAACTATAAGTAAACCAGAGACCACTTACATTCTCTAGAGCAAATGTATATTCAGGCCAGCGACGAACAATGATTTCATACTCATTTAATGTCTCTTTGATACGTTCATACATGTCCTCCACAAATGGTGTTGTTGAATGCTGTGTCATAACCCCAGTCCATCGGACCTAAAACATGCAGTTAAAGCAACCTTATAAAATGCACTTTAATTTGTAGAAATTAGAATATAGTTGCAAAACATTCTATTTGCTGTAAAAACATGGAATGGATTAAAAAGGAATTCCTTTGTACAGACAGAGTACCCGCTCAAATATTTCTAACTGCAGACATACATACACACATACATGCATACATATATATGTTTGTTCTAAATCTTTCCCCATCTATTTTCCCGAAGAAATCTTAACTCTGATAGTGATGTTATTGTTTACAATTGCTTGTATAGTTGTCTGCATAGCAGCCAGAAACCTTCAAATATGGGAGTTAAAAAGCATTCCCTATTTTTAAGTCATCTGTATTAAAACCTCAAATTTTTAAGAGAGTGGGTCGACATTGACCCAGTCTATCTCTAACCTTAATCAATTAATGTTTTCTACTTTTATTGTCCTAAACGCTTTTCATGAACACTTTTGCTGGAGCATTATTTTAAAGTTTTTTGGGGCTACCATATTTGTTTTTATGAACATTGTTTACTATGGTTGTACATTAAAACGGTCAGTTAAAGCATTTTAACAATGAAGAAATATGCCTTGAACTATTAGCAATAAAAGAATTTGAAATTTTGTGCTCATGGCATGCATACAGCCAAAAATAAAATATATTTTTAGGCACTCAAAACACACTCAAAATGCCTGCTAAATAATATGGGAGTGTGAGTCGGCACAACTCTATTACAAAACTACAGTAAAATTCAAAATAAATCAGAAGCAGCAACAGGAGACTGAAATCTTATGCAATCCCTGGTCCACACCAGTTCAAATTATTGAATTTGTTGTTTTATCCTATTGTTTTCCTGTAGCAATCTTTGGTACAATGAATCATTGTGTAATGAAACATTCCATAATGACAATCTAGGGGAAGGTCAATGAAGTATTGGACCTGACAATGTGAAGGTAGCCAATGTGGGAGGGCCAATGCAGTATTCACAATGTGCTTTTCCCGTGTGGACTGAGATTTGGAAAGCCTGAGGCTTATGCAACTATCTTCTTCACATTGTCAATAGACCAAGAAGTGAATAGTCTATATTCACGGGCAGTGTCTGCATAGAGGAGTGGCCTTTCTATTCTATATAGGGGGCACCTGCACCCGTCTCCTCTCCTCCCTCTTCCCTATAATATAGGCGAAATAGGGGAGTATAGATAGGTGATAATGACTCCAGATAGAGATATAGGGCGTATCAATGATTAGGAGCCTATACCCACCCCTTGTCCTATCTATAGGCCATGGGCCCTTAGAGTCCTTATTAAGATTTTTCACTTAGATCAAGCAGACCCACGTAACTACTGTAATCACATTAAACTTCTACTTTTGTCAGACATTGAAATCTGGAAACAACATGGTTATTTTAACTACAATTTGTTGCATTGGCCCAAGTAACAAACATTGCAAGAATTTGGATGCTGATTATTGGCTAAGTGAAGTTATTGTCTGCTACAATTAGAGTTTTGAATCTCTATGCCAAATTATTGCATGCAACAGAGTTCCTTGAACCACATTTACATGCAAAATGGTTACTATTGTTATTCTAAAGGACGGTATCAAGGGCTTTGTTCTGACTTAGCTTTGGAGGCACCCTTTGGTGATAATCTGTGAAAAATTACAGCAGGACTCTTCCCTCCATTTTCTGACACTACTTGGCAGAAAGATTTGTCTATTGCAAGTTGTGTGTTGCTGTACTTGCCACAAGGTTATGTCATACTAGACCACCAAGAGTTAAACATCTTTTTATTAGCAGAGCAGAAACAGATGCACATGTTCCTTTTGTAGCAAGCCTTTCAATGAACTTTTCCCCAACCAAGATGGGAAAATCAAGAAGCACATCCAAGGATGTTTCTGGTAGAAAACTCTATCTCTATAAATGTATATTTAGGAACCTTAATCATCTCATGCTAGAACGTATTCATCGAACTTAGCATGCTATGGAATTCATTACTGCAAACGTGAACAAACCAGCCGCCTTTATGTCAACTATTATAACCACATATACTTGTCATCAAAATATCTGATAGGTAGACCTTGCAAGTGACATCTTTGAGCCCATATAAAGTTGTGATGTGTTTTGGTTCCCTTCACAGTTCACGCTGTTGATTGTAATACTCACACCAACAAAGAGCATGTGGAGAGAATTCCAGAATCACAAATGATATCCTATCACTGTCCTCCAGTCATAGAGCAAGTTGTTGAGGGTTTTAACATTGGTTTCTCATTTCAATAACAAAATTTCAAAGTTGGCTTCAACCTTTAATAGGCTTCGAACTTCAATGGAGAAAATGGACAGCCCCGGCATGTCAAATGTCACTTCTACTACACCTTGCACGGTACTTCAAACAAAAATACATTAGCACAGTAAATGTCAATTAGTTACTCGACATCCCTCATCTCCCAGCAAAAATGTTCAAACGACTACAAATAATGTTCCTACTAATAATATTGTGACATTGAAAAACCATTAAATTCCTTAAGAGCGTAGCCAAGGGGTGAATTGTGAATGATAAGCACCATGAGGCTAATTCACATCAGCCACAATAACTAGTTGCACACACGGACATCAATGTTAATGTCAATAAGCAGCCCTAGCCTGAGATAGAGCATCTTGAGCTAGCTGCATTTCAAACCCATATTGTTGTGACTTTAATACTGTCTGTCCTTTAGTCAGGCACCTAATCCTTACCGAGATACCATGACAGCAGAGGAGATTGTTACATGGTCTGAACCACTTGAGCAAGCTTAAAATCTGTCAGCACTCATATTTTTTCGAGGAGGACAAATACAAAAATTGGATCTTTCAATCAGTTCGCAGTCATCCAGAGATGGCATCGAGGCAAACACCATTTCACAGAATTTATGGATAGAAATCAGGAAGTCAAAAACATTTTGATGAAGACTACATACCAAAAAGACAGCCTTGGGATACACACATGCTTGGAAGTGCAAGAAAGAAGAAATGAGGGTAACAACATGCACAATGAATGTATGCAGCATGCTATAAATGAGTTAGCCTACTTAGACATTGCAACAGTCAACCATATACGACTTGCTGAACAATTTAATCAACCAATATGGATGGACTCGGATGGCTGAAATGAGACGACTACAATTTGGATTACAAGTCAGCTTTCTGGAAAAGAATGAAAGGATTAAGACAGGAACAATTGGAAGAGCAACATTTGTGCAAAAGTAGAAGCATGAAGCAATCAAAGAAGCCAATGATAGCACACAAGAAAGAAGAAATGAGGGTAACAACATGCACAATGAATGTATCCAGTGTGCTATAAATGAGTTAGCCTACTTAGACATTGCAACAGTCAACCATATACGACTTGCTGAACAAGTTCATCAACCAATATGGATGGACTCGGATGGCTGAAATGAAAGGACTACTATTTGGATTACAAGTCAGCTTTCTGGAAAACTATGACAAGGGTTATGACAGGAACAATTGGAAGAGCAACATTTGTTCAAAAGTAGAAGCATGAAGAAATCAAAAAGCCAATGATAGCACACAAGAAGTTACAGAGATTGTGATAAGCTTTAGAGTATGTATGTCAAACAGGAGATAGCAGCATCATCGGCCAAAGGGAAGTACTTCTATCATTGCTACACCTTCCAGTCCAGCACTCTTGACTCTGGACTCCCACTCCCATGCTGCCACCACATTACACTCCAGCAAGGACACCAGCTAAACTATAGGGAGGGATACTTGAAAAGCCAAGTTTTGTAATTAAATGAGTTTTCATCATTGTATTGAACTATGAAAAAAGCAAGTCATTAATAAAGAAGTTTTATAGTATTATGCACGATGTGCAATGTACTTAGAGCTTACCCCGTCCCTTCCATATAGGGGTGGTCAGTAAAATTATAGACAGTAGGACTGTTGTGATCAACTGCCATGCCTGCCCCTGCCCCTGTTATATGTACGAGTTGGATTACCATAATCAGAGTTCATCATCCATGAGTTTATTGCCTATTATATGTTGCCAGGCCTGCGTATTTTGGGAGACCGTGTATAGAACCACAAATACTAATAAATAAATTCCTATTCTCAAACGTTGTTGCTTTCATTCCTGAGGATAATGAAAATGTATAATTTCTTGTAAACAGTTTCTTCCATGTGCATAAGTGAGAAAACTATTCTGTCGCATTCCATTTTGTTTATAATTAAGATACCACAAATTGCACCCCATACAAATTTCAGTACAGTGAGTCTTATTTCACTTCTTTGTTTCTAAATTATGATCCATTTCTACTCCCATATAGGTAACAATTTCTTCACAAGAAGAAAATTGAATAAAACCACACAGGTCCCAAAGTTACCTTATCAAGCTTACAGGAATCAAGCAGCAAAAGGCGTCTATCCTGAATCCACAGGACTATGTACAAATGGAACAATTCCTTTGCATCAACCCCTCCTTTCACTGGACTGCAAATATTGAACACGGAATAGATCACAATAAAAGCTTTTGTTAGACTCTTACGAAGTTCACAAAAGAAACTATAGATACACCACAAAAAGGACAATATGCTAAGAACACTTGTAGATAGCATACCAGATATTCCAGCTTGCAATATCTCTCTGAAAGTCCGCAGTTGCAATTACAAGCTCTCCCACGGGTGGGGAAGGGCTAGAGGGAGGGCATGCAACAAGAAATGTTCGTAATCGATTGCAGAGATCCACATTGTATATGGCGGCAGCAATATTTGGAAGGTCTATAGAACTGGATCAACAAAGAGGACAGCGTAATGTTTTCGTAATATTGACATATTCATGAATATGCACATAAATACCAAAGTCTAGTGTATTAAAAACTGGGAAACAGATAGAATAGGACTGGCCCTCGTAAAACATTAATAATTCTACGTGAACAAGATAGAATTTGCACTCTAAATTTTAAAAGAACCTCCAGCAAAATCATAGCGATGAAATAGACAACAGCTGTTTGTTACAAGCATAATATAGGATTTCTACCACAACACACAAAGAATCTTAAAAGACAAAAGCCTTACAATACCAATACTCATGCACCCATGAAAAAACAATAAAGAAGGGTTGAACAGATGGATTGAGGGTAAAATAAGAAAAGCCAGCTGGATCATTGTACTTGGAGATCATTGTAAGAAATAGATATTCAAACGAGCAAAGTAAAAGCTGAGGAACCAATGTTATTAAATCAGGTACAAAGATAAAAAGTTGACTTTTAAACTGCAAGGATGACAAGCATCTGAAGATAACAACACTCTTGGAGCTCTAAAGTTCTCAACTACTCATATTTCACAGAACTTTTAGCATCATGCCCTAAACAGAAGGACAAGCTGCACATGATGCACAAAAAGGCTAACTAATCAAAAAAAAATACTGGCAAATGTCAACATACCTGGGGAGAATGTGCTGATTATGGATCTCTATGTCTGTTGAAATTTCATTTCGAATATTCATACAAAGTGTTTTCATTTTCAAATATGCTGTTGAAACATCTAATGCATCCATTAAAATTCCTTCATTGCTACTTGCTACAAACTCGTCTGTTTCTGCCATATGTCGCTTCGACCTTTTCCTTGCAGCAGTCTGCACATACCATCAGTTGTCAGGGATTGTTCCTACCTAATGCTAGTCATTCTTTTGAATTTATCACTAACCTGTATTTTGAATTTACCACTAACCTGTATTTTATAATTTGTGAGTTGCACAGCAAAACTCAAAATTCCTTAACTTAATAGATGAAATTAATTTAACTATAAGCAGCTATAGCCTATAAGGTATAGATTCTTACCTGAAAATAGCTACATAAAGCTAACTGCGCCTCGGGAGATAGTATATCATGGAGTAGAGTATATATCCTTACAGAAGGGATAAGAGCTGGTGCAGCAATGCCAGTAGCAGGTCCAAAGACATCAATTAAGCCTGATGGGATTGAATCGTCCAATGACTTATAATTCTCAAATACCAGAGCAAGCAATTGTTCCACTTTGTCTTCAATGTCTCCTAAAATCCGCTTCTGTAAGCAACAAATATATTAACAAAAATTGAAATGTTGACTGGAGAAGGCAACAATAACAACCCAAAATCAGTCAAATGAGGCATACTAAAAGAGTGTTCAGCTGCCACATCACTAGCAAAATTGGGAATGCTTACACAAAAGAGATTAGAATGAATCAAAAGCTGTAATTGCAGAAGCTTCCTGCACTATACTATAAAGTTTATAAACTAACAAAAATAACAGTCCATATATCCATCCACTCACAAAGCACACATGCTGGGATATTCATTATACGTACATATACAGACTTACATGCACATTTGTGCATATAAAACATCCGCATGTGCATATGCAAGTTTGTATACATAGTATATCTATGTGTGAAAATATACGCATTAGGTTCTGTATCGAGTGTGGTATTGCTAAAAAGAGTAGTAGAAGAAGAAATCAAAAAAATAACAGCATAAAACTTATGTAATCTGAATTTTGATGTAAACGATGATGCATTAAGAAAATAAGAATCACAAGATAGGTGGCTAACATCTATCCCAGCTATCTGCAATTTATTTACACAGATAAGACAACTTCAAAAGAAAATGCATTAAGAAAATAAGAATCGTGAGATACACTAGTACCTATTCCAGCAATTTATTTACAAATGAAAAAACAGCTGAGCCAATAACTATAACTGCAGGCACACATACTACAAGCAGGACAAATAGAAAAATGCTTTCAATACCTCTTGTCGACTTAAAGTGTTTTCATCCCTAGCACTTACAACAGGAACAAGCAAGTCATGTATGAGTACAAGACAGTCTTCAGTAGGTGTTGCAACCTCCATGATAGATGAAAGGTACCTGCATTTTGCAAACATGTTATGAAATTAAATATGGAGATTCTTTACTTGAATTTTAGATATGATACACATGGCATATAGAAAGATAAATATGATAAATCCAAATGTGTTTAAAACAAACCAACTTATTCGACCATGCTACCTTAATTTTGTATATGAATCTGAAACTCCATAATATGAAGCAAACTGTGTCAATAACCATCTCCAAGCCCCATGCAGATGTAAATTCCTTTGCTGAAAATGTTGTACTCTCATTGCAACTTCTAATACTAAGTCATAGGTGACAGTTTCTGCGACAGGGCCACACTGCAAAAATCAACAAAAAATTATACTCGGTGAAACATTATCAACTCAATTAAATTTTACAAAAGAAAAAGCATGAAACTCACGCTGTTCAGCCAATAAGAATGAAAAAGGTCCCACTAATCAATGTCAATGGATGGAGAGAATGTTGCATTCTTTAGGAAAATGTGAGTAGTCATGTTGTGTTAAGATCCCTACTAAGGCAAAATAGAAATGGGCCTATTATTGTGGCCAACTTAAAGCCTAGCATTGCTGCTGGCCAATATTAAAGTTCACGATACAAGAGGAAAAGCATGAAATTCATGCTGTCTGAGTAATGAGAAAAGGGCCTATTATTGTGGCCAACTTAAAGCCTAGTTTATAACGTTGCTGATGGCTAATATTAGTGTTCACATAACAAAAGGAAAAGCATGAAATTCATGATGTTTAGGCGATGAGTTATATAATTTTGTGGGGTCTCTATGAAGTTTAATCACTCAAATCCACTTGATGGATAGAAAGGGACTTTCTTTAAGAGAGCAAGTGCTAAAAACCCTTGAAGTTTAATCACTCAAATGCTAGTAGTCATGATGTGTTAAAAACCCTATTATACTGTGCATGCATTGTTTTTGTTGCTACCTTACAGTCAACTGATACTGCTGGCCAAAATTAGTGTTCACATAACAAAAGGAAAAGCATCGAAATCATTCTGTATGAACTTTGATTGCTCAAGGCCAATTGATGGATAAAAGGGACAATATTAGGAAATGTGAGTAGTTGTGTTAACCCTACTAAGGCAACACAAATATTTGCATATTATACTATTGATGCATTGTTTCCATGGCTAACTTACTGCCAATCTTTACTGCTGGCCGATATCAGTATGTGATCGTTAGAAAGGAGCTTTCCTGCGAGTCTACATCTATAAAGGTATTTTCTGCATGCTGCCCTTTGATCCAACTATAAAAACTTTGGAGGGTTCTCAAGAGGTAACAGTGCTTTGATAGATCATGCAAATATCTGCAAGCTTAAGCACTAATGTTCAGAGAATGTAACTACAAGGCACATAACATCTTCAAGAAGCTGAGCTGCATGTGTCAACCTTTTTAAACTTAACTACACACGTTACGCAGACAGAGCCACCAAATATTTAAAATGATTTAAAAGGTGATAATGCTCACAATGCTACAGTATCAGTGTGTAATCATTAGATCATACAGGTAATTTTTGCACATTGCCCTTACATCCAATTATGCAAAAAAATTGGAGGGTTCTAGAGAGGTAACAGTGCTTTGATAGGTCACCCAAATATCTGCATGCTTAAGCATTAATGTTTGGAGAATGTAACTACAAGGCACATAACATCTTCAAGAAGCTGAGCTGCATGTGTCAACCTTTTAAAACTTAATTACACACGTTACGCAAACAAAGCTGCCAGATATAAAAATAATAATTTAAAAGGTGATGATGCTCACACTGCTAACTAACTTTTAATGCCAAATTGAGAGAAACACGTGCTTATTGTTGGGGTGTGCATGCCCGACCTAATTTAGGAACATCTGATACATGGGAGTGGGTGCAAAATGCACCCAATATTCTACACCCCAGGCACACCTGGGTGCAGCTAAAAGCACCCTAATTTGGATGCACACTGTTAAAATAAAAAAGGAATAATAATTAAAAAGGCAAAAAACATCAAAGGAAAAGTCAAACCGAAAAAAAAACACATATGAGCTTCATTCATATTTGCTCCACAACTCTCCACCAGTCAACATTCCATTGCACCAAATGTTTGATTTGCATTTCAGCCAACAATTTCAAAGTGTTTTGCAGCTTGCTCTTGTTCTAGAACTCCAGACGACATATATTGTTGTGTTTATATATAATATATGCTATATGATGTACTAAGTTTAACGATGATCTTATGTTTCAACATCCAATTAGTTTTATGTTTTAATGTTTGACTTTGGATCTTAAATTTACAAGGTCCAAGTTTTAGGATACACACAAAGTACACCCTTTAACCCAAGTTTTAGGGGTCTGCACCAGGTCATGCATATGCACACCCTAAAGCCAACAAATTGTACATATGGCCAGCTCACATAAAGAACCTTAATACACAATATACAACACCTCTAATCGAGATCGTCCTCAATAATGCCACAAATGAACACTTAGAATAAGTAATCACTGCCATGACCATTATTGTATCTATATGTTTGTCTATCTATATATTTGATGTTATATAGAGGAATTTCTTTTGTAACCAATTGTGTTTATAGAAATAAGAATCATAGAGGATGTAATTGTCTGGTGGACTATCATGTCATTTCCATAGAGTGTCCGTGTAAATCAACATTAAAATTATGAAATGAGGATGTACACAATATACAACACCTCTAATGGAGATCAACCATCAATAATGCCACAAATGAACACTTCGAATAAGTAATCACTACCATGACCATTATTGTATCTATATGTTTGTCTGTCTATATATTTGATGTTATATAGAGAGGAATTTCTTTTGTAACCAATTGTGTTTATAGAAATAAAAACCGTAGAGGATATAATGGTCTGGTGGATTATCATGTCATTTACATAGAATGTCTATGTAAATCAACATTAAAATTATGAAATGAGGATGTTTATATACATCAATAAACATATGTAGGGTTGCATATAGCAAGACGTATTCATATGCCTAAAGTATTAATTTAATAATTTTTAAAATTAATAATTATAATATGATAATTTTTTTTTTTATTATAAAAGTTGTTCATTTTTGGTTAACACTTTTTAACTAATTATTTAACAGTAATTGCAATCAATGCTTAAAAATAATTTAATTACTGCATTAAAGTTTCTGGTGTATGGTCCCAAGAGTGGAATCATGGAACTTTACAAGTTTTATCCTTTATTAGGGATGCTCATGTCCAAGATCCTTCATTGTTACATCTTGATGATGGACCATGAAGTGTGATATAACGCGTTGATCTAAAAAACTCAACACGCAGTTTTTCCAAAAACTGTCTTACCTGGATATATGGACAATGAAAGCATTAAATATCTAATGTCATAGCTTAGATTTGAAGCAAGCAATTGTCAACTAGGATCCTTCAACTAAAGCTTTTATATGAATGAGTTCCACGTAATCTTTAAGTTTGTCCAATCTATCATTAACACAGTCAAAACTACATAATCCTCACTAGCTTCCTACCATTAGCATATTCAAAACTATAATCTCTATAAGCTTCCTTTTAAGGTCTTCAACATCCTGATTCGTTTGAACAACTTTTTGGTACCTCGATGATGTTACAAAGCAATTAATCATAAAATATATCTTGCATCTTGCAAGCTTTCCTCAAACGAGATCCATGTATTCTTTAAGTTTGTCCAATCTATCATTAACACAGTCAAAACTGCATAATCTCTCACAAGCTTCCTATCATTAACATATTCAAAACTATAATCTCTATAAGCTTCCTTTTTAAGGTCTTCAACATCCTGATTCGTTTCAACAACTTTTGGTCACTCAATGATGTTACAAAGCAATTAATCATAAAATACATATTGCATCTTGCAAACTTTCCTCAAGCATCACTGCCGTTGTTAACATCCATACAATTCATTGAAGCCGATGACACTTCTTGATCAAGATAACTAGATCTGAAATGTGCCAAAAAAATTCAGATCAAGCATTGACATAAACATTCATCAACTTTACCATGATAACAAGGCCAGCATTAGCATGCAGTGAAAACAAGTAAGATGGGCACCTATGCCTCTCGATTTTGTTAAACCTAATTTCAATGGTGTGTCAAGAAGTAAACTCGGAAAACCCAATATTGAAGGTTTAATCGGAGATGAACATGGGTCCTTCATTGAAGCATCTTGCATCAATTTGGAGTTGGGTAATAAGAAAATGGAAGAAGAATTGAAGTGGTAGAAGGGCTAAAACTAAGCTAAATCTCTTTAACATCTTCCACAAGGTGGTTCTCATATAATCATTGGGGCTCTGCCAAAAGCCTAGAGTTAGAATTGGAAAATTGATCATGTAAGTAACAGCTCTATTTAATGCATTTGAGGTTCTCTTCGCGCCATTTCTACCATGAAGCAAACAAAGTTGCACATCTAGTAACCAATCACAACGTGGTCAATAAAGGTCTTGTCACTAGCACTTCTCCCAATGTTTGGGCTAACCCTGAGACTTTGGTAATCAAAAAGGAATAAACATTAAGGACCCAAGGCGGTGACTAAAGAATTATCTTCAAGCAGTATAGACATTGCATAGTGGTGCACATATCATTTAGAGAGGATTGTATGCACTGACTCATTGCATCGTGCAAAGGTGATGAATCACTGCAATCCCTTTCTTCTATCATTTCACTTTCACTCAAGCTCCTCTTCTCACTTGTTTGTTGTTCCTTTTTTGGGGTTCCTACAAAATTATGGCCCTCAAGCTTGAAAGGCAAGGCCTCCATTTCCAATGTGTACCTTACCATCCCAGATGAGGTTTTCACAAGTGTTAAGAGAAATGGATTCCAACATTATAATTTTTATCAAACTCATGATTTAGGTAGCGTTTACCAGCAGACGTGTAGATGAATACATTTTACATATAAGTTTCCAGAAAAATCTGCTCCAGAAAACATAATGCCACGAGATGCTTGCCATTATTTATCACTTGCTAATAAACAAGAAATAGGGAGGGGGAACAAATCCCTCAACTGATAGGGTTTTAAAGCTGCCAAAAACAAGCATCTATGCTCAAAAAATAGTTGTGTAAGTAGAAATCCACTGAACTGGATCCCGCGAGATCCGGGAAGAAAACTATAAATGAAGAATTAGATGTGTTATATTTGTGTATGCGTAACCAATATGAACAAGATTTAAAATATTGAAATTAGCAAACATGGAATGGAAAAATTTGTTAGTCTGTTTGTTTTGTAGGTGGCATACTCTCGGGGGATGTATGACTACTTATCTTCTACCATTTGATTGCTAGCTAATGATATAGATATGTATACATGGATTACAAAGATATGAAGGCTTAAAGAGTTGTTATGGAAATTGAACCGTTTGGAATTTCATGGATGACTCTTCACCTTCATGATTTTGGAAGAGGTTATGAATGGACCTGCAGATGAATACATTTTGTACAGAAGTTTCCAATCAAATATGCCATTGTTTCTCACTTGCTAATAAACAAGAAACAAAGTGTAAGATGATATGTAAAATATAATAAGAATAGGCACAAGTTGTAAAACCTTTGTTACAAGACTCTTCTTACAACCCGAGACTCAAAGTGGACTCAAACTCATGGTTTCAAGCATATGTATTGAAAAATACATGGCAATGCATCATAGAAGAATTTACAATTACAAGAAGATTCATAAGCATAATTTCAATACAGAGCATTTGGTAGTTTAGTAGCAACAGCATTATGAACAAAAAAATTGCATGACAAACATGTACCTTCATAGCACCCATTTCATCAGTACTGGTTATGTAATTTATGAAGAGCTGAACCTTCCCCACACACTCATGTTCAGGCTCTTTATAAATAGACCACCAGCGTGTTTTATCTGTCTGCAAAAATTAAAATTCATCAACAAGAATGTAGTCTTCAATCTTAATCCTATTGATGGCTAACGTCATTTTTTTCAGAATACAAAGATAGAAAAGATATGCATTGCTCACCGGATCATCACTTATAGAAGCAATTTGAACTAAAACACGCCCTTGTACATTGCCCTTGGAGTCCTGAACTTCCACAATGAGATCATCCCCAGGGCTTTCCGGTAGGCTTCACTCATGAAGATAACAAGCAAAGCAATACACATTATTTCAGGACAAATTATTAAGTACTGTAAATTTTGATAGTAAAGAAGGTGAATTGCAGATTGAGGGAAATGATATCAGCATGGAAAGAGGCATCACAGTCATTGATATAAAACAAAATAAAGAAAGGTGCAGCTCAACACAGACTAAATGACATGCAAAATTCAGCCTCATAAGAACTGAAAATCTTAGAAAATTCAAATTCCTCAAGCAAGAGAAAGTAACAGTACATACAAGACATGTATTTCACTAGATCCCGGTTGCATACGGAAGGCTTCTTCTTCAATTGAGCTCTTCAATTTCAGAAGACAAGAGTAGGTCTCTGTATCGAAAAATGCAGAAAATACATGCCAGGATTAGAAATATCCCAATTGATCGCAAACCTTGCTTAATGAGGTCTTGAAACATATCAGGATTAGAAATTTTATATCCAAGGAAAATTGAAGCTAGCTCTAAAGTACATTTAATTGATGCAAACAATTTCTGAATTCCTAGAAACATTGTAAAAAATGGTGATACCTTGTGTTGTTTCATTTGTTGAGCTGCTGCGACGGGATGTGACCCTGTTTTCAGAAGGTTGGACACTTGTCTTACATAGCGTGCACTAGCTTGGACATATGCCATACTACGCTGAGAGTAAGTGGAATGCAGAGGAAGATGGGGTGTAACACGAATTTTTCTGACTGCTTCCCATCCAGCCAAAAGTGTGGACTGAAGATTAGAAGATCTACTGCGTAGAGATTCAAAGTTTACAAGTGATGATCCAAAAGAATGAAAAGTGCATCCAGTTCGTGCATCAAGCATCATCCTCACCTTACGCACTGTATCAATAAGCAGCATTGAAAGCTCATTTAAACTCACCTTCGAAATAAATCAATAAACTAGGCACTGATTAATGCCGACCAATGATCCCCAAAATGCATTTTTGACACAACTATTTAGTTGGCAATTACAGAAGTGTGGTTCAAAGAAAGTGTAGAAAATGAACTATTGGGAAACTGCGACAACTTGCAAAAGTGCGAATTTAGTGTGCTTAATAAAAAAATGTGCCTCTTAAAACTTCATTAAATTGTCACTCTTGTAGATGCGTCTATGTTTAATAAAGCCAACAGAACCATGAAATAAATCCATTATTCTAGACAGTAGGCACTGATTAATGTCAACCAATGATCCCCAAAATGCATTTTTGACACAATTAATTAATTGGCAATTATAGAAGTGTGGTTCAAAGCAAGTGTAAAAAGTACGCTATTGGGAAATTGGGACAGCTAGCAACAATGAGAATTGAGTTGCTTAATAAAAACCCGCTCTCTTGAAACTTCATCAAATTGCCACTTTTGTAGATATATCTATGTTTAATAAAGCCAACAGAACCAAGAAATAAATCCATTGCTCGAGTACCTTGCACCTTAATTTTTCCTATGGTTTTCTTCGGCTTAGGAGCAGATCCTTCTGGGGCAGCATCTGTGGAACCTTTTCTCAGCAATTCCTCCTCCGGTTGTAAAAGTATTTGCTGCAGTCTACAATAGACACGATAAGCATGTCATATGAAAATCTAACGACTTTTCTATATGTTATTCAAGGTTAGTTCAAGTATTATCAAACTCCGTAGAAAGTATAAACACAACAATCAACATGTTTATTTTGTTTTTAAATCAACATAATAGAGTTTAGTCACTCACTCACCCAAAAGCATTACGCAAAAGTGTGCACTCGTCATGAAGAAATTCAGGAGCTTCCATACAACCTCTGGCCCAAGCCTGGAGGCAAAGCCGCACACAAGCCTCATAGGCAATAAGGGCATGCCAGGCTCCTTGCCCGCTGTAACCAATAAGAAGGTATTTTGTCCGTTTAAGGCTTTAAGCAAAGAAAAGAAATTTGAAATGTAACCTTAGCGGTGAGTTAGTGATCCATAAATAAAACTGAATCCTTAAAACTTCCATACTACCTGAGGTGAAACGTGGGTAGGTAGCTTGCTGAAGTTGTCGATTGTCTGCATGAATTCCCTGCCGCATCTCCAACAATCCCAAAAGCAGGCCTGCTAAGAAAAGTTGATGATTTTCTTGTAACAGTTTAGAACTCAACTTTGGAGACTTGTCACTGACTAAAACGAACCTACTACTAAAAAAATTAATTTATCTTTTTCCTAATTGCCAAAAAGAGAGTATACAAAAATGTACCTTGCACATTGATCGTTTGGTTGCTGTGTACTGCCATGTCTATCTAGTACTTGACCGAAGGTAGCATTAGGGAGGGGCTCTTGTGACCTATCACATTTCATTTGTGCTTCTAAAGTGCCTGTTGTGGTAGAAGACCCAGAGGAAAAGACAGAATTAGCCCGAAGGCCTGTGATAGTTGGTCCACCGACCGAACTGTCCACTGGTGGTGCACTGGGCATTTCCATGTCTGACGAGTTTCCAGGCCAAGCACCACTACTGTGAAGATCCTGCTGCTAAATAACACAATGATAATCAATTTTATTACTCCTTGTGTATACATTATCTTAGTAACTAAAAATAGGGAAAAAAAAGAATATGTCTCATCATAAACAGATTTTAATCCAAAAAGAGGAATCTGAGTCCAGAGGAAAAAGTTGTTTATGGCTTCATTCTTTGTAAATATTCTCTACTGATATAGGTTAAAACCTATAGTTTATTTGAAGCAGAAAAATTGAACCATTGGCATTTTTATAGATGAAAGGGTTGTTTTAGGAGCTCCACACATGAAGTTTGATGATAAGATGCATATCCTATTTACGCATAAAGAATATCAAAATGTTAGTTCAAATAGCAGTAGTCTTACTGGCACCTGAGTTGATCGATGCTGTCGAACAAACTCAGACGATATTTGCCGCATTCCTTTGGGCCTCATTTCAGTTGCATGAGTGGTAGTATCCTGTAACAAAAACAGATTGAATCAATGAATGATTGTTTATAACTTTATAGATCACCAACGCCAAATAAATTTAGTGGGGATTCAAATTACATCATACAAATGTTTCCATAAAATCTCATGATGATAACTTGCTACATTCCTAAACTTGCTAATTTTACACAGCAGCTATTTCAGGGTTCCAATTGTTCCACTTTAAAAGGAAAGAAAGAATGCCTGAACTCTTCTCAGTAAAGAACTTGAACAAACCCTATGCACATTTTCTATAGCCCAAAAACAAACATTTGGCATTTTCGTACAAACCTCTTCTACATTCTTTGCAACAACCTTAAACTTGGGAACACCCGACATCGAATGATCAATCCCTTTGTGACCACCACGATCTTCGGCTTCTTCAAAACTCTCTCCGCTATCCAAAGATTCATCATCGATGTATTCATTTTGCTGCCTACTATTATAGGGGTATCTCTGCTCACCAGCTCCCAACACTTGTCGATGTCCAAAGTTCCTTCTATCTGGGGGTTCACGAGAGAAATGCTGATGCCTCTGAGAATGCAATTGTGGGTGGCCATATGAGTACAAATAATCACCTGTATAAGTTTCTCTGTGTTGCACAGGAGGCATAGACTGGCGTGCCATGCCAGTGGTATTATAACCATGTTCCATGTCTCTATAACGATTCAAAAGTGGATCCTCCTGTGGAGACGAGTCACCAGAATATCTTTCATATTCTCTTTCAGCGCCTGAGTCTGATGTTTCTTCATATTCAGAGGCCTGACTAACAACATTTTCTTCGACAACATCATCGTGATCTGGATGAGGATGAGCTGTATGAGGATTGGGAATCAAACCAGATCGGAGATTAACGCTCCGGAACTGTGGTGGAGGAAGGCCAAAGCCTCTGATTCCATTTCGCACATTATAAATTTGATCCATGTTAGGAGAAGAATTCCGTGTCTGGGACAGAGGCCGTTTGACCTCCGCGCCCTGCAAAAACAATAACTCTTCCTCAATTCAAACTCAGTATCTTGGGCGAAGTTCACACAGACTGTTGCAACATATTCAACTCAATGTTAAGTCTGACGAAAATGTCTGTAACAAATTACATCAAGCAGAATTCTGCATTCTTATAGTTTGAGATTGGATCCAAAAAATAGAAATAAAGATTGAACATCAAGCAGAATTCTGCATTCTTATTGTAAGAAAGATTGGATCCAAAAATAGAAATAAAGATCGTACATATGTATAAAATCAAAAAAAAAAAAATGTCATTAACAAGTTACATCAAGCAGGATTCTGCAATCTTATTGTCTGAAAAAATCGGATCATAAAATAAGACTAAAAAACACGAAAGTAAAAGACCTTAAAAAGCTAGGTTTAGCTGTTTTTATCTTAAGGTAAACGCTTTGATCTAAGTCCATATCAACTTCATGATTCTCAAGTAGAGAGTAGACGTTGGTTTTTTAATCCCCGGTTCTATTTCTATGTTTTGCTATCTGCTTTTCTTGCATAATCTGAATTCCGTAGTTAACTGCAAAAATATTTAAGCATAAGCAATAACAAAAATAACATGTGTTGGAATGCACTGTATATGAAAGTTCCAGTATATCATGAAAGATCCGTCATGTGATATCTAAGCAACGCATTTCTATAAGTGCATAGGATCACAATCAGTGAAGTGTGATCCATCATCATTTGTGACGATGGATCGCGGAGTGTGATTCGAAACTTTGATCCCTAAAGTCTTTAACACAGATTTATCCACAAGGCATCAGCTTCATTATTATCAAATACACATTGATTTTTGAATTCCCTCGTTATATTTTCTGTGTTTTTGTCTTATGTTTTCTAAAACTTACTTGAAAATTCTGAATTCCGTATGAAACTGCAAAAAAATTCATACAGCAACAAAAACCAACAAAACATCGGTTGAATTGCATTGATTATGAAAGATCCGTTGCATTTTCCTTGAACTATACGAAAAAGAGAGACAAAGTGCTTTCTGTACTTTATGCGGAAAAAAGAGGGAAAACGTGCTTCCTGTGCTTACCTGTCGAACCCAGTTAATAGCACTTGAATCCAGCCCTTCGGTGAACATCATCTTTGTTAGCTGCTCTTCTCTGATTTAACCCGCTTCAACTTGGAGCAAAAGCATTGAAAAACCAAAAAGTACAAATATAACCAAAATAAAAGCCGCCGCCTATAGAGAACCCGCGTTTTCCCTCCTCTAAACCTTAAACCAGCTCAGCCCCTGCAAAAAAATGCTTAAAAGCCCTGTTCAGAAAACACTTTCGAACTGCGCCAGATTTGAATGAGTTGCTTACAATTTGCCAACCATTAAATATTAACACAGATTGGAAACACTAAATCTGCTAAAAATTCCAATGTATGTCTCTCAGGGCAAATAAAACCCTAACGCTCCATTATCTCACAGAATACAGAACGGTTTTGAGCTCTGAAAATTTCTGCTGCTCCGTTTCGAACTGTTCTTCGTTTTTCTGCTAATGGATTGAGATTTCAAAAGTGAAAAAGAAAAACAGCCTCGAAACCCGCCGGAGCTCTGCACCATTCCATCGTCGTGCATTTGCTGCGTGTACTCACTAAATCTGTGTCTTCTTGATTTTCTTCCGAATTAAAAAAATACCTACATTTTTAAATCCCGTATTGTATTTTGCGACAAGTTAAAGCGCGATTGCCACGCCACGTCTGATATTCCCGTTGGAAACAATTACGGAGCCAGTCGTTATCGTCCACGTCAGATTTATACCGTACGTTATGCCAGCGCAGCTGAAGGAGGCGATGGGGCCCGCTCATAACGGCGCGAGAGGTTTACGGTTTACCTTCCATTTGCTTGCCTTAGGTTTTGAAGGGTCCTGGCCTTCCGTTAAACTTTGTTTTCAATGACGGTTTCTGTTTTGACGCCACGTGAATTTAAAAAACGCGTAGATTTAGCAAGAAAAGGTTATCCAATTTTAGTTAGCGTTGACGGGTTTTTGACGGCGTGGGGTATTTGGAGTTAAATTGTTCGCTATGTATTAGCCCGATATCGTCGCCAGTCGCCGCTAATGCTGAAGTTATGGATGTACACGTCATCATTGCTTTGTCGGTTTGACATTACATGCGTGTTTTGGGACTTGGGAGTGATTTTTAGATTTAACTACGCATTCAAAACTAATGTTTAAATTTTAGCAAAATATGAAATTGATTGACAAACGATGGGTGATTGAAATGTTAGAGTATTTCATTTTTCAATGTTTAAAATGTATGAATTATTTGAACTATTTGAAGAAAATAAAATAAAAAGTTGGAAGAAAATTTTTAGAAATATCTATGTATTGTTTTTGATGACGCATTTAGAATTATTATATGTGATTTTTATTAGGTTTGGAATTTGATTCATTGTCAAAAGGAAAATGAGACTTTCAAGCCTCCAAATAAAAATAAATGAAAATTGATTTGCATTTAAAGATTGCATAGAGATAATAATTCTAAATTTAAGCTTGGAATTAGAATAGAAAATTAGTAAATAGTTTTAAAAACCAAGTATAGACGTTATTTTACTTTCATCACTTAATAAAAAAGAATAAAACATATTTTTGAATTTAGAAATTGTATTTAAAGATGAATTGATTAAATTGTAAATTACAGTTAATTAGTAAACCTTTAAACAATCGTAACTTATAACCCATTAAATTTCATACGCAATTAAAACTATTTCATTTCAATTCAATTTAAATATTATAAATATAAATTAAAATTTTAAAAAATCAAAATCAAAAGTGAAAATATAATGAAAATTTTCTCAATATCGTGGTTGGGGAGCATGTGAGGTTGGTGGTGCACATGTTCTTTTTAAACATGAGACAAGGGAAAGAGGTGTTGGTGGACCACCATGCAGATTTGGGTATGAAATGATACGGAAGTGGACGCAAGCCTACCCAAAAATAAATAAAAATAAAAAGGACAGACCCTCGAAGTCAACATATTCCCTATGAAAATGATGTTTAACAATTATAAGATAACGTCACAATATATTAAATTATCTAAGAAGGGTGGTAAAGAGGTTGAAAGTTTTTAAATTGTGCGAGTTTTTAAAATTTATAAGTGTCTAATCAAATTTATAGGCACTTTTTCTTATAGATATGTAAATTTTGAAATGGTTAGCATTCTTACACTTGTCATAAGAGTAAGAGTAGATGTAAAATTGTAAATTTGGATTTTGAAATGGTGTAATTATTGTTAAGGTTAAAAATTAGGGTTTAAATTTAAATAAATAAAAGTTAAATGAATGAATTTATTAAATTAAAATTGATATTGTGTGAATGTGAGTTACATGAAATAGAAAATAAAAAGATAGGTTAAAATCTCAATGGTAATTAAAGGTTTTTTCTTGATCGCTTTTTTCCAATTAAGAAGATAGTGCTCAAGTTTTGTTAGGTGGTTTATGGTTCTTGGGGATGACAGATTCTTCCGAGAAAATGGAAACTAAGTTTTGTCTCGATAAAGAGAATATAAGTTAACTTCGATATGGATTAAATTATTTGGACTTCCCTTAGAGTATTGGGAAGAGGAAGTTATGATGCGAACAGCTTAAATCCGTTGGGCAATTAATAGCTTTTGATGTGGTTATTGTACGCACCCAAAAATTATACGATGCAACATAAAAATGTGACACGTCTCCAGTGATGACAAAAACTCCTTCCAAGGTAAAAATGAGATCTAGATCCCTCCCTCTTGCCTTTTCATTTCCCTTGTGACATAGCTCGGTTTGTTATTCCATGTTTTGAACGTCATTTTGTTTTCAAGCCTCTTTCTAGCCCCTTTTATCCTTTTTACCAACGACATTATGCAACCGCCTCTAAAGAACAAGGCGGTCCTAACACTAATTGATGTGGGATTAAAACACGTGTTTTTGAACACGTGTTTTGATTTTAACGTGATTTTCTCTCATTTCTAGGTCAAATTGGCTAAATTTAGGCTTGTTGGATTGGTCTTGAGTTCCTCTCCCTCTTTTGCTAAATATAGTATGTTGATTTCTTCTCCTCAAGCTGAGTCATCGTTTCTTGATCGACATGTGTTCTTGACATCTTCTCCTCTAACAACTTATAAAAATGACACTTTTATTTGTATCATGGGTTGGGCAATTTGTAATTTTGAGAAGTGTTATGTTGTCGAATTTTGGAGAGGGATTACATAGATAACCAATTCTCTACTTTGGTCTTCCTTATTACTAACATTCCAGTCATCTTCCTTGCACAAAATCACTATTTTGCCTTCTTGGATCAATTGGAACTCATACATTGGAAGGAGATTGAAGCTGAGGAGACATTGGATGCACCACATCTCTAGAATAAGCTACCATAGCACTGTAGTGACCAAGTTGGAGTTGTATTCAATTTTTTAAGGTTTTAGTGTAGTTGTTTCTTGTTATAAGTAGAAGAAATTGTTTATTCAGATTAATTAGAAGGGGAAGATTTCATCACTTCCCATGTGTGTTAATATTTCTTTTCAAAATATGTATTCCCTTAATATCCTCTTCCCGACTTATCCATGTGGATCTGCATGGGAAATTGCTTGGAGAAAGAATTAGCAATATCCGTATTTTTTTATTTCTTTATTGTTTATTTCTTTCGTTTGATTTAAAAGAAATTATGCGGGGGAAAGTTATATGGCAAAGAGGAAATTGCTTCGAGAAGATTTCCCTTCCAAAAACTTGAGGTAGAAGTTGTGCTTCAGTAGATAATATCTTTTGAGTACTTTCCCATTAGAGTAGTATTTACATAAAAACCCGCAACAAAAGAATAGCCACGCTTAGATATTTCTTGTTTTAGATTTATTTAATTTAATTAGAAGCAATCGTATATTTTATTTTTATTTTTGTGTCTATAGAAGTAGTTTCCATTTCTTTTAATTATTCCAAAAATACAAAAACATTAGGAATTTAATTGTTTTAATTATTTCTTTTTCAAAAGCTTTTTCAAAAACATTAAAAAAGAATTAGAATAAGTAGATGTGTTTATTTTATTTAAATAGTGATAAAGGTGATCTAGTTAATTAAAAGGGGAAAACAATTGTCTTTTATTTAAATTAGATTCCTTTTACGTTATTTATTTAAAATTGGAGTTTAGAGTAGTTTAGAGAGTTAAAACAAAGCAACAAACTTAGTCGTTAGAGGCTTAAACTACCAGTTCATAGTCTTTGGTCACTCTTTGATTACTTTCCAGATTTTCTCCTTGCTCACGAGTTGGCACATTCACATGACCATTCTCGTTCCGGCCCAACCTCGTAGGAGGATATTTGAGCCAATTATTCACCCACCGGTCATTGATCAATATCAAGGAGACATATATCTAGGTTTACGAGCATTAGTTTTCCAATTTACTCCTTTGCCCCCTCATGTTATTAGCAATTTAGACGCCTTAAAAGTAATTGCAGGTTAACCAAAAAAATCAAGCAAACCGAGTCGACACCCCAAATCCTTAGTTTATTTTTTACGTCCTCGTCATAATTCTCACGTGACCCTCTCTGGAGAGAAGTATTAAGAGATTAACGGGTAGTTTCCACGAGTCCGCTAACCAGGTCGAAGCATATTCGGTCCAACAGACATAGATAAGGAGGTCGAAGCATAATCATCCTTGATCACAGTATCACACCCATGGAGGTTAGGCGAGCTTTTGTCACCCTAGATGAACAAGTTTCTTACTTACAAGTTGATCCTATGTGATTAGCTTGATCTTAAAACCTTGATCCATAACCATCCCTCATCTAATTCATATTTATCACCTACATCTATTATGATCCCATCTCATCTTCCATATTTTGGTTGTCTCGAAACGACCTCGGGAAGTCGAGTGCACTAGGGATCCTGTGTCATTTTTCCTATGCACTAATTCTCGAAAACCCGGCGTGAAGGACTAGTTTCTTCTCGTTTCCATTTTTAGTCTTTTTCTATATCCCATATTCTCCCTCTCTCATTATTCTCGTGGGTTTTCATACACCCCCTAAATATGTCGGGTCCATATTATAACAGCCCATTTAGGCCTTAAAGCTTATTATACTCACATGAATGCTCAATATTCGCCCTATTTGTCTAAGTGGACTAGCAATTACTCCTAAAGTTTGCCTTCACCACATATCTCTTCTACCCAAACATCAAATCTTCCTCTAGCATGTGAGGATTGAATATATTGATCAATTATCAAACCTATCGGGGCCTAAAAACAAAGCTTTATGGCTACAATAACATGACATTTACCAGAGAGTAAAGGTTATACCTGTAAGTCTTGATAAGGCCATAGATTAGCATGTAGTCTAATTCTACTCCCTCCTATTTCGCACCCTAATGAAGAGATTTCAGATGGTTTGGTCAAAGCGGTGACCGACTTAAATCCATAAACGAGTCCTTAGATAGGTTACAAGCATATACGATACCCTTACTGCAAACCAATCTTCCTTCCACCTTACCAAAATTAGAAAATGTACCTCAAAAAAGGGAAGTAACGAATGAAAAACTTATAAAGGGACACCATGCATTTCCTTTACATAGCCACACACAACATCTACCTAAACAAAGACCTCGACCATCACCAAATGATGTTATTTCCACATTAGTAGGAAGGATTGGAGAATTGGAGAATGCCCAAACCTTGCAACCAACTCATGTAATAGGGAAAAACACCAATCATCATGTCAATAATCAAGGTCATGCCCTCTTACTAATACCCAATCAACCATCACAACAAGGTTATCTGTCAATTCTAACATGGGTGACCTTCTTAAAGGGTTTGACACATTGGGGATATCCCCTCACCCACCTTACGCTTACCCTACGTAAGGATCGGTTGGAAATGTGGTGCACTTATTAGCTCGGCTAATCCACCTTGAGGAGCATATCAACTTATCAAGTGCATGTTCCATTCTCTCTAGCAATATTTTCCCATACTCTTCATTGTATGCATGCACCTATCTCTGTCTCTGTGAGCATTTAAGACTGACTTCCTATCATATAAATAATGACAAGTACTCAAATATTGTTCATGACTACCCTCACTGTTCTCATTACCCTTCAAGCCTTATCTAATTCATCCTCCTTTTTGCTTACCGCCTCTCCACTTTCAAGCTTGTATCTTTTCCTTGGCTCTCTGCTAGGATGGTCTAGCTCACTCCATACAAATGGACTTGTATTCAAGTACTCACAGTCCCCCTATTCCTTCTTGAGTTGTTTAAGGACAGTCATGTACATGGTGCAGTCCTTTGAATTTTCCTCACAACTCCCTAAACTTCTTCCTATCTCCAAGACACCTAATCATCTATAGAAACCTTGCTCTCTAATCTTTGAGTCCATACTTGCATTCAAATACATATCCTTCTCAAGACAATGTAGATGATCTGACCACTGTCCTTTCCTTATCTTGTTCCTTCTATGAGCCTTAAGTACCTTTTGGTTCATATACAAGACTTTATCTGCGTAATCATAACATATAAATGCCTACCTGTCCCTTTATCTCAGATTTCACTCATCAAGAATCATATGGAGATAAAATGTTCAATACACCTGAATAGAGCCTCTTGGTCCACATGCAAGATCATCCTTTCACTTATCAAACCTGCCCTACTCTAGCTTAATTCAGGTTTTCTTTTATCAAACATGTCACACTTGCCACTAGGCTTGGATCCAATTAAACATTCACCTAGTCAAAATTCACCCAAATGTGAGAGAGTTAGTCCCGGTATCTCCTAAGTGCTCCCAACTCATCTTGACTTCGTGTACTTTCATACCCCAAATACATGCAACTTTATATCTCTCTCATAACATTAATACAAGAACATTAAATGTAGGCCTATAGGAATATTTTGAGACTTGTAAACTTACCTTAGATGGATCATGCATTATGTTCCTTTGTACTTGATGATACTCTACTCTAGGCTATTCATAGCCCTCCTTAACTCCACTCGGACTTCACCCACAACCTTCCTCACCGAAAACCTACCTAACTAACCCAATTCAAGAACCGAGATGCAAATAAGGGATTTCTTGTCATGAACCAATGGTGCCTAATCTCAAACTCATTCCAATACTTTCATCACATTTCATGTCACCTTCATATATTCTCCCTATAGCTTATATTGTCCAATTCACCTCCTTTGAGTGACTTAAGACAATCACATACTATGCACCGTTAGTTCTTAACTCCCAAATGGTGATGATTTCTTCATAGACTTATCCAAAGGTTCCTCCATTTCCTTTTTAGGGCTCTGAGGCCTCATTCAAACCGTTCTTACTCTTGACACATTTAAAATTGTTCAAAACTTCACCAAATTGTCTTTTATATAACCTTTCCTTGCACTCTAGGACAATTTATTCAATGGTGGCATTTTTCTTCATAAACTCATTCAAAATCTTGTCTTAACTCCTTCCATAGGTTATAAGATCTCCTTCAAGTCATTCATGTCTTTGAAACATATAGATTTGTTCAAATTCTTCGCAAATCGTCTTTTGCCATGTTACTTTGAACATGCAATTCAACTCGAAAATATTGTTATACATATCTTCGACTGTATTTGTCCTTTCACTACGAAATTTGGGGGATTACTAGATCCTCCCGAGATAGATAAAATTTGAAATTTATATCTAATTTAATTAGTCCATTAAAAAGATATCAAGAGCCCTAGCACGAGCCCAGAGAGGGGAAAGTTGCTATAAAATGCTCAAGACAAAAATTCAGAGCTTGGAAAACATGTATATGATCCTTGTGATCTCCTTCATCAGTTAGAAGTGACAATAGGAGATTTGGAGGTGAAATAAGCTCTCAGTGGTTTTCAAGCTCCCGGCCTTGATACAGTCTTTTACACACAATCATCTAAAACATGCAAATTTTATTAAAACAAAGTCAAATTCCACCTTTCAAACATCACGCTTTCTTCATTCATCATTCAACAATATCTTTCCATTGAATTATCCTCTCCATCTCCTCCTGGTTACCTATTCTATCTCCTTAAGAGACTCTACTTACTTCTAAAATTGACTTCCTAGAATAGTGCAACCACACCTATTATTGACTTAACAAGAATCTAAAATTGCTAACATGACCAAATCAATCCAAACTAACCTATGAACTTGTGATGACAAGATTTACATCATGATATGGCTTATAGAGCCTTATTTAGTCTATAACAACTCTTTTTCCAAGTCAACCTTGCCAATTTACCCCTAGTTACAATGCTTTTCACTTTTACTATGACAATACACATACAAATATGAATTTGAACAATGACATGGTTGGAGAGAGAAGACTTTGACAACTCTTAGTTTGTGCCTGGTGCCTTTTCATAGGCTTATTCAAACTTCATTTCTACTACAATGTTCCATGGTTATGCTCCTACATCAAAATGTGGTACCATATGCTACTCCTGACAATATGATTTTCCATAACATAACGTTTGTGAATATATCCGATACTACTCCTCCTTACATTCATATGTATTCAAAATCCCCATCGCCATACATGTATGTGTTCCTTGGTTCATTTACATAGTACCAAGGAGGCCCATATGACTTTACCAATGTTTACACCACAACATACCAATCTTCCCCTCTTCCACCAGCTTCATCAGAAACCTCCATGGTAAAATCCTATACAATGGGCACTTATGATGAATATTTGAAAGAACCCCTTGATTTCACCATACGGGGTATCATGCTTCCACACCCATTGTCAAATCTTCCCAAATTTAAAGGAGAAGGAAATCTTAATGCTCATATCAAGGCTTGTGCCACTACCATTAGAGAGTTACTTCCTTGGGACGTAGTGGTGGATAAGATATTTCTAAGGACTCTTGAGGGAATTGCCTTAGAGCGGTATTATCAAATCCCTAAAGCCTCCATACATTCCTTTATACAACTCATGTTTGAATTCATCAAAGCCTTTGACATGAATAAGTTGTTACAAAATAGGAATCGGGAATTCCTGCATATGAAACGTGAACAAATTGAATCCACTACTCATTCATCTAAAGATGGCGTCAAGTCCTCTACTCTTTTGTAAGTGCACCTAATATGGACCAAATGGAACTCATGACCTCTTCCTCCACTCACTCAATCAAGAAACCAAGGAGGAAGTGTATAAGTTTCCTTTCCAGTAGTTATGAGCAAGTGTTAAAGGTGTGCTTCACATTGATCAAATAGTCATTGACAATGCACGTAAAACTTACATTCCTAATGAGAAGTTGGTAACTTCCAACCAAAACAATGTGAATTTTCAAAACAATGTGAATAATAATCGAGGGCCTTAAGTCTTAAATCAAAATTTTGGTATTACCATAGATGGTGTTACTAGATCAACCAAAGAAACCTAATGTCCCAAACACTAGTAACAAAAATAAAAACAATGTAAACATGGGGAATTAGAGAAATAAAAATCATATCCCTTCCATTAACGCAATTGATTTCAATCATCCTCTCCCTCAAAAAACTAGACCTAAGGTGAAAACCAACACTAAAATCCCGCGAAGGCACCAAACTAAAACTACAACAATGAAATTCAAAGCAATAATCAAGGGTTCAACCAACAACAGAGCTTGAATCAAAGGTCGAGGGACTATAATCCCAATTTATATTGTGGTATTCATCATTTCATTGGTCGTGATTCAAGCTCCAATAAGGATTATAATAAATTCAATCGAGGCTTCTAAAGAATCAAAGACAATTGTTTATAGATATGTTCTTAGGGAACCCTAAAGGATCCCCATAATTTGGTTATACAGGACTGTCACGCCTCAAAACAAAATTTAGGAATCTATCGAGATCCATTCACTAAACGTATTGAATGTGAAAAAGTAAACTCTCAAAATATAGACAAAGGTATTCCCATAGGGACACATGATCATGAAGCCTCGACTTCTAACAACTCTCGAGCTTCCCCCAATCTAGACCAAAGAAACAAAACAAATATTGTGGGATTGGTTGAGTTAGAAACAAAGTCAGAAATCAATGTGATGACTCACACAAGGTAATAAACATCACATCCTCTTCCAATCTATTCCCTATTACAAGATGGTCCCCACGTAGTCCCCAAGCCTAGGGGGCATATCATTTGATTATAGATTTCAATAAGACCTTTTATCACAATTATTTTTAGATTTGTTGAAGAATTCCCACCCATTATTTTGTTTGGTTAGATGTGTTAAGACTTGCTCATTTAATCCATGGCACGCCCTCTCAAAGGCTCAAATCAACCATGTTGATTTTGATTTTCATCCCCAGGGAAAAATGATAGGGATGTTGGGTTTGTTTTTGACATAAGATGCCCTCAGATGTCGAGATAGCCCAAGGGATATCTCACATTATACTTACAGGTGTGGGTCTATAATAATTACATTAAGAGAGTTATGATCAATGATGGGGCTACGATGAATATAATCCCATTTTCTTTCTTGTTAAAATTAGGATATGGGGAGACCAATTGCTCTTTAACTTGGAGCATGTTGCAAGGTTATGATCACCTTAAGGCAACTTCGATTGGAACCATAATTCTCTCAATTTCCCTTAAAGAAAAGGCCATTTTAATAGATTTTTATATCATAGACAAGGAAACCAATTATAACATGCTCTTAAGAAGACCATGGATTCACAAGATGAAGGTCATTCCTTCCACGTTGTTCCAAGAGGTTAGATTCCTTCATTTAGGTAGTTTATTTATTGCTTAAGGGGATTCTAAACTCTTTGATATACATTTGTAAAATCTTAAAAAGAAACTAGGAATCCATTTCGAGTTTGAACTCCCCACGAACCAATTAAACAAACCACCTCCTTCAAAGGAATTAGTTACGACCATAAAGTGGGTTCCGAAATCCGAGGAGATATAACAAAAACAACTAAGGTTACAAAAAAGAATGATGAAAAGGTCATTTTTGTGGAAATTGTGTCTACCAAACAATAGAGGATATTTTAAAACTCTTGGAAGATGACTCACCCATCACTCTCCCCTTCGATCCACAAGGCATTGATAATCTTCTCAATATAGCCTCTCTCCCTACCGATGATCTCATAGATATTTGCATGGTGAAAGTTTCCAAGGTGTGAGAAGAAAACCCTAAAAATAATGGAGACTCTATTTTTCCCAATAACTATTGGATGATCCATTATGATGGAGCCAAATTTCAGTATAGTGTAGGTGCAGAGGTGATCCTAACTTCTCTGAAAGGAAGGGTTGTGCCCTTTTCTTTTAAGTTAGACTTTGAATGCACCAACACTGGGGAAAAATATGAAGCTTTTCTTTTAGACCTTATTATAGAAAAAAAAATGGGAGTAAAAACAATAGAGTCTAGGATATTCTCATTTGGTAGGCAATCAAGTTTTAGAAGTCTATTAAACCAAGGTGGAACACCTCCAACTTTACAAAGTCATTGTATGTGACATAAGAAAATATTTTGATTTTAGCTCCATTGAGGCAACCCCTAGGGAGAGGAACCGATTGGCTAATTTTATGGCCTCCTCCTCCTCTTGCTTATGTCGGGACAGAATTTAATAGAAATTGATTTCATTATATCCATGAGAATTGAACCTATAGTTGAATGAATGTCAAATGCAACAATATTATCCTAAGCAAAAATGGATTTCACTAAGAATGACGATGCAATTTTAGGTTTCTTGTATGCATACAATGATCTCCCTCCTACGCATCACAAGAAGGAGTTTACTCTTACCCCACATCCCTTCTCCTAATTCAAAGAAAAAAATATTTTCCATACCTTTCCCTCAAGATCTCAAATTTTATGAAGTGGATGAAGAGTTTTTTGAACTCACAAAAATTCATGTAATTCTTGAGATGATTCCACCCATGGATGAGTCAAGTATTAGATCATTCCTATGTAAAATTGGGGTAATTCATAGATTCGTTTCGACCTCACATATGCCACACATCCCATCAATGGTCTATTAAAGAATATCTATTTCAATACCTAAATAAAGGAATGCCACAATTTCTTTGAGTCCGTGTGAAGAGCTTCCTCCTTTCTCCATTGACTCTCATGCCACCCAAACTTGATCGTCCCCTAATCTTTTATTCTAGGGTTGTTGATGTGTCGATTGCATGTGTGTGTTAGCACAAGAAGATGATGATGGTCATGAACATGCTATTTACTTTATTAGTCATGTACTTCTTGACTATGAAACTCGTTACACACATGTAGAGATATAATTCTTGGCCATCGTCTTCACAATCAAACGATTAAGGCATTATATGCTCGACCAAGAAATAAGGGTTATTGTTAAGTTCAACCAACTATGGACTTTCTTGACTCAGGTAACCTTGTGTAAGAAATTTGGTAGGTTTATAATGATTATGAATGAGTTTGATCTTACTTACATTAATAAAAAATTAGTCAAGGGGAAAATCATTATCAACTAGATAATCGACAATCCCTTGGACTCTAGTGAGCTAGTTGTGTTTATGGTGAATTTTGGTTAGTGTTGATAATGTTGAAATACCAAAAACAAAAATAAAGTGGGACTTATCGATACTTGCGCTAATAAACGCAATGTCGGGATGATTGGGTATCGAGCAATGAAAGAGACTCCTCCTTTTTCAAGTGAGCATACCTACATACAAATACAAATATTAAATAAGGAGATAATGAGTTTCTCGAAAAGGCCAATACCAGAATCCAAGGGTTTCCTTGAAGGGTGTCAACTCGTGTGATACAATCAAGTGATATGATAATTAAGATAAGATAAATGATAACAATGATTTAGAACTCAAGAGGGATGGAGAGATCCTACTCTGCGTGGTAGGCAACCCAAATAATGGCTCTAATGATCTCAAATTCTAGGAAATAGTCAAACCAAAACTACTCCACTACGTCTTGTATTTCACATATCACTTTGAGTTGATCTTCGATGTCTTCTATTTCTTGTGTGAGTGTAATGGCGCATAGGGGTGAGCTCATGTGTGATGTTGAAACGTTCCCACACAAAAGGTTTTTGCACGATCGGGAGGTTTTATATGCTCATGATGGGGTATGAAGGATTTGGAATAGTCATCTACAAAGCATACATCTTACGAAACAACAAATTAGATCAGAAACAAATTGAAGAATTTATGATAATGCTAAAAAGAGTCAAATTACAGAGATCGGGGATGATTAGGGATAAAAGGTGTATTTTAATGAAAGGATGCTAAAACATGTTGTTTTTGACACATGATGAGTTTTGATAGTCGAGGTAGGTTAGAAGGATTCCTAAAACATGTGGAATTCGGAAAATAGAGATTCGATGTATTTGAAAGGCTAAATGAGAAGGAAAGGAGCTCGGACACCGACGCCGACGATCGGAATCGATGATGATTCTTGTTAAAATTGCCAATACCGTAAAATTTGCATCAAGTGAGAAAACGGGGATTAAGCGTGGAAAAGGTAAAGATGGAAGTGTGGACAAATGATAATAGACTCTAAATAATGTAAAACCAACTTGATAAAGATGAAAAATATTGTACTAACCTTGTTGGTTGTGTGCGGGAAGAAAGAGCTCCAAGAGGCTTTATTGATGATCCGGTGAGGTTCTCCAAGGCTTTGGTAATAGGGTGTTGATGATCCCAAGCGTAATGACGTTATATGGAGGTGCGACACTTCATCCCAAAATCCAACTTCACTAATTGGGAAATGGAGGAAGAGGGTGGCTAAATAGAATCGACGACGTCGCAACAATCGTTGATGATCTCCCAAATATGGAGAAAACCAACAAAGGAAATATGGTAAATGGTTGAAACCATTTTCCATCTGAGGATTAAGGTTGTTTACTAAACGGTGAGAGGTTATGAATTTGGGTAGGAAGAGGTTAGGGGGTTAGGATGGGTAGGATAAATTAGGCTAGGTTGGTTTTAAGTGGTTAGGGGAGGTTAAATGAGGTTTTACGATGGTAAGTGAGGGTTTATGATGGTTATTTATAATGTACTTAGGATAGGAATATTAATGATGGTGTATTAAGTTATTTTGGGTCACCTAGGGGTGAAAAAGTGGTGTCTACATTTGCCCCTTTTTGTTAAGTTGTCTGTGGGCACAAAATGTGAGACAAAAAACTAAACGAGTATCCCCATTTGTAATAAGAATATTGTAATAAGGATATGGTTCCCCCTCGAAGCCAATGAATGATTATAATATAGAGGTTTTAGGGAACCATATGATTTCAATGGTTATCTTTAGTGATTTCTGTTATGCACTACTATACTCGGGGGCAAAAATTTCCATGAACACTTGCGGGTGTCGTAGTTGAGATTATAGAGCACTAGAAAGTATATGCCTAGGGATATGTGATGTTGTCTAAGGGATACCATGAGTTGTGGATGTATGTAAAAAGTTGGAAGTGGGTTTTTGCTATATTGTTGGGCTTATGAGTATATTGTTGTTGTGAGGCCACCAGTCTACCTTAAAGAGCCGAAGACCACATGTGGATTATGTGTTTGGATTCATGAGGTGGAGATTTGATTAGACGAGGGATGATGGGGGTTAAGAGGGATCAAAATTATTATGTTGATTGGTTACGAGGTTTATCTATTGATGATGTAGTCTAGAGGCCATATGTGAGATTTCTGCCGCATTACCGAGGATGGATGTGGAATTGGCAAGGCTAAAGCGAGTGCGGTGGATTTGGGGAGGAGGCGCAGAGATGATAGAGGTTGTTCGGTTCCTAAGGGTACGAGGTAGTTCGGGCTTCCTCAATAGATACCAGTCAGCCAATTATATATTTGCGAGATGATTGAGAGAAGGACTTGCCAACAACAAAGTGATGGATGAGGCGGATCAAGATGAGGAGGTAGGGGAGCTTGAAGGAATAAATGTGGAGGATGTTGGATTTGTGGATGGTTTTAGGGAGTGGTAGATGCGGTGGGGGCGGGAGATAGATTAGGATGGAAACACGGGGGTGGAGAGGTAGAGGAGGAGGGTGATGAAGGAAAACAACTCACTAGGCTACATTTATCATTTGATGCATTACAGGTTTGAGAGATATAAATCGATAGTGGAGCGGGACACCGCTCGTCAAGAGCAAGATTCTCTGCAACATGAGTGAGATCCATAATGCTTAGAGTGTGACACAATTCGGCAACAAAGGGATGAGTATCGGCGATGGCGGGCAACATTATGGGTGTAGTACAAAGAGGTGGGGAAGCTTTGAAGGCCTTAAGGAGTGTATCCCAAGAGGTAGGACAAAGTGTGAGGAAGATTAGTGTACTGTAGGTGATTTAACAAATATAGAATTTGTAAAATCTTGGATATTTTAAGTCGCATTTGATAAATAAACGTTATGGCATAGAATTTATGCAAGCAATAAGCTAGATAAAAATGAAACCCTGGGTACAAGAGAAGGGATAAAAGACTTAGTTGATTTCACAATAAATCTCGAAGTGTTCTTGATTGGAAAAGCTGGTAAATAAGAGGAGTAGATTTTTGCAACCGCACCTAGAAATTTCTGTATTTGCCTAATTATCTTGGACTAGGCGCGTGGATTGGGTCGAAGCATTTGAGCACTTGGAGACCTCTATGAGGTGCCCATGACTATGAAAATGGTCAAAAACTAATTTTTCTTATGTTGCAAGGTGGTCACTAACCTTTGTTATTGGTCACATGTGTGTCGTTGGATGATCGTTGTATTCACCTATAACGTACAAACCAAATGATATCCCATAAAACCCAAAACACATTAAATCCTAAAAAAGAAAGATGCAAATGGGGAGTTCGACTGACCTCGTGGCCGTCACACCGACAGAGTGAACTTATGACCGAGTGTTGCACTACATCTAAAACTCCATGTAGTTCTTGTGCATGTGTGTAAAAATCATGCCCTAGGTATCTCTTGTGCAAGATGTACTCGATAGCAAATGATAGCTAGATGTAGCAATGTAAATAGATGTGTGGATGACAAAATGAATTTCCTCTCCTATGTGTGTATGTAGAAAATGTAGTCCCTTTTCCCTTGAGCGAGTGCTAGATGGATTCCTTGATGCTCTTAGAATTCCTTTAAATGCAACCTTAGGTGATGATAATAGATGCTTAGAGCTTGGTCCTTTATTATGGTCACATAGCTTTATATTTATATGATTCCCTTGTTTGAATTTCGTAATTGACAACTAAAAGGCCAACCCATAAGAAAATAAGATGCCCAAAAGATAAAAGAGGCCCAAAAGAGGCGAGTAAGATATAAAGAGGTCGGAGCGCCCAGAGGGGACGCAGACACTGGGCGGCCGTGTCCAGAGTCAATAAAGATAAAACAATGAAGATTAGATGACTGGGTGGGGTGTCTTTAGACCAAATAGGAAATAAGAAAGACAAAAAAGAGGCCAAAGATAGATGTTAATTACTAGTTTTCTCACTTAGGAATCATATGAATATTAGTATGTGATTAGGACCTAGAAATGTACCCAAGTGTGTGATTTTGTGTCTACATTTTCCCCACTTTATGTTGTTGAGTGAATACTCGATAACATAAAGTAGATAAGAGATGCGTACTGATAACCATGTAGATTGATGGCGAAAGCATGTTGAAGAGACAAGAAAAGCGTGGAGTGATAAAAATGAAGTGTGGAAGCTAAGGAAGAGGAAGTGAACTTAGGGGTGGAGCGTATGAGTTGTGTCGTGTTTTTACCTGTTTTTGTTGTTGTGCTTTATTGATGTGTGGATTCTTCTTGTTGCGTATTAAGGATGGACCTGCAAAAGAAGAGTGAAAGAGTATTCAAAGTCATGTATATGTGAAAAATATGATCCAAGTATGTAAAAATGTGTAAAAACATGTAAAAAGTAATAAAAGGAAAGTGTGCACTTGATCCGTGACGAGTGAAAATGATAGAAAATTTTGTGAAAATGTTGTAGAAGAGTGAGTTTTTTGGGTGATCTCACGCCAAGAATGAGTTTTTCGGCGATCTCACACCAAGTTTGAGTTTTTGGGTGATCTCATGCCAAGTGTAAGTTTTTGGGTGATCTCATGCCATGACAGAAGAGTGTTGGGGAGAAAGTTCTAGTGTTATTCTCCATCCTTGACTAATTCATGAAATTTATACACCACTATAGATGGTGTGATCCTACTTTGTTTCGTATTTGATCTAGTTTGATCCAAGTAGAAAAAGAAGATAGAATGCATTCTAATTGTTGGAGGAATGTGCCTGTGTTGTGTAAACTGCTAAAAACTATGCCAATATGAGAAAGTAATTGTAATTGCCTCCTAGTCATAGGTGCCCAGGAAAGGTCAAGAGCACTGGGCACTCATGTCTTTATTTGGGAATTGTCGTCTTCGTTAAACTAAGGACCCAAGTCAGAATATAGGTCTCTATGTGTCTATAATTTTGTTGTGTTCTTGTATTGTGCAAACCTATAATGAAGCTTTGAGTTGTTATATGTGGTAACTAATTTACCCAATGTATGCCCCCTCATTTGGGGTGCATACAACGTCGCTAGGAGGATGTGACCCAAAGGAGAGGACCGGATGTTGATGAGAAACTGTAACCTGTATGGGGGAGGGAATGTGCATGGTAGAAACCAAAACACATGCAACGTGGCTAGAAATATGTGTTAGTAGGAAAAAGAGACAAAAATGCCATAGAAGACAATTAAAACAAATAATAGTGCGAGAAAAATAGTAGACCGCGAAAAGTGAGTTTCAAACATGGGACATCACTCACAATGTCGCAAGAAAATCAGGGCCGAAGTGACCAAAAACATGCAAGTAATGAACAAACAAGACATAAGGCATAGCCCACAAACAATAACATACAATAGAAGACAAAAACAAGCAAAGTATCAAACAACCATAGTGGAAAATAGTTCCTGCAAAGCAAATGTTGCACATGAAGCACTTATTAGCATGTTAGAAAGATAAAAAGTATGTCAAGACATGTATATATCAATAGAGTAGTGTACTAGTAAGAATAGGAAATAGTATAAAATGAAACAATAACACTTGTAATGTGTAAGAAAGTAGATGCCCCCAGGAGCCTCGGTGGGACTAGTAAGAGGTACAATATGAAGCATCATTACTACATGTAAGGATCTCAGTAATAAGTCTACATTCACAACTAGAGAACAAGTGAACAGTATGTGTATATGATAAATATAATGACATACAAAGTATCTGTCTAGCATGAAAACAAAGTGTACATGTAACTAGTATAAGAAAGCAAGAATATGTGCAACCAATATATGCAATATGTTGTGAATGAGTGATATGGAATGATATGCAATGTGAATGTGATAGGAACAATGTGCCCCCGAGTGAATGTCGATGAGTATGAGATGAGGTTCATTTATAAAAGACCCTTAATAGTCAAGAATGAACCATAAAACAAGAGTGTGTCATCGGGAAATGGTTTGAATTATGCGTTAGAAAGGTATGGTAAATGAAGCATAGAGCGTAGAACGTTAATGAGTGTGGTGAGGCTCATTTTAGATGTATACCCTCAACATTCGAGTATGAACCGTGGAACTAGAGTGCATCATAGGGTAGTGTGTTGTATGAGAATGTGATGCTAGAAAGATGTGTCATGATCGCACGAGTGTGAAATGTGTCATGTGTATGATGTGAGGTTCATGGATGTTATATGCCCTCAACAGTCAAGTGTGAACCTTAGCATGAGAGTGTATCATAGGGCAATGATGATACAAGTTGTGTGTATCAAGTTGTATACGAGGCATGCGAAAGACTATATCCGAAGCACATAGCATAATAGTAGAAATGCAAGACACTTACTAATGCTAAGAGGCGGGGGGAGTAAACATGATGCCCCTAAGTGTATGATGGTGAGTAAGCTATCCAAAAAAAAAGTGAAGGGTAAGGGTCCCCACCCGATGCTTATGGAGATAAAGGTGTGTAACCATGCTATGAGATTGGTGATGCATGAGATAGATGTATCGATGAATGAGACCTATGTGCATGAGACCTAAGAGGTGATGAGCACCTATATAAAGGATATTGAGGAGGTGATGAGCACATATGTGAAGGAGATCGAGGAGGTGATGAGAACTTATGTGAAGGAGACCGAGGAGGTGATGAGCACCTATGTGAAGGAGACCAAGGAGGTGATGAGAACCTATATGAAGGAGACCAAGGAGGTGATGTACATCTATGTGAAGGAATTTTCTAGGTGGTGGACCTAGGATGATGAGATGGACTAGTGGACCGATACGGTGAGTAAGTATTGTGCGAATAGGAAAGCTAGGAGTAGATTATGCTTTAGATTTGACAGGTCTCGGGGACCTAGATGCTCTAGCAAGTGCAATGACAACATCAAGAGGAGGTTGTAGCCACAGTGTGCATGGTGGAACACCTTTGATGGTGATAACTTGTTTGTTGTGAATGAATTTTAGACACAAGTGATTCATGGAAATGATAATTGTTAACCAAAATAAGCTCCCTCTTATTTTGGGTTATCTTACTCCTTTTGTGCCTTATTCAAAATTTCAAAAGTTTCAAACACTCAAAGAATTCTGGAAATTACATCATCAGATAGAGAATTTCTCTACCTTTCCAGAAAGGTAAATAACTCCTTCTAACTCCTTGTATTTTTCAAGTTATGGCTCGATGGAGTTTTGAGCTAAAATTTGCCCAAGGAGGACCTACGGAGATTTGGAGAGATTTTCGCCAAGGAATCTCGGGCTAGCGGAGTAGGGAAGATTTTGAGAACTTAGCACTTTTAGTTAAAAGCGCAAAAGTCATTTTCGCTCCCGCAAGCCTGTAAAAGGAAACAAATGGAAATTTGCCTAAGTCCCGAAAGGGACACGTGGCAGCATTTCATGTAAAGGCGCTAAGGCAGGCTCGTGGAGGATTTTGGAGACTTTAAAATTTTGTTCGCAAAAGTTTCTAAGTCACAATTTTGGCCACATCTCCAAAGGCACCTAGAAGCACCACATGGCAGGCCAAAACTAGCAGCGGGGAGTCAGGCCATCGGAGGTAAAGTTGGAAGTTTTCTCTTTGCTCCAAAAAATGTTAAAAAGTGAAGAAATGGCTTGTAACCCTGCTCAAAGGGAAAAAGTCAAAGTTCAGGCTCGAGTCAAAGCCAATGCGGACTAGCGGGGCTTCGGAGGAAAAATAGAATTTTTGCACTTTTGTCAAAAGTGCAAATGGAAAAAGGGAGCCCTGCCTCTGCCGACCCCATTGGATGCCACGTCATCAACGGATTTGTGGGAGAAAAGTTCAAATTTTGCCCGAGCTATTTTTTGCAGAAAACGTAAAGGAAAAACTCAAGAGAGCCATATCTTTCGATCCGAGCTCCATTTTTGACAATCTTGGTACCAATGGAAAGATCTGGAGATTCTCTTCATCATGGAACTTCAATTTTGCATTTTGGTGAAGATTTGTGGGAGAAAATTAGAAAGCACGTTTTGGCATGGGAAAAGACAAAACCAGTTTCCAACTACCAGATTTAATGAAGTATGGGTCATTTTCTTTGGTCTACGAAGTAGATACATGGAAATATGAGATTTTGCATCGAGCCCATCAACAAATGAAGAATTAAAATGCATTTTGAAAAGTGGTTGGAGAAAATCCCATGTTTTTTCCCTTTCCTTCTCACATTTTGCTATATATTGTAATAGAGGCATCATTTTTCAAGTGGTTGTTCATTTTTCTTCTTTGCCTCCCCCTTCTTTTCTTCCCCAGGGTCAAAAATGGAGTTTGAACCTCCTCCCCTACTCTGTAATGGCATTTTTGCCTCTTGCCCGTGAAATGGTGCATTGTGTAAATCTGGAGCAATAAAAACGTGTTTTTGTGATGCATTTGTCCATCCTTTGCTCGTTTTATTGCATCTTCTTACCTCTCTTCATTTGCAGGGTGTTTGTGCATGTTTTGGACGTTCATTTGCAGATCTGGGAGTTGTGTTCATGGGATTTGGAACATTTTCTATGTGAAAGCCATCTCTAGTCTGTGATGCACTTGTCCATCCTTTCCATTGCTCACCTCTCATTGTTCCATGGCAGTTTAGTAGATGATCAACATTTTCCTTCTTTGGTGTATCACCGTTTTAGTGTAGGCTCTGTTTTTTCCTAGTTTTCTTTCTCTCCTTGTCTCCTTGGAAGTTAGATTAGGATTAGATTAGCTTGCCTGCACTGGAATAACTTATGGCAAGTAGTTTAGGAAGAGGAACCAACCTTTTTTAGAGGATCATTCCCATTTGTAAGTCCCACAGACTTAGGAATGATCTAATGTTATGCAAATCACACTAAATGACCCTACCTTAGAAAAGAAAATCCATAACTCATTTGGGGGTGTTGTGATTTCACACTAACAATAACCTAGGCAACACGGAGGCATGGGAGACCTAAAATCATGTCATAACCTTTGATGTATGGTGCCACAACAAATGACACAAGCATGGTGAGAGGCCCAACTGTAACTGGAAGCTTGATGAAACCATAAGATTTGGGAATTGGATATGAGATATGAGAGAGTGGATAGTTGATAGTGACAAGAAGTGTAATAGAGCACACACCCATATGAATCGATGGATTGATCATTATATTATTGATAGGATGAGGTCCGATAGAAACACAAATATGTAATGTATCGAAGAGAAATGTGGCATGATAATTGTGATCAAAGAATGTAATGAATGGTGGAGATGCATCAACATGAGCAACTAGAAAATCAAGAGCCCTCGATGAAGGAGGAGGCACTGCACGATATGTATGATTAGTGAAGAATCAATAACCTATTTGTCATGCTTAGGGAGAGGATTATTAAATATTTTTAGCTTTTTATTTTCATTGGTAGCGTGATCTAGATGATGAAGGCTCGGGAGCTTGATTAAATTGTTGTTGATAAGATCTTGAATGAGATGCCTGAGTTTGAAACATCAATCGGTAGAATGCCCAATGCATTAATGATAGTCACATCTAAAATTTTCATTATAATTACATCCTTTAGGGCGAGATGGATCCAAATTAAGTGGAGGAGGAAGAAAAATAAGATTGATCTCAATAATTTGTGGCAAGAGAATATGCGGAGCGTAAGGCAATTTTCTAAACGTACACTTTGGTAGCTGCCATTGAAGCTTTTTAGGAGTAGAGACAATGTTAACAATAGCTTTTGCTTTAGTGAGCTTAGTAGATGGCTTGAAAGTTGACTTGCCATAGATAATAGTTTTCTTTTGCATACCTTGAGCGTATGGCATAGTTAATAAAATGATGGAGAGGTCTTAAAAATGATGCTCTCTTGCAAAGGAGGCAAAAGACTTTGGACAAAAATATCTTACAATTCAGAGTCTATGAGTACATTAGTCATCCTAGATAGGTTGTTCTTATATCGTAAAACATTGTGCACTTTGGATGTTCATTAGATCTTGTTTAATTTGTGTGAGTTGAGCATATGACATATTAGAATCGATATTGATTGAAAAATGAGAGATAAAAACATCGGTTAAATGCGTAAATGATGTTATCAAATGAACAAGTAGATCGTAGGACCAACACATTGCATAATCTTGGAGGCTCTTAGGAAAGAGCTTTGTTAGTAAATTATGATCATCCACATAATCTAGACATGCCACATGAAATGCTTTGAGATGCTTTTGAGGGTCACCATGGCCTTTAAAGGTGGGCAAGGGGTGACAAAACTTGGAGAAAGTGGATACGCTGAAATGGCGGGTGCGAAAGGAGTAAATTAGAATCAAGAGATGGGGATGCGTGAGAAGTAACAAGTTGAAATTATCTTATTTGAATTTGTAGATCTGATATAAGGAAGTTAAATCATGAGTATTTAAAGAAGAGCCAAGTTGGGCGATGGAAGCATTAGGTTGAATGATCGGAGTGGTAGTAGTGGGAATGGAAGTAGGAATATGAAGGGGTTGGTGGAGGCCATGAAAACCAGGGTAGAATTGACAAAGGGTGCAAAAGCAACATATTGAGAGTTTTGAAAGCTATCAAAATATGGAGAATATGCGGAAGATAGGCGGGATTGTCACACAAAGATTGATGAAAATTGGTAAGCTTGTCTAATTGCTCTTAATAAACATTGGTGTCTTCATCATATGATTACTCACTATCAAATGTTTCAATGTTTTTGAGAGGAACATTTTGAGAGTGAGAAAAGAGGTTATTAGATTCAATCATTAATTTAGAAACCCTACGGGTAGATGGAGGGAGCTCTATATGCTTAAAAGACCCAAAACAACCACTATGGGTGATAGGCATAAGAAGAAAACCCTAGAAAGAAGGTTGGAGTCAAACGACAGGTTCACCAAATGATTTAATAACTATAGAATTTGTAAAACCCTAGATATCTCATAGTCACATATGATGAATAAACGTTATAATAGAGAATTGATGCAAGCAATAAGCTAGATAAAAAGTAAACCCTAGGTGCAAGAAAAGGAATGGAATACTTAGTTGATTTCACAATAAATCCCAAAGTGTTATGGACTGGAAAACTGGATTAGGGTGTCTGGATTGGGTCAAGGGTGCTTGGGTGCTTTGGATCAAGAAACCGATTTTTCTTGTGTCGCAAGGTGATCACTAACCTTCGTTGTTGGTCACATTTGTATTGTTGGATGATCATTGTATTCACCTTTAACCTACAAAATAAATGATTTCCTGTAAAACCCCAAAACACATCAAATCCTAAAAAAGAAATATGTAAATTGGGAGCCATACTGACCCCGACGGTTACCCAACATAGTGAACTTATGACCGAGCATTGCACTACATCTCAAGACTCCATGTAGTTCTTGTGTGTGTGTGTGTAGAAATCATGCCCTAGGTAGCTCTTGTGAAAGATGCACTTGATATCAAGCGATATCTAGATGTAACAATGTAAATAGATGTTTGGATGACAAAATGATCTTCCCCATTTATGCATGCATTTAAAAAATGCAACCCCTTATCCCTTGAGTGAGTTCTAGATGGATGCCTTGATGCTCTTAGAATGCCTTTGGATACAACCTTAGGTGATGATAATATATGCTTAGAGCTTGGTCATTTATTATGGTCACATAGCTTTGTATTTATATGATTCCCTTATTTGAATTTCTTAATTGACAACTAAAAGGTGACCCATAAGAAAACAAGATGCCCAAAAGATAAAAGAGGCCCAAAAGAGGCGAGTAAGATATAAAGAAGTTAGGGGCACCCAAAGGGGACGTGTGTGTCTAAGCGTTGGTGTCCTAGTTGGGGTTGGTGTCTAAAGTCATTAAATATAAAGCAATGAAGATCAGATTGGGTTGCGAGGTGTGCAAGACCAAAGATGAAATAAGAAAGACAAAAAAGAGGCCAAAGATAGATGTCAATTACTAGTTTTATTTCTTAGGAATCATATGAATAGTAATATGTGATTAGGACCTAGAAATGTACCCAAGTGTGTGATTTTGTGTCTACAGTAGGATGAGTGCCAACAATAGGAGGACATATGGGACCTCCTGGTTTTGTAAATGTTGACTAGTACCATGCATTGGGGGAGGAGATGAGGTATTATGAGTGACTCGTGACAAAGCGCTTACCTGGTGTACCTCGTTATGTAGAGCATAGAGCAAGCAAGCATAGATCAGCTCATCAGACCACCTCAGTAAGCACTGGGAGTATCACGCACCTCGAGATAGATCCGGGTCCAAACTTGGAAGAGCGGATCAAGGCCGGGTGGATACTAAGTTTCGATTTTGAGTTTACCACATAGTATGTGGATTTTGTATGATGATTCAAATGTATATGATTTTGTATATGAGCCCTTTTGAGGCATTTTGTATAAACATTATTGATGATATATATATGATTATGATTTTTGATTCATGTGTTGTTTATTTATTTTGATGTGATGTTATATATGAGATCTTGATGAGATGCCAAATAGATTAGATGTATTGATATGATGTTAGATGTGTAGATGTTGATATGATGTTAAATGTTGATTGTGATGTGACTCAAATGTAGTGATCTTGATGTATGTTTCAAAATGTATTTTATCATGGTTAAGAATAAATGTGAAATGTTTTCTTTTTAGAAATGTGATATGATGGTAAATTTAATATGTATAACAATACACTTGAGGCCTTGTAACAAATGTTAACACATAACTAACAATAATTAGTCACATGTAGGATCATGGATATAGATGGAAATGTGTTCATGTACCTTCTTATGATGTGAGAAGGGTTTATATGTAGTTTGTATGAGGGAAGTAGGTTCTCCTTTGATGGCTTATAGGCTTATGCCCCAACTATATTTTTATTGTGCAAATTGATCAATGTGGGAATTTTTCTTTTAATAAGAAATTTGATCGATGTGGGAAGCCTTCCTATGATGTTTTTGATATTTTGATTTTTGATATGAAGGTTGATCGATGCGGGAAGCCTTTTTATGGGTAGTCATCCTTCAAGGGAGTGATTTAAAAAAATTGATTTTGATTTTTAGATAGTTGTCCTTTGAGGGATCAGACTATATTTTAATTTTCATCTTGTCCTTTGAGGGATCTGTTTGTATTTTGGTAATATGATTAATATCTATCCTTCAGGATCAGTCTATATTTTTGACAATGTGCATATGTATAGATATTTTTGACTTTAATTAAGGCTGAAGGTAGGCCCAATAGACCATTTGAGAAGGGGAAAGATGTGTGTACAAACCACACATGTGTGCCTCTAACATATTTTTAGTTGGTATGTAAGGGTAAGATGAAAGTAACGATCAAGGGGTTCATACTAAGGAAGAACTTATCCATGTGAAAAATGTGATGAAGAAAGTCATGGTGCTCATCTTTAAGGTCGTGAATATAGGATACCACCGACAAAGGACCACATAATTCCAAATCATTACGGTAGTGAATGATAAGTTGGTGGTGTGATGAGATCTTTGATGTGACTAATGTTATGAAATTACAATAGAAAGACCAAAAGTGTAGGGAATTTAAAGGTTCCTTTTAGGTTTACCATCAAGGGAGGCTAAGCGATAGGCTCGACCCATACTTGTGAGTGATGACATATGGAATGATCCAATTAAGGGAAAACTTTCCACATTTACTCCTTTCCAGAGTAGTGACATTTTTATTTTCTTTGTAAGGACAAGATCACTAATGTTGAAGTCACATTCTTTGACATGTTTGTTATAAGATCTCTTAATGCATTATTGATAGACGTGATGATGTTCAAGTGTCATAGTTAGGCGATGTTCATCTAACAATTCAAGTTGTGTTAAGCATTCTTGACGATAATCCTCATCAAGATGAAATCTCTAAGGGACACACGAAGAGATGGAATTTGAACCTTAAGGGTAGAATTGCCTTAGATCCGTAGACGAAAGAGAAGGGTGTAACACCTATAGGAGTATAGATGCTAGTCCGATAGGCCCAAAGAGAAAACAAAATTTAGAGATGTCAATTCCTTCCTACTTGATCGACTGGTTTTCATGAGGATCTTGTTGAGTGTTTTGTTAGAAGCTTTTCTTGACCATTTGCTTGTGGATAGTAAGGAGATGAGAAGGTAAGTTTGCTATTATATGTGTTGCAAATTATTTGACTCTTTTTATTTTTTAAATACTTATCATTATCTTAGATAATATTTGTGAAGAATGTGAAAGTGACGATAATGTGATGGTTGATGAAGTCAACAATTTTATCAACTTTAGTTGAGATGAGAGCTTCACCCATTTTGTGAAGTATTCAATAATGATGATGATAGAATGACAACATTGTGATGAACAAGTGTTGATGAGGCCAATGAGGTCAAGTCCCCACTTTGTGAGAAAGATCACAAATTCTCGAGCGAGGTTATAGGGCTGAC